>CAXHWN010001948.1:212500-912500 GCA_964020975.1 Hermodice carunculata | reverse complement strand
TTAATTTTAAAATGGAACCCCTAAGCAGGTGTCAGGATAGCTTTACTACCTTAAAAGTAGTTTGACAACTCGGGCAGTGTGGACTTTTAGCAACCAATCAGGAGCAACAGGGGTCATTTGTTTTACAAGCGATCGGAAACAACAGAGGTCCTCTCGTTTGTTATCAACCAATCAGGTCTAACAGGCGTCATATCAGGAATATAGTTAGCAGGGTAATACAAGAAACATTGCTAAGTACTCCCCTATATTTTCGTCGTGTATTTTCACGGTTATATTTTAAAGACGTTGTTATTGACTATTTTAAAACTGATTTCTGTTTCACCTCGCGTTGTGTGTAATATATGTGTAATATATTTGTCATTTAAGAACATATAGGCTTATTAATTGAAAACAAAAGTTTCATTGTAGGGATAAAGTTAAGAAATTCTTCGTCTAAACAATATTGCAGAGTCAGCATTTGGATGTAATAAAAATTTACACAATACACAAGGCCTTTACAAATTTGGTGCAAAATGCTTCCATTGAAGGGCTGCCGTATCCTCTTCCCTTGGTAGCCCTTAACGTTTGACTTACGGTCACTTTATAACAACTGGGGCAAGAAAAACTGTTCTACGGGCGTTAACGGACAAACTGCCGTCATTCTGTGACCTGTGGATTGGTTAATATGAAGATCAGCATTCTTTAAGATCATCATCATGGGCAAATATCAAAGTATTCGCTGAAAAAGTGACCACTCAAAATGGCTCTATGGTTCTCAAATTACAACTCAATCACTATAACTTCAATAAAGTAGTCGTGTGACCTCCGAAACTTGGTCAAGATCAACCAGTAATATTAGATTAGCCCTTACACAGGACGACCCACAATTGCAACAATAACTACAATGTCCTGTAATCATGCAGATATGACACCAATATCACCCATCTGCACTGTCAAGCTTACTATTTTTGATAACCATCACAATTTGCGACATCAAAAGTGTCTGTTCACACAGTTCTGTATTTATCACTTTTTAAATGAAGTGACATGATCCACCATTACCAAGGTATAAGCCAGTATGCCAATTTGACTTTTCGAGGTTACTTAAAGTCAAACAGAAAAAAAAACCCGAAACCTCGTCGGTTCTTTCCCATTAATATTTATCAGTAACCATGGGCTCAGGATACGCCATTACCAACATGTATTAAAGCCAATATGTGACTGTCACTTTCACCTTTCAAGTTCACTGAAGGTCAAAATTGAAGACACCAAAATATTTTCCACTAATCATGGGCTTACAGGATCCAACGTCACGAAGATACGGAGTAATATGTCAGATCTACTGTTCTTTTCCTTTGTAATAATGCTATGATGCACATAAACCCATATCAATAATTCGTATCTTCAAGCATTCATTACAAACCTGGAAACGTCATCTACACCACCTAGTGAACAAAATTACTGCAGATTGAATCAAGGTATATTCCCATCAAGGTTGAAGATGATTGAAGCAGCCTTTCCAAACGAACAAATGTGATTAAATAAAGCAGAAACACTAAGTCGAAAATTTTTACAGAAAACTGTGCCGTCATAACAGAGAACAGGTCGACAATATCGTAACTACGAATGTTACAAAAAATTGCAGCGCCACTTGGTGTGCAAATGGGGTTCTAGGGGAACCTTGAAGCATCCTTGTGTAATTTGATAGCAATAGGCTCAACGGTTTCAGAGCAGATTTTTTTTCACACATGTGCTCCCTAGTGCCAAATGGTCTATTAACTCTATAGTGCTAGCTGTAGGTAGGAAAACCACAAAAATATTCACTTCCAGGAACAAAAAACAATAAGTTTGCACATATAAATGTGTCATAATTCAAATCAAAATTTATTTGTCTTGTTGCTAATTAAAGAGGTGATAAATTATTGATAATTGATACATTCATAGATTTCAAGGTTAGAAACAGGTTTATAGAAAATGCCAACATGCACGTCCAACACCAGAGTGTAGGCCTACCGGACCATTTAGTATCAGGGGGCGCAGGTATGTTTTTTAAAGATTTTGCCAACAAATGCACTAAAAAGTCTGTACAAATCCAGCATCACTGAAGCATGACAACTAGAACAGATTGTGTGAGACCCATGCAAGGCAGATGCCCATCAACCTTACAAAGTACAGACTGGCGGTTTTGGAAGAAGACATCAAAAATGTGAAAATGTCGATGATATGATAATTTATATGCTCTGGCCACAATTCACTTTGATATGTAAATCAAATGTATTTTTGTGCAACTGTCCGGCAATGCTTTGTGCCATGTTCGAAATGGCGCTCACCAACGTGCATAATTTGCTGGCTGAAGGTATCGTGTCGCATTTGGATTTGTAACTAACAATGATAACTGCTTCAGACATAACCTTGTCAGCAGATTAAAGCAAAGACAGTAACGCATGTTTTCAACTTTAACAACCGTTTGCCCTGGTAATTGGGAGAACAGACACCTGGAACCTAGCGAAATATAACATTAACGATCACTGGACAACCAGGGCTGTGCTGTTTTAGCAAACAACCATGGCTATGCAGCTATGCTGCTTCCCCAGCCGAAGTTAACTCTCCAGACAATTTGAAATACAATGCCATGTTTGAATTAACTTTACTGCAAAATTAGAGCACATGACGGCCACTTTCTCAATAAAATCTTTCAACTGTGGCTATGCTGTTTCTCTGCATAACCATGGCTATATGCAGCTATGCCGTTTCCTCGATCCCGGAGGAGGCGGGGGGGGGGGGGTAATTCCCCATTTTTTTTGGGGGGGGGGGGGGATGTGTGGTTCAACCTTTCAAAACCCATTCTTTGTTAAGGCAATTTTTCACAAAAATGACACCTTTGTTAGGGATTCATTTTACCGAAATTGTAGAAAATATGGTCCCAAATTTGGGTAAAAAGTGCTCCAGGAAGAAAATGTTGACATTATTTAGGGAAATTTTCCCGAATTTCTGGGATGTAAAAGAGAAAAAATTGATTTACTACGTAAACAAGGGACAAGGTTAAAGATGTTTATTCTGCTGTCGACAGCTTGATAAATGACACAATCACACTGTGCTTGTAAACAGTTACAAGTGCACAGGGGCTTGTCCATGAGGACAAAATTAAAGATATTTATAATTCTGATAATGATGTCTTGATTTATAATTAATGAAGGATCTGTATATACATATTTATGTATATATTGTACATATAACCATACACAGTGTGTGAGTATATGTATGTGTGCATAATAGAGAGTCCCACATTATGTGTGAGTGTGAGTGTGTGTGTGTGTGTGTGTGTGTGTGTGTGTGTGTGTGTGTGTGTGTGTGTGTGTGTGTGTATACAAATTGACTTTAATTTTCTCGCTCACCTTGGTGCACACATTTGTTTGTTAAGTGATTATGTTTGTTCTCTTAACTTACAACTGAAAGAAACAGAGGCACCCTGGACTGATTTGAGTTTTTCTGTGGCAGAAGGCGGCGATGGATGGCATTCTGAGGCCAAGAGCGCTGGTCGGCGCCGATAGGCAGTATCGCCATCGACTGCTGCCCATTCCTGCTGAGACTCCACAGCAGGTGATAATGCATGCAAACACCTCGGCGGACGGCGGCGATGATCGCCGCCGACCGCCACTGTACCCCACCACCCGCTCCCGCTACCAAAGTGTCCAAACGCCGCCGAAAAATTTCCTACATATAGTTCGTTTCAGACACGAGTACAAGTGTTGACATATATATATACATATATATATGTGTGTGTATACATACATATACATGTATATATACATATACATATATATATATACACACACATATATATATATATATATATATATATATATATATATATATATATATATATATATATATATATATATATATACATATATATGTGTGTATATATTGCACATAACGGTCCATAGAACAGTAAATTAATGTAAAATAAATGAATCTAGATAAATAATGCCCTCATTACCCTGTTTAAGTGTCAGCTTACCCAATTAAAGTGTCACACTACCATGGAAAGGCACCATATACTATATATATATATATATATATATATATATATATATATATATATATATATATATATATATATATATATATATATATATATATATCATGCAATAAATAACAGATACGTTCTTTAATATGATGAGTCAGTCACTATCTCTCTACCTATTGATTTTTTATAACACTCGTTGAACTATATCCTATTTCTGTTGAAAACATTGTTTTCCAAAGTCATTGTAGGACTTCCACAAGCTTTGCGTAGAAAGAAATCCCCCAAAGGTCAATATATGATAATATGGAGTCCCGGTATTTTTAAAAACATTCTATTCAAGCCCAATCTTCACTGATACAATGCGAACGATACCGTCTTGCATTGTTGAATCAGTGATGATCTCTAAATTCATTGATTAAATCAAACATTTGTGTATCTGTTTTATATTTTGTCTTTATATTTCTATCTATCTATTTGTCTATGTATCTGTCTGTCTGTCCGTCCGTCCGTTCGTCTGTCTGTCTGTCTGTTTGTATGTCCCATTTTTTCTTGACATGGAAAAGTCTCTGAGCCAGACGCCGATTTAAAAACATATACGATAAAACTATATAAAGGTAATACAACAGACCTGACTGTGTATTCTTAAGTAGGATCAGTTTTATGACTGTGCGAAAAGGGTACAGCGTCCTCAAGAAATCAAGCGCTGATGTATACGTATGTATTTTTCCCTATTAGAGATAACTGGAAATGGTCTACAGATTTTAATCAGGAGCGATATAAGAAGTTGATAGGGTTCTTGGGTGTACAATTTGGTCCCAAGGCGCACATGAATACAGTAGGCTACGCCAGGGAAAATCAGTTCACTTTGTCCCTTCAGCGCACTCAAGTCGCAACTTTTTAGCTTTTGTGTTTCTCAAGGTCTCGTGTAGCGTGTTGAGTTGCTATTAATGTGAGTTAGTTGTCACTTGTGATGCATCTCTTCCGACTTCGGCCAAAAAAACAAACAAACAAACAAACAAACAACAAACAAACAAACAAACTAAACAAAAACAAAAAACAAACAAACAACACTTCTGGTTGATGTTGCTGCTATGAATGCTCCCCACGCCCTCTCCCCCGAATGTGCCCTTGCAACCCTTTGTGTGCGTGTCATTTACTGGTAACTAGTGCGTGATGAAAAATGTCGCCGCTGTACGGGTTGCCTTGCCAAACCTTTCCTTGCCTAATTCTGGTCCGCATAATGGTGACAGACCAGTTATAAATCCTCACTTTTTTTCATATTAGCATTTTTCAGTCTAAAATATCAACATTTTGGTATTTTAAAATGTCGTGAACGGCAATTAACAGATAAAAATGTCTGAAAAACACGAGTGGATTTTTGTCATATAATTCCTAGCTCGTTAATTGGTGATAATTGATATGCGAAGCAACACCTGAAATATCAACGTAATACAGGTGTATGAGCTGTGCTCTGGCCGGGGTCACGTCATTGTTGTTCCTCATCATAAAGTCCCCACCTGGCCTGAAAGACAGTGCACCTGTATGAACACCAATTACGCAACTCTGTGATGAAGCAAACCTGAATTAGCTAACTATATTTCAACAGAAGCTACAGCATGCTGAAAACACAGTATCTTCACAATTACGGGCTATTGGGATGCGCAACCAACCAATCACAACTGTGGTCTATAATCTGATGTTCAGCTGTGCATCCCAATCAGCCAATCACAACTGTAGTCTGTAACCTGATGTTCGGCTGTGTATCCCAAAGAGGCCCATCACAACTGTAGTCTGTAACCTGACGTTCGGCTGGGTAGGCCTATCCCAACCAGCCAAATACAACTGTGGTCCGTAACTTGATGTTCGGCTGTGTAGATGACCCATATTCATATCATGTCTGAAACATTTGGTTTAAACATATTTTATTAGCAAAACACAATTGGGCGACTGGCTCACCAGCCTAATGCTCCTTTAACATTTATACCAAGACAACAATGAATTTGCCAGAGCCAATACACAGACAGGTCACGCACAAGACCACAAACAGGAAGAGCAAAAGGGGATAAGGATTGATGTGTGAGCATAAGTACAAATAGAAATAGTTGTACAAGATTGTGGAATTAAAATCACGTTCCAAATCTAACAGACAATTTAATTACGGAGGCCCAGAGGGGACATGAGACAAAGAAAAAAATATTTCGTTCCCATTCAATCTTATTGCGTGGGAACGAATTTTATAAAAATCCCACAAAAAACAGATATCTGTGGAGCCTCAGAGGGGACATGGAAGAAATTTTGTTTTTTCGTTCCATCACGATAACTACTTCGTTCCCTCGGAATTATTATTTCGTTTCCTCACAATATACATCGCTCCCTCGCAATATTATTTCGTCTCCTGGAAATAATTATTTTGTTCACTGAAAACAATTATTTCGTTCCTTGGCAATATTATTTTGTTCCCTCGAAATAATTATTTCGTTCCCTCGCAATAATTAATTCGTTCCCTCACAATAATCATTTCGTTCCCTAGCAATATTATTTGTTCCGTCGCAATGTTGTTTTTAACTCGCAATTCCATTTGGAGGGAACCACATTATTGCGAGGGAAGGATATATTATTGCGAGGAAATGAAACAATTGTTTCGAGGGAACTAAAAAAAATATTTTTTTTTCTTCCATGTCCCCTTAGGGGCTCTACATTTAGTCAGTCAAGGGACATAAGTAATTTGTTTTTTGTATTGCAAGGGAACGAAATATTATTTGGAAGGAGCACAGAAATATTGTTAGGAAGCGCAATAATATGCAAACGAAAGAAGTAATTATTTCGAGGGAACGCAATTTTATTGCGAGGGAAAAATATTTTTTCTTCTCTCGTGTCCTCTCTAGGGCTTCGTATTTAATATAATTATGGACGGCCTAAAATTTCCTCATTTTGACTTTTTGTGATTCTTCTTCCTTCTATTCCAAACAATAAAGTTTTTAAGTTGAAATTACCAAGAGTTACTACCTTACATTTAGCTCATTCCATAGTATTACATGCTTGTTGCATTCACAGAAAAAGTAATAAATGGTTTCCCAGTTGTCTCCACATGAGCATGATGGAAACCCCACAACGCCAATTTGTACAGATTACATTTCAACTGGCTACAGCCCATTCTCATTCTGCAAATGGATTATGGCAATTTTCCCTTCTGCCAAATAATACAATTCGTTGCGCTCTGGACTGTTTCAGTTTTGTTCCCGTTTAAAATCGTCTGGCCCTGGATGAAAATTCTTTGGTTTCTTGCATAAAGATAATCCTCAAACCAAGAAATAAGTGTACCAAGGATACCTGCATTTTTTAGTTTGTGTATTAGCACTGGATAACGTACCGTATCGAAAGCCTTGGCGATGTCGCAGAATACTACTCACACTTTCTTCTTGAGATCAATCGGTTTTGAAAATTCATGATAAAGATACACAAGCTGATTGGCCATTCCATCACACGTTAAAAATACAGATAGATTTTGATGGTCAATATATTATTTCACACATTATTAACTGTTTAATTCCCGGATGGGCTCATTGTTATGTATAAATACAATGCTTACGCCATATAAAAGTAATATATTCTTGAAAATTTCAAAAGCTATATGCATTGATAAAATCACGGCAGTCTTCGTAAAAAGCAGTACTGCAAAAACCTTTGCCACTCATTTCTCCAGCATAAAACGTTTTCGGATAATGTGTATTTGCTTTGTTTTCCATTGAAAGAAACGTTAAAGATTGGCCAATATCGACGAGAAAAATACGTTCCTTATATCGTCATATAAATCGAAACGTAAATATTAAACGTAAAATCAGATGAAAATCACATTCATTCACATTATCGAGCCAAAATAGGCATGCACATTCATCTACAATTTGTAATTACCTGTCCTAAATTTTCGTCAAAATTCAGTGCCTGCTAAAACCAGAGAAGTTGGAATATATATATATATTTAGCGGAACACGAACTTTTGAAAAGGTGACTTTGCTCTCTGACCCATCTTGAACCTTATGATCCCATATTTTTGCGAAAAAGGATTATTGATATTGGCCATGTAGAAGTTGTTCCACTTTCGTCAAAACGCGTGCTATGTGGACATGTAGCGTTCTTTAGCTGATTATATGTTAACCACTTGTCAGCGAAGCAGGCCTTCTACCCCCAGCGAATTACATAATCATCAGAACATAAAAAAACAGAGTCTGCTATGCAGGCAAGTTAACCACAGGTGCTCCATGCAATTATTTTCTAATAATAAATTTTACTGCTACTAGCCCAACTGCTGTAACTCTGGAATGTAACTTCATAGACATATTGTAGGGATGTCATGTACATGGTCGTATTGCAAATCTTTCTTTTCAAAAATCCGATTTCCAAAGGGTATATGTCACGTTCATGCAAAGTGATTGAATTCGAAGGGTATTTTTTCTGTTTTTTCAAGAACGAGAATTACAAAAGCACGTCATAACGTTATTTACTGGTTACAAATTGATATCCTGCACGTGAAGGTCACCGGCAGCAGAGTGGCAATCACAAAACGACGCTACCGGCACTATACATTACGCAGCCGTAAAACTATAGCAATTGCACACATGTCAATCAAAAAACCCGACGTGTTTGACGAAGAAGTGATATATCTCGACCACATATTATCTTTCGACTCAACGTTTGGGCCACTTTTTATTTTTTTGATTTTTTTTTCAGCCAGGTTACTTCCCAGTAAACATGGTCTGGTCGGTCCAACACTGGGCGAATACGTTATAGTTACTTTATGGTTGCTCGCGTGTATCGGATTTATCTGAAGGGGTTAAAATTCCACAACTGTGAACCGCGGGAGCGCCGATTTGCGCGAATGTAGATAACAGCTGCAGTGGTTATTATTTTATTGTATTGTTAGGCATTCAATCATGCGAAACAGTATATTGTGGTTGGTCAGATTGGTTTTATGCATTTGCTATAGTTACTTTCTGGTTGCTCGCGTGTATTGGGTTTATCAGAAGGGGTGGAACCAAAACAGCTGTGATCCGAGCGAGGGCCAATAGTTGTGAGCGTTTATGGCAGCTCGTGTGGTTCTATCCTTTCTGATATATTCCATTCACAAGAGCAACCATATAGTTATTGTTTTATTGTACTGTTGGACTATCAATCCTGCATGATGGAAACAATGCTTTAGAGGAATTAAGGATAGCTCTATACCCGTAGTAAATGAAAGGCTAGGTCGGGTACAATGGGGGGGGGGGGGTCTAGGTTAAGCTTTATTCAGTTCCTAGGCTTGTACATTATGCTTATTATGCTGATAAGGACAGCAAGGTGCCTACTATACCAATATGGTAGACAAAGCAAACGATTAACATCCGCTGTCATCTAATACTGGGTCACTAGTTAAATGCCTATCCGCTTAATTGTTTATCAATGATGTACTGGACTTCATGCTGTGCCTGAACATACAGCTACTTGTTCCCAGTTCTAAGGTATAGTTTCCAGCATGTGCAAAAATGCTGTGATTGGCTGGATTGGTTTGATGCATTTTACAACATAGCAGACACGTGGAAACGCCCAATTCTTGACCCAACAGTCGCTTAGCTTTGATGTTTGCGTCTCATTTCCTGTCGCGTTTCCTGTCGCGTGCAATGGATTTTTTGTTTCGCCGCGTGGGTTTGATAGTTTTAGGCACTTGCTACATTTACATTCAAAAGAGATCATATGATTGATCAAAAGTTTTGTTTCGTTGCTCGAGGTATATTTTGAACCGCCAACAGGTGCCACCAAAGAAAATTTGGCTGCGTGTGCGGTAGAAGATGAAAGAGGAGAGAGCAGACAGCATGGTGTCGCAACGTGCCGGAGTGCTTGAAATTGAGTTTCCAGAGTGTGGCATTGATGATCTTCAGTTGCCACATGTTTTGATGCTGAAAATAGACTGCTTCATTCAAAATCTTACCATCAGTCGCTTCCAATCCTAAAAAAAAACAAAACAAAAAAAAAAAACAAAAAAAACCCCCAGGATTCCTGTCACAGTGCCAGTGCCAGTGCCAATGCAGTATTTCATCGACTAAAAGAACTACCCATAAATTCGGGCAAGTCCACAGTTTCCATAATTGCATTTTCAATTTTAAGGCGGTACTGTTTGTTGGTACCAGTACTAGCGACGCTGGCTTAATACTGAGTTATTTTGTTCATTGAGCTGATTATTAATTAGGGGCATGGCATAAATCAAGCCATGGCACATGTCACATCAAAAGAAAAAGACAACATATGGAAGTTCAAACTGACCATCAATTTTAATGGTATTCTCTTAAATCAATAAAGAAAATCCACATGGTGTGAAGAATCGTCAATAGTGATACTTGCTGAGAGGCGTCTTGCAGTTGACACATCAATATGCTATCAATGAACAAAGTAACTCAGTCTCATGCCAGCGTCACCAATACTACCAGTACTACTATTAGCAAAACGTATAGCCTACTTGAAATTGATAGTGCAATTACGGAAAACTGTAGACTTGCCCGAATTTATGCAAAGTTCCTTTAGTCGATCAAATAATGCACTGGCATTGTTACTGTCACAGGTATCTTACTGAGTCTTAGGTTCTTTACGATTCAAAGCGAATGATGATAAAAATTTTACATGAAATAGTCTATTTCAAGCATCTTAACCTACAGCTACAACTACAGATCATCAATTCCATCATCTAGAAATTCAATTTCCAGCAACCTGCCATGTTCCAACGCCATGCTCTCTCCTCTTTCCCCTTCTACCGCAAGACAGGAAATGTGACGCAAATATCAAAGCTAACCAGGTTTTGGGTCAAGAATTCGGTTTTCTACCATTAAACGTTTTCATTTAATTTTGATATAGAGGCAGAGCTAGTAGGACCCACTGCACCCAGACCTCGTATCACGCATATTCGAACATACTAAAGACAGACAGGGAGAAGCCGCAAAGAAACACAAAAGATATGAAAGTGCGACAAAAAGAAAATTGCCCTTCAATGACAGTGCGCAGAGGAAAAGAAGAAGGCCACTAGAATGTGTTATGTATACAGAGACAATGCTACATGTATAGATCTGCTGCCACAAGCGTTTAAGATTGTGGTTTAAATTCTAGTATTATATATGATGCTGATCACATTGTTAATCAGCACTCCACACAACAGACAGCTAGAATATCCACACCCAGATGCCAAAAGGCAAAGAAAATGTGCCATCCCCTTCAATAGAGAAGCCAGCAGCCCAAACAAGTCGACAGAACCAGCTCATGTGCTCAACACCTCTGCAGACAACTCTGCCTCTGTAACGTTAGAATGCCATACTCCGGCAATAGATGAGAGACAAATATCTTAGACTGAAATTGACTATGTACGCAGTGAGGAGAGGGAATTAGAGCGGAAACTTTAAAAGACTGAAATGTTATTGAAGACTTACCTTGGAAAAATTATAAGGCAATTATGATATGTGTTAATACTGCACTGAACTTTCATGGAATGTTTTCCAACAGATGTGTGTCTATTTGACGGCAAATATGAAGCAGAATATCTGGTGTGTGGGATAGGCTTTTCACATACCTAGATATTGTGAGATAACCAGGGTTTATGTCTGTCTGGTCAGCAGCCTGACGACCAGATACTGACAGAAAGGGGTTTAACCTCCAAGAGGAATTTGCAGCTGTTTCAGGTATAGAACTTATTATTCCAGGTTTCACTAAAGGCAAGCGACAACTTAGCCCCTGGGAAGTGGAAACATGAAGACAAATAGCCCATGTTCGCATCCACATTGAAAGGGTTATTGAACTTCGAAAAAGAGCTTTCAAATTCTTCAAGGAAAACTACCCGTGCCTTTCATAAAATCACGTAAAGATGAGGCTAGTGCAAGTGTGACCTTTGCAGCACTGACAAGCTGATTAAAATTTGTACTGCCCTGACCACATTGGGACCAGGGATTGTGTACAAAAAGTAAAGTGACTGTGTAAATATAAAACAAACAAGCAAACAGTACAGACACTGATGGATGAAAGTTATCACAGAAACAGTGGTCCATTTCAGACGTGAGTTAAAATTTTGATATTTGTTTCGATCTGTTTGCCCATGGTTTCATGAGATTTGTTAACTTTCATCCTTATGTTTCCTCTTTACAGGTATTGAAATAAGGAGGAAGATTTGCAACTAAAATTTCATCTCTAGTTTAAAAGGCAACTCAAGTGAATAAAAATGAAAACAATTTTCAAACAATATTCAGATGAGGACACGCAATGGAAAGTTGTTTGTAAACTGTATGTTCTTCCTCCACTTATTTCAAGACCTTTGGATTCCCCATGAGAAGTCCACACACTACAAACCGTTTTTCGAATTTTCCAATGAAAGTTACACTTGGAACAAAATAAATTAATAAATAATAATAATAATAATAATAATAATAATAATAATAATAATAATAATAATAATAATAATAGTTGTTGTTGTAATTATTATTATTATTATTATTATTATCATTATTATTATTATTATTATTATTATTATTGATGCACGACTGAGAAGTTCAAATATCATTTATCCAAGCCACTAATAGAAACATTCTTGTTTCCTGTCAAGTTTGGAAACATGAACTGTTGAACATAATAATTTTTTGAAAAGGATTGTCTATGTCAGGAATTAATCTAGTGTTTAAGAAAGTACACTTTTGTCAGCCAATTTTGTTATTAAATTCCTGCTGTTTGGATAAAATTTAGGGTCGTTTGATGTTACTGAAAAAAATGTATTGATATATTAATCCCTGCCTGTACACATAAGTGTATAGAAATTAAAATGAAAAGAAAACAAATGCAAAAGCAAATTCCACATTGAACATATTTGAATTTATTGTATGCACTTCAAAATGTTGACCCATTCATTACCAGCATAAATGAGGTAACATCAATACAAGACAAAAGCTTGGCACATGACATATCAAAATTCATATGCAAAATGATCAACTGGGTGTCTGGGACATAAGTAGTCACATGGTAAAGGTGGATATTATGCATCAGATAAACTTTCCTTCATCTTGTGGAGTATGTTGAAGCTTTAACTCGATCATAATATTCGTTTATAAACAAGACAAACCATTGTTTGACCCGTGCCCAATATGGCGGCTTCATCGCTACATCTGAGTGGCACCAGATGTGACGTATGCGTGAATCGGAGACTGCATGTACGGTAGTCATTACAAAGCATGGATCAAAGTGTCAACAGTTCAACTGTACAATACCGCTGTACTGGCAACGATACTAGAGGTACATAGCCATTACAATGTCGTTTATATAGTACTGACCAGCAGTATATGGCGTGTGAATTCTGTTCAATTTTGGTTTAACAGGGCCAGTACTGGGCCAATACCCTTTTGTACAAAATTGTGCAATGCCTGGTGACCAAATCCGAAACTTTAAACCAACAGTATGCGGTTCGAGTTCTCTACAGGCCAGGTACTGGGCCGGTACGGTTTCTACAGAGCTGTTACAAGGAACTTTGGGATACTGTAGATGTGCCAAATACAGACAATATGGACTGATAACGGTTTTGCAGCATGACCAGTAGCACAGGTGCACACATTTCAAGCTTCACCAGTCGAGCATCAGTAAAAAAATAAGTGCAGTACATTTCCTGCTTCAGTTTAGTTCTGATTTAATTATCGTTTCATTCAAATTGACCACAACAACGAGGAATTAGAACTGGAAGTTAGCTGAATCAGAGGTATCTGATGTATCCATTATTTTGCAGACCAGTTAAGTCCAATTTTCTATATTCCTCTTATCTGTCAGTCCATGTACTTGTATCAACAACTTAAGTCTCACATTTGCAAACAGATTCATTCCAAACTTCCTAATATGCCTACTCGAACGCTGGGCATGATCTATGTATGATGCCAGACAGATCATATCATTGAGCATAGTGCTGCTGCTATTTCTTGATTTTCAATGATTTTTTACAAATTAAAAAAATATTGCTTTATGTACATTAGAACATTATTTGTAGTAATAATTATCTTTATAAGCATTCTAAGTATATACTCCTACTAGAGGGACCTCCAGTTGCACATTTTTATCGTTATCTGCCACTAGTCACAGTTTTTTCTTGAGAAATTTGTATATTTTCATAGGATTGATGGGCATAATATGCCATACTGGTGTAGTGCTGCTATCAAGACCTGATCTTAATGAATATTTGGACATTCTTTAGAATCCATCATGGGTGTTGTGCACTCGCCATGACACTTCAATGATTTTCAGCAGTGTCACCTTAGTAAAAGCGCTGGATTTTAAAACCAACAAATTTTACATATAATGATGCTGCTGTCATTTTCTGATTTTTGAAACGGCTTTTTAACCTACAAAATACTGCTAGCATATATTATAGGGCTGGATTTGAATCTGTAACTTGCCATTGGTCTGTCATGAGATTCATCTGAAATGTTTCAGGATTTCAGGATTGTTGGATATAATATGGACCATTTCATATTACAAAGGTATGACACTGCTGTCATTTCTTGATTGTTAATATATGTATACATATATATATATATATATATATATATATATATATATATATATATATATATATATATATATATATATATATATATATATATATATATATGGTCAGCGTCCATGCATGTCATTTTTTTCAATAGCTGGAAGAGTGATTTACACAATTCACAGAAGGATTCTGAGCAAGATGCAGAGGAAAAGGATCAACATTAAAAATCCGTGAACATCTTGTGTGCTGATTGTTATGAATACAAATGATTTGAGTGTATATATATATATATATATATATATATATATATATATATATATATATATATATATATACATACATACATACATACATATATATATATATATATATATATATATATATATATATATATATATATATATATATACATATATCATTTCTTGTCATGATTAACAATAACCTTTCACTTAAACAAGAAGTTACAGACTTAAAAGAGCTCATGTACCTAAATTTGCACGTAGCCATGCATGGCAAAATTGAATCATGTGAACACTTGGGGCTGATTCGTTTAGGAATATTTGTCTGAGCGTTATGGATGCATAAATTACGTGTATTATGTTGTACATAGATATGTGTTTGTCTGGTTGTTGTAAGTTTTCACAGTTAATCCCTAAATTTAATCTTTAGTTCAGCAGCGGGAAGACTTAAGAATAGAAATTCTAGATTCGGTTTGTCAAGATCTATTTGTATTTTCGTAGAGTAAATTAACAAAGCTAAAGTTTAGATGTATTTTCCCTTTCCACTTTGATTCTGAGTTGCAGCCTAGAGTGATTGATGGCAGACGAAGTGGAGCCCACAGAGTGATAAAGACTGACAACCTGGAAGCTGTGCTGCCAGATCATAAACTGTGATTTTTTTGCAAGTGTCCGATTAATATATGTATAAACGCACAAAAAAAGTTCCTGTCTTTGCGTTTTGTTCACTATTTCCAATTTACAGTGTATACTTTATTTGAGAACATAATTGGGTCTGCTTTAGCAGTAAGTACGGTGGGTTCAAAATTGTTACACGAATAAGGGGCTCGTCCTGGATATGAAAGAAGTCAAGCCGTTAACAATCACAATGACAAGTACCTTGAGACAAACAGGTAGTTAATTCATTTCACCCTGATTGAAGACCGAATTAACAGACTTCCTTGGCACATTGCACCCACAGCACGCCAAGGAAAGCTGTTGTCCATATGCATATAATTTGAAATGATCTTCCTTGCAAGTTTTATCTACAAGTTTGTAAAATAATCCATAAATATGTAAAATACAATTAGAAGACGCGACATTTAGATATTAGCTGGAAAAAGCGTCATTAGGGTGGAGTGAGTTAAGTACTTACACTTTGACCCTGTGATGAAAGTGCCATCGTTGTACAGCAGTTGTGTATAAAACGCACCAGCTCAGACAGGCAGAACTAGAACCACAAGTGACTCGGTTCCTTCCATGCATTGTTAACTGTCTGCAGACAAGTATTATGTCAACCATATTTTTCAATCCAACAAAGTTCTTAGACCAGCTTTTTACAAAGTCTACTTTGCCTAAATAAGAGAGGGATGAATAGGAGAGCCAGCATGAGTGTAGAAAGTTGTATGAATTAGATTTTTTCCTGATGATAAAAAGCTAGCTGCAGCTAAGAAAGAATAGGAAAGGGAAGCAACTGAGAACGAAAAGGGAAAGGGATGGTTCATAGCCAAAACATGGAAAAAAGGATCGTGAGTTTTGCTTACGTGAGCTTAAAGTAAGGTCAGTGTGTAGGTCAAATATGTCAGTCTGATCATAGAATTGTCACAGCTCATTGCAAATTAGTGCCAGAGCAAGGAGTGAATGAATATATTTTTGGCATTTGAAAGGGCAGCTGATAATTTAACATGGCCTCAAGAGCACTGGACTATCCTACTTTGGAGTAAGTGTAAGGGAAAAGCACTGTCTACACATTCAGCTTTGTCAGCAGGACCTGTCAGGGTGGTGGTTATGACGTAATGAAGCTAAAATCTTGAAAATTATGAGCTTATGTTCCAGAAACTCGTCGATTAAAGTTCAGGCTACAGAAGACCCCCACATTACTCATATACAGATCTAGGGAAAACACAACATTGTGTGACAGCTGGCTGATGTCTCTAGACGTACAAGGTGACTATGATAAGTTTCGTGAGTTGTTGTTGTTGTTGTTGTTGTTGTTGTTGTTGTTGTTGTTGTTGTTGTTGTTGTTGTTGTTAGAAGATTTCAAACAAACTATAGCTCAGGATATAAGGACATATCTCGAGATGCACAAATATATGACACTTGCAGATGCTGCTGTAGCAGCAGATGAGTTTGTTTTGACCCACAAACGGTATAGGACTAGCAGTGGTCATGGCGTGGTTAGGTCAGGTCAGGGCCAAGGTCAGTGTCAAGGCATGACTAAGCACCATTTCAAAATAGTGGTAAAGCTGGCAGCCAAGAAGGCAAAGCTAGTAGAGGTAAATGTCGTCATTGTCACAAGTTGCATGCTACTGAAAAAATGTTGGACATTGCACCCTGAGCATAAACCTCAGTGCACTTATTGTGAAGGGCCTCATAGAACTGAGAGATGCTATAAGTCTCATCCAGAGTTAAAACTTCGCAGCTAGAAAGCCAGTAGGTTTAATTCAGGGCAGTCGTATAGATGTAGCACCCATCAGTGAAGTGGTGCACTTTGAAGGGCCAGTAAAAGACTTGTACATAGAGTTTAGGTCTGAAGGTCAGTCTCAGTGGGTTAAGGTCAGGAAAAAATCCTGTCACGATATTAAGATACACAAGAAGTGCACAAAATTTGATTGTGGACAACTTTAGATTTCAGTGGTGAGAGTTGTTGGCCTTTAACAATATTCATGGTGTTGACTGTTCTGAAATGTTGTTTCTGGTATGTAGTGTTTGGTTGGAGTCCAAATATGTGACAGGCTTTTTGAAAGTTAAAAGGAACCCCGTCTTCCCATGGAAGGAGTAAATATTATCCTGGGGATTGATAAAGCAGATCCCAAGGTGAACATCATACCCAGATGAAACTTATAACTATGCATGGATGTATGCACAGAAAATTTGCAAATAGAACATTAGGTATTTTGCCTGCTGTGTGACAACAAGGTCTCAAAGAAAGCAAGCAGATGAATTTGAGAAATTTGAAAATTATTCTTGTCTTTTGCAAGGAACATTGCCAAGTGTAAGCGATACAGAATTAGGAGATACTTTCGTAGCTGGCTCATGCAGCAATGCACACAATTGTGGAAAGTGTAATACTATGTTAAATACGGAAAACTTGGTGTCTAATGAAAAGTCTGGGAACACATCGACAGCTGCTTGGAATTTTGTTTTGTCTTGGCAGGAGGCAAAGAACACTGTAGTATGTTATCAAGTAAAAAATGATGTTGTGAGAAGAAAATGGAGAAACAATGAAACTCCAGTTAATGAGAGTTTGAATGAAGTACCCCAGGTAGTTTTTCCTAGGATGTACAGACAGGAAGTAATGCATTTGGCACATGATTTACCTGCGGCTGGACATTTAGGTGTTAGGAAAACACTGGACAGGATCATGAAGCAGTTTTTCTGGCCAGGTATTCATAAAGATGTGGTGCAGTATTGTAAGACATGTGACAGTTGTTAGTTGGTAGGAAAACCTGATCAAAAGGTCAAGGTCGCACCACTGATTCCTGTGCCAGTGTGGGGTAATCCTTTTGACACAATCATTTTGGTGGTCCATTGCCCAAGACAAAGGCAGGGAACAATTATTTGTTGACAATCATGGATGCTGTGACCAGATATCCAGAGGCTATTCCTCTCAGGAAAATTAAAAACAAACATATGTGTCATCTGTAACACAGTTTTTTACTAAAGTAGGACTACCAAAGGTCATAAGGTCCAAAGTAGGTAGTAACTTTACAGCTGGTCTGTTCAAAGCTGTTCTGAAGGAGCTGGGTATTGAACGTAAAACTCCATCTGCTTACGATCCACAGACCCAGGGGATGCTCGGCAAGCATCATCAAACTTTAAAAAAGAATGATGATAACGTACTGTATAGGAAATGGCCAACATTGGAATAAAGGGTTACATTTTCGTTTCTTTGCTGTCAGGAAAGTGCCAAACAAATCATTAGGATTCAGTCCTTTTGAGTAAGTGTATGGTCATGAGGCGAGATATCCTTTGAAGTTGTTCAAAGCATGTTGTGCAGTCCCAGAAGAGAAAGCCTAGGTACATAATTGGATATATGTGTGTGAGTTTAAAGCCAGAGTACAGGTTGTGCGCAAGGTAGCTAAGCTTAGTTTAATAGTACTAGGCAGTAATGGACCAGTAAGGATTTAGTTAAGGCACAACGGTACTCGGCCAATACAACTCCTGCGTGTACTTTTGTACTGGGCCAGTACTGGCAGCCTGTACAGGGCCAGTTGAATGTTGGCAAATGGGCCTGTACAGGCCCAGTAAACCTTTTTTTTGGGGGGGGGGGTGATGCAAGACTGAAAATACCAACCTAAGTGTTATACCAAGATATGAGAGATGATCAACATTTGCTGATGCATTTGCATTACATACAATTTTAAGAGGGACTTTTCTAGTAATCATACTTTGTAAAAGTCTCATATACCTGCCCAGTCATACCTGCTGAGAAAAATTTGTAAAGAGGTAAATTTATATACATTTTATCATAAACACGTCCATATTTGAGCAAGATGGTGTAAAATTTACTACCTGTACTAAACTGTGTGTCAGCAAGATCTTTTAATCTAAAAAACCATTATTTCAGGTCTGTCTCTCTTCTATAAACCACTCTGTCCATCATAAAATAGTTATAATAGTTATTATCTCATGACATTTAACATAACATAAAATATATGGACTAGTGGTTTTACCTGTTTCGGAGCCGCAATTTGGACTGAGTCAACGGTCAACTGCTTTCCTTGATATGCATTGCGCCCAAAGGGTGCCATGGAAAGTTGTTGACCTGAACTATTATATGCTATGTAACAGCAGGCATGCTGTATTTGAATGAAATTTCTCTTTACTAGGAACATGGATTTAGCTCTAATTATATTCTCTGGAGAAAAATGTAACAGTCCCATTGGTTTAACATGAGTGCTAAGATTACCGGTATGCAGTTTTGTAGCAAATATGATGCATAATTGTGGAGTTGCATGACATGGCCATGAAAGCTAAGGACACAGTCCAGTGCAGAATAAGAAAAAGTTGTCCTGGAATTGAGATAAAACTGGTCTAAGACAAACAAAATGGACACAAAGGGCATCCAGTATTGATATGCACAAGGTGTTAAAATGCCCTGTTGCAAGCACATGAGCCATCAGTAACAGTCAATATGTCTCTGCGTGGAGATCACTGGCAACAGACCTCTGATTTTGAGCAAGAATCGGATAGTTGGCATGCTAATTTGCACAGAAAAACACTTTCCAGAATATGCCTAAAGTAAATCAAGTGGGACCATTCACTTTTTTCCTCTAGAGTATAATTCAGAGGAGTTCTCTTTTAGTAGTTCGACTTAAGTCACAGTTGACACTGAAATAGTTTAATAATTTTGTCTGAAATCCATAAGATCCAGGTTGTTGTGTCGTCTTTGACATATCATACATCACTCCACTCTTCTTGCAAACATTTCTGCTGTGCAACAGTGACAATAAGCTGCTGTGATTCAGGCATACTGATGGAAACTCAACAGTGTCCCTAACTTATGTGGCATTAAGGCTTACTTGTTTTAAAGACATGATCACTCCTGCTTATATCACATCGGTGTGTTTGAAGAACACAGCAGTAACTTCTAAATGGTTGATGTTATCCACGTTGCCAGTTTGGCAACAGGTATATTTTGTCAAGTTCGACACAGGGATCTGCCCCTATGTTAAACAGTTAGGGTACTTCCTTGTTTAATGATATGGGCTAATGCAGCACAGCTGTTGGACGTAACACAAAGTCATGCAAAGTCTTGCAGTTTGGGCATGGCATGCTCATATTCAAACTATTAGAATTTTAATAAGAGTTTTAATATATGTATTGTATACAGACTTGAACTGTATCATGTCTAAATGTTTGAACCCTGGATCACTGCCTGTGTCACCTGTCCTTGCAGCATGGTATGATTTGTGAAAGATTGGTAGATTGGATTTTCTGTGCTGATGTGTGGCTTGACGTCAATGAAATCCGAGTCTGCAATCATGGAATAAACTTGGCTGTCTGCCCTCCCTTCGGTTGAGGAGTGTTCTGTCACATGCACAGTTTGGTCAACAGGGTTTTCTGCTCGGTTGTCATTCATCGCAGCCCATTCTGGCATCAATGGATCGTCGGTCTCCTCTTCCAACTGATCCCCGGTATTTGGTTCATCTGAAATTACATAGATACACACACACACACACACACACACACACATATATATATATATATATATATATATATATATATATATATCCATACATACATACACGCACACACGCACGCACGCACGCACACACACACACACACTCATACATACATACATACATACATACATAATACGAAATAGGCGTAACCCAGAAGAAGCGAGCAAAGCCACATCCTATGACCAAGTTCATCTAAAACTCGCCAGACCACTTTTGCCGTATAACTCATTCATACACAATGCTACAATTGACACATATAAAGTATTTACCTGTGTAAACGTAGTACATTTTTTCTTTTTTTCTCAAAGCAGTCAGGAATCATCTAGATCTAAACAGCAATTTAATTGTCATACACAGTGGCAAAAGAAGAAAGAGGCAGACCTTCCCATTGGTTTGAAATGCGCAAATCCCTGCTCTAAATATTATTTTGTGTAAAAAAATATTAATGTCACAAGTACTCTTATGCAACATACACAGCATAGGTAAGAGTATGCCTGAGCAGTCACACAAGAACAAAATGTCTTGGAGATGACAGAACAGTCACCAAGGTGCAAAAGGTGTATCTAGATTTGGGCTGCCTATGAGCTTTATAAGGGGCCACTGGCAACACAGAGATTGATGTGAATGCATAATGCTATGCTTACTCACAGCTCTCTGAATTTGACACAGGCATTATCATTGGCATTTTGGGGGGCTTGTCTTTCCCAAGGTGACTCTGCCAGGAGAATGGGGTGCGCCAGGTCAGTTGTACAGAAGTGATGGGATCTTCCTCACGAAACAAGAGGATAGCTGGATCGGGATGACCAACACTTAAAATAGGGAGGGTGTAATACGTGATGAGATATAGGTTCTTGTTGGCTTAGAGGTCTCATCAGGAGTGGCGTCAGGCCTGCAACATATTGCATCATTATTGTGTACAATCAAGGGGAGCCTGACGTGGCCCAAATTGAGGTCACACCACCCTGCCATCCACATCTCTCTTAGTCCTGCATACAAGGCTGCACAGATAGAGTGGTGTCAGGAACATGCAGACTGGTCAAGAGATCAGTGAGGTTTGGGGTATGGTCAAATGAGTCACAGTTTTGCCTTGATTTCTATGATGGGAGAATACGTATTAAACGTATGCTTTCAAAGTGATTTGTGCATGGATCTATTGTCTCACATTAAAGGGGTGGGGGGGTCATGGCAACGGCAAGTACAGAACACATCAGGGTAAACAGGACTCTAACCAACCAGTGCCAGAGATCCTGCCAAGAGTGGCTGAATGGTTCCAGCAACATCTTTGGCTAATGTTCCAGCAAGACAAAGCATGGCCATATACTGCATGAATCAGCATGTAGTATCTCGTGTTGCACAACATCCAAATGTTGCCATGGCCCCCCCAATCTCCTGACCAGTTCCTATTTGACATTTATGGGATGTGCTGGACCAACTGGCACAGCAGCTCACAGACCAGTGGAATGAAATTCCCCAAGCTGAGATATCCAAGCTCACCATGCAGCAGCATGCTATAGAGGTACCTCGGCTGGCTTGGCTGCAGGGCGTAGTGGTCACACCTGCAACCGATGCATGCTGCCTTCAAGCAAACGGAAAGTTAATTTCAGGACAACCACAGCCTTCCAAAAGAAATAACAAAAGCATTGGTCCAATAAAATAAACAAACTCGTCACACACATCCTTACACAGATACTCAATGCTGACAAAGGAAATACCTGGTTCTATCTATGACATCAAGCAAGAGCTCAGGTGATAACCTGGTAGCTTGGATACCTTTCTTCACTATGTGGCTCTGTGTTTGCCGGCACGGAGGAAAAAAGTATGAAATAGGCAGGGACCTGGCAAGTTATATTCGTATGAGCCTTTCGTTGAGATGATTTGACTTTCAACTGGTTGTTTACAATTGGACCAAAATGCTACAGAAGATAAACCTGCAGATATCCCAAGGTGTGAATATGAATGGAAGGATGCATTAGATTGTGCAGGATAGAATTTTTATTGCAATAGTAGCAAGTGATTATTTTCATGTAACTTGTGTGCAAAACGTGAAGTGAAAGCACAGGAAAACGTGGGCTGAACCTTGTCAGATAAAGGTTCATTGTTATGATGTCAGAAAAGTTCTATTCTTCTTCTGGGTGTTTCGTGGCGTCAGCCACACAATCTAATTATCAAAGAGAGTCACATTTCTGTCTATATATGTCTGGGGGGGGGGGGGGGCAATTAGTATTCAACCATACTGAACTCCAGTGATATTTCCTTTTCGGTAAACCTATGGAATTCAAGGGCACTGCTAAGGCGTAATTTTGCTTATATCCAATGTATTTATGCGACAAAAAATGTGTACCAGTTTTGTTGTATCAAAGCATCAAGGATTAACGTTTAATATATGAAAGGTTGATATGTTTATATTTTGTTCATTTTCAAAGGCAACGTTATCTGAAATCAGCACTGTTTGCCTTAGTGAGGTTCATACAGTTACAATGACTATGACACCATTTCCGTTCGAATCTACATTTGTGTTTTATTATGTTTAAGATTTTGAGCTAGAATGCATTTAAAATGTATCCTCTCTCAGGATGGTACAAGTTTTCCCTCATATTTCAAACCCTGTCTGCAATTTTTCTCTGTTGTTAATGGTTACCCCGATAACATTCAATGGCCAGTTGCAACGAAAAATTGTATTTAACATAGGCAACGCCCTCTGACAAATGACAAGAACAGTTATGGACACTTGCCATATTTGACGTTGTAGTAAACGCATCCTTTTCCATCCACAATAATAAACCTGTCATCATCCTTCAACATTTAGAATCGAGAGATCAAGAACATAAAAAGTACATTTGCCATGTGACAAGTTGAAAGAGTGATAGGCATACATCAGTTGCAAACCTTGATCTACTGGTATGTCCATTACAAAGGGATAATATTATGGCAATATGTTTATTATTAGTTATAATAAGTATCATTCTCAAATTTAAAAATAGTAAAGTGATTACACACCTGTTTTGTGAGTCTTCTTCTTCTTCCGTAAACACACTACCGAAATTATAACCAAAATAGGAAGCACAGCAGCCCCCAAAAGTGCAGGAATCATTGGCACTGTTGCACGGCCCGGTGACAGCAACTTCCTTCGAATTGGATTACTTGTGTTAACCACTTTATAATCTGGGAACAAAATTTATACAAATTAGGCTACCTTGAATAAAATAACAGCACATATATATATATATATATATATCTTCTCTCTCTCTCTTTCTATCTATCTATCTATCTGTATATATATACATATATATGTGTGTGTGTGTGTGCGCATACATGCACACATACATACATGCACGTCCATGCTGATAACAGTATCAACAGAAGATACATAAAAAGTACTTTTGTTAACCATTATTTTGGGAGGTCCATGGTTGCAACCCCTGAAATTATCTACTTTTTAAAGGATCATTATCAAAAAAAATTGAAACCTGATAAAATTTCCACGTGGTGATATTATTCTGAATAAACATAACAGTTCCTGACAAAAATGTTAAATTGTATATACCGCTGTAAATATCAGAACTACTATTTTCAGACCTTGCCAATTTACAAATTTATTTTAATAAGTTAATGCAGATAAATGCAGATATAGAGAACTTACAAAACGTGCCAAGGATTTTTTATGTCAGTGTGTTTTGCAATTAGGGCAATTTGAAATAGGAATTCTACCAATTTACGATCCCTTCATATTTGAGAGACTGTATTTTAGAGATTGTCCTGTACACTAACATTCTCTGACACGTTTTGACGCCAATATAATAGGTAGATATTTATTCTGTAAAAATAATTGGAATTGTATTTAATATGTGCAATTTATTTTTTGCATATTACATTTGCATCGATATGTAAATTATCACATCCTTATCACATATATGAATGTTTATTCAACAATTTTATTCAGTTTTGAAATGTTTGAAAAAATGCATACTTGTAAAATATTTGTATTAATACTTCATTCTATGGACCTTCAAAGGTGCTAGTTGCAAATACATATTTTCACTGTATCCCCTGTGATATGAATCAAAAGTTTTGTCTGTATATTGAGACCGATGAGTTTGAAATTGGAATTTACGAAAGGTCTTCCCTTTTCATATATGCAATGTTACGTTTAGTTTTGCAGAAATGACATATGCTCACAGTGGGGAGGGATCCAAGACATCTCTTGACGGTGTACATTCCTGATGCAGAGTAATAATGGAATGCATTTTCACATATATTTAAGAGCAAATGTTTGTTGTTGTTGTTGTTGTTGTTGTTGTTGTTGTTGTTGTTGTTGTTGTTGTTGTCTGTATATGTGCTGTTCAATACATTTTGCAACAGTTACAAAGCTATATGCTCAACTCATGGAGGTAGGCATTCTCTCTGTGCTCAAGTATAATAATAACGGGACCTACTTGTATGCTAGGCACATTGTAACTTGTGTGCCCAACATCGCCCTATCCTGTGTATTTTCATCTCCAAATTACACAGAATTATATGGAAACAGTTGTCTTATTGTTGGATGCAATGTTGCCTGTTTCTTGCCAGCTTCTCCATGCTGGGATACAAACGTATCGCATTGCTCCGTATGTGCTGTGAAGCCATGGCAAACAAATACACAGTTATCTATGTTCTACAAGCTATTACCCCATCGTGCAGGCCAATATGGATTTCAGGGGCACTGGCAGCCACTTCATTGCGCTTCTTAAAATATAAAGGGCTTTTTGCTGTAATATGTTAAATGTTTAGGTCTGACAATATTATCCAGACTATTCAATCATTGACCAAATAACATGCAACCATTGGCCCAATGTTTGCTTTACATAAGTTTGCTCATTAAGCCCATGGTGGAACAAGTTTTTGCAAATCAAGTAACTTCAAGGCCATATTAGCCGACATAAGACTCCTCCACTCATAATCATGGTGGGCTAGAAGTTGGAACAATATAGGTTCAACTTCATCCTTCTTGACGACCATTACATTACATTACGACTGCTGAATATACTGAAAACAACTTACTTTTGACCAAAATACGTGTAGATACTGCTGATAGTCCTGCGCTAGTTAGTACTTCACAAAGGATACGGCCTCCTATTCCTTCTGTCAGATTTTCTAGGTGATAGAAATTGGAACTGTTCAAAAGTACTTTCTTGTTTAGACCTGTCACGTGGTACATAGAAATGTTGGAGATGGGTGAATTACCACCGGTCACTGAACACATGACTTGCAGCTGCCTTCCGACAATTGCTGGGATGGGCATTGTACGAACAGCTATTTCCGGTTTGTCTAAAAAGAAGCATGAATAGTATCAATATGATAAGCCTATGGGGGAGTAAATGGTGTTTCATTTGGCATCACAATCATTACTATGGATCTGAATAGAGAACGACATTAACTGTCTATACGGAGTTTGAGAATGCCTGCAGACACAGAAAATTTAGTTTGGAAAGGGGGCAGTGATTCTGGATAAATGACATATCAGCAAGTTACTTTGTACAAAGACACTTTCTTGACTTTCAATCTCTAAAGGGTGCACAGGAAAACTATATTACTAAATATAAAATTCAGAATCCTTATGTAATAATTAATATGATCATTTGCCGTCTATTTTAATTTGGAAACAACAGATTACATTTATATTGAATGAAATGAGACATTCGGAAGATATGTTGTTAGAACATGTATTTGTATGTCGCCTGTATGAATTTATTTACACAAAGTAACCACTCTTGACCTTGAGCTACAAATTACAAGATTGACCATTACTTGGCTCTTTTTAAAATCAAGATTGAGAAATAAATATTGTTAAAATGGGATTATTTTGCTTTCAGCATTTGCTTGGAAAGCAATAAATTAAGTGTCTGTTCAGGCAATATGCCACTGAATTTAAGTACATGTATGTCTCGAGGCACACAAACTGGTTAAAGGACAAGAAAACTACCTTCGTGTGGCAAATAATGAAATTACGTTTTATAAGTAAAGTAAGCATTGCTAATCAGCAATTGCACTGCAACTGTAACACTCACAAATTTGTAATGTTAATTAATGCCATGATTTGTTTCCTAACTGTGCTTTAAAGACAATTGCAACTACTTTGGAAAAACAGTAGATTCCTGAATTGTAGAGAAGCCATTTTGTTATCAATAAGCAGTATTCACATGTGACATGTAACCAATTTATACAGAGAAATATAAGAAAGCATGGAATTCAACTACAAACTCAATTCACGCAGTTTTAAAACTATGAATTTGTAACTGATTTATACTTGCAGTATACTTTTAGCTCCATGCAGGCTCTAGTGTCAGTACTATCTGTGTCTTGTTTGTGTTTGCTGACGTCACAACAGTAGTTTCCTGCTGTCCAGCGACTCGCAGACACCAGGAGGTGTCCATTAGAAGTGATAACGCCGAGATTTTTTCTTCCATTCACATTGCTCCACAGATACACCGACAAGTCTTCACTAAAGTCTTTATTTATCTTGCATTTTAACGTCACATTTTCACCTTCTTTGGCAGGATTTGGATTTGCTTGAATTTGAAGAGTATGATTACCTGTTGTGGAAAATAATAAGATGAGTCACTCTGCGTATATCAGGCCTAAAATTGACCATTTGCATAAACGTATGACGCCAAGACAACACAAAGACAAGGCTTGTAAAAATTGCAAATACTAGACCACCAATTGCCTGTTTGCACGTACATATGATGCAAAAAATAGAAGGCTTGTCAAAATTTTTAACACCAGGACTACAGTTGACCTTTTCCATGTTACCATTGCATGAAGACGACACCATGACAAGGCTTGTAAATATCATCATGTGCTGTGTGAAAACAGTTACTGGCCTGTCGAGAATGTGTCCTACATGTGTTACAAAGTACCACACAGTCATGCTGGTTATAAAAACAGATAGTACATACTTTTTTATCAAGATATTGTGCACAGTTTCTGTGATTTTTTATGCCTGGTTACATCCGCTGTTGCACCACAACAGGGGTAGCTTGCCTCGTTGTAAATATAACTTGGTACACCCATACAAAGAGCTAGTAGTGCCTTCTTTGTAAGACAAACCATACGGCAGGAGCAAAAAAGTCTCTTGCACCATTAGTCCCATGATACATTTAATTGAAATAGAAAAAACCAATGCACCAGCAACATGGCATGCATGATCTCTAGCATAAAGCTGCCTGAAAAACTTACATTGTTATTTAGGACAATATAAAAATCCAAAGAACCGAGATCTTAAACACTATCATGGTCACAGGTAAGCAATTATCTCTTTAGGGATGGTTCACCAGCATGATAGTCTGGAAAGATCTATCAGGATCCTGCTTGCAGCGCCAAAATATGACAAGCTAAAACCACAGACACAGATGGTTAGGTTGATCAAGAGACTTTATCGTATCTAAGGAGAAACTAAAACGCTGGGAAAAATACAATAGTAAATACATAGCACAATTTGTTATGATTTACACCTTCTGCATATTAGCAGAACTCAACGAAGAGTGACAACAATCATATAACTTTAACAATAATAATATATTAACAATAAAAAATCAGTACAAAGTAGGTAAATGAAAGTATGCACTTAACTAGGTTGATATTCAACAGTAAAATAGTCTGTAGGTAAATCCTAATCCCTGGTGAGAGATTATCCACACTTACTCTCCCAAAGCTCCAGGTCCTACTGCAGGCGCCAAATAGTCTGGTATAAATCCCACAGAGGTACGGTTTAGTTCCAATGTGGTATTCAAAGGCACGGTGCTGATCCAAATCCCACGGAGGTGCAGTTTGGTTCCAATGTGGTACAATAACACCAGATATACCAGTCCACTTAAAGACACTGTCCACACTTCAAGGGTACAATGTATAAATGAGTATGCCCTTGGTAATAACAATGGCTCACAGTCCCTGTGGCATGAAGTCACACAGCTCTCTCAGAATTCTCCTCTCTCCAGTCAAGAAAGGAGCTGTTTTATATATCTAGGCATAGGAATCTCAGCAGTATACCAGAGTTTTCCAATTAGTCACCCATTCCAATTCATTGCGTGATGCATGTGTGGACCACATATGAATGTACGTCACCATTCTAGCTTATTCTAATTGTTCCCAAAATCATGAGAGTCACCCTAACAAAGCAGGCCAATTCAGTAACTCTGGACACACTCAATGAGTACAGTGACCTATCCAAATCAAAACAACCGTCACATCCATAACAAATACATCAGGCATTCATTACACAGTGAGAACATTTCACATGTATCTACAGAAATAGAGTAATACTACATCATATGATACATTCATCACTTCACCTACTGCATTAGTTACGCAGATGCATAGAGCTACAATGTTTACATGCCTGCAGAACAAAGTACATGATTTACAATACAACAATTCACTTAAGGACTCTATGCATCTGTCCCTCACCCTAATGATCCACAGTTGACCTACATGTACCCCCAGATACCCCATCTAAGCATGTTCAGATCATGCAGCAATAACACTGTCTGTACCCATGCCACTGAAAGTAATTAATTGAGGTACATATGCAAATTGGTTACTCTCATCTAACAAAAGAAATTACACGTTACAGAATTACTCCTTGTGCTACACACAATCAATACTCTGGACAGAAATATATATCGTTGAAACAATTTTCACATGTAACCAGTTGTGTGGTTTTATGTTGTGTGGTTTTACCCACACACACGAGTGAAAGTTAACATTATGATATATAATGAACCATTCAGATAAACAAAAAAACATTCATTAGAAATCTGAATCCAATTGAATGTATAAACACACCCAAATTGAATGATTCATATGTCCCAATAGGCTTGTAACTTACTACAAATATCATTTCCTGATTTAACCCTTATATCTGACTTTACTGAAAAAAACAGGAACAGGTCCTTGCCTAGAGTCAGTGGAACATTCCTATAGGCAGGCAGGTACATGGCACACAAAGACCTCGATTAGAAAAAAGTTCCAAACTGCACAACTCTGCACCAACTACAGAACCGAAGCACATAAAAATGATGCACAGATAATTATAAGACAACTGCATCAATACAGCAACGACCCCACAAATCAAAATTCCCTTTTTTGAGCAAGAGAATATGCACAAGTCAGCCCAGCATGCTCCTGGCAAAATGGTATGTCTCCCGGAATGCAGTGTTCCTAGAAACAGGAAGCCTGCTGGTGCTGCCCCCTACAAACTGTGCTGATTGTGGCACACCTTGTACAGCACAGTGTTGCCCAACAAGATGCAAAGTATAGTTGTATCATTGTGACACCCAATACCTGGCAAAGAACCAAACTTACCACTGTGATAGAGCCATATATTCCACCCTTTTTACATAAGTAACAAGGTTAAATATTCTGTTTATTCTGATCACTTGAAATAAATACAAAGGAAATGCTCAAAATACAGGCATCACTTGGTTTCCTGTACGAATTGTTCAGTTTCTGTGTGTGCTGGATATGGTTTCTTTTAACACCACGTAAGGAGAAATGCACAATGACATTTTACAGCAGGTTGATTTCAGTCAAATAGGGAGGTGAGTTTGGGTGTCATGCTTTCAAAGCTGAGGTATAGCAATCTATATTTTCCTGTTGTAATAAAAAAATGTGCCTGTCCTTGCTGAGACATTTGAAAATTCTTTATGTAAGGTTCAACCTGATTATAATACCAATGAGATATCTGACATATTCATATATCGACACAAATTTTGGGGGACCAAAAATGAAATCCCTTTGTAATTGGAATTATTTTTCTGTCGTTTCGGATATAGACATATTTTGCAGGAAAGAAGTGGTGTCACAAGAAAGATGTTTTGCTCTATATTCCACAAGTGTAAAGAGAACGAAACAATATTCTACTTACTTTGTCTGACTGCAATGGTATTAGACATCAGCTGAATGGTGCTGTTGCTGCCTTGCCACGTTACATTACACGATACAGTATGCCGAGCAAGTGACTTGGAGTTAACAGATAAAAGAGCTTTCAAGTTCAAAGTACCATCTGCATTTTTGGCAACTGTGGAATTATAATCACTGATACTGTAACTTGGGCCACTGGAGATTCTGAACCAAAATGACACCTCTGATACAATGTTTGCTGGGCGTATCCTTGGAATGCAGCAGGAAAGTACAGTTGTACCATCTCTTTGTAATTCCTTTGCGATTGTAAGGTGAAGTAGTGTTGGTATGACTGAAGAATAGGACAACCAGTTTTTTACAAAACTATTAAGCACAGCTGTGTTTGTAAAGCTCATTGGAATTATATCATATATAGATTTGCCTGCATGAAAAGCATGCATTATATTCACCTGGCCTACTTTTATTAGTCCATACTTTTATTTTTTCTTTTAAGTTTTGGTCTGGTATAAAATTATTTTAAAAAAGGCTTAAGTTCATACAGACTGACATGTGTTGCCGCTGCAAACCAGAACTACATAACTTAACCATGGGTTTGTACATATCTGCCATAATCTTGGCTAGAGTGGTTACTTGCAATGCAATCATTGGGAAGATATGAATGAGGTAAACATGAAGAAAATTAAAAGTGCAAATTGTAAACAATAGGTCAGATACTGATTCACATAGGGCTAAAGGCTGAATGCAGATTGAGGTGTGCCACATGGAAGATCTCTTTTTGTGACATTGATATTTATGCCATAAGACATTACCTATAGACTACTAATGGGTACTGACCTCTGAGATCATATTTCTCCAAAGTTTATACCACCAGAATTACGTTTCTAACTGCTATGATATGGGCCTGCTGCAGTACCATCTATACGAGGCAACTGACCCCATGACTTGACCTCATACATCAGTTATTCTCTGTTGGTGGCCATGATGATACAGCCTTGTTAAGGAGAAGTGTCTCATAACAACATACTTAAGCACTGTTAGACCACAGTAATTGGCGGTTTTACACATCTCCATATGTAGATTCTTTCTACAAACTTTGTTGTTTTTTGGAGGAGTGAACATTTTTGTGTCACTTAGGTGACATCAAAAAACTTTTTTCTCTTATATTTCCCACTTGGGTCCATGGTGCATGCACACCAATTAATAACAAACATGACAGAATGAGGTTGGCCATATGATGGCAAGTTGGACTTGAATGCACAATAAGGGGCCTGCATGGAAACACTTCATAGACAAACATGTTCTCAAAGTAACCCATCTGCCAGTTGTCAAGGCTGGCCACACATTTTGTGGTACAAAGTTCACAAGGTGGAACACAAATCAGTTCAGCAAAGGGCCCATCAGGATTCGACTTTGCAACATGGATGGAACCCAGAACTCAGAACCGTATTTATTTGACAATATGTACACTCAGTAAGAAACAAAAAGAAAAAACCTACAAATAGTGCAAATATAATGAACTTTACATTGTGATCCACAAAACTGTTGTGATGAGGAGTTTTGTAGGACAGACACTGGCCTTGCTTTGGCCCCATCTCTAGGCCAGCCTTATTCTGTAACACATACTAGAGCTGTGCTTTCCACTCGGGCCAAGCCCTTGGCCCCATCTCCATTAAGCCAATCTCTGTCAGTCCCACACACATCCAGGACAGAGACCATTACAACAATAAACCCTTCACAGGACACTACCACTTCAGCAGTTTCTACAGCCCAAGGGGGGTGGGAGGGGTCTTACAGTGGCACCAAGGGGACACAATCCCCAGGCAGGGCTATGTTGGAGTCCATCATGAGGGAGCAGCTTTAGGCCTTGATGCCTGAAATATTTAATCCAGTTTTACCAATTTTTACATATAAAATCCGGGCCAGGCCCAGACCAGCCACACTTCCAATGGGGCCTTTACCTGTTCCTGGCCCAATGACAGGACCAACGGTACCAGCTGTACTGTCACCAGCCATGGTGACAGGAACAACAATACCAGCAGTACCCATACTAGCCAGTGTGCCAAGGATGATCTCACCAACTATGGTAGCGAAACCAGCCTCCAGGACTACTAGACTTAATTATAGGTCCCGCTTCCGTATGGACTGACACTGCCATAAGAAAAGTAGGAGGCATAAGCACTGCAGCCTGTCCATGAGTTCTGTTTCATTGCACAGCAGGCAAAAATGGTTACCAACCAGACGAGCTGCATGACGAACACCAACAGCTGGACCCGCAAAGTGCTGCACAAAGCCCAACAACATGAGTACAGTCAGTCAGTATTTGTGGATGTCCGAGGTGAGATGCCGACTCAATGGACACCCGTTTTTCAGAGGCTAGGTGGGATGGACTTATGTTTCAACCTTCAATCCAGGCAGACATTGTCACAGAGAAGACTATCACCAGTCAGGTTCCCCGGAATGACAACAGAGATCGGACCAGATGCTCTTCAAGCCAAACAAATTATTTTGTTTCGGGCAGGCATCCAGTTTTCCCAACATGTTGTTACATGTTGTATTGTACAAAAAAAAAATGCTTGAGTGTGAATTGTGTTTTCCATCTATTGAAAGTTAATTTTCGTCACCATATCAGAAGGAAGTTCTGTGGTTTTTGCTTACCAAATGGGACAATATTTATCATTTACATTAATGGTGATACATGTGATGACCCCATGAAGGTCAAGAACATTGGTCTAGGAAGGGCGACCCAGATTATTACTATGAGACAACAGTTGGGGAGTTTTGATTTTCATAGCATGGCTTCATCATATGACACCTTTCTAAATGACATCCTTGCTGATCTAATGAAGGCTGACAGAATTGATTTTTTTGAGAATGTGTAACAATCTGATGGTGATTTATTGTCAGGTTTCAAAGTTTTGCTTGACAATATGTCTGCGAAGCTATATATGCACATCGATAAGTGTACGTAAGAAAATAGGACCCGGATGGACAAAATGCAGTCAAAATTGGATGGCTTGGATCAACTAAAATGACAGCTGTTGAAGCAGCAATTCAAAAGTTGAGTGATAATGCAAGTGTGGATATCCGTTATCCACCACTGGTGTCCAGACTTGAAGTCCTTTGTTAGAGCCTATTGTTGGCACTGTTGAAACTTGCACATCTCAAGATAGCGTTTATTTACCATCACATAATCCCCAGGGAAAACACCCAATCAGGGAGATAGAGATATAATGACAGCTTATTATCAACAAATGATTGCCAAGAATGATAGGGCAGATATAAGGAACACCAGGGCAGATTGAAGACCAGATGCTGGCCCTCCTCCTCCCAAAGCGCCAAATTCTGGTGGTAGAGCAGATTGGAGACAGTTTTTCAGTCTTTTTAAAAGAACCATCAGGAGATATGTTTGGAGTGAAGAAACAAAGTTATATAGGGTGGTGGAGTCTTTGGGGGACAAGGCTCTTACTTATTATGCTAGTCTCAAGGAGAATGAGAGGGAGAGTTATGTTAGGTTGGTGACAAAAATGAACAGTAGGCTTGGATGTAGGGATACGCCAGCTATTATTCGGAGGAAACTTCATAGTTTAAGGGAGTTACAAGATGAGACTCCAGAAGAACTGGCTAAGAAATGTCAGCAGCTGTTGGTTGACAGTTATCCTTATGGTGGTGATCGTTTTCTGAATTTCATTGCTGTGGATTGTTTTCTCAAGGCAGTCTCAAACAAGGATGCTGCTTGCCAGGTACTAAATCAACAGTCAGCAGACCTTGAACAAGCACTGGAAATGGTGAAATTGACAATAAGTAGTCAAGAAATTATTCTGGTGCGGTGGAAAAGGTTAGGGAGTTGGGCCCTTGTAAGGTGTTTAGTTTCAGGGAGCTATATCAGGCTTCAAGTAAACCCCAGGTTTCATGGCCAGATCAAGCTGAAGATCAGGCCAACAAGCTGGATAAGATCTGAATGGACTATCAGGATTCCTTGATAAAAAGATTTTAGAGAAAAGGTGTGGTAAGTATGGTCAGGTCACCAGTGGGCAGTCCAAACAGGATACTGGATTTGTTGAAAGTAAGGTGCCATGGCTGTGGTGAACTTGGTCATATGATTCGTGACTGTGGGCAGAAGACTCCCATCTTCATCATCATCAAAGTCTCCTGTTCTATCCCCAAATAAGTCATCAAACTAGGTAGATTCGATATTGGTGGCCACAATTCATCTTTGGGTGATACTGGTGGACATTTGGGGAGTGTGGGGTGGAGGGGGGGGGTAAAAAGTTTGGGATTCAGAATGGATGGCTGTTCTATATTCTACCAAAATTGACAGGCACATTGGGGAGGAATCACATTCAGGTTTCCACAGTTTACAGGAAGTGGTAGTCAGGACTGTTAGTCAGGGCATTAGTTTAGTTATCCCAGCTACACTATATAGCAAGCAAATGGATGCTGTTGTGGATTCAGCTGCTCAGCTCTGAGTTATTAGCAAGGATCTGTACAGGAGACTAGGTTGTGATCTTGGAATTATAGATTGTGTGAAGCTTCCTGGTGCAGCAAAAGAGGGGACTATGGACGCAGTGTTGGTGTTTGATATTCCTGTAGAAATGGGAGGGAAGCTGTTTCACATAATATGTATGTGGCACCAATTTCGAATCAAGTCATTATTGGGCTGGATTTCCTCATTAAGCACAATAGTAAAATTGATTTTGATCAATGCATGGTGCAGGTAGGCGAGCAGGTAATGGCTACAAAAATGAAGAAAAAAATATAGAAGAAATTTTTCAGGTTTCCCAACACAGTCTGTTTTGCAAAATTTTCATCCAATTTACAACCTAGTTGTGAGTATGTGGTTGTTTCCACCAGCCAACATGAGGGGTTACTTATTCCTTCCATGTTGGTACAGGGGCAAGATGAGTTTCTTTGTTCTATCATGAATACTTCTGATACATTTCTGCACTTGAAGCTAGGGCATCTTGTGGGTACTGCTACACTTGCCGACTCTGTGGTGATGGCTTTTCCTGACAACACAGAGTCAGAGGTAGGTATTAGTGAGTCTGATGGGGACAAAGAACCAAGACTGCGAGAGATCAGGCTGTCAGAAGAGGTCCCAGATCATCTGGAGGACATGTTTGAGAGGTCACATTCTTGTGTAGCTGAGGACGTCTTTCTGCAGCTGCAGCATCCATTAGTAGAGTAGGCTGACATTTTTTCCAAGCGAGATTCAGAACTGGGTTGTTTTTCTGAGATTAAGCATAGTATTGACACACGTGACGCTAAGCCAATTAAACAACGGTTGAGACAGACACCCCTTGGATTTCAGGAGAAGGAGGAAAAGCATCTTCAGAATATCCTTGACATTGGAATTATTACTCCCACTTCCTCAGAATGGGCAGCAGCTCCCGGTTTTGTGTGGAAAAGGGATGGAAACATTCACTATTGTTTGGATTACCCCAATCTGAAAAAAAGCAACGGCTAAGGACATGTATCCTTTCCCTCTGATTGAGGAGTGTTTAGACACGCTAAGCGGGAACATCTATTTTTTGGCCCTCAACCTGGGGTGCGATTATTATCAAATTGAAATTGAAGAAAGCGATAGAGCCAAAACTGCTTTCATTACCCAGTATGGATTGTTCAAACATCCTCATATGGCTTTTGGATTCACTAACGTGCCTTCGACCTTTCAAAAAGCCATGCATTTAGTTGCGGAAAGGCCTAACGTGGAGCACCGTTTTGGCCTACCTGGATGACCTGGTTATTCTGGGTAAAAATGCGCAAGATCACCTTGAAAATCTGTGTGAAGTGTTTGAGCATTTTCGTCAGCATAATTTGAAGCTCAAACCTAAGAAGTGCCAGCTTTTCCAGAATGAAATTAAGTTCTTTGGGAAGATGGTCACTGGTCATATCTGTTGACCCAGATAAAACCAAGGCAATGTTGCGCTGGCCAGTTCCAAAGTCTGTCAAGGATGTCGAATCCTTTCTCAGCTTTGTCAACTATCACCGAGATCACCTTGCTAAGTTTGCAGAGGTTTCCCAGCCATTGTATGAGTTGACTGGTCCCAGCGCAACATTTGCTTGGGAAAAAGAGCACCACGTGGCATTCGATGAACTGAAGAAGCTGCTAACCTACACAATGGTTTTAGCATTGCCAAGGAAAAAAGGAGCCTTCATTGTGGATTGTGACAGCTCAGGTGTGTTTATTGGGAGGGGGAGCGTTATTATACCACCCATAAGGAGTTACTTTCGATAGTTAGATTTACCATGCAATTCCATCACTATTTGTTGTGGGGTAGTCAGCCTCACCTGGCTAATGAGGTTCAGGACTATGCCAACAGATGGTGCAAATATACAGACAACCAATATATTTTAAATGTGGTAAGTGGAGGCTTCATTATTATTTTTATAGAATTAAGTCCTCCCCCTCTCCCAATTTGTCCAATTTCTTTTCAGCATTAGGGTGATGTGCTCTCTGCCTGCAGGCCTCAAGAGGAAGTGGACAAACTTTTGTCCAAATAAGTGATAAAAGTTGTGCAAACCCCAGCATCACCAGGGTTTTACAGTCAACTGTTTTTGGTTCCCAAGAAGGATGGCAGCTTGCATCAGGTCATAGACCTGAAAGCCATGTACAAGTTCCTTGTAGTGGATTAGTTTAATATGGAGACTCAGGCTTCCATTTCGGCTCTGATGAGACAAGGTGATTGGGCTCAGTCCATTGTTCTCAAGAATGCATACTTCTACATAGCCATTGGAGAGGAGGGCAGGGAATATCTTCATTTTTGTGACAACAGAGTAACTTATCAATTCTGAGCTCCTCCGTTCGGATTGGCTCTGACATCTTTTAACTTCACCAGGGTGATGGGAGTAGTCGCCAACATTGCACTTCACAGAGAAATAAGTCTACACATTTTTTTATGACTGGCTATTGAGAGCATTAACACAGTCCATCCTATATCAGGATTTCGCACTAATCCTCATGATTAGGAATGAGATGTGGGCTTACACATATTTTCCAACTCCACTACTTCCCAAACTTGATCAAGGTCTGCCAAGAAGAAGTAGAATTGATACTATTGCTCCATGGTGGCCCAAGAGACCATGGATAGTAAAGCCACTGGAGCTCAGCTTAGAGCCTCCCAGAGCTCTGCCACAGTGGAACACACTTATACGCCAAACAGCACCAAACATACTCCACTCAAATCCTCAGGTTCTTCACCTGCATGCTTGGTGACTATTGCGAAGAGACTTGACCATACTGGCCTTTCTCATAAAGTGGTGGCTAGACTCACGAGAGCCAAACTTTGGGCCACTTGTGTAAAAAGCTAAAATTCAAAATGGGCTCATTTCAAACAGTGGTGTAAAGAGCAGGTTCCGCAGGTGGACCCATGGGAAGCCACCAATAATCAAATTGCTGAGTTTCTACAGGAACTCTTCAACCAGGATCTGAATAATATGGACTATAGATGGCTATAGATCTACAATGTCCTCTTCTCTTTATCTGAAAGGTTACTGGATTAGAACCAACATGATTCTTTCTAGGGTTATTACGAGTTTCTTTGTTGATCTACTTGTTTGGCAGAATGTCTTTCCTCCATGGGACCTCTTGCTACTTCTGGCTGGACTGTGATCCCTTCCATTTGAATGAAATGACATGGCATATGTTTCTCTGAACATGCTGACTTACAAGATAGTCTTCCTTATCACTCTGGCTTCAAGAGCTCAGAGGGGGGGGGGGAATGGCCTGGGCTATTGTTAGCTTAGATGGTCATGTGACAAGCAAAAGGTTTACTTAAAGCCTATTTTTTTTCATATGGCAAAGAATCATGCTCCTGATAAGCCAGTTACGGCTTTCAAAGAAAAGGCTTTTACATCTAGATCCTATCTACTGACCAGGATTGCCATAATTTTGATAGCTTGCTCTGCCCAGTCCATTCACTAAAGTTCTAGTTGGGCAAGGTGACAGCCACCAGGAAAGATGGGAACCATTTGTTCTTGCTGCTCAAACCCAAACAGGAGGACATGCATGCCAAAATGATATCCAGTTAGATTACAAAGGCCGTTAGAGCTGCTTACATAACCGCATGCAGTTCCTGAACTGCAGCAAGTGCTTAGAGTCGGGGCACATGAAGTACAGGCCATTTTCATGGGATGCTCTTAAACAGGCATTTTTTGTGGACATTATGGTGGCTTGCCGCTGGTGATCCTGTTCAACATTTTCTGACTTTTACCTGAAAGATTTATTCTGCACTGAGGGGGATTTACTTGCATTGACAGATATTCCTACTCCCTCCATGTGTTCATGCTGAACAGGGCACAGTCATGTGTGATGGTGAACACACCTGCTCACAACTTCGGGTGATATGCCCTATCAACAGGGATCATATGCCTCAAATCACACTTCCAAATCCTTACCTTGACTTATTGGGATAGTTTCTATCCTTATGAAGATGATGCATCCTTTCTCGTATTACTTAATTCCAGCCTTGCTGCTGCAGCAAGGTTTCCTTTGGTAGAAAGAGATCACTTTTCTGATTCCATTCTTTTGGGCTACGTGTGCTGTGGAAGCCAGAATGATTGTCCATCACTGCACTCTGGTGGTATCTCTGCCCATCAGCAGTCTATAAGTAATGTATTATGACATCATTCTTTTTACCTATGCTCTGGAGGCCAGAATCATCACCCATCAGCACACTCTGGTGGTATCTCTGCCCATTAGTAGTCTATAAGAAAATGTATTATGATATAATTCTGTAAAACTTGGCTTAATTTTCATACTTATTAGTAAAATTCACCTATAGACTATATAGAAGCCCACCCAACCCCTAGCATCAGTTCATTATGGGGTTTTAACCGCCAATGAATAACTGGAGTATGAGGTGAAGGCATGGAGTCAGTTGCCTGGTGTAGATGGCGCTGCAGCAGGCCCCATAGTGTGAGTAGCAGTCAGAAACTTAATTCTGGTGGTATTACACTTTGAGGAGACATGACCTAAGAGGTCATTACCCATTAGTACTGTATAGGTAAGTACTACTAATTAATATGAATGTTAACTTCAATTTAACAGATTTGATTTTTACATCTAACACTTGAACACATTGTGGAAGAAACCTCCATTCCACCGCTAACCTTTCTGTTAAGGGGTAGGCTTTCTCAATTATCATTATTATTATTATTATCATCATCATCATCATCATTATTGTGGAAGAAATCCGGTTCCATTGTTGTTGTTATTATTATTATTATTATTATTATTATTATTATTATTATTATTATTATTATTATTATTATTATTATTATAATGCAACTATACAAACGTGTGCATGTGTGAAGTTATCACATGTAATTTATTTAACTGTTGTATCCCTTAACAATTTCGCACACTGCATTATGGTAAAGGGTAAAATGTACAAGAGAATTGCATACTCACCAAAGACTGTTAGGTTGTATCTCGATATGATCCCAGTTATGTCCTGGCATTGGTAGATGCCTTCGTCGTGTATACGAATATTATTTAATTTTAGAAAGCGACCATTTCCAGGTGACAAATTGTCGACTTTCGTCTCTCGTTGACGGTTTCTGTATATACGACTCCATATTATCCCACCTTGCCGAGAAGTTGCACATAGTAGTGTTACGTCTGAATGTTCCTGGACCAGAATATTTTGCAACAGTGCTGCATGTTTGACGGAGGCCATATATGGAAGAGTTGCTTAAATTAAGTAAAAAAAATCAGACGCTATTTTCATACCCTGTATGTTCTATTCTGCATGTAAATGAAACGTATACATAATACACAATGAGTTCAGCTGCAATGGTCAATTTGCTTCTAAAATTAACAAGAGGGTGGGGTGGGACGGTAAAGGTTATTCCCGTGCTGGAATGCTGGGGCAGTTTTTCCGTACGGGAATACTGGAAGCCTTCTTTTTGTCTGTATTTAATACGCCACCTTATTTTGGAACATTTTTATTATCTGTATGCTGTATAGACGCAAAACAATTCCCTGTTCCAACGTATTGGGACTCCTAACCAACACTCACCCCAGCAGTTACAACATAGTATGTGCAATTGACAGGGCAGACTGATTTTTGCAGTTACAAATGGCAAGTGTAAGTAATATTCAAAGAAATCATGCTACTTACTCATGTACATGAAGAACAAGAGGACATCGCAGATATAGTATGGTGTCTCAATTACAGCTAACATTTTGGAAATCGATCATTCTTCACAGAATCAAGAAACTGTATTTTGCAATAAGCCTAAAACCTACGCTAGACGCTGTCTCAGGACAATTGTAATGCCAGCTTGACTGGCTATCACATTCAACAATAAATAATCCTGTAGGATGGCTGGTATGCACCCGGATCAAGATAACTTGTTATCTCGCTGGAGCAAACTTACTTCACACGAAAATCCAACTATATGATAATAATTACGATATAGACTATAAGATTAATGAATACGAATAATAATAAATTTTGGTATAATTTGCAAGGTTTTTCTCTGTATTACTTTTTTTCGTTCGCACATTATTTTGTGGCCATACTTGGAGGGAACGCTGAGGTTCATGACGTCATATGCTGATACGGCACAAACTAAAAATAATTTTTTGAATTGGGTCAGTGAGATGTGGTCAACTTCCTGATAATTATGCAAAACGAAGAAATGTTTAGTAATCGTTAATTGTCAACTGCACTCTTACCCAAATAAACATACCGGTACTTTGAGGGGCAATATAGCGTGTAATAATTACTTCTGTACTGATCATGATTCTGAGCTACAATTTTTTATGATAAAATTGTTCAAGCGTGTATCACCGATGCTCATCTTACCATTCCTCAATCTACCTCCCGAGGGGGGGGGGGGAGGGGGAACTACTCCCTATACCGAGCGTAATGGGGATGTGCCGCTCTGAAGGGTGCCTTTTCGCCGGTACTTTCCCTAACAAAGGTATCAATTTTCCCAAGATTCTCCTAACAAAGGTCCATAAATTTTTATGAGACCCCTACCCAAGGTCACTGATAAAATCAAAGGGCCCTAATCAAGACCGGACGATTTACGCTCCACCCCTGTAAACAGGACGCATGCTGTGAAAGTGATTGGCGTGCTGTTTATTCTCCTATGGTCCTGTTGGCAGCCCTAACGAAGATCAATTATTTGGTAGGATGGGAGCCCTATTGAAGGGTCATTCTGAAAAATTTGAGCTGCACACCCCCACCTAAAAAAGTAGGGAGTGCCCCCCACCCCCCAACCCCCGTCGTCTACCTCTAAGAATAAGACAATGCCTGGCTGGGGCTAATAATGTTGAACATAGGAAGCGTTCTTTGTTTTGGCACAATATTATGAAGAGAAAGTAATTGTCCCAGGAATTGCCTTATTGCAGACATACGAAGGTGCTCCAGAGCGCAATATCACAATGCTGTACGTGCGTTTTGTTAAGGCTAATCAGGATATGATTTCGTTGAATAGGATGGGTGAGGCTATATTGGAAAATAATGATAGGGATTATTTGGAGTGAAGTCAAGTGTGCACGTAAAAAAGTATCCTGTATACCCACCACTATTGAGGGAGTTTCTGGGAAAGACAAAATTAGTCAATTATTTGCTGAAAAGTATGATATAATTTGTACAATAGTGTTCGCTACAAGAAAGATGAGATGGTTGATTTGTTGCATGAAATGGACGAGAATATTGTCTCGAGATGTTGAAAGAATGAAGGATGTTTTGACAGTCATTGTTTGTGTAAGAGACATTGAAATTGTCATAAAGTCTCTTACGTCTGGTAAATCAGATTGTGATACCGGCAAACAAACCGAACATATCATACATGGAACAAGAAAGCTGTACTGATGTATTTCCTACTAGCTCATCTTTGTACGGCCCTCATCAGACATGGTTCATCCCTGGATGGCCTTCGTTTATCAACCATCATCCCCATTCCCCAAAAATACAAGAACATTTTTGAGTGACAGATAATTGCAGAGGATTTGCCTAAGCAGCATTATTGGCAAGATGATCGATTGGGTGGCCATTACTAAGAATCATGACAGCCTTAGTATCACCGATCTGCAATTTGCATACAAAAATCAGCACTCTACTTCGCAGCATACATTCATTGGTGATGAAGTTATTTAATATTATGGTAACGGTGGTGGAAACGTGCATGTTTTACTATTGTGTGCAAGTAAAGCCTCGGATCGAGTTGAATACGTTAAATTGCTTAAATTATTGTCGCACAGAGGTCTAAGTCCACTCATTGCTCGTTTTTTGTTTTTGTTTTTGTTTTTTGTTTTTGTTTTTTTTGTTTTTTGTTTTTTTTTTTGTTTTGTTTTGTTTTTTGTATACACCTCACAGGGAGTAAGAGTGAGCTGGACCAATCATCTGAGTACATGTTTTACATCTAGCAATGGCGTGATGCATGGACGTGTATTGGCACCAGTCTTATTCACTATTTATTATGACCAACTGCTTATTATGCTTCAGAAATCTGGCTTCGGGTGTTACGATGGTGAAACTTTTTAGGTACACTCAGCTATGCTGATGATATCACTCTTCTTTCTCCAACTAAATATTCTTTGCGTAATATGATTTCAATATGTAATGATTCTAGTGAAGAGTTCCATCTCAAATTTAAGCCATCTGAAAATAAACTTTTAGTGTTTGGTGATACGGAATATAATGAGGATTTCTGAGATTCCTGAGACTTATCCGTCAATGTCTTTTCAGTGCAAATGAATGCCTGTATCTTTGTGGCAAATTGGTTATCAATGGCAGCTGTTCTAAATCATGCAGCAGGTTAAATAATATTTGAAACAGGTTCAATGTTTTCAAAGTATCAGTTGGCAAACCTTGAGCCTAACAAAGTATGCAACATTGTGACTAATATTCATCTGTCCGGCAGGAATAAGGATGACGAGATCCGTGCAAGCATGATACAAGAACCGATTTATTCCAGACGTCACAAATATTTCAGAAAATTACCCTCGGACATAAATAATGACCTACTGACCTACCTTTGTACGGGCTGAAAATCTGCACCAGTACGTACGTTGCTGGACAAAAATGTCGAGGGATTTTACTTTGCCTTTGAGTGTTTTTCATACTTATATTTTTGTCTGATACAATGCACATATTTGCTCTGTACTTCCGTAGTACGAATATGTGTGTGTGTGTGTGTGTGTGTGTGTGTGTGTGTGTGTGTGTGTGTGTGTGTGTGTGTGACCAGACTTAAAGGGACCGGTGTTTGGTCTCCTTTAGTGTGCGGTCTGCCCTTGGAGGAATGATTCCTCCAAGGTCTGCCTTAGAGTTTCACATACACCGACACTGTTTTTAAGGTAAAATCGCACAATTATCTCTGCATAAAGACTAATTATCAGCCCTGGAAGGTATGTACACATAGCGCAAAATTTTGCTTCTAAATTGTGTCAACACGTCAGAGTTGACAATATGTGCTCTCTCACACTGAGACTCCGAGCTACATTATGCTTTTAATCCCCCTCGAAATCTCCAAAAACTAACTTCACTGCAGTTGTGGACGCACATGTGTGCGGAACAAACTCGTGCTGTTTGAGTCTCATCGAGCCATGACACTGTGAAGTCTAATTCTACATATCTCTCTTCAGTAAGTCGATCCAGGGCTAGACTTGACACCATACCAAACATATTGTTCATCGTCGTTTTTAGCCCTTATGAAAAATAATTCCAAAGGAACGTTCGTGAAAACATCACTTTCAACCAGTTTGTCAGGCCATGTCGGAGCAGGAACGCAGAAAAGAAAGACAATTATAACAAGAAAACAAGATTTGCTTCACAGCAAATCTGTGTGCCTTCAAAAGTTGTAAATATTAAGGGCTACACCCTTTGTCCTTTAGTACTTCATATATGATTAAGCTTATAGCCGGATGAAAATTTCAAAGTCGACCAAATGACCTTTGACCTTCAGAGGTCACATGTACCTTACAAAAATGTACAGTGTTACAATACCTACAATTTAAGGCAAACATGAACCAAACCAGATGAAACTTTCGAAGGGCAGAATGACCTTGAACTTTGACCTCTAAAGGCTACATGTTACAACACAAATGTGCAGTGTTGCAATACGTACCATTTGAGTCCAACACGATTAGAATTAGATGAAAATTGGCTGAGCTATGGCTAGATGAAAGTTGCAAAGTTCCAAATGACATTGACCTTTGACCTTTAGATGTCATGTGAATTACAAAAATGTGCAGTGTTACAATTGCTGCAATTTGAGTCCAACATGATCAAAATTGGAGAAAAATTGACCAGGTTCTGGCTACATGAAAATTTCAAGGGTCCAGATGACCTTGGCCTTTAGAAGTCACATGTAAATTACAAAAATATGGAATGTTACAAACTTATTAATTGATGCAAAATTGGTTACCTGTACCCATAATAGTTTTGGAGATATTCAAGATGTAAATTTTCAAATGGCCCTAATTTGCATAATTTTCAAAACCGTTGAACTTCTTTACAAAAACTCACGACTTCATGTATTGAAGTATAATCATGCCAAGTTTGGAGTTCCTACGTATAACACTTTTAGAATGAAATGTCGGACACATTTGCCTGTAAAGAAAGAAAGAAAGAAAGAAAGGAAGGAAGGAAGGAAGGAAGGGAGAAAGAAAGAAAGAAAGAAAGAAAGAAAGAAAGAAAGAAAGAAAGAAAGAAAGAAAGAAAGAATTCCTAGAAAAACAGTATGTCTGTGTTAACACACAAACACAAAATTAGAGACAAGGCCATCGCAAACACAGACACAAAATTAGAGACAAGGCCGTCGCAAATTCAAAATAACATTAATTCCCGTACTTTCAAATAACCAACGAAAGGTTCCACAGTAAGCCTCTGTTGCTTTTCAGTTTCACACCACCTATCAAACAATAAACTTCTGGAAGTATGTCCCACCATCTGACTTTTGTCTGCTGTAAAAGAATTCTTCACCTTATTCCTGCCGCATGGCCGGTCAACCTTGAACACTGACCGTTCGTGCAATGTGTGTCACCTAACGTCATTTTGATATCACACGTATCGTCACCCTTTCTGCAAGAGGGATTAATATAGGGGATTGTCCTTTTTCCAATTGCTGACATATTCTTTGATATGCGATGTTGTTGTTTTGGCAAAATAATAAAATACGTTTCAACAAACTATACTCTCTAAAGGTATATACTATAAAGACTCTAGTACACAATTTGCATACCAATTAAGCCCAGGCTGAAAATAAAAAGTGAATGCAAACTTTACTTTTGCTTTGTTTCTTTAAATTTTGTTTGGATTCTGATCGCGCCACTGCTACCCGTTCTTCATATTAGTGAAAGTACGGGACGAAAACCATCGATCGGGATATTAATATGCCTTTTGACAATCCAAGAGAGATCCGCAAATCTGATGATTCAGTTCTGTTGGCTGCGTCAAGATGTAGGCCTACTGTTCATGTGTTATTACGAGCAAGGAGGTATCTAGAAAGGGGCCCTTTCTACCTCGATGTTTTCGAGCAAGAATGTTCGAGGTCAACAACTTCTCTATCTGGGTGTCGGTCGTGCGTTAATTCGCTGTTCAACCGGTACCGGGGAAAGCTATTTTCGTTTGTTTCATAAAGGTCCCTAGTTCAGTTAAACTTAAACCTGTGACAGGAGCTAGCTGTGCAAGCTCCTGTATGTTGGCGCATGTTTGCCATTAATTATTGGTTAATCTTGCGCGTCCGAGTGACTCGGGGACAGATGGATCAATGGGTCCCACTTTCGGTGCATCATTCACACACACACACACACACACACACACACACACACAAAAAAAAAAAAATGGCGGTGAGCAAGACAGCCCAAATTACTTTGATTCAATTGACTAAGGACCCCAGAGCGGATATAGCACTTTTGCGCAGACGCGAGATTACGGGTCTGTGGTCAGAACACAGTTGCTGTCATACCAGGGGTTCACCAGTTCACTAAGCGGATCCACAAGTTCTTGCAGGAAAATGTAAACACAGTGTGATTGTCATAAACTTTTCGATGCCGTCTGTTTGTTCAGCGATTAGCCTTTTAGACCACAGATGATATTTATTCTGTCCGGGTGCGAGCCCAGACATTTTGTTTTGCCAATCTTTCCTTCCTTCCTTCCTTCCTTCCTTCCTTCCTTCCTTCCTTCCTTCCTTCCTTCCTTCCTTCCTTCCTTCCTTCCTTCCTTCCTTCTTTGTTTCCTTCTAATTTTTTGTCCGGCGTTTTTTTGGGGACACTATCATTCCGAAAGCTACCAAACTTACCATGGTAACTGACCTACCAGTGAAATTGTGCAATCTTTGGAATGGTCATGATTTTAAAAACTATGCAAATTAGGGGCAATTAAAATTTTGAAAGCTCCATATCTTCCGAACTATTGCAGATACAAACAAAATTTCGATGTGTATGTAAAGGTTTGTAACAGCTCCCAATATGATGGACAGTAACTGAAAGTTGTAGGGTTTTAAATTGTGCCAATTAGGGGTACTAAAATATTTAAAAGTTGAATAACCCAAAAACTATTGCAAATAGAGATGCCACTGCAACTTCAATTTGTAGATGTGTGGCAAAACCAAATCCAGTGAACCATGAGCCAAAGTTGTAGGGTTTTAATTTATGCAAATTAGGTGAGTATGAAAAAATTTAAATCTTGAATAGCTCCAAAACTATTATAAACAGAAGTGTCATTCAAGCTTGAACTTGTAGGTTTGTGACATAGCCGCACCAATAAACCAAAATTGTAAAATTGTAATTTATGCCAATCAGGTGATTACACAAAATGCATATCTTGAATAACCTCAAAACTATTGTACTTAGAGCTGCCATTCCAACTTCAATTTGTAGGTGATATAGCCACATCTAATGAACCGTGAACCAAGGCTGTACAATTTTACTTGTGCAAATTAGGTGAATATACCAAATTTAAATCTTGAATAGCTTCAAAACTATTATAGATAGAGGTTGTTCTGCCCCATACATCTGTGCTTAGACGTGTAATCTTAACTTTGGTGAATTTCGTACCCTAGCGTTTATGCTATCTAAGTTTACTTCAGGTACCTATGTGACCCACCCACCCCCAGTTGACCCTGTGACCTGTACTGGTGCACACTTCTGTTAAGTGTAGATTATCCTCTGCATCCTACCAATATGTGTGTATATATATATATATATATGTATGTGTGTGTGTGTGTGTGTGTGTGTGTGTGTATGTGTGTGTGTGTGTGTGTGTACACTGCATTCCAGGCAGATGCTGTTCTCGTGGGCTGCCAAGCAAGCTACAGCTATCTCTTATTAATCAGGGCCAAGGTCACCACCCTCTGTAAGTAGATACTGTATTTGTTTTTCCTTGTGGACATTTAGCAGCATTTTTAAGTAAGCAAATCCTTGTGTTTTCCCCCTGTTCTGTGCTTTCAGTTTACGATACATCTTCGTTTGGTCATCACTGCCCATTTCAGTCCTACTGTCTGTCCACAAATATGTAGTCCCCCATTCTCGTGTTCAGAATAAAGGGGGTGAGTTCATATCCAAAACCACCTGTTGAATTGTAATGAAACGTGACTCTCTCTCTCTCTCTCTCTCTCTCTCTCTCTCTCTCTCTCTCTCTCTCTCTCTCTCTCTCTCTCTCTCTCTCTCTCTCTCTGTAGGTGTATGCTTTGGAAGATTTGGGTCATGCACCAAAAAAAAGGAGGGGGGGGGGGAGACTCCCAAGAACTGTGTAATGAGGCTCTCAATAAAATACAATGAATCTCGTTCTGTTCATGCAAGAACAAATCCACTCCATGCTGCCATATATACCAGGCAGGGTATAGTTTCCACTAGAGGTGCACAGACCTGTCAGACCATGACTGGTGTCCTAGCTTGTCTGTTTTTGCCTGAGGCAATGTAAGTCTGCTGAGCTTATCAGTCCATAGGGAACAGAGGCTCTAGACTTCTAGGCAGAACAAGCCTGAGTGTACCCTCTGTTAAAAATAGACTACATAGAGTGCTGAGTTGGCCAGACCAAGGAGGGTAGAACTTGTGTCATCTCAGTGGACACCTTCATGTCTTTGTTTTCTTGTAACCAGTGAGATGAAGCCTGTTCTTCATAGCAAATACTGAGACAGTACAGTGCTTGTCTTGGTTCACAGGTACATGTATATGTAGTTTCTTGACAACTTCTGTTAAAATTTGTTTGTGCAATAAAGGAAGAAAGACAGTTTTGTATTGCATGTATACACATCCCCTTGAATTATAATCTGTATACACTGTACATATATTTGTGCATGTATGAATAATGTACACATACATGCACACATACACATCCATTCTCCCCAGAGGGGCTGACCCTACTCAGGAGTGGGCACTTTTTATCTGATCACAAGGGTGCTAGCTGTAGAGAGTTTCACTATATTAGTAAACACTGGAATTTTCTTTTTTTTCTTTCTTTCTTTCATTCTTTGTTTCTTTCCTCTTCAAGACCAAGTTGGTCTGGAGATTTTCTCAAGCACTTCTTTTCCGGAAACCACCAAACGTGCTATGGAGACTGACCTAACCTGTGAAATTGTGTATCTCATTTGGAATAATCATGATGTTTAAAAGTATGCAAATTTAGGGGCAATTAAAATTTTAAAAGCTCCATGTCTTTAAAAACTATTATACGTAGACATGCCATTTCAACTTCAATTTAAAGGTTTGTGACAAAGCTGCATCCAATGAACCATGAACCAAAGTTGTAGGAATTTAAGTTATGCAAATAAGGTAAACATGCAAAATATAAATCGTGAAAGGCTTCAAAACTATTATAGATAGAGGTACCATTCCCAACTTTAATTTATGAGTCTGTGGCAAAGCCTCATCCAGTGAACCATAAACCAAAGTTGTAAGTTTTCAATTTATGCAAATTAGGCAAATACACCCGGTACAGCCGAGAGTGGGCCCATAATATTGGTATATTGACGTGACTATAGGTATGTAGCACCCAAATGTTTGTTAATTAAAATAAGTACATGTGACAGTGGCAAAAATGCCTGTTTATAAGTTGCAATGAGTACAGTAGCAACTGTGGTGTTTGTATATTGATTGCAGTAAATGTAAAAGCAGCACCAATAAAGTATATTGAACTGAGTACAAGGAACAGTGGCAACCATAATGTTTGCATTAAAATTTAGTACATATGTGATAGTATAACTCATGAGGTTTGTGCATTGAGTTGAATACACTTAACAGTAAGTATCAGTAACCTGTGTGATTTAATCGTCTGTACATGTGGAGAAAGATCACAACTGAACTGATGTTTTGTCCTGACCCTGTATTTCATAATATAAAATTCGGTCAAAATGTTAGTACTTTGGGTTCGATAGAATATTCTAATTTTACGTACAATGACTTTTTTACTAGAAATATTCAGGAAGAGGTAAAATTTCTGCATGCTTAGTTGCATTCATAATGCTAGAACAGTTCTATAATGAAACCTCATTAGAATGACACTCAGATGTTTAACAAACCGTTTTGACATTAAGTCCAATTTGGTGAGAACACTAAATCATTTTGTGATATCGTTAAATATTTAGTGACACTGCCAAATATTTTGCAATATCGCTAAATAGGTATATGGCTTCATGATTTGGTAATATTGCTAAATAACATACTTCGTTATATTGCTAAACTATTTTGCGATATTGCTAAATGTATATCCGCTTCCTGTCCTATTTTAATCCAATATGGCTGCCGATTTAGACTGAAGTGCGGTGACCTCATCTTCCAAAAGTGTTTTGTCGAGAATTCACCGTCTTCTCCGGCATTTTCAATGGGTTTATTATCATAATGCAAAGACACTGACTGCTGACTATTAATTTCGTCATCAGGCTTACCAGTTAAGCCAACAGGTCCACGTGCTCGCTTTTTCGCACCAATCACTCTACAGGCACAGCACAAATTACCCAGTATGCACTGATTCACTTGTTTAGCGATATCAATCAATCATTTGGCGATATCACTAAAATATTAAGCGATATCGCTAAATACATCATATCTGGCGATATCTCTAAATCATTTAGCGATATCACTAATTCAGTTAGGGATGTCTCTGGGTCACATTTCTTTCTTTCTTTCTTTCTTTCTTTCTTTCTTTCTTTCTTTCTTTCTTTCTTTACCAGCAGATTTGTCCTTCATTTTCTTTGAAGGCTATTGTGCGTAGAAACTTCAAACTTGACATGATTGTATCTCCGTGCATAAAGTGCGGTCTTTTTATAAGAGGAGAGACAGCTATGAAAATTATGCAAATTACAGTCATTTGAAACTTTAAATCTTGAATACCTTCAAAACTATGATAGGTAGAGATGTTATTCAAACTTCATTCATTATATAGGCTTGTGCAGTGGGCAATGCCATTCCAAGTTCAATTTATAGGTTCGTGCAGTAGGCAAATCCAGTGAACCACAATAAAGGTTGTACCCTCTTTCCAGGCCTCTATCCAGACTATTGAAAATTAGCTTTTGAAAGGGTACCATTCTCAACTGTATGATTGAATGAGTAGCGCAAGCGAGTTTCCATGGTTACATATCTGTGTTCCTATCATAGTGGAGTGTATAATGATGATTCCAAATCACAGTCAAATGTGTCCTCAACCCAATATTCCGCCCCCCCCCCTTTCCCGGCAAATAATGCCAGCCTCCTAAGTCAGTTCTGCACCATTGTTACTCTAGAAACATTTCACAATGTCTGTTTTAATGTCATTTTGAGGGCAGGTACAAAACTATTTTTAGGGATCTGATACTTTTAGAGTCGCATAAAAGTTTGGGCTGCAAAAGTACCCATAAAATTATTCTTTATAGGTTTCTTACTGTTTCCAGGTTTCATTGTTAGCAGAATACATAATTCAAATTGTCAAAATCGAGACAAAAGCAATCTTCAATAATTCCCTGTTCCAAAATAATTTTTGTGAATTCTTCTTAGATATAATACAGCTTCATAGACATTTTGCTGTTTGGTAGCATATTGTGGAAACATGCCATACATTATTAGATGTTTCAGAATTTGAAGGTATTGATGGTTTGATAAACCTTAAACGGAAATTTGGGCTGCAAAAGTATCCAAAAATTATCCATAGTAGGTTTCTTACTGTTGCCAGGTCTTATTGTTAGCACCAGTACAGTAAATAATTTAAATTGTCAAAATGAAGACAAGTCAATCTTCAATCTAAAACAGCTTATCGCCAGATTGTTACAAAACATTGATACTGTATTTCAAAATATAATTTAAAAAATTTAAAAAAAAATAATTCAACAAATACCGTTACTTTTGTTGGTGATGTTCTTTTTGATCTCTCTCGTAACAATAACTTTATTTTTTTGTTCTTTAATACACCACATATTGACAAAACCTTTCATTTGTGAAGTCTAGGGTACTGGCAATATATGTCACGCGTTAAACTACATAGCATATGATTTTTAGTTTAACTACATCTCATTTTGCTTTTATCGATGGTTATGATCTGCACATGCTCCTGCACTTTTTGAAGTGTGCCTTTTTCAGGTACAGCTGACACTACTTTATCGTTTATGGCAACAATTAACACAGGTTCAAAGTAGCCCCTAAGGTGGGATTACTTTGCACAACCATTTCAGCAAAAAAATATAAGTAATGTTAAGTATTAGGCTGCGGTTCAATATCAAAGCCAAAAGAGCAGTAAGAAGGAAATTCTTTGCATAGAAACGATACCTAGAAACAGGGTCTTATGCAAGATACAGAGAGTATGTGAAAAGGTGAAACAAAGCCCTAAAGAAGTTGTAAACCATCAAGAGAAACTAAGAAAATGAGTTATGTAAAAAAAATTAAGAATAATCCAAAAGTATTTTACATGTATGTAAATAGCAAAAATAAATCACGGTCTACAATATCTGGTCTTCTTAAGGAAGATGGTCCAACAGCCACAGATGATTTAGAAACAGCCACGGAACTAAATAATTTCTTCCAGTCAGTTTGCGTAAAAGAGGATGACAAATATTTAATTTGGTTTAATGACTTTGTACACCAACACTTCGACAAGGATGCTCCTGACCCATTTAACTATGTTGGTATCACACAAGACCAGGTGTTGGATAACATTTATTCTACACCTTTAGAAATGAGAGACTTATCATTCGAAGTTAACCCAAATAGGGCCATAGATTTTGTCTAACAAATTTGTTAAACACATTAGAGGTTTGGACATCCATGTAAGACGAAGAAAAGGCTTTTGATGCAATTTATTTAGATTTTAAAAAGGCATTTGATACTGTCCCATATGGCAGACTTATTCACAAGTTAAACAAATATGGTATCAGAGGTAACATAAGTGCTTGGGTTGAAGATTTTCTGAGACACAGGGAACAGTGTGTACCGATAAATAGGAGTAAATCAACATGGTTGAAGGTGTCAAATGGTGTTCCCCAAGGTTCAGTCCTCGGACCTGTGTTATTTTTATTATTTATAAATAACTTACCTGCTGTAATTTCATCTCCCTGCAAAATTTTTGCTGACGACACGAGAATATACTGCCAAGTTTTATCAGTGGTTGACCATGATATACTTCAAGGAGATATAGAAAATTTATCTAAGTGGTCTGAGACATGGTCACTTGGATTTAATGAAGATAAGTGCAAGGTGCTACATGTTGGAAAGAAAAAACTAAATTATAATTATACTATGAACAACAAGTCCCTCGTTAAAGTCACACAGGTGAAAGATTTGTGAGTAATAGTAACTTATTCCTTGACTTTCTCCAGACACATTCGAAACGTTGCAGCAAAAGCAAATGGTATATAAGGTATGATCAGGCGAACTTTTTCATATTTTCCAAAAGAATCTCTTCTTACCTTGCATAAAAAGTATATAAGGCCACACTTAGAATTTAGTGTGCAGGCCTGGTCTCCATTCTTGAAGAAAGATATAATTATTCTAGAGAAGGTCCAGCGAAGAGCTACAAAGCTGTTTGCAGGAATAACAAACTAAAGTTATGAAGAAAGGTTAAGAATATTACAGTTAACCACACTAGAAGATCATAGATTGACAGTCGACTTAATTGAAGTTTATAAAATTTTGAAAGGCCTGGATTCTTTGAATTTCGAAACTTTTTTCACCAGAAGGAACTACCGCGGACTGCGAGGTTTTTCTTGCATGCTTGAAGTTAACAGGTATAATTACAATGTACGTAAATATTTCTTTAGTCACAGAGTCATTTGTATGTGGAATAGTCTACCAAATCACATTGTATCAGCACCTGGTGTAAATTGCTTTAAGAATTACTATGATAATTATTATTTTGGATACTAGTGTTTACTGTTTATGTGCTAGGCACGTGCCACAGGTATACACAATACATACAAACTAGGATGTGTGCATTATGTATATTTTCTATGTACATCTACTTTTCACTATAAATGATTGATTGATTGTATGTATGTATGTATGTATATGCATATATATATATATATATATATATATATATATATATATATATATATATATATATATATATATATATATATATATATATATATACCGTAAGGATTAAAGTTGTGCTGGCTTTTGACGGTGCTTGTTGTCTACATATTATACCAACATTAGGTTGACCAACAGAAACAATGTGCCGTCATGATCAGAACTAAGTCTTGGTTTTACCATTGATGACCCGTAACAATAATTTTGATTATAAATGCTGATGAAGCCTAAGTTGTATTCAAATTTTTCGTCACTACTTTTCTGAGAAGTAACACAAAAATTTTGAGATATAATGGCAGTTTTGCAGAATAAATTAGAAAGCCTATGAAGCACTGTGTGTGAGTGCGCGCGCGAGAGAGAGAGAGAGAGATCAGGGAGGTGTATGAGAGGGAGAGGGCACTTGCCCACTTTAAAGGTTCCAGGCGAGTAGACATGAAAGAGTTAATCTGCTCACCCAAAGTCTCGCGGTCTCGGCAGCTTGCCCAGCGGGAAGGACGGTGTCTGAGGAGAAGACGTGTGAACAGCGCCATTTTGGTTCAAGTTCAAATTGTGCAGCACGTTGTAAACAAATTTTATACATGGATTTCACCTTTATTGAACATGACTTATCAGTATTCTTGATCTGCGTCATACACAGATATGTATTAACTTTCTTTTGTGTAATTTTGCGGTGGTTCGATGTACGCTGTTGTGTAGAAAATGACGATTCAGTTTGGGCGCTACGATTTATTTGTGTTTGCTTGTCGCGGGTAAACAAAATCCACAAAATGCGACAAAACTGTTGAAAGTAGCCGACTTTTCATTCTAAAAACTAGCTGAGGGCGATTTAGGCATGGAAACTAGTTGTATAGTTGCAAAGTACGAAGTTTGGTCTTTGGATTGGCACTATTGGTTTGTCTTGGTGAAATACGCGAAATTGTCTATTTAACGTGCAAACTCCACCAATTTTAGGATTTGCTAGGTATTAATGAAATAAACATGCAAACATCACTGTAAATAATAGCAAAGGCTCCTTATTGAGCCGGTGCACATGTATCTGGTAATGATGGTCGGGTACAGTAGTAGTTAATCTGTGGCACTGGCCGAAGGAAAAGTAACCAGAGTGTTAAAATTTTCCGATTCTGGCCGCTAAATTTGTTTATTTGTCAAGCATTTTTGTTTATTTCCCTATGTGTGAACTGTGATTTTGCATGTGCCGCTGGTGCAGCGCCGGGCGAATCTATGTCACCAATGTTTACCTTTTACCGTGGTCGCACGTGTTCCGCTTGGAGAATGAGCATGCGCAGTGTGGCCCTTTTCGCCCTCGACGGCAAAATAAACACAGGGTGCTCAGAAAGTGCTGTAACAACACCGAGACACACATAGCTTGAAAGGACGGCCGCAAGTTCCCTCTCCCTCTCATACACCTCCCTGGAGAGATGAACAGGAGAAACTCCTTTTACCGATACAATAAGCGCAGTCTTAGTTGCGCAGTATACATTTCCGGTCGGAGGCCTGCAGTCATTTTGAGTTGGATCAACGTTGTCCAACCGCTGCGTCCAGCCCAGGCTAATTCCCGACAGCATGGTTCGTTTTGTTACACATGGGAAACGATTCTGACGTAAGTTAAGACCAAGGTATTTGCGTCAGTGCCTCGACTCTGTCTTGTGTTATTTTACACTTTCACAAGTCTACGTTCATTCTGTTTCCCAGTTACATGGCATCTGATATATCATGACGGGACCGCATACACGGTGACAGTGTTGTTTGTGCACGCCGGTCGTGTACACCACAGGGGTATGGGAATATTTGCACTCCGGGAGCATACAGTGTTGTTTGTACACGCCGGTCGTGTACGCCACAGGGGTATACCGTATAGTCTCCAGGAGCATGGGTGATCCTAGCCCCAAGGGACCTTCCCACGTTCTGTTGGCTTGCGGTTAACGCCAATAACGGCAAGCCAGGAGGGCGTGGGGAGGTCTCTTCCTTCCTCCATGGGTGCAGTGAGGGCCATGCAGTGTTGAGCCCTCGCGCTCAACGTTCGGACTCTTGGCGTAATTAGGCATATCAGAAAAAAAAATTTAAAATGCTCTCATATAAACAAACTTAGGCTTATTTGAAAGATCTTGCTGAGAGAAACACAGAACACTTTGAATTTTGAAAATATCTTGTATAGAAAGGGAGTTATGGCAGTTTTTGTTTCAGTCTAATTAACCCGTTTTGTCTATAATTCCCCATTACAAAAATTGTGACAATTACTTGTTGTTATATTCTATTGCATCTGTAACCTAATTTTGTACAATCTTTATTTGCCCATACCTCTCTTAATTTTGAAGATAGTACAGTTTAGTAAAAAGTGTCTTGATCCTCATGATCTCTTGACTGTGGATAGAATTCTATGCAAAAGATTAAAAGCAAACAGATTATCTTAATCTTCACTAGGGAGTAAGGCATGGATTATAACAAATTAGGGGTTAAAGCTGTGAAAATGGAATAAATTAATAATTTAATGTGAAGATGGATCCTAATGAAGTACTACCTGACCAAGTAAGCTGCAGGAAAGGCTTGAAGTTCAATCTTGTGGATCTGGATTATGTTAATCCATCACAAGGATTACTAGTTGGGTTGATCTAGTCTCGTTATAACTGTTTTGAAAGTTTCAAGTAGTTCTTGACCATATGGTCTAACCCAAGCACTTTTCACTGACTTGGATATTGATTTCATTAAAACACATCATTAAGGTCAATTGATGGATTATAGGATAATCCATGGGATTAAAGCAGGCAAGAGTATATATACATACATGTATGTGAATACGGATTTAAGTTGCGAAATTCCACAAGCTGTGGACTCTACTTGCATGTTCAATTTATCACAAAAATAGAAAGGCTTGCAGATTTAGGGATTTAGATTAACATAATCCTTGGATGGATTAAGACCCACTTTCACATTTCAGGCAGCCTTCTTTATAGACATTATTACACACACACACACACACGTATGCTTATTGTTATTTTTCAAATGTGGTCTCATTGAGCAAAGCAGAATTAAAAATATGCAAAGTTGTGTTAAAACATAATGTGGTATCTAAATGCTTTTCTTTGTTACATGTAAATTGTACCAGATTAACATAGATCATTTGTACAATTGCATATTTTCCACCCTGCTTTGCACAAGATTGAAATATAACCTTGAAAAACACGTAACATATGAATATTTATTCACTTAACTATGCCATTATACTTGCATACTGGGTGTGAGCTTTGATATTGTGAAATTTAAATATTCTTTTCTTTTGCAGGGAAAAAATTGTCTCTCAAGTCAAGTCCATGTAACACAAATCAATGGGACCAATGAGAGACTACAGTCATAAATATTGCATCCCATCATCATTCAGTCAATTTGCTTGAATAAAGTGATTCACACACATCTTTTTATCCGTCACACAAAACAGTGTTCTGTTACTCCATGCGTAGATCTAAATCTCCACGGAAAATGTCAACCACAATTTCAGCTGGAGTCAAGTAACAAGATGAGCCATCCTCATACTTTAATTCAAATTCATTTGTTGCAGTCATGTACATAGGTTGTAAGCTTTCCTTCGAACTACTGTATAATTCCTTCCTCAGTAATCCATTGCTGAACCAATTCTCGTTCTGATAAAAACTCAACTAATGAGTCAATGTCTGTCAGCAATGATAGAAATTCCAACATTTCATCGGCAATTGGTAATGCCATCATGGCAAACAGATGCTCTTGCAGCTGATTAGCTGTACATTTGCTGATATGAACTTTCTGTTCAGGAACTGATTTCAAAATTTTACTTCTCACATTGATTTGCACTTTCAACGATGCAACAGTTTTTGTTTTTTATTTTCCTTTCAGTTTTTCTTTCATTATTTGCTCCGTGACCCACAGTCCTCCATCCTTGTATAAATCTTCCAGCATATTTTCCACTTTCTCCTGATCTTTGTCCTCTTTCTCTAATAATGTCCGTCTCGCAGCTTTCAGACTTTCATCAATCAATTTCTCTGTTGCATTCTTTCTCTCTGTGTCTTCTTTTGCAATTTTAGATGCTTCCTTGCTAGCAAGGTTAACATTTTCTTGTTAGGTGAAGTCATCTTGCTGTCCCAACCAGTTCCCAGTTTTATTTGCCTTGAACATAGTCCTGGCTTCAATGAAGCCAACCTGAGCTCTACGTGCACGTGCTATTTCCTGGTCTGCCATCGCGAAGTTGCGATCTCCACTGATATTAGTAGAATTGCATGAGGCTGCCTCTCTTTGTAACTTCACTGATGGTGAATGGAAAATGCATCCAGCTAGCTGAGATTGAAGTTGGCGCCTGACAACGGACAGACACACTCCACACAAATCTTGAACCAACTTGCAGGTATCCTGGTCTTGTGGTGTTGAACGCAGCAAGCTTTGCAGTACGCCGTCACTTGTTATGGGAATGTCACTGAATAAGAAAGGTGGATTAGTATTCAGTAGCTCATGTGCATCTTCTGCCCATCTGCTGAGCTTGGTCTCTGCCTCCTCAAAGAAGGGATTCATTTCAAGTATGTTTCTTTTACCCTCAGTTAGTCTCATCCATGGGGCAGTTACCAGTTTACCCAAAATACCCAGTGCCCATAATGCAACCTGTATATCTTCCAATTGCAGGGCATTGAGAACGGAGTGCTGAACGTCGTTTTTGGGTGGAAATATAGATGTGAAGAAAGACACAATGTTGCTGTGGTAATGATACAGAATGGCACTACACATGAAGTATACATGAAACCTATTCCAATGAAACGTGGATATAATACACTGTGATTTCTCTTGGCATCTGGCACAACATTTTGTTCTTTCAAATATTTCACTATCTCTAAATCACAGTTATATTTTGTATCATGGAATATTTTCCCTGTAGTTCTCGCTATTGCCTGCGTGTTGCTTTCACTTCTGTGAGTAAACGGATATTTAGATGCTTTTTTCTTGCCTTGAAGGTCAACTTGTGCTTCAAATGCTCTTATTTGTTTGTCACAGTCCCAGGCGAATGTATTCAATGGATGCATTGCACACTTAAATTGATTCAGTTTCTTTTCTGTAATCTGTTCTAGTTGTCGGTCTACTGCTGAATTTGTTGTACACCTATCTGTCATTGTGTTTGTAATATTCTTCAGTATATTTACATCTTTCTTGTTTAAAGTGTTTGTTTTCTCTATGGTGTCAATGCTCTGCAGGATTGTGTCCATGTAGTTTGTTGCTTTACCCCCAACTTGTTGTCTTATTCCCAGCAGGTATGTGTTTTCTCCGGTGCTAACCGCCACCTCCACCATTTGACCAACTTTTTTCGTGGTACCATCATATTTTAATGAGGTGTCTTTGGCATCTGCTAATTCTTCATGTACTTGTTGGCGTGATAGGGCTTTCATCTCTCTTGTGAAGGAATTCTGACTGCCGTAAGATGGTAGATCTCCCAGGTCTTGCCCAGTCAGTGCCTTTGTCACTTTTCTTAAAGCGTGCGACATATTATTTTGGGAAACTCCCAAGCTTTGCAAGTGGTAACTTGCCTCACGAACAGCGGGAGTATATGTCTTTCCATCTACTTTGGTTTCAAAGAACACACTATTGTCCATACACTTAGAACTTTCAAGTTTATTTTCCAGGTACAGTGGTACCTGCTTTAAAGACCACCTCCAATTTAAGACCGTATATCTTTTTAAGACCACTCTGTCAAGACCCTCTGCTGTATTTACATGTTAAGTATACCTTTAATTTAAGACCACCTGCAGTATGAGACCACTTTTTGTTGGCTGTAGGGGTGGTCTTAAATAGCAGGTACCACTGTACCTGATGTATTCTTGCAGTGATTTAATTTCCCTCTTTTTCTCTGTGACATTCTTAACAATTTGTTCGTTCAATTTTCCCATTTGTGCACTCACATTTAGCTTTGCTTCAGCCTTGGTCTGTTTGAGTCGCCGAGTTTTTTTTTAGAAGATTGTTTGACATTAGTGAGGGTCTTCCTAGTTTCATTAAGCTGTTCTTGTAGCTGCACGGTTTTCTTTGGTTTTCTACACAATACTTGAAAATTCTTTTTCCACAGTTCCTTGGAATCATCTTTCCTCTTCCAACATTTGGTTGATCCTACTTGGATTGTAAATAGCCACTTTTTTTCTCAGGGATACAAGATTTTCTTTCATGTTTTTGTTTTCTGTTTCTAGTTTTAAGTTTTCCTTTATCAACTGTTTTACCTTTTATGTCAATGTTACCACCTCAGCAGAGAGTTTGTTCAATGTTTCTTCATTTACTTGTTCTTTGAAAGTTTAAAATTTTGGAACTTTGGGTGGTAGAATATCAGTGACACATGGTTCTGAACTGATACCATCATCTGCTGTCCGTTTTCTATTTTTGAGACCAGACAACGGCATACACCACTTGCTAGCAAGGTAGTCTTCTAGCTGTGTACCCCTTTGATTAACTGGAATTTTTTTCAGAAATACACTGCTTCACTCTTGTTGCAGATGTTCTCACAGATTCAGGTGGTATGTCTTGGCTACTTTGCTTAAAAATCTTACAAAGTCCATCAGTAACATTTTTCCAAGTAACTGCCTGCTTCTTTGGTTTCTTTTGCTTTTGAAGATACTCTAGTATCTCTACAGTGACACCATTTGTCACACTATTCTCATCAACCTTGTACAGTGAAGCCAAGAAATGGTCTGGTGACTAAAGGTCTATACCAGCAGCATGACAAGCTGAGTCCCCCATCTCTGCGACTGCGTTTATGGTTTATCATATATCTGAAATAAAACAAAATATAAATATTTATATTTATTTCATGAGGAGCATGAAAATTATGGTGATATTAGTTTTACTGTCTTCATAGTTTTCATCACCCACCAGAGTCGCCTTTTCCCTGCTTATAGCACATCTTGCTGAGGCCCTTAATTGTGTTCACAGCAGCCGCTTCTGGACCGAAGCATTCATTCTTTAACCCAGTCGTTTTCAAAACTGCCCTGGCTTTGGACGCTATGCTGTCCAGAGGATGGACATTGCAGTTTAACTCTACAATATCTGTACCAAAGTGCCCTTTCAAGCCTTCAACGACACAATGATTTACAGCAGCACGGTCTGCCATGGTGCTGGATATATTCTGCTGGGCAGTTTTTGCAACTGTATCTCCATCACTTCCTGTCCAGCCTGCATAAGATGCAGATACATTTTGTATACTGTCCCTAATGTGTTTGGTGTAATCTGTAGCAGTTCCACCTGGCAAATTAGCAACACCCAATGTCACATATCTACGTCCATGTGGAGTGTTTGCACTGATGTGTATTTCATTGGCATGGTTGCCATCAATATCTGGTGCATCGAAAGCCAGGGTGCAGTTTTCAGTTTCAGCCAGTACACTGCCTGCTTGTATGTCGCTTAGTGTGCCCATTTCATGAGCCATTCTAGTGATTGTTGCAGGATGGGGCATGTGTCCAATTGTTTTTCCAGTAAATGTTTCTGCAATAAATTTCACAATGTTTGAAACATGGTCCACTGGGCACTGGTGTTCCAATGCATAAGAGATGCACTTTCTCACAGCAGTGCTGTACATGTTACCTGATTTTGTTTCAATTGTTTGTTCCACATTTTCCTTATTTTCCTCCAGTTGAATTGTAAGTTCCTTCACTTGTTTCTTTAGAATCTTGATCTGTGATTTTAGCTGGGCAGCTTCAGACAATGATTTAGAGTTCTTGCTAACTCTCCTACGTTTCTTTGGCTGTTTTTGAGGTGAACATTTCTTTAGATAGCTTGTGGTTACTGAGCTCCTTCTTAAGCTTTCTGATTTCTGTCCGTTTGCCTTGAATAATATCGTTTTTCCTCTTAAGGGCCTGATTTACTCTTTTGGGACAATATGTCTTTGCTTTGGCCAAGTTGTCCTTCAATTTATTGTCCTCATTTTGAAGCTTCGTGGCCTCTTCCTTCAATTCTATCTCTGAGTTCTTAGTTTCAGCCAGTTCAACAGTGACTGAAGCACAAACGTTACAGTCTTGAGCAAGCTTTAGATTAGCCAATTCTGTCTGTACATCTTCATGCTGCCTGGAAGGGGGTGCACAAGGTCTCAGAGTACTATCAAATGGCTCCAGCGAAAACTGTAGTAGGTTAGATGCTCCATTTTTCTTACTAATGCTCTTCTTCAAAGAGTCAACCTTTTTCGTCATCCGTAGAAGTTTTGACCTGAAAGCTTTAACTTCACAATCAGCCCAGGGCAACTGCTTTCTCTCTGCAAAGTCTTTGATTTCTTGCAGCATCACAGTAACATCCTTGTGTTTTCTTTTCAAAGCGCACGCTGATGAGGAGAACCAGCGAACATTTTTATTACATCACGCACAAAGATGTAAACCAACCCCTGGGCAGACACTTCTGTCTACCAAACCATACGGTGGCTAACCTTCCGTTAACCATCCAAATCCTTGAACACATCCGTATCCCACCTGGGCTGTCACGTACCACGACACTCAGACTCGAGAGAGAGAAACACTGGATTCACCAGTTATGCACTACTGAACCGTTGGGCCTCAATGTTATGGGTAGATAGACTTACTTGCCAAGTCTTATGCTAAAATTTTTGTTCTTAGTCTATCTACCACCACATAACCCAGTCAGCCTTGCCTTTAAGCTGACCTTAGGAACACCGTAAAGCTTCCCTGATGTTAAGCTATCGTTTTGATACTTGTTTCAACATTTTTCCTAGCCTACCAAGGAAGAGTCCTTTCCTTTCCTAGGCTAATAGACAGACTAGCATTAGTGTGTCTTGTGTTTTTGGTAACTAAGGACTAGTTACCCTTCTCGTGACGTCCTCACGTTTTTGACACGTTACATCAACCCGTCATGTCGGACGGTTGACTGGTAGTCTCAGTATGCGTCGTGACGTACGACCGTTTTTGACGTTGAACTAACCGTTGTTAGCAACGTTACCCCTGCCTATATAAGCAGCGGTACACGGTGATCCTAACCGCCACTGACGAGAATCTTTCGATTCGAAACCGGTCTGGCTTTTTCTCCGTCGGTTTACTCTCCATCACTGGTCTTGCCTGGTATTTTTATTATTTATTTCATGAGTGAAGAAAGATTGCAAGATTTTTTTTGTTCATACATATACTATGAAGAGAAAGAATTTCAGAAATTTCATCCTTTTCAGAAAATAAAGGTTATGTGTTGTGACAGTGTTAATTTTTTTATGCTGATTTAATTTTAAAGTACTGTGAATTATTCCAAATTGACCAATATTTTTCATCATTGATACTTATATTTTGTTTTCATTCAGTGAATAATGCAATTCACATATTCTGATCAATGAAAAGGGATCAGTTCATATCTTCTCTTCCCCCCCCCCCCCCCCCCCCCCCATATGGGCAGTAAAGTACATTCTTGGTTGATATTACTGGCCGGTACCTAAATGATAGGGCATCATACACATGAATGCATGTATGCTTAGTTCACATTGACAGGACAGATGGGCATGTTGTAGCCTTCATTTTGTAAAGGAAAGAAAACATGGGTACAGTTGCCTTTATTCATGATAGAGAAAGTAGAGGGAGACAAGTTTTCTTTTTTTCTTTTCTTTTTTTTTTTTTTTTTTTTTTTACAGTTCCATGGGCTGTGTACACATAACTGCATTTTTTCTGTGTGAGATAATGAAAAAAAAGACATGAACACACACACAAATATCTACTCAGACTACTGTACAGTGCACAGTGTTAATAAAATTTGGTACCATGTTGTATGTGATTTTTATGCTGGCTTACAATTATGTATTCTGGCTGAGTTGATACCAAAGTGCACAGACTCAGGTACCATCAAGGTGGTCCCTTGGCGCATGAATTTATCATCCTCTCTGAAACCATCACACGCAGGTGAATCAGAGTAAATGTAAATTATGCTTTACAACTTGCCAAAATATCTACCAGCATCAAACCATACACAACAAAGGCAATTAAGGGTTTTTCATTCCCTTATTATATTTAACCAATGACTGTATTTTTTAATGTAATCTGTCTTAAATTTTATCATTATTAAATTTTGATGATCGAAAATTTGCCAAAATGTCGAATGAATTCAATAATAAAATTTGTCCGAAAGGATTCAGTAAATAATAAGATTATAATTTATAATCCATATGTATGTATATGTATGTATATATATATATATATATATATATATATATATATATATATATATAATTAACATAGGCTATACAAATATATATTATATACAAATATAATATATATATATATATATATATATATATATATATATATATATATATATATATATATATATATATATATATATATATATATATATATATATGTATATATACAAAGTAATTATACATCTAAATATGATTGCAAAACAGAAGATGGCTTCAAGCAAATCATAAAATGGTTTCTTTTTTTTCTTATATTTTTGTTCAAATAAATATTTATTAATTATGTAATCAACGTGAATAATTCTTGACAAGTTTCTTTAAACTTTGAATCATTATATATACAGTGTACTTATAATAATATACAGGTATTACATTTGTCTGATTTAAATTACAAATCAATTTCAGTGAACTTTTCTGGAGTCTTGGCAAGTTGGCTCAGACACAGTGGTTGGCTAAAATAAATTATGATTAAAAGACTTTAAAATTTAAATCGAATACTTTCATGTCACATACTGCCTTCAAATATCATAATCTTCTTGTAATTTCTTATTAAACATAAGTAAATCTTCATAATAATGAATAATTGGCTAGTGATGAATGATGTTGACATCCCAGAAAACTGGGAAATTGATCTGAAGTCTGACCCAAGTTGAGGTCATGACATGAAAATTGGCGGGGTCAAAAATTTATATGGCGCTACGTCACAGACATTTGAAGCTGTGTTTTCTAGGTCAACAATGGCCTGAAAAGGCCGTATCAAGGGTTGTTTTTAGCGTATCGCCTCACCTTGTGGGGGTATTGGCTCTTCAAAATGTAGCAAAATCTTCAATCTGCTGTTGCAAATACTTCTTCTTGGTCAATTTTGGAGAAAAAAACATCGGCATACGCAGCTGCTTGAGATCTGTAAAATGGCGCGAATCGTACATCCTGGTCTCTGAAAGCGATTACACAGACCCCGATTGCCTAGGGGGGGGGTTGTCCCAATTGTTGTGCGCAAAGTGGGTCACAGCTTGTGAGTGCAAACAATACGTGGCGGATTAGCGGCAGCATGCAAGTACCTACTGCTTCAAAATTGCATAGGTACACTTCTACCCAATACTTTAAATTGTTGAAGAGGTGATGCTGCATAACTAACCTTACGAAATTTAGTTTTTCGATTTTGACCACCGGGATTGCGTGATGAAATTTAATTAAACATTATTTCGCGGCTAGTGGGACACCACTATCAGCACTTCATCGATAGCCATATTAAAGAGTATAGATGTGAAGAAAGTGGGGAAGTTTAAAAGAGGGATTTTGATCAAGTTAAAGCTGGACTATGCCTTAAATATGCCTGTGTACAATTGCAAGGTACCAGGCTGTAGCGCTGATATGTGCAAATTGTCGAATCTTGACAATTATCCATGGATGTGTAGGGCTACCTTCCACAGTTTCACAGTTATGTCTCCACTGTGGTCACGATAGCGTGTCCATTGCATTCCCACTTGGTAACAGCAGACCAGCCTAACTATGAATTCCGTCATGCGCACGATCGTCACGATCAGGTGACAAAAGGGATTAACTAAGGTTTTGTTAGGCTCCTATTGTTTCTCTTTTTTAAACAAAATGTGAATCCAGTATCTTGGGCTTCTCCAAACTTGTCACTTTGATTGTTCTGAAACATGGTGGACATGTAGCTTGCGTGAGGGTGAAAGAAAGTCCTGCTAGGTGGGTACTCTGGATCTTTGATTTTTTAATGTTTTTTATGCCCCCCCTTCGAAGAAGGGGATGCATATAGCTTTGCACATGTCTGTCGGTCTGTCGGTTGGTCGGTAGACTGGTTTCCGCACAATAACTCAAGAAGTTTTTGAGCTAGGACTTTGATACTGCACAGGTGAATCATTCTAGTCAAAAGCTAGGCAAAGTTTGAAGATGGGTGACCTTGACATAATTTCCAAGGTCACATTGATACCTGAGTTAACTTTGGTTTCTGCACAATAACTGAAGAGGTTTTCAAGCTAGGACTTTTATATTGCACAGGATTATAGTCCATATTTGGGGCTAGGCGAAGTTTGAAGATGGATGACCTTGACCTCATTTTAAAGGTCACAGAGCCACTTTACTGAATATGGTTTCATGCTTTCTGCATGATTACTTATACCTTGGAGCTAGGACTTTTATATTGCACAGCTTTATGGTTCTCTGTAAGGGCTAGGTTGATCTTGAAGATGGGTGACCTTGACCCAGTTTTCAGGGTCACAGAGAGATTGGAGTTAGACTGTGGTTTCCGCACAATAACTCAAGAAGTTTTTGCTAGGACTTTGATACTGTACAGGTGAATCTTTCTAGTCAAAATCGAGGCAAAGTTTGAAGATGGGTGACCTTGACCTAATTTCCAAGGTCACAGTGGTACCTGAGTTAACTTGGTTTCTGCACAATAACTGAAGAGGTTTTTAAACTAGGACTTGTATATTGCACTGGATAATTGTCCGTATTCGGGGCTAGGTTGAGTTTGAAGATGGGTGACCTTGACCTAGTTTCACACGCCACAGAGCCACTTGGTTGAATACTGTTTCTGCATGATAAATTGCATTTTTAGAGGTAGCACTCTTATATTGCACAGCTTTATGTTTGCTGATCAGGGCTAGTTTGAGTTTGTAGATGGGTGACCTTGACCCAGTTTTGAGGGTCACACACAGACTGTAGACTTCCTGTGGTTTTTGCACAATAACTGAAAATAAGTTTTTGAGCAAGGACTTGGATACTGCACCGCTTTATAGTCCTTGTTAAGGGCTTAAAGAAATGTAAAGTTTGGTGACCTTGATCTAAATTCCAAGGTCAGATATTCACCTGATTTAACTTTGGTTTCTGCATGATAACTGAAGAGGTTTTTAAGCTAGGACTTTTCTATTGTACAAGATCATAGTCCATATTCTGGGCTACTCAAAGATTAAAGTTTAAAGATATGTGGCATTGATGTATGATCAACCTTCACTAATTTTGTAAGGTCACGAGTGCCCCATCTACCACTATCAATAGGGTAGAGAGGGCAAGGGTAATGAGGGCGGGGGGCATCTATGTTTTTCAAACATGTCTTCTTTTTTTTTCCTTCTTTCAGTTCAGACACTTGTCAGTGGGGTTACTGCATACATTCGTATTGATTACTATAACAATCAATAGGAATTGCAATGGTAATTCACATTTTCACCTTCCAAACCTTTCATCAGATGCAATCGAAGGTAGATATATGTACCTTAGGTGGTAGGTTCTCTTCCAAATTTATTGCAAATGGTCACACACCAGTGATTTTTTTTATTTTATTTTTTTATGGGGGGGGGTGTCTGTAAAATCTGAGAAGATAGTTAGAAGAGCTTTATTTGGTCTAAACAATGCTACATAATATTGTAACAGAATACATTAATAATTTTAAAACCAGAAGACCATATATTAAGACTCTGAGGAGTCGCTGACATGTGGGCCACCCTAAAGATATACTATGCTTGATTACTATGTTTAAACTCATACGTTGTAAGATTTCTAACATAATACTGTAGGCTGAGTGATAGCAGATATTACAAAACTTAAGTGATAGACCAAGTGACAATAATACATACAATATGACTAATTATAGTCTGTTGCAGACATGACAATTAATAATGTTACAGTTAATTTCATAATGGTTAATAATATAATTCTTAGCATATTGTGAGAAGCCTTTTAAGGAGTGTGCATCAGTTTTTGTTTTAACTATTTGAGGCAAGTAATTTTCATTAATTAAATCTGGTATTTTATTTCTTAAACATAAGCGATTAATTTTGGTGTTTGTAAATAGTATTAGAATCACTGGAGTTGAAATAGGAATTTTTAACAGAGAAATTTCTTCTGTGAAACCACCCAACCAGTTGCTTCTAAATATGAGTGGTCACACTCAGCAATTTTATGTGTATTTGGCTGAATACACAACCCAATACACAAAATTCTTGTGGGCTAGAGGTGTGTGCTTCCCATAAGATTCTATGTTAAAGTGACATGCTATCCGTTCAATTGTTTTGCAGCAAAAATTATCAAATTTACAGGATTATTTGAACTACAGTAAAACCTGCCCTTGTGGACACCTGTCTACTGTGGACACCTGCTTAATGCGGACAGTTTTGGCCAGAACCGAATATTTTTAAGTCATTTTCATATTGTTGATACCTGTCTACAGTGGACACCTGTCTATTGTGTATTGCGGACACTTTTTGGGGTACCAAATGCAAAAACAACCTGTCTATTGCGGACACAATATATCAATACATTTTTTGCAACTTGTTATGTTCCAAGCTGTGATGCCTAAACAATGCCATGCATGTTAAGCTGGAATCAAAGACTAATTAATCCATTGTTCAGTGGCCTGTAACACATAATAAGCTCACTCAGCCAAGCAGTTAGGCTGCAATGCCTCAACGAACATGCCAGGTGTCTCTGAGCACTGGTGCTCCTGTTGAGTGAGGATGCTCACACTTTCTCTGTCTAACAAACAATTAAGCTCCATAGATCAATCATTAAGCCTAAAACAAAGGACCCACTCAGACTCATGTGCAGTTATTCACTATTTGTAACAATGGCACATACAGTCATACTGTATTCAAAGGATATGGTATCCCTGTGGTATGTTTGTTGTTTGTTTCTTTTCTGTTAGTGAAAGAAATTATGCAAACTTTCTTTAGCCTGGTAAGCCCATACATGCACAATTTTCCCTTGAAAGATAAAAACTGTAAAATCCCAAATTAAGATGAGTTTGAGTAAAGTGTCAGGGGTATAATGTACAAAAACTGAGAGCAAATGCTGTAGATGGGTACACGTGCATATTTTTTGCCAGTCTATACAAGTTTATTTCCTTTGATACAAATGTTTTCCGAGATCCCCAAAGTTCAGCCCCTGCCTATTGTGGACACCTGTCTATTGCGGACACTTTTGCCAGAACCACAGGTGTCCGCAATAGACAGGTTTTACTGTATATGCAACCATTTGCCAGAAGAAGTTTGGTGTTTCGAGGTAGAGTGGTTTTGAAGTTGAATTTAAGGTGCAAATTACAATGCGAACTAACGGAAATACAAATACGTAGCAACTGCGTACAGAGTCGTCTAATGAGAACCCCCTCAAACCAGTTGATCTAGACCTTGGCTATTGCATAGCTATAAGGACACATCTGGGGACCCCCAAACTTTAAGTTGTTCAACAGTTGGCACTGTGATTTTGTTTCTATTTTCTTTCCCCTTTTTACCTCAGCTGACTTGGCAGTGAGCTGAGGTTTTGTGAGGGTCCTTCTGTCCACAATTCAATTTTCAACTTCTCAAAAACCGTCAGCCAGATCAGCTTCAAACTTGGTGGAGATGTGCCTTGGGTGGGTCTCTACCAAGTTTGTTCAAATTGTCAGGGTCCAGTGATGTTTGGATTTTTAATGATTTTTTTTGTTCTTTTGTGGGCAAATCTTAAAAAATCTCCTTCTCCAAGACCTGTCACCCAATTGCTTTGATATCACACAGGACTATTCCCTGGGATTCCTAGTTCTTAATTTGTTCACCAGGTGGCGCTGCAATTTTTAAAAAAAAATTATGAATTTTTGTGTGTTTTAGCTATTTTCGACTTCTTCTCCAGAACCGTCACTCAGATTAAGCTGAAACATGGTGGATATGTTCCTTGTAGAAGGGTCAAACAAAGTTGTTCACTATGTGGGAGTGCTGCAGATTCCTAATTTTTAACAATTTTTTCAATTCGAGTACTTACCGGTCAATGCAGCTTTCCTATTGATTACTATGGAAGTCAATGGGCATTCTAATGCTAATACACATTTTCGACTTCTTCTCCAAAACCGTCACTCAGATTAAGCTGAAACATGGTGGATGTGTTCCTTGTAGAAGGGTCAAACAAAGTTGTTTACTATGTGGGAGTGCTGCAGATCCCTAATTTTTAACCATTTTTTCAATTCGAGTACTTACCGGTCAATGCAGCTTTCCTATTGATTACTATGGAAGTCAATGGGCATTCTAATGCTAATAAACATTTTCGACTTCTTCTCCAAAACCGTCTTCCAGATTAACTACAAACTTGGTGGCAATGTACCTTGGGTGGGTTTCTACCAGTTTTGTTCAAATGTTCATGCTCCAGTGATTTTTGAATTTTTAATGAATTTTTTTGTTCTTTTTTTGATAAATCTTAAAAAATCTTCTTCTCCGAAACTGCTTACCCAAATGCTTTGATATCACACAGGAAGACACCCAGGGACTCCTTGTTGTTGATTTGTTCACCAGGTGGCACTGCAGTTTTTTTCTGATTTTTTTATGAATTTTTGTATGTTATAGCTATTTTTGACTTCTTCTCCTGAACCGTCACTCAGATTAAGCTTACACGTGGTGGATATGTTCCTTATGGAAGGGCCAAACAAAGTTGGTCACTATGTGGGAATGCTGCTGATTCCTGATTTTTAATGATTTTTTCAATTGGGCTCCTTTGCGGTAAATGCACCTTTCCTATTGATTACCATGTAAGTCAATGGGCATTCTAATGCTAATTTACGTTTTCGACTTCTTCTCCAAAACAATCATCCCGATTTACTTCAAACTTGGTGGGGATGTACCTTGGGTGGGTGTCTACCAGGTTTGTTCCCATGATCATGTTCCAATGAATTTTGGATTTTTCAATGATTTTTTTTTAAAAATCTCTACAAAAGTTTTAATAGGAAAGTTTAACATGGGAATTTCTTGTAATGGTCATAACTTAAATAATATGGGCCAGATTTACTTCAAACTTGGTAGGGATGTGCCTTGGGTGGATCTCTACCAAGTTTCATCAAATGGTCACGCTCTATTGATTTTTGGATTTTTTATGAATTTGTTTGTTCTTTTTGGGGGCAAACCTTAAAAATTCTTCTCCTCTGAAACCGCTTGCCCAATTCCTTTTATATCGTACATAGACACTCCTGGGGACACCTAGTTCCCAATTTGTTCACCAGGTGGCGCTGCAATTTTTTTATGAATTTTTTGTATGGTTTTACTATTTTTCACTTGTTCTCAGAAACGTCCCTCAGATTAAGCTGAAATGTCATGGATATGTTGTTGTGGAAGGGTCAAACAGTTGTTTACAAGGTGGCACTGCTTTGGATTCCTGATTTTTAAGGATTTTCAATTTGGGTACTTATCGTTCAGTGCAGCTTTCCTATTGATTACTATGTACGTCAATGGGCATTCTAGTGCTAATTCACAGGACAACTGACACGAAATTTACTGTTTACTTGATAACTTGAGATCTGTTTTGAGTTAGCTGCACATGTTAATTATTCTGTATGAAGGTCATGCTGAGACAGTACATGGATGACCTTGACCTCATTTGTGGGGCCACAGTGCAACATACATGAATTTTACTCTTCATTATAACTCCAGAACTACTTGAAGTTTGATGTTGCACATGTAAGTGTTCTTCTATAAAGGTCAGACTTACTCAGAACATGGTGTCCTTGATCCTTTCCCAACTTCATAGAGCTGCAAGTGTGATGAATGTCAAGATCAGCTGAGGCATGGGCTGTTCACACAGCCCTCTTGTTTTTTTCTTTTCTTTAAACAAATTTTTGTGTTTTCAATGTTTTCAACCATCCCAAACCATTACTCAGATTGTTGTGAAATTATGCTTGTGAGAAGTTTAAACAAAGCTTTCACTACATGGTGATACTCTGGATGCCTGACTCTTAATGATTTTGTCTTTCCAATTTGGCCACCTATCAGGTAATGCATATTTTCCTGGTGATTACTATTTTATTTTTTTTGGGGGGGGGGGGGGGAGGTAAAATCTTTGAAAAATTCTTCTCCCAAACCACTTGGCCAATTGCTTTGACATGGCATTGGGGCACTTCTGGGAACCTGTAGATGTTAATTTATTCAACAGGTGGCACTGTGACTTAAAATTCTTCGTTATTTTTTAAGTTTTTTTTTTTTTCGCTTTTGTTGACTTCTACCAAAATGTGTGTTGCATCCTGTTAAACTTATTCGGAATGCACTTGGGCATAATCTCCGTCAAATCGTCACTACATAGTAGTGCTGTCATTTTCTGATCTTAACAAATTGGCAAAATTGGTGCAAAATGGTGACTTTATATGTTCATGTTAGCAATAGTGATGATAGTCTAAGGTGACCTTGTTTTTATTCCGCAGTTAACAGAACCACTTCAGTCTGTGCATGTAAGGTCTGGTGAGCACAGGACTGCCGCAGTCCACTTCTGTCATTCTTAGAAAATGTCCAGTAGTTATAGTTAAGTAGTTTACTCTGAACTTAATTTCAAAACTGGTTGTATTGCCTTAATTTAGCATAACATGTACTGGTTTTCACTTAGTGAATTTTAGGACTGCATGGGGACATATTCTATTTTCCAAGGCAATTGCAGTATAAGGACTTGTCTAAATTTTAAGATCATGGGCACGGATGATCAGTTTTGTAATATTTCTCCATCTTTCCAAGAGTAAGTTTATGTTTAGTGAGAACCAGGCAAGACCAGTGACAGAAAATCCCTGTAGCAGGAAACAGCCAGACCAGTTTCGAATCTCAATGATTCTCATAAGTGGCAGTTGGAACACCGTTGACTGCTGCTTATATAGCAAGGGGTAATGTTGCTAATGTACGTTGAACAAACGTCACTTAGGGAGCACGTCATAACGAGTGCTGAGGCCTACCAAACGGTCAAAACAGTTTATCATGACGTCTCATGAGCCTGATGAAGTCACGTGGTAGAGTAACTAGAGCCTGGTTACTGGAAGGACTAGTGTTACCACACAGAGTACACTTGTCAAAAGCCATGTCAGGGAGAGAACACTCCCATTCTGGCTAACGGAATGAAGAGCATGTTGATATCTCAAAGATTTTTTTTTTTTTTCTCAAAGATAGCATGAAACAAAGGGATTTATCGGTGTTGCAGGGGTCAACTTATGGAGTAGTTGACCAAGTGTTATAATGTGGTAGATAGACACAGAACATAAATTTTTTTGATTTTAAGTTTATGTTTAAGCGTCCCTCTCGATCAACAAGGCTACTGTGAAAATTAACTCTGAATGTCAATCTCAGTACAACCATGATTATGAGTTTCAATAGAGCAGGACACAAAATTGAAAAATTCGAAGTAATAATTACTGCTGCTTGGGAATTGAATTTAGATCATCAGGAAACTAAAGTGCTGCAATCAACATATTGAAAGAAAGGTCTGCAAAAATCCTCTCCAAATAGTCATTTGAAATTGGCAGGATTTACTCAATTGCATGTATTACAAATTTGATTCATTCTTTTAAAACACACTAAGGGTTTACACTAAATAGAACTTGAATTTCTAGAGACTTTCACAGTAAAGAGTAGGTGTCATCATGGAGTTTGTTTTACATTTCTGATACAGGATGTCTATTGTTACAGTACTTGTTTGGAATTCCCCATGTTTATACGGGTGTCTGGCTGTAACTGTTTAATTTTTAATCACTGGGATTGAATACAGAGCCCCAGTTTGTTTATTCCTCAGTTATACAATGGCAAGTGGTTTGACTAATGTGTCCTATCCAGCTAGAAAGGATACATACACGTACTAGTTCGGGGGTAGGTCACTTTATTCTTATCTGAACTTGTTCTATACTGTTTAGTAATTTTATGTTTGGTTTGATGGGTATTCTACATTCATATTGAAGCCCTGCATTTATAAGCAAAACTTCACTTATTTAGCTAATTCATCATTTGCCACATTCATATTTATTCATTATTATGTGGGTTGTCTTTGCTGAATATTCAGCTTAGACAAGGAGCCGCTGCTCAGAAAGACATGTTCTGAGTAATTACCTGCTGAAGACGCTTTAATTTATTGTGGCTAATACAGCCTAGCTATGTCAAAATTCTACAGAAGAACATGTGCAATATGGACAATAGTACTTCCATATGTACATAGGTTAGACAATGACAGGTTAGTTTATGGGGAGTAAAGAGTTTGGACTGCGGAATAGGGTAATGACTACTAGGAAGTGGTTGTGGACAAAAAGACACAAATACAATGCTTTCTAATTACAGGTCATGCGGACATAGCTTTCAGATTATTTGACACATTTGCTATGCCTGTTGCAATCTATGTTTGTGAGGTCATAATTAATATCAAAATTTATAAACAAGTGGCCGATGGGAGCACCGTGCCACACTGGCCATTTGTGACTTCTCTTCACACATGATCCACGTTACTCTCGAGACATGTTAGCATTGATAGGCCGTACTCTGTTTTGCACCAGTGCTCATACTCTTAGCCAGGTTCTTCACCTCACTCAGTGTAATCTCCTCACCATGCCAAATAGTGCAGTATAGGCCAGTATGTGTATATTCAAAGCGTAACAGTTTTTTTATTTAACATTGATTGCCTTGACACCTTTGTGGATTAACATCAGGATTAAGATACCAAAGGGGAGAGACTTAACAGATGACTTGTCTGAAACAATAAAGGCCCAAACACACAGGACGAGGAAAGGACAATGCGGAGCGGAACCGAATGATAGCTTGCGGTGGGGAATTTTCCAAACACACAGATAGAGATCGTTCTGTCTACACTGCTGCGGAATGGAACCCGCGCAGAACGGAATTCCGCTCTGATTTAAAAAATGTTTGATTTTTTTCCGCTGCCGTGCTGTTCCAGAAAGGTAGCAGCCAATCAGAGTACAAGCTGGTTGTGACCAAGCTAGATCTATATTCACTTTCCGCTTCAGCAACTGTCTTTTTCCGCACCTGTGTGTACGCAAAATTCCTTTCCGTTCCACATTGTATGAGTCTGCTCCGCAGAAAACTTTCTGTTCTGCATCCTGTGTGTACTCGCCTTAAGTGTGTGGTTGAGTGCCACCTTGGTGACATGCTCAAGGTTACGGTGGAATATGTTGATGTTCATAATTTTAGCCTATGAGATGAGATCTGTTCTTCATATGTAGTCTTTGGGCAGCATCAGATTAGTTCAGTTTGCACTCCTGCTAATCCAGGACTGTTGCAGATCTTGTGCTGAACCAGCTCCACCCCACCCCCTCCTCCAGAGGTGAGGTGAGATGGGCAGCTGTCTTCCTGTGACGGGAACAGCTCTCCTTGACTAAATGGATAGCTGTTAAGACATTGACTACATCAACATAAGAAGAAATGCTAAAGAAATTAAAGTAAACAACCTTGGAAGTTGAAAAGTTACACTTCATTGTCAAAGAGGTACATGTATATAAAATTCAACATAACGAACTGCTAGGTATTCAACTTTCCTAGTTAAAAAAGAAATAATGGATATGACACTCGGCAAACCCTAAGCCTCGATATCCCGATATACAAAACTGTTAAGTTTGGTAAACACTCACTAAAAACTCTCATGCCTAAGTTGTGGAATGACCTCCCAAGATCAAGTAAAGCAGCCGAGACTATTGATGAATTTAAGAAAGTGATGAAGTCTTTGACAGGGCCCTCGTGTGGCTATTATATTTGTGTGGTACAAACAGAATAATTGACTTTTAAACGAGAGCATTTTTAGAAACTAGTGTCATTAATTAGGGCTTCCCTCGCTGTTAAGGCTTGGTATTATAGACGACAGTCACTTGAGGACAGGTAAGACACCAAAAATAAATCCCACTTTAGTCAATCCTCGCTCAAAATGTATTTGCATCAGGATAACATATCATATATGTGTGTACTCATTAAACTTCAAAGAATTTATTTGTCCCGTATTTTGGTGTCTGTGATGTTAATTGTTGAATAAACAATTGAAAGTTTACCTCAAAGCATCCACCCCATAAATGTCGATATAAGTCACTAATTATTTGTGATAAAATCATAATTACACTCCCATCTTAATCCTGACATATTGGCAACAAAAAAACGATCCTGCAATTTTTTATGTTTGGTGTCGTTTTTCTGTTATCCATCCTCAAAGTTTGACGTTTCAATTTTCCCTTTGATTTTCAGGATGTTCATTTTCTTCATTTCATAGAAAAAGAAGGAAGCAAAATTTAGAAAATCGTGACAGTCTGGTTTCAAAGTGTGACGTCATGTAGGCGGCCCTTCGGGCCCCGTGACCTCAAGCCTGGCAACGAAAATTGTGTTGCCTTGCTTCGGTGGGGCGGCCTATGGCCGCTCGTGGTCAGTGCACGGATGACACGGGTGGCGGGTTTGGTCTTTCGCCCTCTACTTCTTCATCCCATTTTCAGGAATAGTGTTTTATTGTATTTACTCCTATCTGTATACTTTATGTAGATGTAGTTAGCTTGTAAGACTTGTCTGTACACTTTACTTAGTTAGCTTGTCATTATTTTGCAGTTATTTTCTCTTTCAACCTGAGTTTTGTAACGCTATTTTATGTGTTTTCTCTGCTGTTCACGTTTATGCTTATTTCGATGTGTTTATTTGTACTTATATTTCCGCATCTCTCGGTTTCGATGAAATATTATTATGTACGTGAGTATTGTTGATTAAGGTGCCAGTTTTTTTCCCCGACTGTCTTTGATGTGAAAGACCACTGGGGTAATCCATCACGGCACGGCCTTTGAAGTTTGAAGGGACATCGTCTGACGATTTCCCGCTCCTCTTGAACATTTAAAGCCTCCCTTCATTAGAACGCAAAACAAGCAAGATAACTATAAAGTAAACCACCAAGGCTATGATATGTTAGCATGTTTGCATCTTTTCCCTGCCCACAAATATACTTTCGGCATGCCGCCTTATTTTGCATTGTCGCCCTGATACCATTCTCCTTTTGCCATGGGCCATTGCTGCCTGCTGCCACGTGACAGGCTGTTAAGTGTGATTGATGGGTGGCATTGTTCCGTTTGGCTTCTGAAAACTAAAAGAATGACACATGGATGTTTTGATGTCCACATGCCTGTGTGGTTTTAAAAACCGTTAAAATGTCAAAATTGGCCATGCAAAGGTGTCTTAACTGTCCTTAATGACAGAATATATATTCATTTTATATGTGTACCTCTTATGATTACACACCCACAAATGTATGTAATTGTGTAGGGAAGTATGGTAAAACCACAAAGTAACATAAACTAACATACATGTGTTGGCACTCTCCAAATGATTAAAACATACAGATGGAGTCAAACCAGCAGAGCGGGTGTCTGCTGCGATGTACTTGTTACGCCTGCGCGGCTTTTGCCCCCCCCCCCCCATCTTCTCCGTCACTCTGCTGGGGGTGCCCCTATATAAACCCACATCACCATGAGTCTTTAATTATGGTGCAGTTTTTTTCCTAAAAAAATTATTTTTGCTTGTAGCTCCTCATCATAATAGATCCTTGCCGACTGGCCATGGCGCTTTCAAGTTCCAGCACTATGAAAAAATCAGAGAGCTGGTTTCAGTGCGGAGGATATATATATGTATTATGATGACGAGTTGGATTTAAAATATCTGAGTGTAAAAAGAATTATTTACTGCTATAATTATACCAAATAAATTTGACAATTTTTAAGGCTTTCATTTTGGATATTTTAGCGTGTTGCTTGTTACACCATCAGTTTTATTGTTTGCCATGTTAATTTTTCAATCATGTCTAGTTTTATTCAAGTTATGCAGTGTTCAAGCAACGAGGCTACATGTGTAACCTTCTTGGTTTAAGATATAATTTACCTCCTTGTCCGTGAAAATAGCAAACTTTTTTCTGCTAATGATCCTTTGATCAAAAACCAACTTGAAATAAAGATTGAATTGAATTGAAATTAAATTGACAATTGAGATTCATATAGGGCCTGGCCCTGTTTCTCAATTGACTAATGAAGTATGTTTAAATCGATTGACAATTGACAACAGTAACACTAGCTACGGCTGGGCGGATTGAAGAAAATTTTTAGTGTCATGGTCATTCAGGTCACATATTGCATAGGCGGATTTTAGAAAGATAGTCAGGAAGGCCCGTCAAATCAAGTCATATGCATGTATTAACCATATGAAGGGCCATTGTTTCACATGTCAGGGTTATTAACCTTGTATCTGTACGCAAAACGAACTTGACCGTTACTTATCAAGTCAGGCTGAAACATGACTTTATTATTGTTTTTAACTTTTACCAATACAAGGAATGGTACGAGATACAAAAAATGAAGACATAAATAGACAGTACAAATAAACATATACAGTGATAGATTCTGGTAAAGCAAATTTAAATAAGAACGGGGTGCAGACAGTACAGATCAGTGAGCCAGGGTTGTCATACGTTCTGTCAACTATATCTTTAAACATTTTATGACAAGGGTGCACACTTTGTCATTTCCTACTTCCACTGTCACCAGTATGAATATGAATTTTTTCTTCATCTCTTAAGGTGGTACCTGCTCGAAAGACCACCTCCAATTTAAGACAGCATGTCTTTTTAAGACCACTCTTTCAAGACCCTCTGCTGTATTTACATGTTAAATATACCTTTAATTTAAGACCACTTTCAGTATGAGACCACTTTTTGTCGGCTGTAGGGGTGGTCTTAAATAGCAAGTACCACTGTAAAATCTTTTTTGCAACATAGGCAAATAACATATCTAAGAATACAGATTGTTTCATGTGTCTTTCATGTAGGACAATGAGTGCGAAGTTAATTATATCTTCATTAGTATTCAAGTTACACTGTTTGCATATATGCGCTGTTCTAATGGAGTTTCATTAAGTGTGTGCCTGTCAACTCATTGCCAGTGTATGATCTCTTAATCTGAGCTTACTTTTTTTCTTACTAGATAAGCATTGCTGTACATAGGATTCTAGTTCAGAATCTGATATAAATTTGCAGTTAATATGGGCCTTTGAGTTTTGTCACTGTAGTCACCATTTATCAGCATAAACCATTGGCTGTTTATACATGCCTTGCAGAAGCTCCTCAAACTTATTAATAGTGGAAATTTATGGGTCTATTATCTCCAAGACTGAACCCTGTTTCATCCATGCACATTTAAGAACGTCTTCATATATTTTATCCAAGAATCAATTCCATTATTGTGCATCTAAAATTTTCCAAGAGGTGTATATATACATATATTTATCTCATGTTTGGGTCGATTTCAGTACCATAACAGACTTTGATATATGCCATATCGGCTAGGCCTTGGCAAAACACAGGAAGGGTGCTACATGCACAATGTTATAGAACTCTTCGGGGAGTACCTATAACCAGAAGAGTTCTATAACTAGACTGGAAATGATGTAGGCCTAGTTCAAAACGCAGCGTCTGCTATGCCTACGTTGTCTTCAAGTCGCTAGAAAAATTTACCATGGTGTTATTTGAACTTAATCGACCCAAACATGAAATAAATAGATTAAAGTATACTTTGTTGGTGATATGAAGTATATGGACTCGCACAGGTATAGGACTCGCACAGGATACCATATACTTCATATCGCCAACAAAGAATACTATAATCTATACATATTTACATATATATATATGTATATATATATGAATATATGTATATACATGTATATATATATATGTATATATATATATATATATATATATATATATATATATATATATATATATATATATATGATCGACTCTTGATTCTTACTTTGTACAGTTAACCAGCATTTACCTAATTGGCAGATTTTTCAATTTACACAGCAATTTTGCTCAATGTAAAATAGAATGTGACCCTGTGTGTTTTCAGAGTGCTATGTGGGCGCCATGTCTGGTCACTGTGCTGATACTCCTAGCAGGTAAGTCCTGAAACAGGTACTTATAGCTTCCTCCTCCATAACAAGAGGTTAGCATCTTGCATCTAATATTTTCTGTATGAATATGCGGGAATCTGCTGTCAAAGTGGCGCATGCTTTCCTTGAGCTTATGAATACATGTTATGCTATCTCTCTCTTGTCAGCCCATAACACCGTGATGTATATCTGCTTCAACGCATATATCAGTATATCAACACAGATATTTTCTTTCTCTTGGAATTCTTTCATTTTTCTTTCTTCATTCTTCACAATCATAGTGTGTCCATGGTTTTTCTCTAAAACTAAGATTTCAAGAAACTCCAACTTGAGCATGGATGTAAGCCTGTAGGTGAAATTATGTACCTGATTTGGCATAGTCAAGATATATGCATTTATTAAAATGAAATTTAAAGTCTCTCACATTTTCAAATGTATTCCAATACCTACCACTATGTCTGTGATAACTGAGGATCAAATGTATATTCGAGCCAAGTCATGGTCATTAAATAAGTATGCCTATTTAGGGGTATTTAAAAAGTTTCATGTCGATTGTCTCCAAAGGTATAATAGATAAAGATGCAATTACAACTTCTATCCATAGGTTTAAGACAGGTGAACCTGAGGAATATGTGACCAAAGACATGTTTTTAAATGTATGCTGATAAGGAACATTTGAAAATTTAAACATGGAATTTATTCTTTGTTTTGGGGTGAATTATATATTTCTAGCGTAAAATTCAAAATTATTAACTCTCTGTACATCACATGACCAAAACATTGTAACAACAAAATTGACATACCAGCACAAGTAACGCGGTGCATTAACATGTGGACAAAATCAAACGTGTGCGAAGGCTATGTGATTTATTGATCCCACGAGGGTTGAAAGGGAGCAGTGACACGGGATGTGCCCAACCACGACAAACGTAAAAACATGACATATCAGGTCGGCATTGAAACAGTTCTGTGGCATATTTATTGGGGGGGGGGGGATAAATACCCAATTGAACATGCATAAAATCTTACATGGCTGGAGAATAACTTACTATTTTCTCTCACTCGTGATTGCTGTTGGTGTGGAAAATCACACATGACGGTCCCTCGTGAGAAGGGGGGGGGATAAAATAGTAAGTCACTCTCAGCCATGTCAGATTCTCTATGTTTCTAAAGGTATAGATACAGAGATGCCTGACATAGGTACATGTAATGAATATATGACCCAAGCCTTAGTCTTTAAAATATATTCCAGTTGGAGACATTTGAATACATGAATAAGGAACGTCACAAAAAGTACAGATTATGATATACAGTGGTCCCCCTCTTATAAGGCCCCTCTCACCAGAGGCCACGCCTCTTGAAAGGCCAACATACTTGTGCCGAAAGTATGGTATTTCAATTACATTCTCCCCCTCAAGACAGGCCACCCCTCTTATAATACCACTGTTTGGCTGCATTTGGGGTGGCCTTGTAAGAGGGGGACCACTGTAGGTCTATCTCATGAAAAGAGTACCCAAGTCTCCATTTTGAAATTTATACTATTCAGGAAATTTTTGCCATGTAAATGTTTGGTGTATTGCAAAGTAATGTATAGTGATATCAGTCCCACTTCCACCCATAGGTTCGTGAGATAGACCTGTCCTATGGACATCATAACATTACAATTATGCATAGGCCACATTTTGACATTCGATATTTTTGACACTTGGACAGAAAAAGGTTTCATTTTAATGCCTTCGTGTTTGCATGTTATGAATAAAGCACACATAAAAAATTATGCCAATTAGGTTTTCAAATTGTAGAAATCTGTGATACACAACACCTTCAAAGCCAATGAAGAAAGTTGTTTTTCATGTTTATGGTTACTTCAATGCATGACCATAGATTGCTGGTACTACACGTATTAGTAAACGGTTCTTCCATGTAGGCACACCGATATACTGTGAGGCAGATCTTCTTTTCTAGTTTCTTTCTTCTTCCTCTCTTCACTACCAAACCTTTTTCTCAGAAAGTATAACACATGGAAGCGCCATTATGTGGTAAAGCCCTGTAGGTGAGTGCGCACATCACGTGTGGAAAAGTCACACGATGATGTCTTTGAAATTCTATTGGGGAAACTCACATTTTACAGGATTCAGTGTGAGCCAATGGTGTAATGATACATAAAAGTTTGTGATATATGAGAGCAGGGACTTCCATCACCATTGAAGCCTGATCAGGTCCAATAATCATTAATGTTGGAAGAGTTATGCACCCCTCGAGTCGTGCATTGGGATTACACTAATATGTCCACTGGTTGAGGACTCGAATACTTCGACAGTGTGTTTATTTCTCTGTAGTTTAGTTGTGTTTCTATTCCTTAAACCTAGTAAATTACCAAGACCTACATCTATTTATGAGTCTGTGCATTTTCTCATGTGAATATCTGTGTAATTACTTATTCAATGTACTATGACTATGAAATAATGTACGTACATGTATGTATGTATGTATGTATATTTATTTGTTGATGGATGGATAAATGAATAAACGAGGTACAACTCCAAGCTATACTTTAGAGGTTAGTTACTAAGGCACATCCAATGAACAATACTTCAAAGTTGTAACATTTAAAATAATGCTGTTCAAGTGAATTTCAGCATTTTAACTTTCAGTATGTTGAAAACTATGATAGTTGTATGCGTTATTGTAATTTCTTCATATATGTTATGGATGAAGGAGTAGACGAAAAAATAATCAACAGTACCGTTTGTTAAGAGCTCTTCGTAGACACACAGACAGGTTTTGTTGTGAAGCAAATCTTCTTGTCTAGTTTAACGTAAATTTCTTGTAATAATATCCTGTGGTGTGCCGCTTATTTGCTGCGGCCCTGAAAACAGGACCCTACTAAAAAGCAAAACAAAAAAGAAGAAAGAAAGAAAAAAAGAGTAATAGAATATTATCTTGAACCCTTGCTTCCAACTGAACACCTCTCCACTGGCTTCTCTAGTGCTTGGCAAGTTTTCAATGTGCTCTTCTTTTCAACCTCTTTGTCACTCCCCCTCGTGTTTTCTTGCCACAACTTTACCAACATTATTGTGTCCTCTATGAAATGAAAAGGAACGTATTGTAAGAGAAATGAATGTGATAACTAGCCAGACAGACAGCAGATGTCATGATGTCAGCTTTGCTTGGTTTTGCGCACAACACAGTGCCAAGGACAGCTCTTCCTCAGCTTCCTTTAAATTTTGATCAGCAGAAACTGGATTTACCTTTCTTTGGTGTCCTTATTTGAACCAGGAAATGCTGAATTAACGTTTCATTAAGATCCTTGTTTTAACCAGGAAGTGCCGGATTTACATTTCTTTAGTATCCTTGAATTAACGTTTCATTAAGATCCTTGTTTTAACCAGGAAGTGCCGGATTTACGTTTCTTTAGCATCATTCTGAAAGAATTGAAGTCAAATAAACTACCCTATTGCAGAATTTTGTTTCTTATAAGTGTTATAGCCTTGTGTGGATTTCCACGATTGGAGGAAATGCATTTAAATGTATGAAATAACTTTTAAATATTAAAACTTCACTCGATGTACCAAGCACATGTTTAACTCTTCTTGTGAATATTACATGTTGGTCATTTTCAGAAGGTTGTTAAGTTTTCTTTTAATTGAAACTTGTTAATACATTTGATGATGAATGCACCCAGGCCTTAAAAAAAGTACATGGTCTGTTTGCCATATAATTTTAGGACCCTTGCAGACGAGAACCATCACTTCAAACGTGACAGCTTTTGGAGTTCTGAGGGGTCGTTCAACGTTGCGGTGTCAGGTCCCAAAAGGATACAGAATACTTTGTGTATTCTGGAACAAATTTATTGATACAGTTACTCCACAAGTTGTCTATGTCGATGCGGTAACAGATAGCACAACAACCACAAGCCCATCAAAGACATGTTGGTCACCAGGAAAATATGGGCCCTTGAAGAATCGGACTGTAACAGGCGAGTTTGGTGGAGATGGACATTATCACCAGATGACAATACATGATAGTAGTCTGGCTGATAATCAGTCGTCTTACTATTGTAATGGGCAAGTGGTCAATGGTCAGGGATTCACGCCACTGAAGACTGACAATTATTTAATGATATCAGGTTTGTATCGCAGTGTTAGAAAGGGGATGGGGACGGGGGTGGGGGGAGGGTTCCCAGTATGCCGGTGTAGGAGCCCAGAAGTGACCTCAGCCTAAAAAGGATCCCCTCAGCCTAAAAGTGATCCCCAACATATTTGGACTGGGTGGGTCCCTTTTAGGCTAGCCTGAAAGTTACCCGGGATCACTTCTAGGCTAGCCTAGGCTAGCCTAGAAGTGATGGGGGTCACTTCCAGGCTAGCCTAGAAGTGATGGGGGTCACATCTAGGCAGTTTCACTTCCAGGCTGCTACACCGGCACACTTATAGATGTTGCCCCCAAAGGACCAGAAAGTAGAAAAATTTAGAAGTTTTGTCTGGTATGAATTCAAGAAAATGACCTGATTTCCAGAATGCAAGCGTGATAATTAAAATGCCCAGTAGGCCGGAACATCCCTTTACCTTCCCTCCCCCCCATCCCCTAATATTTTCGGCTTATGTGTTCACATCTCGAGCATGATGACGATATGAGTAAATGCCAGTATTCACAGCAGCTGATTTTTCAGTTGGGCCAGTTGCTCGATGCTGTATGTCCCCAGGTATTCACTAAAGTAGTATAGGACGATAAAATTTGTAAATTGCACAATGATATTACATCAGGCGATAAGTTTGAAGAGTACCTTAAAGGTATAAAAAACGCTTTATCCTGCCTAATATTCAAGACAAGACCAAATGCAAACATTTGGCAAAATACACAGTCTCCTCTCTATACCTGGATGGGTGAATCTCTACCAGGTGTGCCATGGCATGTATAAAATAAATGTACACTTTCACTTATAAATTTGAAGACTACCTTAGGTAAGACAAAACACAATGGATTTATAATAAATATATAATATCATTGAATAATCATATCTATGCCAGTCACTCAGGGGTCAGTTGTCATTTTTAACAGCTATGTGTACCAATTTTATAGCCTGACTTTTGCCATATTGAGTACTGGGTTGCCCTCTCCATGAAAACACAAGCCGTCATATGTTAGCATTTGTTACTAGAAGTAACAAGCTTATTCTGCCAAAATTGGTTCAAATAGAAACCTCATGAACAGCTGTACCTGCCATCCAGAGCACACTGAAGACCTGAGAAGACAGTCCATTATCTTTTTATGCTGTTAAATGCTCCCCCCCCCAAAAAAAAATAATAATAATGATAATCCATGCCCCCAAAGTACGTTGTTAAGATACAACACTTAACAAGAAAAGGGTCTTTTTACAAAAAACAGCAAACTATCGTGCGCACACTTGCCTTCTATTTATTATGTTGCCTGCCCCCATGAGGTTACAGGTCTGTGCAAATGCTGCTAGTGTTGATCAACTGTATGACCACTTCCCAAAGGAAACACAGTAGTCTCTCTCTTACAATAGACCTATGAAAGGCCATCTCCCAAAATACAACAGACGAAAGTGGCATTTATATTACCATCAGACTTTAATACTTGTAGAGGTGGGCCTATGTTCGATGTACAAGTGTTAATCTAGCCCACTAGATATTGAAATGAAATATGCAGACAGGGAATGTGGGTCATATTTTATGTGTCAAGCTAAGTGTCAGCTTGCCTGGCTGCAGCAGGATATGGTGAAAGCTGGAAGTGATGGGAGAGGATGCACAACCATGCTGACCTGGTTTTAGTGAGATGTGAGATTAGGGGTCAAATCAGCAGCCTCGTTCCCAGTTGCATAGCTGGGCAGTGCTTGTGGTTCCAGGGGGTGGGGGGTAATTATGCCTGTGCTGAGGTAACATGATTGGACAGTGCCAATAAAATATGAGGCCTAAGGATGCAAGGAGCTATATTTTTCAAAAATTTTGCTGCCAGAAAGGTAGATTTTGGCATGATAGTGTAAAGTAATGTATACTTTGAGCTGACATGAATATTGTGCAGGTATGTACACTGGCACCAGTATGTATACACACTGGTTCAGCTGGAGTCAACACTGTGTGTGCGCAATGATATTGCAAGTAGTACTACGCAGAGCTGGTTGCCATGGAAATTTGCTGAAAAATTTCCCATTCATGCCCGTGTTTTCTGGTGTTTATTTGATGTAAAAAATTCTTAAGAACATTTTGGTGTGTAAAACATATATGTTTGTAATCTGCTGAGTGAACTAGAAGGTGGTAGCTCTGTTCCACTGTGTTTCCACAGGTTGAATTACTGGCATGAATCCATAATACTGGCAAGGCCAGGCAACAGGGTAACCAGTAGGACCAAATTTATGTACTGCTATCACCTGTAGTTCATTCAAGGACTGACTGAATGAAAGCTAAAACTAAGTGAAGACAAAATCAACATTTTTACAGTATATACATTTTAATAAGTGCAGTTTCATACTAGTTATCACTATATACAGCATGAGCACAGCCAGTGACAGGCACTTGGGAGTGTGTAGGGCGTGTGCTGTTAATAAAGCAGACCACTGTTAAGGGTGCACGAAAGAATTGATGCGCGAAGTTTTAGGCTCCGATGAAGTGCAACTGAAAAGTTAGTCTGGTACATGCATTCAGTGATCTCCAGCAGATATTATTTCAGGGGAGACCAATATTGTGTGTGAAATTGAGACCCACAGTATGTTTGCTGTCAGATGCATAAGTTTTATTTTACAGAACCTTGCATCAGGTGAAATGTATCAATACATAAAATATATGGTTCTGCGTTGTCAATTTGTCTTTAATTTGTTTGATGACCACCAGGTGTCATTTTTGTACATCCATAAAAAGAATACCACCGGAAACTTTTTTGCAATTTGATCAAAATGTAGTGCCTTCGACGTAATCCATTCAAAGATTGCATTTTCCATACAGGTAGGGTGCTGGGTGATTGCATACTTTTACATACTTTTATACATATATATATATATATATATATATATATATATATATATATATATATATATATATATATATATATATATATATATATATATATATATATATATATATATGTATATGTATATATATATATATGTATGTATGTATGTATGTGTGTGTGTGTGTTATGCCATAATTAAAGTGTGTGTGTCAACACACACTTTTCTGTTTTTCCTCAAATTCTTTCTTTCATTAAAGTGTGTGTGTCAACGCACACTTTTCTGTTTTTCTAGGAATTCTTTATTTCTTTCTTTCTTCTTTCTTTCTTTCTTTCTTTCTTTCTTTCTTTCTGTCTTTCTTTACCGGCAAATTTGTCCGACATTTCATTTGAAAAGTATTACATGTGGAAACTTCAAACTTGGCACAATTATACTTCTATGGATAAAGTCTGGCCTTTTTATAATGAGAGGTGATGCTTTTGTAAATTATGCAATGAGGGCTAATTAAAGTTTTAAATCTTCAATATCTCATATACTGTAGTAGATGTGGTCCCGAGTGTATAGGAGTTCGATCATAGCAAGGTAAAGGTCATCTCAAATGTCAAGGTCATGTCAAGGTCAAAGGTCATGTCAAGGTCAAAGGTCACTTTTAAGCCAAAATGTCATTTTTGAGGTCAAGGTTCACTTCAGGTAGAGGTCATGGACAGTCTTTCAATATTAAACAGTCTTGTACAAAAGATGTGGCGGCATTTTATTCTGTTGATTCTGCAATGATACCTGCAATAGTGGAGATCTCTGTTGATGAGTTTCACAAACAGAGAGTGTATTGTTATTGATGTAACTGAAACGCTCAACCTTTGACGAGCTTTTAACAGTGAAAATACACTAACCATTACATGGCTGTGCATGGCACTGTGGGTTCTGCCATCAAAGTTTTTAACACATAATTTATGTTTGGGCACATGCTTCATAGTCCTGAGGTGTAGTGCCTGAAGTTTATTGGTATTATGACCAAACAGCTGCTGCTGAAAGTTTGTAATCTACAATATCTTGTAGCCATTTTTTATCTTTGGTGGGATTGATGGTCCTCATGCCTATGTTGTGACCCTTACATGTAGTTTTGTGACAGTTTTGTGACAGCTTCTGTTAAAATTTGTTTATGCAATAAACAAAACAAGAGGGCTGTGTGAACAGCCCGTGCCTCAGCTGATCTTGACATTCATCACACTTGCAGCTCTATGAACTTGGGAAAGGATCAAGGACACCATGTTCTGAGTATGTCTGAACTTTATAGAAGAACACTTACATGTGCAACATCAACGTTCAAGTAGTTCTTAAGTTATAATGAAGAGTAAAATTCATGTATGTTGCACTGTGACCCCACAAACGAGGTCAAGGTCATTCATGTACTGTCTCAGCATGACCTTCACACAGAATAATTAACATGTGTAGCTAACTCAAAACAGATATCAAGTTATCAAGTAAACAGTAAATTTCGTGTCAGTTGTCCTGTGAAATAGCATTAGAATGCCCATTGACTTACAAGATCTTTAAAGATTTTTCCAAAAAAAAAGAACAAAAAAATTCATTAAAAATAAAAAAATCACTGGAGCATGAACATTTGAACAAAATTGGTAGTAACCCACCCAACGTACATTGCCACCAAGTTTGAAGTTAATCTGGATGACGGTTTTGGAGAAGAAGTCGAAAATGTGAATTAGCATTAGAATGCCCATTGACTTCCATAGTAATCAATAGGAAAGCTGCATTGACCGACAAGTACCAGAATTGAAAAAATCGTTAAAAATTAGGAATCCGCAGCATTCCCACATAGTGTACAACTTTGTTTGACCCTTCTACAAGGAATATATCCACCATGTTTCAGCTTAATCTGAGTGATGGTTCTGGAGAAGAAGTTGAAAATACCTATAACACCCAAAAATTCATAAAAAATTAGGAAAAAATTGCAGCGCCACCTGGTGAACAAATTAAGAACTAGAAGTCCCAGGGAGTGTTCCTGTGTGATATCAAAGCAATTGGGTGAGCGGTTTCAGAGAAGAAGATTTTTTAAGATTTACCCAAAAAAGAACAAAAAAATTCATTAAAAATCCAAAAATCACTGGACCGTGACCATTTGAACAAACTTGGTAGAGATCCACCCAAGGCACATCTCCACCAAGTTTGAAGTGAATCTGGCTGACGGTTTTTGAGAAGAAGTCGAAAATGTGAATTGTGGACGACGGACGGACGGACGATGGACCCTCAAAAAACCTCAGCTGACTGACAAGTCAGCTGAGGTAAAAAGACGGTTTTGTATTGCATGTATACAGATCCCTCTAAATTATAATATGTGTACACTGTACATGCACATATACTCATCAATACTGCCCAGAAGGGCTGACCCTCTCAGGAGTGGGCACTTTTCTCTGCCCACTGTAGAGAGGTTTCACTGTACAGCGGTACCTGCAATTTAAGACCACCCCTAATGCTAGACAAAAGTGGTCACATAGGACAGGTGGTCTTTTATCTCAGATAAATTAACAAAGAATTAAAGGCCAATGTCTTTCTTTCTTTCTTTCTTTCTTTCATTCTTTCTTTTTTTCTTTCTTTCTTTCTTTTCTTTCTTTTTTTCTTTCTTTTTTTTTTTTTGTCTTATCCCTATCCTCGTTCTTCTTTCCGTGTCATTCCATCCGTGCTTCAATATCTCATATTAGGGTTTCGCATAGGTTGCTTTTTAAAATGATGTTGAATGTTGTTCCAGTGCCACCGGAAGAAGAAGCAAGAGTGCTGGCCAGCAGGGGTACTGTGGTAAAGTGGTCAGACTGTGAGGATCCTGCAGCATTACCCACTCACAGGATAAAGGGTAATGAAAACTTCACCTGCAGTGCCGGAGGGTCGTGGCCAGCACCCAGTGTAGACTGGATCCATGACGGTGATCCACTGAATGATACAACTGAAAATGCCAGGTCTTACATCAGTGCCCGGTACAATGTCTCTGTCACCAAAGTCAGGAGAAAGGTGAATGTTGAAGGAAAGTCCCTTGGAACCATTATGAAATGCATCGTCCATGAACCTGACTCAAGAACAGGGCAGTTTGTAGACAAAGCAATGTGCTTCAATGTGACCAGCAGTGAGTTACGTTTGATTTAGGCTTTTACGGTCAATGTATAATATAGGGGTCCACGATGTGAGCCCTTGCCGGTGTTCAGCTATTTAAAGCCCCCAGGGGCCCATTCATTCACTGAATATTTGGGCCTCCTGTAAACTTCTGGCCAATTGTCTGAATAACTAATAATAAAGTTAACTTATGCGTATCGAATTATATTGCGATTACTTCTTTTATAACCATTTTGCATTAAGATTGTTCTTTGTGTTTTCCATCGCCAATTCACAGTTTATACTGTTGATTTTCCCCATTACGGTTTTACTAATTATGACCCCTTACTAAGTCATGACTGTCTAAAAATACGTCCCCAAGATTAGGTAAAGGAAGCAGGAAGATATTGTGATGGCATCCTTTACATGTGGAGACTACCAGAGGATGTCGTCAACTCTACGAGACTAGTTCGTTTCCAACCTCCAGTCAATACACGTAAAGGTTGCACAATGAAGTGGAGGAGTGGGGGACAAATATTCAGAAAGGGAACAAAAAGAAAAGAGAAAGAAAAAAAGGCCCTATTTCTTTATTTTACTCAGATTTATCATTGATGGAAATACTTAGGTGAGAATTGTAGAAACAATATTTCACTATAATATGCTCATATTAATAGCTTCACTAGGCGCGACTTGTTGTATTGCACCCTAGCTGCGTTAATGGAGGCTGTTTACTTGTCTTATTCTAACCAGGACACATAAAATCCACACCACGATAAACTGTCGATTCAGTCTTATTTCTACCAGCAAAACAGCTAAATTTGTATATCCTGGTATTCGCAGTGATCAGTCAATTAATTAACCAACCAACCAGTTGATCAATTAATGGAAAACCTGCAGAATGAAAATCGTTGCATAAACTGAGGAATGTGGTAAACAGGCAGGTATGTACTCAATATAATTATTCAGAATTTTCTCACGACGGTATCTGGAAACTATTTAACTAGTTGGAGAAAAAGTGCTGCTTCATTTCAGTTTAGATAATATGTGGACTTTACAGGAGAGATTCACACTTGTTTTGTTTTTTGATGGCACAGTGTCCGTTGGGGTTCCCGTTGCGCTAGAATCGTTACAATGGTTGCTGATTTTGATTCCTGGGGTACTGTGTATATTGCAGATTGTCATAGCCCTATGTTGCCAAGATCGCAGAACGGCAGGTATGCTTTTCCATAATATCTTTTGAGCAGCTGTTGGACACCACATATTTGTTTTTATATATATATACATATATATTTATATATATATATATATGATAAACAAATATATACACACATATATTACATTTACATTCTTCTTGGGCTTGTTAATGCTTTTCACCAAGTAAAAAATTTAACATCGTATTTATTTAATGTGGAAATTTGGATAAATGACACTGGCAACCAGATCTTTACTTGTGCCTTGCGTCTGCTTCCAAATCTACAGCATCTCGAAGCCACTATTGTCAGCAGCTTTAGGCCCCTGTCCTCACTAATTCTAGTCCATGTCCTGACAAGGTCCACACTGTTCTCATGAGCTCTTGAGTGCTGTCCTCGGGCGCTCCATTTCACCCATCTTCACACTGCCTTCAGGGGCTATCATGGGCTGTTCTCACGAGCTCCAATGCACTATCCTCAGCAGTTGTAGTGCCATGCCTAGGCAAATTTTAGCCCATTGTGCTGACAACCTCGTTCAATGTATATCAGTGAGCAGAATCAGTTCGGTTAGTTCTTGCTTTGAAAAAGTCACTATCACAAGCACTAAAATTTAAAGCTATGTTCAACGCTCACTTTGTATAGCTACATGTATCAGATAAAATAAGGCCACATAAAGCAAACGGATGTGTCTTTAGATCTAGATTAGCATTAATTGCATTTCTTCAAAATTAGTTTGATTTCATACCCCCCCCCCCCCCCAAAGAAATTCTTAAGTCTGCAGTGTTGAAGTTGGATAATCCTTGATTTTGGCCAGGATAATCAATGGAAATTGTACACTTTTGTAAACAACCTCAGACTTGGAACTCTGATGTTTCAGATATGTTGCTTTGGACGGAAATAGTCAGTGGGGTGAAAATAGTAAGAGATGTGCACATGAATTAAATGTGTATACTAGATGATGGGCGCTCTCCCAGTGTTGTTTCGTACACGAATTGATCGTATTGACATTAAGTCACGTCAAGCGTTTAGCAATACAGTGTATGAGTTGGTTGTTTTTTAGTTTTTTTTTTTTTTTTTTATGTTTATTATGACGGCAAATTTATAACTGCCTCTGCACTGCTTAACTCATTCCATCCTAATGACGCTTTTTCCCACTAATATCTAAATGTTGTCTGCTAATAGACCATGTCAGAAATGAGTTTCACCACCAGATGGCTCTGGGGTACTATCCACCCTAGCCTGACAGAGTGCCCACTAGCTAAGCATGGCAGAGTATGGGAGGTGGAGAGTCTTTGAGTTGAAACAGGAACTAATCAAGAGAGGAGCACCAACTAAAGGCAAAAAGTGTGATTTAGTAGAAGGTTAGTACTTGCTGATCAGTTTCATATATTATCTTACAGGAATTTATCCCAAGATTACAAGTTTAGTCACTTGACTCCAATGGGTTGAACCAGCAGTTTACATCACTGGTCATACATTGCTGTGTGTGTTTTGTTTCTTGGCCACACACAATTCTGTGACAAGTCAAATTATGAGACTGTGATTAAAAGTATAATTAATGTTCCATAAAGAGAGACTTTCATAGCCATACATACATTATTTTGAATGTGGAATAACCTGGTCAAAGTGTACATAAGCCACCAGTAGCCTGACCTGAGCCAAGCCTCTGGGGCCCAGCCAGTAGCTTGTATATTGGGTCACTCCAGGGGATTAGCAAGGTGTTAATGCTGCTGTTGTCTAGTTCCTCTGGGGAGACTGCTTTATTGGTGTGCTGTGTATACAAGACACTTGTTGGTAATGTGTTTGTCCAGAATAACAATGAGGTAAAAACACTGCATTACTCAAAGGCAAAGATGAAAAACTGAACAAGAAAAGGAAAAGTAACTTTGGGATGGGACATGCGCATTGGTGGTATGTTTTGTGTGCTTTCAGTTATGGTTTTGAATCCTTGGTCGGGCCATTGAGGAAGGGGTGTTTCTTTTTTCAGACTGAGTATAGGTTCAGAATGAAAATTGTTATTTCTGTCATATGCGTCAAGTCTGAAAAAAAGTGCAAGACTAAATATGTGTCCTGTCAACTGAACTGTATGAGGTAATGAAGGGCAGCCAAGCTGTTCAAATGTAAGGAAAAAGGTAAACTTTCAAACTGGAGGGGACATAAAGTTACTTTTCCTTTTCTTGTTTAGTTTTTCATCTTTGCGTTTGAGTATGCAGTGTTTTTACCTCATTGTAATTCTGGACAAACACATTACCAACAAGTGTCTTGTATACACAGCACACCAATAAAGCACACTCCCCAGAGGAACTAGACAACAGCAGCATTAACACCTTGCTTATCCCCTGGAGTGACCCAATATACAAGCTACTGGCTGGGCCCCAGAGGCTTGGCTCAGGTCAGGCTCTGGTGGCCTATGTGCACTTTGACCAGGGTATTCCACATTCAAAATAATGTATGTATGGCTATGAAAGTCTCTCTTTATGGAACATTAATTATACTTTTAATCACAGTCTCATAATTTGACTTGTCACAGAATTGTGTGTGGCCAAGAGACAACACACACACAGCAATATATGACCAGTGATGTAAACTGCTGGTTCAACCCATTGGAGTCAAGTGACTAAACTTGTTATCTTGGGATAAATTCCTGTAAGATAATATATGAAACTGATCAGCAAGTACTTACCTTTCTACTAAATCACACTTTTTGCCTTTAATTGGTGCTCCTCTCTCGATTAGTTCCTGTTTCTACTCAAAGACTGTCCACCTCCCATACTCTGCCATGCCTAGGCCCTAGCTAGTGGGCACTCAGTCAAGCTAGGGTGGATAGTACCCCAGAGCCATCTGGTGGTGAAATTTCTGACATGGTCTATTGTATTTTGCTAACTTAGGGATCATTTTTCAAAATTTTTGATGAAACTTGCATGAATTATATGCCCATGGTCAACAGCTTTCCTTGGCACGCTCTGGGCACACTGCACCCAGAGTGCGCCAAGGAAAGCTGTTGACTTGGTCTGCTGTCAGGGTACAATGAGTTAATGCTCTGCAATGTGAACATTGCTTTATGCTGTCTAATTTAAACATTTCTTTGTTCTCCCTAATTTGAATATTGCTCCATGTTGTCTAATTTAAACATTTCTTTGTTCTCCCTAATTTGAATATTGCTTCATGTTGTCTAATTTAAACTTTTCTTTATCCTACTTTGAACATTGCTTCATGCTCTGTCATTTTGAAGTTTACTTCATTCCGTATCAAAGATAGATGTGTTGTACACGTGCAGGTGAATGTAAATTGTCCATCAAATCAAAAAAACTTTTATTCAAAGTACCTAGGCTAATGCTGATGGCTTTCTGCTGCAGCACAAACTATTCTATGGCTATTCCTGTGGTAATAACCAGACCTTGCCGGGCAAGGCGAAAAAAAAAAAAAAAAACACTGAAAAGATCTTTACCAACTGAACATGGAACGCGAAAAGAGCATTACAAATAAATTGATATTAACTTCTCATTGTCCACCTACATTTCAGACCACCAAGAGGCAGGCATGAGGAGATTTCTGATCACATACATGGTGTGTCATACTGTCATGGGTCTAGCTACTGCCTTCCGCTGTTGGTTTTGCCGGCACACAAAACTTTTAGTTGGAAATAGTATAGGTATGTGTATTACATTTTTTAATTTGAAACCTTTTTTTCATTGTATTTCATTCCGTTCTTTATGATTATTCTGCCATAATCGCACTTTTCATATTCATTTTGTCAGGGTATGATATATTCGTTTATTTGTTTCTTGATTTACATTTTACTCTTTTCGACGCCTTTTGTGCACAAGTCAAGTGGACGTCTCAATGTTTTGCCCGATTCGTGCCAAACTTTCTAGTAAAATTAAACTTTCTTTCCATTCCAGGTATCATTGCCACTCGTCTGTCTGTGAAGTGGATCCTAATCCTAATAACATGTTGCTCACCAAAATGTGCCTGTGTTCAGAAACAGTCCCAAAGGATCAGATCAGTGTTCACACGATGTCAAGGTAACATTTCTGGGACAATACGTCATATTATCATTTATCAATGCAGAGACACTCAGACTTGTTCTTGTAGGTTCTTTATCTTGCAATGTGATAGGTGGAAATTAAAGGCCAATTTAATAGGCAACGAATTACTAGTACAATGTGTGTTGGTTTAGGAATATAATGTTCACAAAGTTTTTTTTTTTTTATAATGGAAAGAGTCTATTTTCCAACATTTTTTTGTTTTTTTTATCTACGAATCCTTCAGCTCCCACTCTAGTGCTTTTCTCAGCAAAGGCCTGTTACATCCCTGCAACTATATACATAAAGCTGTCACTTGCAAGCTGACCCAGTCATCTCTGTCATTTTAGACACCATTTAACCAAAAAATGTCCCTTTTTTATGATTTCCTCTGAGTCATATTGGGGGAAATTAAAATAAATCTTTAAAACCACTGGCTTTGAAATTCCAGACAAAAACCTTTATGAGCCACTTTACCATAACATATTCAGCAGGTATTACTGCAATTTTTTTCTGTTTTTGTGAATTTTTGTGCGTTTTGGTGCCTGTCAACTTCTTATCCCATACAACGTGCTGTGTTCTCTACAAATTTGGTAGCAATGCTGCTTGACTCAATCTCCAGCAACCCACACACTGTGGTGCTTCTATCATTGACTGATTGTTAACAAATTTTCAAAATAATGTTATGATCGATAATATGTTAGTATGGTTAATATTGGAATACTAATGAACATGTTTGTTTATTTTTTTCCCTCAAACCCTACACCAGATCCACTTCAGACTTGGTAGGGGTGTACCGTGGTAGGATTCTAGCAAAACTAAGTCACGAAGTTTAGTATCTAGGTCACTCAAATCATCCATTTGCTATCAGCTCAGCTCTATTCATCTTAGCTCAGTTCAAGCTGCAGCTGAAGCTCAACTCAACTTAGCTCAGGTTAAGACCTAGTTTGGGCAGAATTTATGAAGGTCAGCTCAGGTCCGCTGTTCATAGAGACCTTGGGTTTTTCCATTCATAATTTTCAAGGCAGTTACTTGAGGGTTGGATCGTCAAGCTGATTCTCCACTATGCTGACAATGTCATCAATTTATACATTGTCTGAAGGGTTTGTTGCGACGTGTGTGTAAGGTTTATTAATTGAAGATAGTACATGTATGTACATTTTATTCTGCATCAAGTTCTAAGGCCTAGAATTATTGTTTATATGTATTTCTTTCTATTGTTTTTTTTTCTTTTTTGTCTTTTTTAGCTCTGCTGACCAAAGGTCGGAGAGCTTATGCGACCGCTCATGTCTGTCCATGCGAGAATGAGCAGAGAATGATAATGTATATTGGTACTCAACAAAAGAGGGAAAAAGGAGAACAAACATAAGAGTAAACAGAGAACAGATAAAGAATCTTTTACAGCTCAACATGTATTCAACATACTCCAAGAAACTGCAATCAAAGAAACTACATGCTACATCAATAAAACTTTACCACAAATAAAGAAAAAAGATCTCAAGCAATTGGGACAGTTACTTGTGGATCATGACGTAACAAATGACAGCAAGTTAAGAGATAGGATTGTCAGTTTAGTACAAGACATGATACAATAGAAATTGAAGCTAAAGAAAGAACAAACGTGGAAAAGTAAGAAGGAAAAGAAACACATGAATCTTGTGATAATACACTATAAAAAATCCAGCTATCTAGTACATAAATCTACAAAGTATTGTTAGACTTCAAGAAGTTGAAAATTCAGTCAGCAACTATATTGAGGAGGATGTCACAGTTTCTTACAAATATACTTCTAGTATTTGCAATAAGGTCTTCAACTACAATCGAATAATGGATGAAGTGAACTTAGACAGCTGGAATATGAATAGTCAAACTTGTGAATGTGACACTACTTTCAAGAAGTATATGGATAAAGACCACAAACATGTAATCACGGGTGATTTAAGTATCATTCAAAACAAAAAAAATTGAGACATTTGTTTCAAAGAGGACCAATCTATAGAAAAAGACATGACATCAACTTCACAAAGGCAAGAAAGGAGATTAAAAGAGGACTCAACAGTTTCATTAAGAAACATAGCAATAAGAAAGGAATCTGTAAAAAGGCATTTGATGAATGGAAAGTTAAAATAATGGAAAAAGGGGATGGAGAAAAGGACCTCTTCAAGTGTGGAGACAGATTAAACAAGTGCTGCAGGATTCACATTGTAGTCAGGAATTGCAAGACTTGCATGACAAGTTTGTCATCACACCTGTTGACAAAGCTAGCAATAACATTGCACTAACTTGTAAACCATACTACATAAATACAATACTGAGTGAATTAAATAATGAAAGTTATCAACAGACAGGAACCTGTGATACTGTTATCAAGGACCAAGTGGATAAAAACAAGGAGTTGAAATGCATTGTCTCAAATGAGGACAAGAAATGACCAATTATATATGCAATAGGAGACATTCATATTTAACTGCGATCCTGCTCACTTCCTGTGTTGCCGGGGCAACAGACTGATGCTTCCACCATGATCAGGGCAGATTTGTATTGTATACTACATAAAAATGCATATATAGTGCCTTTTCGACAAAAAAAAGAACCCATTTCTAATCAATTTAGGCATCCTTTATGTTTCAAAAATATGTTAATATATTTTCTTAAGATTATTGTGTGTTTGTGTTGTTCATTATGTTGAGAAAGTACTTTTGACCATGCTAAATACATGGATCTGCCCTGATGCAGGTGGCTCCATCTTTTGCTCAATAGGTGTTAGAGTAGGACTGTATTTATATATGAATACATCCTATTGTCAAAATGTATAAAAACCCTTTTAAATTTAGGTTCGTCATTGCAGCAAAGAAATGTGTTTCTAAACAAGTTGCCAAACGACTCACTAAAGTTCTCAAACTTGTCAAAAATTCACATACTAACTACTGCAAAAAAAGTGAAAATGTACACGGGAGTGAATAGAGTGTGGATTACAGATAGCACAAGTGATATTCTACGAGACATTGACAAAATCAACAATAAGAATGGTGCCAAATCAATTCATACCTTTGATTTCTCAGCATTGTATACAAAGATCAACTTGACAACCCCAAAGAACATTTAAATTAAAGACACATTACAACACCATAGGTCACTTAAGCTGGTATCTACGCACTTTAGGTGCTTTGCCAGAGCTCCCAACAAAGTTCGGTGGGTCCAGTGCCATACCATGCTGCTGCAATGACTGTCCTAGATGCCCTGTAGCGTGTCACAGCACCCCTAGTGTCATTAATGCGTACTAGCGAGCATGCGCAATCAGTTTCCTACTCTGGCGTCCATCTATGGTGGACGCGTTTTGTTGGAAGGTCCCGCTTTTTTCTTACCGTTATCAGTACTTTTGTGGCTTCTTCGTGTGTCGTAAGTTAGTCGATAGGTCCCCGGGAACTGGTCCTATCTCCGGTTGGTTCGTTCAGGTTACGGGTAGTTGAGGTGCATCCATGAACTTGGATGCAGATTTGAACGTCCGTTGGGACGCCCACCATCACAGGATGGCATTTTGGGATGATCATCCTGCATGCCATTCCTGCATGCGTAGGAGCGGTGTGTTCTGCACTGAAGAGAGTCCATGCGACGTTTGTCGACGTTGGACTCCCTATCAGTGGCAGAAAGTCTGTTGGGCTGACCTGAAGTTGGCCAGACGAAGGCTGCAACATGCAGAGTCACGTTGTCAGCGAGAGGACAGTGTGCCTCTCGAGGGATCGGTGGCTTGCTTCGTGGCAGGTGCTGCAGATGCAGCCATCCAGGCACCTGGCAGCTTGCCACGTCGTGTGCAAGCTGGTCCTCGAATCGAGGCACGTCCTCGATTCGAGGTTTCCATTGGTGGGCATGCCAGTATGAACAAGCTTTTTCATGCTGGTCCTCGAATCGAGGCCTCTGATCCTCGAATCGAGGATGGTCCTTGAATCGAGGCCCGTGTGGTAAAGGTGCCGTCTACGGACGTTAAGTGGACTGTGGTAGAGAGGTCCCGTTCGCGGGTTCCCCCCCCACAGTCCCTTCTGCTACAGTGAGCAGGTCTGTAGGCAGATGTCCCTCCCGTCCTGTCTGCCCTACTGCCAGCCGTTCCTCGGTAGTTCGGCGAAAGGATGGAACCTTGGTAGTCACTAAGGCAGTGAATACCAAGGTGGGAGGGAAGTCAGTAGTGTCTTCAGGTGGAGTTAGGGTGACGTCATCACTACCTGTTGGTACTACTCCTCCAGGCTTTCCTCCCTGTGCCCCGCCGGGTCAAGCTTCGGCTGTGCAGGCAGAGGTGACCACCCAAGTGATTATGGGCAAAGTGGAGGCGCTGTTCGCTGCAGTCGGCGAACGGCTGGACAAGTTTGTACGTAAGGTTTCCTCCGGGGGACCTGTGGTCGCTCCTCCTTCCCCCGCCCACTCGGTGTTGCCTGGCCCCCCTTGTGAAAGTGGGGCCGAGTTTTCTCCCGAGTCGACTGCACCTAAGCCTAAGGTGGCTAGTGCGGTCAGGGCGGTGGCCCCCACTGCGTACTCCCTGGTGTCTGCGGGCGTTTGCGGGTCTCTTTGGGACCAGGTGACAGACCAGAAAATAGTCCTCGTTGGTGAGGGCTCGGCCATTACGGTCACTTTTGGGGGCATGAGAGATCGGCTTCTCGGCCGGTTTCTCCCCTACCTCCCTCCCCGGGCCGCGAGCGTTCACGCTCCCGCCACGGGAAGGAGAAGAAGAAGAGAAAGAGGGGTCATCGGCATCTCTCCTCCTCTCCGTCACCGGATGGGAAGGTACGGCGCCAGAGCTGTCGCTCGGGTGTTTCGCCTGCCGGAGGGAGGCAGGTCTCCCCCTTGGCAGTTCCCACTCCTGGTACAGTGGTGCGCGGATCAGATGACCGGGTGCCTAGTCCCACCAGGGGAGTTGATCGGTCCGGGTTGGAGGCTCGGTCATCTTCTCCATCCTGATTGATCAGGCGGTCGGTTTTTCTTCCGTTGGGGAGGTTTCTTCTGCGGTGACCTATGCCGATGTGACGGCGGGCCGGGGCGCTTCAGCGTTTGAGCCTACCTCTGCAGAGGCTAAAGGAATCGCTTCAGAGACAACTGGGCCGGTGCAAAAGGTTGCGGCAAGTGTCGCTCCCCCGGCCTCTAGGGCTATTCGCCTAGTGCGTGCCAGCAGGCCGGTGTCACCTCCTCCCGCCAGGGAGCTTCTGTCCGGCATCTTGCCCGAGGAGACTCTTCGTGCGTGGGAGGAACTGCAGTCTCAGTACAGTTCTGGGACTCCGGCACCGGCCGCAGAAGCTCCCACAGTGTCGGGACCTTTCCCGGACGCCAAGGCAAGGACTGAGGAGGAGCGCCTCAAGGATTTTCTCCTTGTGTCGGGGGACGATCTGGAGGATTGTCCCACGGCTGAAGACATTTTCGACCTCGATTGCTCGGATATCCCAAGTGAGGTTTCTGAGCATGAGGAAGGGGGCACTCGTTTCTCCCGCCTTGCAGCTGAGCGGAAGGAGGCCGAGTCGCGACCAATTCTTGCAGCTGCTGACCGGGCGAAAGCTCTCCAGTGTACGGCTTCAACCGAGGAGGTGGTAGACCAGGCAGACCGGTGTCCCTCTAAGGTGGACAGGCCGGGGTCCGTGTTTCGGGCAAACATCGCTTTTATGCGGGATACCCTTCCCGGTGAGGCTGTCCCACACCCCACATCGGTACAGCCAAAGGCAATGCTAATGTCGGTCGACGGAGTGGAGCCGCACCCAAGTAAGAGGTGCCTTTCTCCACCTTCGTGGCTGGGATGTTCGTTGAATTGTCAACAGAACTCTCTGGGTCTAGCGACGCGGCAGAAACGGGATCCTGCGGGGACGGCCTAGCCCCGGGTAGGTTGCTGGCAAAGTCGAAGTCCAGGCTGGAGTTGTACCGGACGAGTCGATCTGTGTATAACTTCTCCCCTGCGATGGTGGACGCTTCCTTACGGGACTGCGCCGTCAAGGAGTCCGAGTTTGTAACCCTGCCTCTCTCATCTCTCTGGTGGTTTGAGCAGGATGCACGGGTTATGACTATTTTGGGCTCCTTACTGGACTGTTCGGGGTGTTCTGCCATGCGCCTTTTGGAGGAGGCGTGTGACAACCCCTCGGCGCCAGCCTCCACCAAGCGTCTGGTGGAGACCCTGCTGGGTCTCAAGCAGTCTCGGGGCTGCACTGTGGGTCACATTCTTAGCGGGGCCGTTACGCTTGATGCAAACGTTAAGTTGCTGCCACGTAATGCGCTCCTCGCTGTGGCCAACCTACTGGCGGAGGTAAGCAAGGCCGCTTACTGCCTGCCCCTGGATCCTGTTGGTCCGGGGCTGTTCAGTCAGGGGTTGGTCCCACTCCTTGACAGGGCGGATCAGATGGCCAAGGAGAAGCTGCAAAAGTCTCTGGATGAGGCTTTGCTGCGGGGTGCGAGGTCGTCCAAAGGGACGGCCCTTCCCCGTCAGCCTGCCGCAGCTGGACGTGGCCCTAGGCCACAGCAGAAGCCGCAGTCGGAGGCCGAAGCCGACTAAAAAGGGTGGACAATCTTCAAGGTCTGTCTCTTCCGGTGCTAAGGGCAACCGGAAACCGGCGACTCCTCCCTAGGGATGCGCGCCGGTCGTCCGACATCTCTGTGGGCCCACTGGTCTTCGATCCCTCGCCACTTTCTTGGCCAGGGTCGGTAGTCGGGCGACTAGTGTCCTTCGCCGACCAATGGGATCGATTAACGGACGATGTTTTTGTCAGGAATGTCGTCCCTCACTGCTACGTACTGGACTTTGCCGAGGGCAGTCCTCCATTTCAACAGTCCCCTTCTCATTTCCGCCTAGCGTAGAAGTGGAGGGGGCACTCTTGGACGAGGCCATGCAAAAGCTGGTAGACAAACAAGCCATCGAACCAGTGCTCGATGTTGCGTCTCCAGGCTTTTACAGCCATCTCTTTTTGGTGCCAAAAAAGGACGGCGGACAAAGACCGGTGATCGACCTGTCACGTCTCAACGAGTATCTTGTTGTGCAGCACTTCAAGATGGAGACCCGCGCCACCATCATGGCGGCCATGCAACAGGGTGATTGGGCAACCTCGATAGACCTGGAAGACGCTTATTTTCACATTTCCATAGCTCCGTGCTCTCGGAAATTTTTGCATGTCATGCTCAACGGAAGAGTATTTCAGTTCCGTGCTCTCCCGTTTGGCCTGGCGCCGGCACCGCTCGTCTTCACTCGGGTCATGAGGGAGGTAGCAGCGTTTGTGCACCGGCAAGGGATCCGGCTGCACATCTATCTGGACGATTGGCTCCTGCGGTCTCAGGACCACGGCCAACTTCTTCGGAACAGGCAGTTCGTTTCGAATCTGTGTGTGAAGTTAGGTCTCATTGTGAATCTCCCGAAGTCCAGTCTAACGTCCGCAAGGGAATTTGTTTTTATGGGGATTCAATTTTTGACGGTCCCTTTCATCTGTCTCCAGTCAGAGGACAGATGGAGGCGACTTGTCTCCCTCTTGAACATCTTCAGGAGGGCGTCGGCCCCATCGTCACGTCAATGGATGAGTCTGGTAGGGACCCTAATGTCCATGGATTCTCAAGTTCCCCTGGGGAGGCTTTATTGTCGGCCTGTCCAGCTCAGTTTCCAGGATCAGTGGGATTGACAGAGCAGGCTCTTGTCCCAAAGTATCACGATTCAGCCTCACGATAGGCTAATTCTGAGTTGGTGGTCTCGTCGGGCAAACGTGATGCCGGGACATTTTTGCTGGTGCCGTTCAGCGCCGAGGTAACTCTGTTTACCGACGCCTCCCTTCAGGGCTGGGGAGCCCATTGGACTCTGTGACAGCCTCAGGCGAGTGGCCTCTTCTGTGGAGGCAGTTTGCCATCAACTGGCTCGAACTGGAGGCGATTCACGCGCCCTTTTCCAGTTCAAGTCACAGGTGGAGAATAACCACGTGGCAGGGAATGTGGGCGTATGCCTTTCCTCCAACCCCACTCTTGCCGAAAGTGTTGCGCAAGATTCGGGAGGAGCAGTGCGAAGTCCTTCTTGTGGGACCTTGGTGGCCCAAGAGGGAATGGTCCTTGGACCTCCTGGGGTTGAGCTTGGAGCCCCCGCGGGCTCTTCCTCTTCTTCCTCGTCTGCTCCATCAACCAGGCTCAAACAAGTTCCACCACAACCCGCAGTTTCTCAGGCTTCGCGTCTGGAAACTATCGCCTCTGGCATTGCTTCAGCAGGCTTCTCAAAGGGAGTGGCTGAACGGGTTGCCCGCGGGAAACTGTAAGTCTTCTTTGAAGATCTATGACTCGCGTTGGAACAAGTTTGCTGTCTGGTGCTCTGCTAAAGGACTATCCCCCTGGGAGACGACGGTCCAGCAGGTCGCAGATTTCTTGTTAAGTCTGTTTGAGGAAGGGCACTTGAAGGTTTGCACCATCGAGGGCTACAAATCGGCCATTGCTGCTACCCTTAAGATCAGGGGGCAGAGTCTGGGGACAGACCCCTTTCTCTGCAGGCTTGTCAACAGTTTTTATACTGATCAACCAGTAGAGCGCAATGTGGTGCCTCGCTGGGACCTCTCTGTGGTGCTGGGGGCATTGACCAAGTCCCCGTTCAAGCCTAAGGATATGGGCTCGATCGATCTTAAGATCTTGACCTTCAAGACGGTCTTCCTGTTAGCGCTGGCCACAGGTGCTAGGCGGGGGGAGATACACGCCTTAGATAGGTCCCTCATCAGGTGGTCTTCTGATGCGAAGGATGTTTTTCTAAGGCCCCGAGTGGGATTTGTGTCCAAGACACATGTAGCCCGTGACCCGTCAACTGTGTTAACGGGGTTTTGGGTTAAGTCCCTTTCGGCGACAATGTCGAGGTCTGAGCCAGATCAGGCCCTTTGTCCCGTGAGAGCGCTCCGGTTCTATTTAAGTAGGACTGAACCTCATCGAGCTGGGCGGAAACCTCTGTTTCTTCCCCTTAAGCAGACTGAGTCTGGGACCTTGTCTCCTAGCACCATCTCGGGGTGGATAAGGAAAACGATTTCCTTAGCCTCCCAGGTGGCCGGCAAGGATGAAGAGCTCAGCTGTCTGCATTCTCTCAGGGCTCATGAGACTAGGGCGTTCTCTGGCAAGGATTAAGAGCTCAGCCGTCTGCATTCTCTCAGGGCTCATGAGACTAGGGCGTTCTCTGGCTCCTGGTGCACGTTTGAAAATGTGTCAGTAGGGGATATTATGGCTGCCTTATGGTGGCGTTCTCATAATACCTTCACGTCCTTCTACCTGCAGGACTTGGTAAAACAGTAGAGCGGCTGTTGGCGCTGAAGTGCTTCCCGACAGCCGCATCCAACTGGTCTTAGGGGGTGTCTCCCCCACTCTCTCCAGCTCAACGGAGCTGGTGTAGGGTCACCGGGGGTCCAGGATGGTTTTTTTTTCTGGTCCGTGGCTCTCTAGTGTGGAGTTTTTTGGGCTAGATACTTAAGGGGGTACCTCCCTCCTCCAGTCTGATTTTATATCAGCTTAAGTGACCTATGGTGTTGTAATGTGTCCTTAATATGAAGTTTTTCAACATAAAACTATTATTACGAAACATCACTCACCATAGGTCACTAATTTTCCCACCCAACCATCCCCGCTTTCGGTCCCTGCTACACAGTGTAGGAAACTGATTGCGCATGCTCGCTAGTACGCATTACTGACACTAGGGGTGCTGTGACACGCTGCAGGGCATCTAGGACAGTCATTGCAGCAGCATGGTACGGCACTGGACCCACGGAAATTTGTTGGGAGCTCTGGCAAAGCACCTGAAGTGCGTGGAGACCAGCTTAAGTGACCTATGGTGAGTAATGTTTCTTAATAATAGTTTTACGTTGAAAAACTTCATTTTCAATGTTGGATAAAGCGTTCAAAGGTGGCACATGTCAGTATATCAAAATATCCGGTGCTGAGGCTAAATTTGATTAAGGTAAGAACAAAGGAATATCTTTCACGAAGCAAGAGTGTGCTCAAATGATAGAATACATTATCAACGATGCATACTTTTACTTTGGAACCAGAGTCTATCAAAAAATAGTAGGCATACCAATGGGAACAGATCCAGCCCCATATATTGCCAACCTTTATTTACATTATAATGAATCAAAATGGATGGAGGAATTGGCAAAAACAAACTTTACAGCTGCAAGAAGATCATATTCTCACAGCAGAAGATTTATAGATCCTGTGTGCTTTAAACAATGGCAATGAAATAAAGGGAAATTGGAAAAACATATATCCCAATGAACTACATGTACATGTAATATCAAATTTCGAAAATGAAAGTGATACAAAAGCAACTTTCCTTGATCTGGATATAGAAATAAAGAACAGCCAGTGTGTAACAAAAATATTTGACAAGAGAGACCAGTTCAAATTTGATATCTCCTACCCTGATCTGACAGGAAACATTCCACAGAAACAAGCATTTGGAGTTTGTATTGGACAAGTGATACATATTGCTAGAAACACCACACTTTTTAGCGATTTTGTCAATAGAGTCAGAACTTTGTTGCAAATATTACACAAAACTCTTTTGAAATGTCTCCAGAGATATGAACAAATACCTAATAAATACAACACTAACTCAAGAACATTAGTCAAATTGTCTTAAGATGGAGCTCGAAATGACAAAGTGTAGTCCTCAAAGTGTTTAGAGTGGTAAGAGGGAAAGTACCCGGGGTAAAGTATACTTAACCCACCTGGAGAATTTTTTCTAGTCCGCCTTAAGTTGGAAAACCATGATCATACTCACTTTTTGCAGGATTTCTTTCTTTTCAATCTTCATCCAGTATAGTGGAAGAGGTGGCTTCCAGCTAATACATTAGTACACTTTACCTCATAACACCTCTAGTCAACTTCATGGTGCTAAAAATTGTATTACTATTTACCTGTTTATACCAGTGTCGGTATGGTGGAATAGTGTATGAAGCTTTTAAGTTTCAAAGGAGACATCCGTTGGTTGGGCCTGTACATAATGGAAACACCATAGTCTGTATTTAATGAAGAATATTTCAAAGGTTGAGAGGACCGGTTTAAAACCACCAGTTGCCTTTTGTGGGTGACTGCCTGTCTCAAGTCAGGAGTGAAATTTGTTTCTTCACGTTGGTATTGGAAGATGAATGTTGATGCTTTGGTAACTCTGGAACCTCTTTGCTGTCATTGTTGGGTTTGATATTTATGAATATGGGTCCTATTATTCTACATAAGTGAATCATACCAGAGACATCCGTAAACTTTTGCTCGTTAGCGCGATACCATCCACAGTTGTCAAGTTAGCGCAATATAACCTTCAGGACTGATAGGGTGTATGAAAATCTAGACCCAGTTCGTAATTGGTGGCTCCACCTACATTATTATGTAATATAGGGGTCAAAATATGAAAATCTTGTGAACGCTCTGGCATCTTTAATTTTTGGGGGTCTTCACTAAATTTGGTGGGATTGTGGGGGAGATCGAAGTCTAAGTTGCTAATGATACTAGTGGCACAATCTATAATTTGACAGAAATTATGAGCCAAAATGTGTTTTAAGATATAAAATTCCACATATCGAAAAGTAATTGGATTAGACTTGCCAAATTTATAGGATGTATAGACAATGTACAAAGCTAGAATTTAATTTAATATCAGAGACCTTGACCGATTTTTGTGAGGTTACCATGACTGTAAAGTTGAAAGAGGTTATTTTGTAATGGCAGGGTGTAGCTTGGACCTTAATGGCAATGTCAGCACAGCACCAGGCAGGCCTATGGGTCTCTTGTATTACATAATCTGGGTGTCCTTGATTTTCTGTCCCAAGGTCACTGAGGACATAAAGTTAAGGACTCACTCATTGTAGTCTTGGCACATGCAACAATCTTCGTCACAGGAGTTGTACAGATATTCCATGATTACATGTGCAGCGAAGTGCCATCTGGTGGAAAATTTTTATGTGAAGCTTTATATATTCAGAAGCCACTTGAGGACTCACAGCTTTAAAATGAACAGGTGCAATATAGCCACGATGCCAGCCGAGCATTAGGCCCATGGGCCTCTTGTTTTTACTTTCTCATTAATCATTTTTAAGATTTAAAAAAAAAAAAATTGTAGTGGTGGGGAGCTGCAGGATTTTCTTTTCAAGAATCTTCGACAGCCCTAGCGTATGCAAAAAGTATGTGTGCTGATATATTGGTACTTTTTGGCTCCTAGCTGTCTATAATCAGTGCAAACTGTTGCTCCTATGGGCCTATGCAAAAGAACTCTAGTTATTTATGCGACAATTTGTGGGTTCCTAAATGCTAATTGTCATTTATTGAAAGACAACACCATAAAATTGTATGTTTTACAATTTGAAGGTGGACACCGAAGGTTGATAATTTTTGACGGAGAAGGTATTTCCCGTGATGGTTCTTATGGATGCACAATTCCCATGAAAATACACTGTCGCCGGAAAATATAATTTCTGTTTTCCCTTTGTGCCTAGCCTTCAAGTTAGTAATGTGTACTGCCATTGGATGGGTAGAAGCAGCATATTTTAAAGTCCCACCTAAGGAAAATGGAGAAGCCACAATTCCGATGCAAGGAGATGGAGATCAGGAAAACTGCAAGATGCCAAAAACACAAGGTATAGTAACAGACAAAATTGTTTTGGGGATTTTGTTCAGTGATATAGGGTTAATAAGCCAGCTATTCATAAAATGATGGTAATGCTTTTTCTGAAATGCTCTCTCTCTCTCTCTCTCTCTCTCTCTCTCTCTCTCTCTCTCTCTCTCTCTCTCTCTCTCTCTCTCTCTCTCTCTCTCTCTCTCTCTCTCTCTCTCTCTCTCTCTCTCTCTCTCTCTCTCTCTCTCTCTCTCTCTCTCTCTCTCTCTCTCTCTCTCTCTCTCTCTCCCCACATATGTTTATATATGTATATAGCTCCAGGCTTCCATTTAGTTGTCAGTACTGGTTTCAGGATTTAATTATCCCTTCTGAAGCTTCTCCAGTTTTACATACATACAAGTAAATAGGCCTACATAGGTTGCACAAAATCGGAGCTATGCACATGCACACACAGATCCACCCATCCTGTAACACTGTGGTCAGTTTTCAAAAATCACTGTTAAATAAAAAAATTAATGAAGATTTTAAAATAGGATAATGTATTAAAAACTGGGACAGAAAGGATATGCATTTATGTTGGTGTTTCGTATATTTTACGACAGCATCTATTGTATCCTTTTTCCTTGTAAAATGGATGCTTACCACTTGTACTGTCTTTATCAGTTTGGATTTCCCCAGAGACATCAGTGCATTCTTCAAAACACATTAATTTTCACCCAAATAGGCTTCATCATCCTACACTAAAGCCGACAGCCACAAATATTGTAATCTTGCACTGCCAAACAAATTTGGATATGGAAAAAAAGACAATCAACTGAACTATATAATACCATTTGCAAAAAAGTGAGTTAATTGAAGACTATCGAGTTAAGGATATGCTTCTGCTCAGCAGAGGTGTTCACAAAATTGGCCATACAACACACACACACACAAAAACTAAAAATAAATGCCGCAAAGTGTGTATTTTTGAAAAGTACATAAAGTGCAGAATTGTCTTTTGTCGTTGTCATATGTTTCACTTGTCTTGTGTTTATACAGCAATTGCTCAAAGTAAACATACAATTTTCCAAATTGTTCAGTTAATTAATTTAATTTATTGTGTTTTATGGCCAATATTTTGGACACCTCTCCTATGCAGAAGTACATCCTTGATGCGGGGTGATCCTATTTTAGAATGGAGTGATCCAGTTTGAATGCGGAGTCACCCCAGTTTCCGAAGAGAGCGTCCATCAAGTAGCTGTAGACCTTGTGCCCCGACTTGTGTAAAAGAACAAAAAAGTGTATATACAAGTTGCTTTCAGCTGTGGTAGGTGATAATAATGAAAAAGGATCTCAACCATCGTGATTAGATGGGATTGTAAGCAAAATATTTGCAAGACAGAGAAACACGAAATGTAAGATGTGTTTTGCGTATCTGTAATTCAAGTGTGTGTGTCAACGCACACTTTTCTGTTTTTCTAGGAATTCTTTATTAAAGTGTGTGTGTCAGCACACACTTTTCTGTTTTTCTAGGAATTCTTTATTATGTCTGTGTGCCAACACAGACATACTGTTTTTCTAGGAATTCTTTATTTCTTTCTTTCTTTCTTTCTTTCTTCTTTCTTTCTTTCTTTACAGGCAAATTTGTCCGACATTTCATTTGAAAAGTATTTTACATAGTTTCTTTCTTTCTTTCTTTCTTTCTTTCTTTACCGGCAAATTTGTCCGACATTTCATTTGAAAAGTATTATATGTAGAAACTCCAAACTTGGCACAATTATACTTCTATGGATAAAGTCTGGCCTTTTTATAATGAGAGGTCATGCTTTTCAAAATTATGCAAATGAGGGCTAATTAAAGTTTTAAATCTTCAATATCTTACATACTATAGTAGATGTGGTTCGGAGTGTATAGGAGTTCGATCATAGCAAGGTAAAGGTCATCTCAAATGTCAAGGTCATGTCAAGGTCAAAGGTCATGTCAAGGTCAAAGGTCAATTTTAAGCCAAAATGTCATTTTTGACGTCAAGGTTCACTTCAGGTAGAGGTCATCACAAGGTCAAAGGTCATTTCAAGGTCAAAGGCCACTTTCCATTGTAACTTTCTTCTAGCCATAACTTGGTCAATTTTTATCCAATTTTGATCATGTTGGGCTCAAATGGTAGCTATGGAACACTACATATTTTGAATTTTACATGTGACCTCTTAAGGTCAAAGGTCAAGGTCATTTGGACCTTTGAAAGTTTCATCCATCCAATACTAATCAAGTTGGACTCAAACTGTAGGTATTGCAACACTGCACATTTTTGTAAGAACATGTAACCTCGAAAGGGCAAAGGTCTAGGTCAATTTTCATCCGATTTGGTTCATGTTGGGTTTAAATTTTGGGTATTGTAACACTGCGCAATCTACATGTGACCAACTTCTACTAGGGATTGTTGACCATTGCACACTTAATTTAAATTATGCTAAATAGCACCATCAAAAATTTTAAATCTTGAATAACTTCAAAGCTATAATAGAGGGAGATGCCATTCCAACTTGTACTCCTGTGTTATGGAATAGTTGAACGTTGCCACACCAATATGCTTTGAAGACACACACACTGATTTGCTATGCAGCAAATCATCTTTTCTAGTTTTATACTGCATCTGTCATTTGCCAAATGATGGACATTTTTTCTTGCACATAGTAGGCCTACAGATGATATTTGCATAATCCACTTGAAGATACAAACATACAGCCGCATGGATGAGAAAATACCTTGTATTTTATTGATGTGCAGATATTATTATCCACCTTTCTGACACTTAGGACAAATAAATGGAAACGAGAGTTGGCAACCAGCAGAAAAACTTAGACGTACGATGATTGCCCTTGGCATTGCCGACACATTGATGTCACTTATATACTTGATAGCTCTGGGCCTTAATTTTGAAGATGGTATGTATACTTGTCATGCCACAGTGGCAACCTTTTTTTCTCCACATATGTTACATCATAATTGAATTAAAATTATGTGGGGTGTCTTTTGATAGACTGGTGAAAAGAGGATTATGTTTTTGTTCAATAAAGATAACACAGTCAAAAGTCGATTTAACGGACTTGAAGGAGACAACCGAAAAGTCCATCATGCTGATCGCGTGGTAAATTGATTAGTGTTTTTGAGTTTTGGGAGACATAATAGAAGTCTTTTAAATTGAAATGTCCATTAAATCGGTGTCTGTCAAATGGACTGCTTGCTGTATTGTGTGCTCATATGTGTTGTATACCTGAATTATCACACTACTCCAAACAGTTCGGTTTTGTTTTATAAATGGAAGCTTAACCTGCCTAAAATCTATGTTGTCTGAAAGTCTGATACAGACAACAAAGTCTCATACAATCCTATTTCTATTAGTTGGATTTAATTTCAACTTTGTATATTACTGTAATATCCCTATGTGTTCACATATGCTGACATACATGCAAAACATTCATGCCTTACATAGAGAATCTTACATGGCTGAGAGTGAGTTAATATTTTTAGCTCACGAGGGATCGTTGTTGGTGGGGAAAATCACAAGTGACCGCCGGTCACGAGTGATTTCCCACACCAACAATGACCCAGAGTGAGAGAAAATACTCCCTCTCCAGCTATGTAAGATTTTGTTTATTCTATGTGTAAGTGGGTATTCATGGCGAAAAAGATTCCCTGGGCCTACTTTCAACGCCAACCTGGTGTGTGATGTTTGTTTACGTTTCTCACAGTTATTCCACGCCACACTTGATGTATAATCAAACATGGTGCGTGCACATTTGGTTTTGTCGAAATGTCAATGCATCACGTGTACTTGTAACAATGTTTAGGTCATGATCTACAGTGAGTTACTACTTTTGAATTTCACTCTAGAAAATGATTATTCACTCTCAAACATAGAATAAGATAATTCTATCACCCCGAGTTATTGAAACAATTTTGTAAGGTATGGAACTTTGTTTCGAGGTGATGATCTGGGATTGCATCAGTTGGGCTTAATACTGAAGATGTGAGGCGCAATTCCGTCGCGTACACATAAAAATAATTGAACCATATTACGACATATTGGTATATCGTATTGTGATGGCAGTAATAATGGTCCCTGGTGATATAATTTCCCATGCTCCATACCTCAAATATGTTGGTGTTATCTGTTCATAAAATACGTACATACATCTACTGTGTTTCAGATACATGTCACCTCAGTAGTACATCAGGGACGATGCTCTTTGTTCTGGTATTGACTGGGTGTTTGCTGTATTTAATATCAACAATTGTCTATTGTTGCCATGTTCCTTGTGGTAAGTTTTAAATAGCGTCCTCTGGGTTCTGTATATACGATAGTAACTTCAGTGGGGGAAAATTCTTTACGTCCAATAAATAATCTTGCTTTGCAGATCACATTTTCAAATGAAATAATTACTTTCCTCACCATACAGACAGGAACATAGTTTATCAAATGATTAAACACTAGCATGCCAGAGACACTCTCTCTCTCTCTCTCTCTCTGTTTCTTTTCTAAATTATATATATTTTTCCGCAGCACCATGGACATAGAAGTGAATTTCAATATTGACAAGTTACTATGCAGTGGAGTGATACATTTTGTGCAGTTTGCCTCTAATAGCACGAAGACAAAGACGATCTGTTATGTTTCTAGAGTTTCTTGTTGCACTAAATGTTATTTGTTTATTACTTCTATCTTGCACTGCATGGCAGCTGAGTTAAGTTAAATTTTCTGTCTAGACCCGACCCAGCCAGATGAACCATCACCACAGGAAGTCCAATATCCATCTCAGCGAGATGAAATCACAATTGCTGAACGTTCGTCACCTGCTGCGAAATTAGAGTCGGCAAATTGTACTTCCCCATGTGATAAAATTGAGACAGGTAAGAATATCATGCATCAATAAACCTCTGTCCTGTCAGAATTAGAAAATATGAAGTTATGTTGTTTCCTATATCCCAGACTCTGGAATTAACATGTCTTGCACTCTGAAACACTAGATGCCCGATGTGTCTGTCCGTGTTTTATATATCCTGGAAATCCTATGTAAGTTTTATTGAACTGATTGATTGTAGACAGAACAGTGTACCTTTGCACAATACAGAAGATGAAATATTAATGCACTTGTACAAAGCCTGACTTGCCATTAGGACCAGCTAAATAAGTCCTTATGGACTAGCTAAAGGTTTAAAAATGAAAAAAAAGAAAAGAAACAAAAGAAAAATCAACACAAAACTTTTTGGAATGGACATAACAGCTCTGTTATTCATGTTTCAATTGCACCCATATACATACATTATGTATGGGCGAGATCCATCCAACCAAAGAAGAAGAGGTCTGGTTTCTTTCTCCATGATTGAACCCAATGAATACCAGGCATGCATATTAATTCCCCGCCACAACAGCATACCTGGTTGTCTTAGTAACCATAGTCTCACCTGGTCAGATACACACCGCTACCTGTGGGGGAAGTGGGATATTACTAATATTTTGGGAATAAAGAATACTTAGTACAGGCAGCTGGAAATTTGTTCTTGTAACCATATGAGGATTGGTTGTTTTCAGCCTCTCATCTTCAACTCTAAATATATCACATTAAATGTTTTTGTTTTTTTCTTATTTCAGCTGAAGTGCACACGCTGGAAAAACGTTTTGACGCCGTTATTTTTTATACGGAAAGCCACAAGGATATGGCCCTCATGGTAAAAGAGGGGATTGTACAGCATGTGACGCCTTCCCTTGGGGGACCACCACAGCTAATACTGTGGAAGGATGATCCCAAGGAAAAAAATAACATTGGCCGTCAATTAAAGCTTGCCAAAGACGCACTTGATTCTTCTAATTTTGCATTTATGCTCATAACTGCAGACTTCAACACTGATCCTCTGGCAAACATACTCAAAGAGGAAACCATAGCAATGAGCATCGACAATAGAAAGAGGAATGATACTGTCATCCCACTCTACACCAAGCCCAAAAACTCATTGGACATACCATTTGGATTAAAAAGTGTTAATGGTATTAACGTTTATGATATGAACAGGTCTGATTATCTTCAAGTGTGCAGTTTTCTGGAGATAGGGCGCACAAAAATAGGAGTTCCATGTGAAGAAGGTTTTGATAACTTGGGCAAAAGAGATTTGTCAAATACACGTGTGCCTATTGCTGCATGTCCCATCCCCGACAGTGAAGAACATTTGATCCCATATGTTTTGAAATGATCCCGGATGAGCCTCCACAATTTGTTACGATGCCAACCTTCCGAATATTAGCAGACCTCAATAAAGAATGACAACAATGATATAACTTTAACGATAACAATATATTAATCAAAATCAGTACAAAGTAGGTAAATTTATCACCACAGGTATTTCAATAGTTCAACAGTCTTAAGTAAATGCTAATCCCTGGTGAAATTACCCACAGGTACTGTCCCACAGTTCCAAGTCCTATGACGGCTAGGTGCCAAATGATCTGGTACAAATTCCACAGTGGTACAGTTTGGTTCCAATGTGGTACAATTAACACCAAATATACTAGTCCACACAAAGATACTGTCCACACTCCACAGGTAAAAACATTAGCTCACAGTCCTACTGGCTTGTAGTCACACAGCTTCTGTCAGATCTTCCGAATTTTATCTCCAGTCAGGAAAGTATCTGCTTTATGTAGAGACAGAGAAATATTTACTTTATTCAAGAGTTTTTCAATTAGTCACACATCCCAGTGCATTGAGTGAGACCTGTCTCTGATCTTTCTAGATCACCTCCGGAATGTGTACAGACAGTACAATGAAATGAGTCGTATGAATGTAGGCCAACGCTTTGTTTAGTCACCCCAACAAAGCAGGGTAGCTCTATTACCTGGTACACTCTTAATGGGAACAGTGACCTCTAAAATCAAAACAAACAGGCATACCCACATTCATAGCAATAAGATAACGGTGAGTTGTCCTTCAGACAAGTGGCTCTGCATGAGATTGGCCCCTGCAGCACAGATAGAATACAGTGAAACCTGTCTATTGTGGACACCTTTGTGTCTGGCAAAAAGGGTCCCCAGTTGGCAGATGTCCAAAATAGGTGTTTTTTAAGAAAATTGACCTTTCGGTGCTTGACATAACTGTGCACATCATACAGGTGTCGGCATCGTAGAGGCGTCCACAAGGACAGGTTTTACTGTGGTGTCACTTGTAGCGTGAAGGCCACAATGTGTGAACTACTCTTCATTTGACAGATGGTGGCAGCAGATGGAATCGCCTGGCATGCTCTGATACTTCCCCGCTCAAACCGGTCATCAGTGACAACGGGATTTTATCTTTCGTCTGCTAAATTCATTCCTTTCGGCATTTAACTTTCGCAGACAATTTGAATGAACGTGACAGAGACAAACTACATGTATTGAAATAAAATGTACGTAGTCAACATTGCTTGCTTGGACCTGTCGTCCACAATTCACATTTTCGACTTCTCAAAAACCACTGGCCAGATTCACTTCAACTTGGTGGGAATGTACTTGGATAGGTCTCTACCAAGTTTGTTTAAATGATCATGCTCCAGTGATGTTTTGCATTTTTACCTCAGCGGACTTGTCAGTCAGCTGAGGCTATGTGGTGGCTACTCGTCCGTATATCCATCTGTATGGGGTGGTCCACTATTCACATCAACTTCTCCAAAATCGTCAGTCAGATTTTCTGTAAGCTTGGTGCCAAAGTATCTTAAATGGGTCTCTACCAATGTGTTCAAATAGTCACATTCCAGTGAATTTTTGACTTTTTATGATTTGTTTTGTTTGGTTTTTGGCAAAATCTTTAAAATTCTACTTCTCCGAGACTGCCTATCCAATTGCTTTGAAATTGAATGGGGACATTTCTGGGCACCTCCAGACCGTAATTTGTACAACAGGCTATGATTTTTTATTTTGTTTGACAAATTTATGTGTGTTAAGGCTGTTGTCAGCTTCTTCCCCAAAACTGTCTCTCAAATTGTTCTGAAACTTGCTAGAAATGTAGCTTGTAGGAGGGTTAAAGAAATTTGTTCACCATAGGGTAATACTGTGGATCCGCGATTTTTTGCGAATTGTTCAATTCGGGTACATGTCGGTTAATGTACGCATTCCTGTTCATTACCATTTAATTCAATGGGGATGATAATGGGAATTTACATTTTTGACTTCCGTTCACATATAATCAACCAGATTCACTTCCAGTTTGGTGGGAACGTCTGTTAGGTGGGTCACTACCAATTTTGCCCAGATGGTCACGATCCAGTGTTTTTTTTGTTTTTTTTTGTTTACAAATTTTTTGTGTTTCAGCTTGTGAGAGGGCAAAACAGAGTTTTACTTTTGATACTGTGGATGCATATTTTTAAACCTTTTTTTTCAGTTGGGGTACCTGTCAGTTAATACATGCATATCTCTTGATTACCATACAAGTCAATGAAAATTGCAATGGGAAATTTACATTTTCAACTTCTCCAAAACCATCAACCATATTCACTTCAAACCTGTTTGGAATTAACCTTGTGTGCGTCTCTGCTGAGTTTGTTCAAATGGTCACGCTACAGTGACTTCTGATTTTTTAGCCCTTGATCCATAGGGTCGGAGGGGTATTGTCGTCACCTACGCATCTGTCCATCCGTCCATGCCTTGTTAACGCCATATCTCCAAAAATACTCACTTTACAGAGACCCAATTTTTATCACAGGGGGTTACTGAGGTGTTTCAGGTGCATATTGAAAAGTAGGTCACTAGGTCTCATTTTTAGGTAACAGTCATACATTGAAAAAACAACAGCGTCAACACAATATCTAAAAAAATATTGAATGTAGCTTCATCAGTTATTTATGACAGTTGGACCTAAGGATGCCCCAGATGCCTATTGAAAACTAGGTCACTGGGTCACATATTTAGGTCACAGTGCTGCATTAAAGAAAAATGGCCATACCATGATATCTTCAATATTAAATTTTCTCATTATAGCTGTACCAATTATTTATGACAGTTGGTCCTAAGGATGCCTCAGACACCTAGTACAAAACTAGGTCACTGAGTCACATATTTAGGTCACAGTGCTGCATTGAATAAAAATGGCCTTGCCACGCCATGTCTGCAGAAATACTCACTTTACAGAGACCAAATTTTTATCACAGAAGGCTATTGAGGGGTTTCAGGTGCCTAGCGAAAAGTGGATCACTAAGTCACATATTAAGGTCATTGAAGAAAAAAAACGCCGTCAACACAATATCTGAAAAAAATATTGAATGCAGCTTCATGAATAATTTATTGACGGTCCTAAGGATGGCTCAGGTGCCTATTGAAAACTAGGTCACTGGGTCACATATTTAGGTCACAGTACTGCATTGAAGAAAAATGGCTTTGCTTTGATTTTTTTTTTTTTTTTTTACAAAATCCTCAAAAATCTACCTTTCCAAAACCGCCTGCCCAATTGCTTTAAAATTGCACAGGAATAGTTCATGGGGCTCCTAGAGTTTAATCTGTTCAACAGGTGGCACTACAATTTTGGGTTACTAAGGGTGGCCCCTTTTGAGCCCACAGACATTCCATACCAGACGCACCTTTTGCACCTTTGTGGCTGTTAACTAATTTCCAGGATATTTACCGCCCAGGCATACTCTTAACTTTCCTGTCCATGTTACATAACAGTCCATCTGACACTCTTTTTATCTACACAAACTGATATTTGGAGCAGGCCATTTAATTTAAACCAATGACCAGTATTATGTGATGCCTTCCTGTCTCGAGACACGTTTCGTTTTAATCGTGCACTTAACTGGGTAACTATTCTCCTCGTAGAGAAACTACTAAGTGTACATTTGACCACGTCCTTATGATCACATGACATGTTATAAGAAATGTGTAACATGGGTGTCAAAGACCCACAAAAGCAACTACGCTTTATGACTTGCATGTACTTTACTTGCTGAGATATTATGCAGCACAGAAGTGGAAGAGAAATTCGTTGACATCTCTTGGTGCATAACGTTTGCTTTCCCTAGCTTTTTTGACGTAGTTTGCCTCTTATACATACGTTGTCACATGGGCAGCCAAGTTTGACTGCTTGTGCATGGATTTTCCACTTGTCAGTGCGGCAGTAGGAAGACCACATAATCAACTTGTCACATAGGGAGCGAATTATTTGATACAACACTTTTTCCTGCTCCCTGTAAGTCAGTGCTACCAACCATGTTGTAAACAATGTTAGAGCCTTGGAAAGGCCCCATACAATGGGACCTTATTGGTTCCTTTGTGTTCATTGTGTCAGTCTTGTGTTCATGGTGTCACAGAATAATTCATTTCTAGTCAATTTTGGTTGGATTACCATCCTCTAGGAGAAGAGGCATCGATGTTTTCTGTGTCTACATCTTTGATTTCATCAAATGTTATACATGTATTTGATTATTATGACTAACAATTAAGTATCTATATTAAATATCCGCTTTTCTAGGCAATCGTTTTACACACATGCATTTAAGTGTATTAATTTATTAATGTTGTCATTAGGATAACTGTAGTGTGCTTTTGCACATTTTAGATATGGCGATGAAAGTTTTTTAATTATATTGCTGTAGGAACATAATTTTTGACATACCAGTGGGACTCGCAGGAAAAACCCTCTGTATATGCATGTATATAATAATATTAAACATTTCATAAAAATACAATTTTATGTTGGTTAATTTTTCACATGTCCAAATATGACCGATTAAATTCTTGCTTTCTGTGGAACATGTAATAATGATAATGACCATAATCCTGATAATGCTCATGTTGACCAACAATAGCGTATCCATATCAAATATCCGCTCATCTTTCTAGACAATAATTTTATACACATGCATTTAAGTGTATTAGGAATGCCACAATACATTAGTAAGTTGGTCTCTTGATGTCAATTTCTCATCTTGTCTTCATGTAGTGTAATGTAGTTATTATGCCCCCTCATAAAGATTTGGGGGGTGTACCTTAATCACCTTTCTGCCCGATGATGGGCATGAAAGCAAGAATTTCATGTACATCTAGATATGTCCAGTTACAAACTGGTCTTGTTTATTCGTTGACTTGTGGACACCATCTTGTGGGTGCACCTGTCACCACATTTAAATTTGATACTTATTACAAACTTTATTGAGCTGTGTTTCTGATTGGGACGAAATGATTCTGGGCAGGAAACGGCCTGTGGTTTTCTTGAGTTCCAGCCAGAAATGCAAGCGAATGGCGGTTTATATTTATCACCTAATATTTCTATGAAATATTCTGTTTAAGTAGACAACAAGCATAGTTTTGCAGCAATTTGAAGCAAAAAAGAGGCCAGAAACACGTAGCAAAACCTAACCACCCAACACTGCCATGTGGGGATCACTGCTTGTATTTTCCTAGAAAGTACATAAAACAGCATCAGGTTGCACCAGGGAGTCCAAGAGCAAAGTAACAGACTGACGGCCAAGACGGTAATGGCGCTCCTTACCTGTTACCAGATATGGTAGTGTACTATGTGGTACGGGACAGCTGACTTGATAGCAATAACACATACCTTAATTACTCTCCCAAGGGTCCCATTGTGGGATAAAGTAACTACACCTAGTATGTGGATGTGTGTAAAGACAAATTTTAGAGGCAACCAGATGTGTTTCATTACCAGGCGATCTTTGCTGACTGCTTTGTGTCTGTCCCTCGGAAGACAAAATTTTTGTGTGCGCATCTCTTACTATTGCCTGCAAACAGACCAAGTGCCGTGTTACTACACTTGCGGAGTAGACAAATTACATAGATTGGGTCTGCTTTGGAGGCAACTCTTACTACACTTTTACTCGGATTTCTTTCTACACGTACAGGGTATGCAATCTATTGGCAACGACTCTAATCTGTACGCCATACCATTCTGTTCATAGAGGACCCATATGATAGCGGCGTTCTTCATGTTTTTGATACGAGCCTCTTGAACCAAAATACATGTTTTGTTAAAACAGAAGGCTGCACTTTCAGAAAACATTTAATCCCAAATCTTGACCCTTAAAGAAGCTTTTCGGAGCAGTTTATACGTGTTTACTATGACGTAATCATGTGTCTATTTACAAGCATAAGCGTTCCAAAATTGTTGATGAGAGAGGATGTCATTCAAATGCCAGTTTGTAAAGATTAGATGGATATTATCAAAATTTACTTGTAAAATACTAAACTTTGGATTATGGTGATCAGTTTGCTATAAAAACCATGTGGCCATATAAACAACGAAAAGGTCACTTAGTGGCACCTAGTTGGCATGGAAATCATGTTTACAGATAGAAAGGGGACACAGAAGAAATCAGAATAAAAACAACATTACTTGGACTTCGTACAGAATAAGTTAACAAAACTATATTTTACAAAACATGGCTTCTTCTGGATAACTACTGACCGCACCAGAAGCATCCAATGCGTTGAGCCTGAAGGACCGTCTATCCTGTGCGACAGACCGGCCACTGGGAATTGACACATAGCCCTAGGCCCAGGACTATTTTTACTTGCCACTTGTTTCTTGGTCGCTTGTTTGATCAGCTTGTTAAGTCTGTGTGTGAACACAGACTTCTTGTTTTTCTTCGAATACTTTATTTATTTATTTTATGTTCGGAACGAGCAGGACTCGAACCTGCAACCTTTGGCACCAATCGCCTAGCTGAAATGGGAAATGCCCATATCCACTTGACCAAATCCCCATTCTCAAAAAAGGAATGGTTCAGTCGAGGTAGTTGATAATGGTTCTACACAAAAACCTGACTGGAACAGAGCTAGTAACTTTTAATAAAGAAAATATAAGTCTACGTCAAACACATACCTGTCTGCAATATCAGTTCCCATAGATGCACTTGATTGTAGAAATCCTTCATGTGAGAACGAGTCTCATAAGCTAGCTCTTGATAAATTCAGCAGTGATATTTGTGATGCTCTCTTTCAGGCTGGCGCAGATGCTATAGGTATGTGTGGTAAAGGTAGTTATAAGCAGATACCCCACTGGAATGAACATGTTAACGATCTCGATGCTAATGCTGGAGATACTTTTTTTATCTGGCAACAAAGTGGTAAATCCAGACACGGTCCTGTTTTTGAACTGATGTCCAAGAGTCTTGCCAGGTTTAAGTATGCCTTAAGAACAAGCAAACGTAGAGAGGAAAGTATGAGAGCTGATGCTTTAGCCAGAAGCTTACTCAATAAAAAGTGTTGCTTTCTGGAAATCTGTATCAGTCCGAAACAGCAAAAACCTCCCCCCCCCCCCCCCCCCCGTCCTCCAATGTTGGGGGATGCACTAGTTGTGAGGAGGATTGCTAACATGTGGTCAAATCATTTTGGTAAGCTGCTTTACACTACAACCTGTACCAAAAATAAGAAAACAGTATGTGACCGTGTGTCAAATATTTCTTATTTTGAATAGATGTGTGTTTCCAGTTATGAAATTTTGTGCGTTATTAACAATATTTCATGTGGGAAGGCTGCAGGCCCTGATCATCTTACTGCACTGAACTTTAAACATGCGAGTGCCTTACTTTGTGACTTACTTTCTTCTCTGTGTGTGCTGTTCTTGCCATGGTTGTATACCTGGTGGCATCTCAAATGTCATTTTGATATCTTTGGTTAAGAATAAAGCTGGCGGTGTGACTGACAAAGATAACTACAGACCAATCACTCTAGCTATATTTTTAAAAGAAATACTGGAAAAACTTATCCTAACCCATTGTGAAATTTCATGGAGTCTACGAACTATCAGTTTGCTTTCAAAAATGGACATGAAACAGATATGTGCACATTCATTTTAAAAGAAATCCTATGATTTTATGCAAATCAAGGCAGCCCTGTGTTTACATGTTTCATTGACGCAAAGAAATCCTTTGATACCGTCACTCACTGGATCCCCGACTCTTCTTCGTAAGATGCTTGACAATAATGTGCCAAGTTATATTGTAAAATGTCTGATGATGTGATTCTCAACACAACAATACAGTGTACGTTGGGGTCTGTCGCTTTCTTTGTGGTTTTCAAAAACTAATGGAGTGCGACAGGGAGGTATTATCTTACCTTGGCTCTTAAATTTGTAAATGAATGACTTGAATATTAAGCTTGTTAAAAGTGGGGTTGGTTGTAACATTGCTGTTATTTTATGAATAATCTCAGCTATGCTGACGATATGGTACTTATTAGTCCTTCAGTCAAAGGTTTGCAATGCCTTGTTACAATCTGTGAAGAATATGCAATGGAGCATGATATAACATATAACACAAAGAAGACAATGTATGTATATGAAACCTCGTGCATCCTTGTTTGATATAGAACCTACTGTCTACTTGGCTGGAACGAAGCTTAATTTTGTTGAAGAATTTAAGTATCTTGGTCATGCTCTAACTGAAAACTTGTGTGATGATCTAGATGTGAGATGACAATACCGCTCATTGTGTGTTAGAGCGAATAAGCTAGAAAGAAATTTTACATGTGTAACCGTAAGACTTAGGTTCTGCTTTTTAAAACTTACTGCATGTCCTTTTATAATTCGCAACTCTGGTGTAATACTCAAAGACTGAATTGACAAAGTTGAAAATTTGTTTTAATAATGCTTTCAGATGGTTTCTCAGGTACCCTAAGTTCTGTAGTGCCAATGGTATGTTTGTGTCAAACAATGTTAAGACATACGGAGAAACTCAAAGCACACTTCTGTACAGTTTTGTGTGCAGAATATCAATGTCAGATAATGTGCTACTACAGACTTTGAATAATGGTGATATCCGTTGGTGCTCCCCTCTTTGGGGCTTATGGACAAGGACACTCTACACTCAGCATGAGAAGGGCTGTAGAGACTTTTAATATGAGACTGTTTTTATATATGCCAATTGTAAGATTTACCAGCCCTTTATTACCTTTTATGTAAACTTTTTAGTGTATGATTATCTTGTATCTTTTTTACTATGTATGGACCTGTTTTAGTGTCTGAAATAAAACATATTGTATCGTATCGTAGTTATGTGCAAGTGCCATATCAACACGGTTATGCAGTATATTTACTAAGTCGGCATTTATTTCCAGAATCGGGAACTTAAATCCACCAGCATTATTTATTTATTTATTTGTTTGTTCTTTATTTATTTATTTATTTATTTCCGTGTGTCAGTCTTGTGGTCAGCTTTTCTCGGACAGTTTTTGTTTGGAAAAGTACCAAACTTCGCATGGTCATGGACCTAGTAGTGAAGTTGTGCATATTGTTTGGAACAGTGATCATGTTGAATATTATGCAAATTAGGGCATATTTGTGGAAAAAATTAATCTTGCATATCTTCAACAGTTTTCTAGATAGAGTTGCCATTCAAAGCTTAATATGTGGGTCCATTGCTAAAGCAACATCCTATAGCATGCAAACAAAGTTGAGCAGTTGATTCATGCTAAAGTCACTGAATTTTCTGTGAATAAACATGCATCAGACACAATCCTAGTTCCCCACTGTGCCCAGAAGCTGGTCACTGTTTCCAGAGCCAGGCTGTTATGCAACCAGAGATAAGTGAACTGTGAGAGTCTGGCCTGATACATATCTTTACAGGGGCACCAGTGCCCTGTGCTGTGGCTCACCCTGTGTAAACAAGGAGGCTGTATATAGTCTGAAGCATTTCCCATTCAGCTAGTGCTGACTGGGACGTGTCATTTCAACAATAGGTCAATGGCATAGTAGCATCGAATGAAATAAGTACCAAAGTTTGGCATGTCTTTGTAAAGAGATATTCAGATCAACTACCAGAAATCGCTCAAACACAGATTAAACTGCCTTTAATGACCAACTGTAATATGACCCCCCCCCCCCCCCCACATGTGGTAGAAAATAGGGGGTCATTCCCGCAGAGCCTATCGTATACATACCAGGTCACTATGGTTCGAGTAATGAAGTAATGGAGTAAATCTTCTTTGGAGCTTTCGCACATGTCACATTTTGGACCAGATAACCCCCATCTTTCTTAATTTTCAAAGACAACCAACACGAGCTTAAAGGCTTGTAGCATAGAAATCATTCATCCTTAACGTCCTCTTCCACACTTAAAATTAAATGTGAACTTTTTCAAAGCGCAATACCAATAGAGTGAGGTTTTTCGTCTATTTTCAAGTAGCCTAATAGTGCCATGCTTCAGAGACTGTTGTAGATCATTAACCTAAACAAGGAACAACAATGGTCCCGGGATAGATCCTTGTGGAACACCACAGGTGACAGCTGACTGGTCTGAGATTGAGTTCCCTTTTTGCACATATTATTTTCTATCTGTTAAACAGTTTTTGAACCAATTAAGTGCACTGCCTCTAATTCCATAATGTTCTATTTTTGTACATAAGACCTCGTGATTAACAGTGACAAATGCCTTTTTTAAGTCAATAAAAATGCGTAAGTTCAATTTTTTTTTTTTTTTTTTATTTCATGACACATAAAATTTATCAATTCTGCGACAGCCATTTTTGTGTTCTGATTTTCACGAAATCCGTACTGGAAAATTAAAAAAAAAAATCTTTTTAAAAAATAGTATTCTGTTGGCTATTAACCATTCAAGAAGTTTCGAGGCTACTGACAGAATAGATGTGGGTCTATAATTTCTGGAATCGCCTACTTTGAAGATTGGCACAACACGAGCTAGCTTCATGATGACAGGTACAATTCCCTGAGAGATTGACCGGTCAAATATATGTAACAATGGTTTTAAGACAATGCTTTTCCATCCTTTAGTAATCTCTTTGAGGATGAAGTACTTATCTTCCAGGCGACGCTCTTTCGTGTATGCCCCACGCAGTTCCCCTAGAATGCCATTAGTCTCTGTGTGTGACGTACGTTGCCTCCTCGATCACTGAGGCGAACAACCTACATGTACGTTACTTTGCGGTTATGGGTATGCCTCTGTAATTGGCGAGGGACTCTCTGTTCCCCTCCTTGTGGATGGGCTTCAATGCCATTGGTCTAGAAGACACTTATTTAACTTATAATATTTAAACAAATTAACGAATGAATTAGTTAAATCTGGGCCTCAATCCTTGAGAAACTCATCAGGTACTCGTATATTAGCAGTACCACACGCTTTGCCATTTTTCAGTTTCTTAAAGGGGTACACTGCGGTGATAATTTACAACTTTTGAGTTGTTTTATATAATAAATGTGGACTCCTACAAAAAAAATAAAAACTGTTTTACCAACTGGATAAGCAGATATCAGGTTTTCTTAGATATGTAAATGAGGGTTTTGATGTCACCTGGACCAACTGCTACAGGTAATCCAATGACAGCTGAGTGAAACTCTGACAAAAACATGGGAACCTGACCAAGAACACATATTCCACTTTTACTATGGATGAAGCAGTGTGTATAGATACAATCAAATTTACTAAACTGAAATATTTTTCATTTAATGAGGATTAATAAGGAAAGAAAAATGCAGGAATCAATACACACAAGCCAACAGCTCCTGTGGTTGTGTATTCAATTACTGAAGCAAGCGTCAATTAATATACCACACTGATAAGATCAAAAAGGGTGATTAACAGAGTACACAAGTCATTATGATATGCCTGCCAATGCTGTGTGTCTCAGCTTGGTGCCCCCTCAAGGTTTGTGTATTATATATGGAGGGTAGCCCAGGTGACATCACACATCAGAACACCTACTGGAAATACAAAATAGCTCCAACTAAATACCTGTTTGAGAAAATATGTGGAAAATTTTGAAAAAATGAACACCTAAAATGACCATAAAAAAGAGTAAAAACTATCACTGCTGTTCCCCTTTAATTAAATATTCAACTTACCGTGAATCTATCATACATCAGTAATCCCGGTGGAATCGCCGGTCACCGTAAACGACTGCAGCTCTGTTACCCTATGCATCATTAACAGAAGCTCCCTCACCCGTCTGGTCAGTTCCCAGATTTTGTCAGTAATCCCCTAATATGTTCGAGTCATCTATGACGCGACAATGAACACGAGGATCCGAAATTCCGATCCGGTTCTCACTAGTGTTGTTTAACCTTTTCAACATACGCCAATATGCCCTGGTGTTTTAGACCCTTTCTGTGGTATTAATTTGGTCTCGAATGACATATTTTCTCTCTCAATATTCCTCCCATAGGCCTTCCACATGGTCGGGTCAACCCCGCCTTTTCTTGGACAATGTCTATAAAATTTGTTTGAGGTTTTCGTGCATGTAATTAAATTACCGATCTTTACCAAAATTTTACGACATTCACCTTTAACGTGTTGTAAGAACTACACACCATTTAAAGCTGAAGGAAGGGGCCTTGCTGTATAGATTTACACATAATGCGACATAGAACTCATATGCGCAATTTTAGGTTGTTGCTTAGGAGTCGCAGTAGTGCCCGAAAGCTTAACTGCATGGATCAAATTTGTTGCAACAGTCGTGGAGTTATTATGCCAGGGCAAGGAGGACCTGGTTACATTTGGTGTTCATTAGCGCAACAGGCTTTTCATCATATGTCAAGATGTCGAATTCATTGAGGTAAATTCTGGCCACTTGAAACAAAAACGTGTCTTTCATATTCGAGTTTTGGGCACGTTAGGAGGAAATCTTTTCATCCTCAACACAGACCATCCTGCACTTAACCCTTAAAGTGCTAATTACTGCTACATTTGTTTTCTCATTACAGTTAAACATAATGGTTAAAAGATTCAAGTTCCTCATGAAGATACCTTTCATTTAAATACCAGCAAGCCTAGTCTAAAGTTAAAAGTAGTCTAAGTCAACATCTTTCCTTGGACCACTTTGCCGCGCAATGCCCGCAAAGTGTCCACGGAAAAGCTGTTTATTCAATTTTAAATCAGCACTTTCAGGGTTAAGACAAGTTCTTTCATTTACTGGAGTGATAAGTCCAATGTGCCGACCAGTTTCAAACCGGAGAATCTTGCTATAGCCTGAACATAGGACACACGGGGTAGGGGGTCAAGAGGTAGGGTACCATGCAGAAATCAGACATCGTCACTTGTATAATGTGTATGTTCGTAACTTGGATTTAAGACATATGTTTGCAAGTTTAGTATTAGATGCCTGAACATACTACCGGAATAGTTTGTCCTTAAAATTTCTTAGAAACAACGAGACATTCAATACAAGCTGATCATCCCAGTAAGATATGCAAAAGCCCATTAATATTTCAGATACAATACTACACCAGTTTTTTTTGCTCGGATTTATATACAGATGCAGAAATTTATATGCATACTCACGACATCATTTCCTGGTAATATTAAATTATGTAGCAAATATTTTATCAGCCTAAATTATTGACGTAAATGTAAAGGGAAACGCCCAGTAGTAGTAGTAGTAGTAGTAGTAGTAGTAGTAGTAGTAGTAGTAGTAGTAGTAGTAGTAGTAGTAGTAGTAGTGTTTTATTAATGTCCCGCCTGCATTTAGGCCTACACCATCTAAAACTTGACGAGCATAAAACAGAACAAGATCATGCAGCCGCTCGTTACAGAGCTACGGGAGACATAATCAGTGTTCATTAAAATTATGTTTACATTTAATAATATCTTGGGTCCGTTAAAATAAGGCCAGGTGAGGTCCTCGTCATACATGTAGCTTGAACCGCCCGGGCGGGAGACAAAATTAATGTTCATTAAAATTATGTTTACATTTAGAAATAGGCCTGTCTTCTGTCCGTTAAAATAAGTCCAGGTGAGGTCCTCGTCATGTAGTTTGAGCCACCCGGAAAAAGAGAGCCGCACCCGCTGCCCACTAATCCGAGGCGGTCCATACCACACAGGTATAGGCCTATATATTATGTGTTCTTTCACTGCATAATGAGTTACACTGCATCTACGAAAAAAAGTCTTTTTTCCAAACAGTCCCATAGAGTTTTGGCTAATAACTTCACCGTATCACACTTCTGGCTCGCAAATACCCGACTTAGCTTATCATTTCTGTCTAGTTCCATAAAGTTTGCTTCTTGTGCACACCTTTGGTCTATCAACTTAGAAAAATTACTCATCATTTTTCTTATAAATGTATCTGCACAACTTGACACTTTATAAACAGTTATTACTGGCTAGCAGATTTGTCCCCCCCCCCCCCAAAAAAAAAAAGTTTGTACATTTCCATTCAGTGCTCTTTTTACCTGGTAGTGAGAGGCTGTTTACCACGTTTTGTACAATTTTATGATATTGGTATTTTACAGAGACAACATTCAAAACATTGCTTTATAATATTTCTTGCACAGTTTGTTCAGACAAGTCTTATGACACACACACACACACACACACACACACACACACACACACACACACACACACACACACACACACACACACACACACACACACATATATATATATATATATATATATATATATACTGTGTTTTTATACCAATTTAGAATGTAGATAGATTAAACTTTGGTGTTTAAAAAGAAGTTTAAAATACAATTTGGTAATACAGTACTCCCTCCTTATAACACCCCTCATTACAAGGTGGTTTCTGATATAAAATGGCAGATACCATGACTCCCATAGTTTTCCCATTACTTCCATGTGAAAAGTCCCGCTGTTATAAGGCGGTTTTGCTATAACACGGTATATCCTGTGGACCCCAACATCACCGATAAAAAGAGGGAGAACTGTATAGGTAATATTTTTACTAATTTATTTTTTTAATTAAAATTATTTCCAAAAAGCTGAAGAGAGATTAACATAGTTTGTCATAATTTGTTGCCTGGGAGTCTCACTTCAATATTGGATGACTGGCATATTGCTCTCAGGGATCAGTATGGTGACATATAGGCCTACTAATCTTACAAGTCAAGTAGTTACAGAGATAGCTTCCAACAACATGAAGTCCTGTTAGAGAGTGCTAGAAATGTAGGCCTATGAAATCGATATGTTTGAAGACACTTTCAAGTTTTTCACATGTGTCAAATGAATTTCATGCAAATAACATGCACGACTCAAATTTCAGGTTTTACCAAGATCAAAATTTGTTATGCATCAGGTATTTTCTGTAAAATCAAGAAAAAATACGCTTTTCGTTTCCTGCATGGAAAAAATCAGAACATTTGGTTAATTTTGCTTAAGGCAATATATATATATATATATATATATATATATATATATATATATATATATATATATATATATATATATATATATATATATATATATATATATATATATACATATAGTTTGAAAATCAGGGAAAAAATACTTCTGTAGTCAGTGAACATATGGTTACCATTCTTTATGATACATCTCATAAAGCATAGCAGAAGTTGCAGAAATCCCATGCATGTACATGACTGTATATAATTATGAAAATTTGGGGATTTTGCCAGCCCAAAACAACAAATTTCAAGGTACCTAATTTTCCCCAAAATACCTGTAGCCACATGAACATATGGAAATATTAAAGTAACTTTACATATCTAGTGCAGATTTAACCCCAGTATAAGGGTACAATCCCAATAAATGATCTTGTAATATACCAAGTGCTTGCGAGTACACACGAAGGAACTCCGAAACACAACAAACAGCCAAGAGCACAAGCATAGCTGCATTTATGCTTGTCACACCACGCTCAATGGAAACTGAATCTGCCAGGTCAAATGCTTCCTTCATTTTTCCCTCAGCCATGAACACTAGCAGATGAGGAGGTGTCAACGTCTCCGTTTCTAAGTTTTTACGGATCTCTCCATTAGGGATATCGTAACTAAAATGCAATTTGGTTTCATTGTGTATTGAACTTATACGGGGTCCATGTAGGCCTAGAACTTTGACCTCCCCATTTTATGAACTCAGGTTCGAATATTGACCTCTTTTTTCCCCCCAAAAAGTGAGAAAAACTACCGGATTTTCTTCACGCAAAGATTGAAAAATGCTGATTCTGACCGATTTTTGTATTGCAATTGTGGGAAAGCGACCATTTCTTAAATGAAAATGTTGAATTTTGACCCCTATTTTTTGTCAAAATGTAGAATATTGACTCCCTATTTTGACGCCCTATTTTGGGGTAAAAATAGCATGTAGAATATAGGGTTTCACACTTCCAGAGCGCCTGTATCAGTGTATGCCCTTTTCGAGGCCAAGTACCCACCGCCCCGCCCCACCCTCCGACACCCGTCTTTTTGTGCAGCCCAGTTCATTGTCTGGACTGGTCCCTTTGCACGTGACCTGAGCCCCGTGAAGCTGGCTGAATGGCGGGCAGCAGAATGGGAGAAGACAGATCCAGCTCTCCTTGTGCAAGACGAGCAGGTACAGCAGTGATGCTGAACAACAATAGCAACAGATATTCAGAGACCATTGTCATCTCATGCGAATTAGGGCTTCCTCAGTCATGTGTCGAAGACCAGTAGAAGTATTTTTCTTGTTTTCCATGGCCATGCAATTTTCCAGCACACCTTTTAATTTAGTTGACTACTTCATCGCGAGATGACAGCACCTGTTAGTTTTGCTTTAATTTTGGTCTTCATCAAGAACAGCTGATTGCAACTGTTATTACTTGTATGGCTGTATGCATACATGTCGTAGGCAATTTTGAATCTAGAAAAGTAGAAAGAAATAAAAGAAAACGGTAGACAATTTTTTTTTTTGGTCAGCCGACGTCACTTTCAAGTTTGAAACCGGAAAAAGAAAAGAGGAACCGAACGTCTTGGTTATTTATCCTCAAGTTTACTTCAACTTTACATGCCCGTACAAATTACAATGCAGTGCTACCGGCGTAACAGTGCTTGAAAGCAAATCTGTGTGTGAAAAATTTGCACAATTACAAAGATATGCAGTGTTGCAACACTTACAATTTGAGTCCAACATGAATGAATTTGGATGGAAAGTGACAAAATTATGGCCAGACGAAACATTCAAAAGGCAAAATGACCTTGACCTTTGACCTCTGGAAGTCACATATACAATACATTCTTGAATCAAGAACAAAATGAATATTCATATTCTTGCAAAACAAAATTCATTGGAGTCCTACTATGCAGAAGTACATATTGTAATATGAAAGTAGAATTTTAATTTCTGAAAATAATACATGAACAATCAGTCTGTCCATTCAAGTTTAGACATGATTATATCCTTAACTAGTAATATGTCATCATCATTGTGTAGACCTATTAAAATTTAAGACCTTGATTTGAAAACTTTCTTTTGATATTTAGTAGAGCTTAATGTAATAGCCTAAGTGTTCAGCAAAATACATATCCCTGGAATTGAAAAACAATGCAAAATGTGTAACAGGGGTGGAGGAGATTGCCCAAGGCTGGGTTACTAACCGTCACTGATCTAAATAAGCCTACTGCCTTTCCACAGTATTGTGAAATAAAAATTCTCAATAGATCAGAATATAGGAAGGTACAAACTCAAAGACCCTTGTCAGCACACAACTTAAAATATGGGGTGGGGTAGATTGTCCAGGGTTGGATAAGTTGCCCCCTCCTCCATAAGTAAATGTGCTTCCTTAACTTCATATTTTTAAAAGAAAGAATGAAATACTGAAGCAACCTATAATTATAAAGACTGACTTAAAACATGAATAGCAACACACAGAACATAGATTGACACTGATATTGGTGTGTGTGTGTCGGGGGGGGGGGGGGGGATTGTCCAGGTCTGGATAACTTGCCCCCCCCCCACACACACACACGTGCTGCTGTTTCTTTCTTTTTTTCTTTTTCTTTTTGATTTGTGAACCAGTATTAACTTTGCTTTGTATTTTGTATGCAAGAAATGCAACATATATATATTTATGAGATGGAAGAGGGAATGGCAAGTTATGTAGGCATGGACTCTCTCCCTAGGTTTAAAGTGTCTTTTTGCTATTTTTTTCTTGCAATTTAAGATTCAAGCCATCTTACTTTTTCCCCATATAGCATTGTAAGATATACAGAATATATTTTTGTCATGCCTGGATCTATGAACATGATGAAGATAAACAGCACATAATCATATACTTCCAAGGGGGAGTTATACTGGACTCATAATCTTCCCCCAACCCATATTTAAAGTGTCTGGACACTCTGTATTAATTTTCTTCAAGCCAATTTCTTAACTTCTAGCATTTATAACTATACAGAATCTATACGCCGGTACCACTGTCAGTAGTACCTGCAATTTAAGACAGCTGCCATAAGATGCCACTTTTCTTTTATGACCAGTTTTCCTGACATAACTATCAATATTCTTTGTAAATGTACAGGTCTGTAATTTCAGACTACCTGTCATATGTGACAACTTTTAGCTGGCAGAGGGGGTGGTCTTTAACCAGCAAGACACCACTGGGATGCAATCATTCAATTTCCAAAATACTTAACTCTTTCAGTACCAATCACGTCTAAAGTCGATCTACTAAAGTCAAACTAGTCTCAATTATCATTAGGATCTCAGATTCATATTCCTCGTAAAAAGACCTTTCATTCCAGTACCAGCATGATTATAATTCCGGACAAAATATCTCAAGTCAACAGCTTTTCTCAGCACGCATTGAGTGCATGACTCAGTCCAAAATTTGGCACTGAAAGGGTTAATAATAGCTTTCCAACCCCAGAAGTGCATGTACCGAAATACAGACTAGCAGACCAAGCCTTGAAATAAATGGCTACTTATCAATCCTCAAAGTTAGCTTGCCAGAAACAGTCCAAGTGAATTTGACACAGCGTGGATTTGCACACATTTATAATGTAGTCCATTGACAGTCGGAAAATTAATTGATTTTGCCTTAATATTGCCTTAAGGGTCAGTGTAAATTCTTTATTTCTCACACTAATTTTACCAGTTCCTGGGAAGTAGAAATGAAAGCTGTACCTATCAAATCCTGTGAGAATTTTTTGCTTTTCATGGGAAGGGGGGAGAGTATTTAATGGAGTATACTGTAAAAAGCTTTTGACTAATTGCCAATAACATCAATGAGAAGAAAAGCAGATAATATGACTATAAGACATTTCTGGTAGATTTTAGGGGGAGAAGCCTACATGTATCCATACATCAGTATCATACATTCTTCAAGTTGAAGAAATAGTCAATTTAACTGTCTTATTCAACTCATTCCATACTATGGTCACAGGCCTTGGTCAGTAGTTTTGGCTGGGCAGCTGCAGCATGACTTGCCAGGCAGTGCCAGAACCACTGACTTAAGACCATGCTGGTACTTGAACGAAAGCTCTTTTCATGAAGAATTTAAATATGCAATTGTCGTCTTAAATCTAGGTAAATATACATAAAAATCAGGGACTGGTATGGAATGAGTTAAAACTTGATCTCAAAAGAGTTTGACAGGAGGCTTGTATAAAGCATCATTATTGCTTGACAGTGACAATCATTGGCGGGGTGAGACTGTAATGTGTTGTCACTGGCCTTACAGTCTGGGTCAACAGTGAGCCCTCTCCTCAAAAGCCCCTGCTGTCAGAGACCCCATCTCTTCAGAAAGCACCCTCTGAATCCAAAATCCTAATCTTCCCTTATATTTCACCTGTCATATGGGGCCACCTGTCTTGAAAGCTCTGTAGCAGGAAGAGTGTCCTTTATGGGCAGGGACAACTGTACCAGTACGTTATATGTACCAGGTACATGAGGTATGTCACATTGTTCACTGTCGCATCCTTAGGAATGTCAGATCCCGTTGGATAGTGCCAACAAATGTGATGACCACACACTAAATACTGTCAATTGGTTTACATCCTGGTAATGGGCCATTAAGTGGCACGAATCAAATTTGTTGTTTCTTATTTCATTGAACTAAGTTTTTCTGCAAGAACTGCCATAATAATCGTGATAATAAGCATTTGTAATGCATGATATTTTGATTGATCTGTTAAATGTATATTTGATCCATTCAGGCAGAAAGGAATACTTGAATAGTGTCCACAACTTAGTGAGACTTTATTGGTTGATATATTATTAAATTTTTTAGAGTTGTCATCAACAGAAGGGGAAAAAAACCCCCAAACAATCATAAACTATATCCATGTGAAAATCATAGTGTGGTTACTTTGTTATTTGAAACTACATGTGAATTTTAGAATAATAAGAGAGATTGGGCTGGTGGTAAAAGAATAATGTGATTATGGATTCATCACAAGCACTCTTTTAATTTTCCAGCCATTTTGTAGAAAAGGTAATATTTATGAGACAACTGAGAAGGAATTTACCTTCATAAAAGTCTGGTGTATCTGAGTAAACTTTTTGAAGTTTTTTTTTTTTTTGATGGGACAGAAACGAAGACGTAATTGGCTTGGCCTGGGCCTTCCCTGTGCCCAAGGTTCCTACCAGCACTTCAGATCATGATGCAAATGGAGAACATGGATGAAGATTCCTGTGACAGTGATCCCTTTCTGGATGAGACTTCAGACACTGACCGCGAACATTATGAAGAGACAGGTATGTCATCTAAATAGTCCTGTACCATAAACATGTAACATAGCTTGAGTGAAATACTGCAGGCATGAGTGGTTGCAGACCATACAAATAAAGGACTCTGATGTGTGCCTTTTTTGGCCATGCTTGCAACTTGAGGTCAGTTACATAGATCATAATGTCTATTACAGCGATATTATCTTAATATATTTACTTTTTCATTAAAAAGAATTGGGGATACGGGTGTACCACTGTATTTCTCTTGTTTGGTTTATTTCCAAAGTAGGTTTCATTTTTGTTTCATGTACGCATGTCCATGTCAAATTGTTCATTCGTATGTTTGTACCTACTTTTCTTCCGCATCCATGCTCTAATTAACACTTCTGTCTGCATATGACAGTGAAATACATGATGGTAATTATTCGACTGTTTAAAAGTGAACTGGCAGAATGAGCTGTGATGGTCAGACGTTCAACTAGATTCAGTGATAATTAAGTTTAAATATATTTGATCATATATGTTGGAAATGATTTAATCATGTCATTAAATTGCTGAATTACAGCTGTAAAAGTGGGTGATCCTCAACACATATACAGTGGTACCTGCTGTGTGAAACCACTGCAGTGAACAGCTGCATTGCTTTTTGTGGTCACTAGACTCAGACATAGGAGTCAATTTCTTTGTTAGATTTACCTGTGGTGACAGGTCACCTGCTGTTTATGGCCACTTTTTCTTAGCAGAAGGGGTGGGCACATACAGCAGGTACCACTGTATATTGATATGGTTTGTGCTGAGGGCACTAATCTCCCATGAAACCCCCTTAAATATAAGATGGTACATCTAGATACAGTTATGGTACATGTGAACAATGAAGCAAGTAGTTATACAATGTGCAGTATATTTAACAATGGTGAGACTGTTTTTCTATACTGTGAGCCAAGGAGGGTAGGAATACCTTCTTTGATCTTTTGAGAGCTGTGAGTTCTCTCTTGACAATTTTCAAACTGCAAGATTCCTTCACTATTGATGGCAGAAGGTTCCATACAGCAGCATTAGTGTAGCCTACAGCTTTCTTCAAGTTACAAGATTTTGGTTTACCAAGGTACAAGATTTTGTTTTACCATAGTACGATCATCAACCCAGTGATAGTGGTGTGTCCATCACTAGCAAAACTACACATTTCATACTTACAACAAGGGAATGAAGCATTCAAGGAGTTAATTGTGCTTTACCAAAATATTGCTTTCTTAACCCTTTCCCCCTTAAACCGGCCAAAACCGGCTGGTGGTCAAATGTCATCTGTTTCAGTGTTTTCAGCTAATTTCAACAGTACCGGGTAATGAAAAACAATTTTGACTGATAATTGTAGATGGACCCTATTAAGATCAAATGCCCCAGGTCAACTACTTTCCTTGGCATGAGTTCGGCACTTAGTGCCCAACTCATGCCAAGGAAAGTTGTTGACTCAAGTGTCAATTCAAGGGGGAAAGGGTTAAACATTATCCTCTCCTCTAGCGTCATCCAACCGAACTGTGACATTAAAGCCTTGTAAGTGTGCCTTACAAATTGGTTGATATGGAAGACAGCCAGCCTATGCAGTGATCAGAAAACGTTGCAGCATAAGCCCTTACGACAATCTCTCCAAATAGTACAATAATAGTCTATGTGTGCTAATACATATGCATCAATTTTATATACAATTTCTGGATACGGAATGGCAAATAATGGCAGATTTTTTAAGATAAACCTAGATTACTGGTACTTTTTGGACATGTAAGGTCCATGTGCTTGTCCCATGCTTATCTTTTGTCAGTGTGGAGACCAAGCACTTTTGATATTTTTTAAGGGATGGTTCAACATTGTCATCATTTTGAATTAGTACTTACGGTAGTAAATTTCATGACACCCCCGGCCCAAATTAGTACTTCAAAAATAATGATTTTGCCCCCCAAAATCATAGGAAAATTGCACAAACAGGCCAAAACTTGACCGTCATTTTCCATATTCTGTGACACTGTACAGACCCATTGAACCCCCACCCCTCTTGGGTACTGTAAGTACTAATTCAAAAATGTTTAAATTGTTGAACCATCCCTAAGTGAGCTCCATTCAAACAAACTGCCATTTGGCCACCATTGCCTCTGTCAAAATCGGGCTTAGATATCAACATATTTTTAGACTTTTTCTCATTGACCAACATCTTGTTGTATGAACGCCATTCACTTTATTCTTTCAACTTTGCAGTTTAACTGCTGTTCTACCTCATGTCCGGTTTATACCTGTTGCATAAAAGGTGGTGTCATCTGCATACATATTAACTTTTGTCTCATTTAAGTGCAATGGGAGATCATTGATATAAGTTAGGAACAATAGGAGACAAGTAAAAGAGCCCTAAGGGACTCCATGCTTTACATAACTAGCTTCTGACAGCTTAGTGTTAACATTTACTTGGTGAGACCATCTATTAAGGAAAACTTAAAGGTCTTTCTGAAACGTTCACAGAAAACATGTATCCTTTGCAATGATAAGCTAAATTGCTTCTCTCAAACAAAAAATAATGCGGGCACCAGTCTAGGACTGAGTCTGGCTATCAACCTAAATGTACACACTGTTGAATTTCTCTTGTATTCTGTGTTCAGAAAAAGACAACTCAACCAATCGCCCACAGAGGTGATTGAATCCTTGCAATAATATTCTGATTTTGACTTCTTCTAATTCCATAAGGAATTTATGCTGCTTCTCTTTAAGTATGTCAGGAACAGCTAGATTTTTTTATATCAAATATGCCAATATAACTCAAAAGTAGCACATTCTTTAACAACATACGTGTAAAATGAAATGTATTCATGTTGAGGAACATAGGCAGTTGTCGTGCAAATATCTTTTTAGGAGTAAGCTGTTTTTACAAAAGATGGCAGACGGGCAGTGTTTTTCATATACATGTCTTAATCACACCCACATACAGAGGGAGGGAGGGAGGGAGGGAGGGAGGGAGGGAGGGGGGAGAGGGAGAGAGAGAGGAGAGAGAGAGAGAGAGAGAGAGAGAGAGAGAGAGAGAGAGAGAGAGAGAGAGAGAGAGAGAGAGAGGAGAGAGAGAGAGAGAGAGAGAGAGAGAGAGAGAGAGAGAGAGGAGAGAGAGAGAGAGAGAGAGAGAGAGAGAGAGAGAGAGAGAGAGAGAGAGAGAGAGAGACCTTCCTTTATGTAAAGCAGCTCATTCAAAAGATCTTCTCAAATCCAGGTTTAAAAAAAAGGATAAGTTCTTTCAGCACTGCAGAAAGGTTAATAAATGAATGTTCCACACATGTATCTTTAAAGGTAAATGGGTTAAACAGATGCTTGTTGTATATCTGTGGATTTCAGGAGGTGAAAAAGCTGTCTTGCACCCCGGTGTTTGAGTGAATTTAAAAAGTGAGTGTCACAAGTCGATTGGTTGTAAAGGTATAAAATGGTAAGCTTTGCATTTCCCATAATTCACGGGATTAAAAAGATGAGTATCACGCACTCCAGGATTTTCAAAACATTTGAAAGATGAGTGGCATACATTTCAGGGCTTGAGAGGGTTAAAAAGATGAGTGTCACATACTCTAAGGTTTGAGAGGGTTAAAAAGATAAGTGTCACATACTCTAAGGCTTGAGAGCGTTAAAAAGATGAGTGTCATATACTCTAAGGTGTGAGAGCGTTAAAAAGATGAGTGTCACACACTCCAAGGTTTGAGAGGGTTAAAAAGATGAGTTTCACATATTCCAGGGTTTGAGAAAGTTAAAAAAGAGAGTTTTTTTTTTCTTTTTTTGCTTTAATCTTTGACATTGATTTCAGTTTTGACTGCTACTGGCCCTGCCTAGACTTATCTATTAAAAAGATGAGAGTCACACATTCCAGGGGTTTTCAGTATGTTTGTAACTCTTTCAGTACCAATTATGACTAAAGTTGATCTACATAAGTCAAACTAGTCTAAATTATCATTAGGATCCCAGATTCGTATTTTTCATAAAAAGACCTTTCATTAAAGTACCAGTATGCCTATAATTCCGTAGAGAATATCCCAGGTCAACAGCTTTTATCGGCCCACTTTGGGCCCAATGCATGCTGAGAAAAGCTGTTGACTCCCTCCAAATTTTGGCACTGAAAGAGTTAAAAAGATAAAACTCATCAGATCTTGGCTCTCTCCAGGGTCAAAAAAGACTGGTGTAACTGATATCAGAAAAAATGATCACCAGTTAATGGACAATTCATTTTCAGCTCCATTGGTCAAGAGCTTCCTCATTGCAGTGTAATATATATCAGGTTTTACTGATAAGAGCTGGCTACTCATTATTTTTATCTGATGGGAAAATTTATGATCCCACGTGACAAAAGCTAGTTTATGAAGCATACAAGGACATATGGGTCGTGACTGCATGAATGAACTAACATCACGGTGTGGATGTTAAAATGCATTGAAGATATTCATTCTGTGAAATTTGTTGCTTGCAAGGATCTAATGTTTTTATGGATCTACAAAATATAATATAAAAGAAATAAACATCTTTGACTCTTTGAGTCTTTTGACTCACCAATAAATAATCCCTGATTACTGCTGGAAAATGAGGAACAAATGGTTTCATTACATACAAGCTTGTGTTACATATATGAAGGGGGTTAAGGGGTTTTCCGTACTGGCATACTGGGCATTTTTATTTCCTGTACTTATGTACTGGAGGCCCTCTTCAATTTCTGTACTTTGTACCAACCATTGTTTGTACACTTTCTTCTTTTCCTAAACTTGTACTAGGGCAAAATTATACTTCCACGCGCATACTCGGGACCCCCTTACCCCTCCCCATATATTAAAAAACTCTCATAGGAGCAGCTTCCTAAAATTGATGAACTTTCAGCATGGCCTCACAAAATGATGTGCAGAGTTTTGATAAGTATTATGCCAGTTTAACTGAATCCACTATAAGTTAAAGTTGTTGGATTCCATTTTCTTGGACAAACATAAAAAGCCTCAGGAGGCTAATATGGTTTTGAAAGACTCTCCCTAATTGAAATCACACTTTATGGTGTGACCCCCTTATGTGGTTCACAGGAATTACATGTACCTCCCCTCAGTTCCTGGTGATGTCACAAATTATATCTATAGGGTCAGAATAAGCGGTTAAGGGGTGTCACAAGGGGTATTCTCTTGATATCACATAGTAAAATTTTTTATTTGTTCCCATGATTCGTGATAAAAAGAGAGCATGTCTTGTCATTGTTTCATACCTTGTTAAAATACAAGTAAACCTATGATATTATCGTGATTATTGTAGTTTACTTGTGTAATTATAGCTATAGTGCATTTTTAAAAAAAATTTCGTGAACCCTGATACCCCCCCCCCCCCCATGTTCCCCTGTTGAGATAAAGAGCCACATCAGTTTTATCCGTGAGGGGATACTTTTATATTGTGGTCCTAGATATGTGCATGGGCTGATTCTACAAGGTTACACTTTAGACAACGCTATGTAGGACATCGACATTCTTTTCGTAGAGTGACCACGGCACAGCAGCAGGTGGGGCAATGTATATATACAAGATGACAGGCAGGTCATATTGTACAGGTGAGATTGATCTCTATGCAGTCAATTTAATATTTTTATTTTCTCTATGTTTATTATTAAAAAAAATTGCTGATGTGGTACAAGCAGGAAAATGAAAAGTTAGGGAAAAAAGTGTGACTGGGCTTTATACAGTGTGTTTCATCTATAAGTTGTTTCAAGTTTGTGCAAAAAATGTTTGTAATACTATCATAAATTTTCATCAGCTTGGCTGGAAAGGATACATGTAGTGTTAAGGTGCATGTAAAATGTTCTTTGAATGCTGGAACTTGGATTGACAGGATTAGGCCTAGCAGAGTGATGTGTGTGTTTAGGTCAACCACGTTAAATAGGTGAGTAGGGATATGTAGGAATGAATACTTTTTTTTTTTATTTAACTTAAATTTTAACTGAAAAAACATTTTTGCCATATGAAAGGAAAGTGCAGGTAAGATAATTAAGCTTTGCACATTCAGTAGTCAACCAAAGTTGGGCTTTATTTTTTCTTGTATAAACATTTGTGGTAGAAGAGAAACACTGATTTTTTGGGATCAGTTTCAATAGTATACTCACAAATTTGGTTTATTTTTAGAGCTCAGTCAAGTCTAAATCTCATTCGTCCATTCAATGTGTGCATAAGTCTGTCATTAAACTCTTTCAGTGCCAATTGTGACTGAAGTTGAACTACTTAAAATGAACCGCTCTGAATTATACTAAGGGTGCTAGATTCATGTTCCTTGTAAAAAGACCTTTCATTCAAGTACCAGCATGCCTGTAGTTACATAGAATATAATAGTCCACGTCAACAGTTTTTCTGGGCATGGTTTGGGCACACCAAGGAAAGCTGAAGACTCGGTCCAAAATGTGGAACTGAAAGGGTTAATGACAACAAGATGTAGAAAAAAATAGATAGATAGATAGATAGATAGATAGATAGATAGATAGACAGACAGACAGACAGACAGACAGACAGACAGACAGACAGACAGACAGACAGACAGACAGACAGACAGACAGACAGACAGACAGATAGAGAAGCAGAGTGATTAAGTACAGTCAATATAAATCCTCTCCTGGTTAGTGACAATGAGTCAATAGCTTTCCTTTCCATAGGCTGAACACATTGCACCCAGCCTGGGCCCAGCAAAGCTGTACGCCTTGTACATGTCATTAATACTGGGCTTATCTAAGATTGTCAGCAAAAATACTTTCTGTGAACTTAAAATTTAAGTTGAAGCATTGATAGCCAATGACAATACGTGGCATGTATATTAATTTCCCACCTTGACTGCATATCTGGTTGTCTGAGTAACCATAGTCTCGCCTGCTCCAGGGAAGCGGGATATTGCATGATTACTAATATTTTGGAAATAAGGAATACCATGGAAGTAGACATTTAAGTTTACAAATACCAAAGTTTAGGTCTTCCTGAGTTTGTTACAAGAATAAATTTCCATCTGGTTGTGCTAAGTTCTCCCATGGAACCTACCAACTCAGGAAGCACTAAATCAATATGACTTTGGTATTTGTAAACTTAAATTTCTCTAAAAGATGAATTTTGTAAGAAAGTGGGTATCATGCCCTGTCTGTGACAGTGATATACCTGTGTGTCCTCCTTGATTGACAGGCATGCACCCCCCCCCCCCCCCCCATGCTTTGTGATGGGAAATTGATATACATATCTCGTATTTACATCCAGGCACTTTGGGAGTTTGGCCAGGAAAGGGTTAAAAGGAGTGATATGAAGGACATGAGGCGTAATGAAGTCGTTATCAGTGTCTGTAACAAGTAGGATTTTCCTATGTATGTAGGATTTGGGACTAATTGTACGTTTTAGTAGGATTTTGGGTGAAAATGCTCAGATTTGTGGGATTTTTGCCTCTAATTCATAAAAAAAAAAAAACTAGAAAAGATGATTTGCTCCATAGCAAATCAGTGTGTGTGTCTTTAAAGCATATTGGTATGGTAATGTACAACTAGTCCATAACACAGGAGTAGTAGTTGGAATGGCATCTCTATCTATTATAGCTCTGAAGTTATTCAAGGTTTAAAAATTCTAATGGTGCTACATAGCATAATATCATTAAAATGCTACAACTTTTGATTTTAATTCATTAGGTGCACAATGGCTCACAACCCTCTAATAGAAGTTGGAATGACATCTCTATCTCTATCTATGATAGTGTTGAAGATACTCAAGATTGAAAATTTTGAATACTGCTGATTAGCATAGTTTAAATTACTACAACTTTTGTTCTAGATTCATTACATACACAATGGTCAATAACCCCCTAGTAGAAGTTGAAATGACATCTTTATCTATAAGACTTTTGAAGATATTCAAGATTTAAGATTTCAAATGCTGCTAATTAGTATAATTTAAATTGGTACAACTTTTGTTTTAAATTCATTAGATGTGCAATGGTCAATAACCCACTAGTAGAAGTTGGAATGACATCTCTATCTATTATACTTTTGAAGATATTTAAGATTTAAAATTTCAAATGCCCCTAATTTGCATAATTTTAAACATCTCTATTCTTCTGTTTAAAGAGACCCAACTCCTTGTATGGAGATACAGTCATGTCAAGTTTGGAGTTTCTATGCATAATAGTGTCCAAGAAAAGTGTTGGACAAATTCACTGGTAAGAAAGAAAGAAAGAAAGAAAGAGAGAGAGAGAGAGAGAGAGAGAGAGAGAGAGAGAGAGAGAGAGAGAGAGAGAGAGAGAGAGAGAGGAAAGGAAGGAAGGATGAAAGAAAGACAGACAGACAGACAGACAGACAGACAGAAAGACAGACAGAAAGAAAAAACACACACACTTTAAATATCTGTTAATTTGAGCATATTTACATGCTTTTGGGGTTTCTGTAGCTCTGACAAAAGGGCAAAGAAAACTCACAAATGAAAGTTTATCTTATCAGAGAGTGCTACAGTTAAATTTGATGTCATAAAAGCTTTAAAATTGGCTAAAATACTCCAGTTTTGTGGATTTTGGCATCAAAGATACCACAATCATAATGCTGCGACACCTAGCCCAGAAAAGTATGATTTTTGTTGATCAATGTTGCAAACACTGCATTATGTCAGGCTCTCTGTCCAAAAATCACTGTCAACTTGAATGTGATCATGCTGGTATAGCTTGCAGACTGTTCGGCCACAAGGAAGTGACTTGCCTCTACTTAGCAACACTTTTTGAGAGCCTCCTGATGGGGCTGCAGTTGGTGAAAAACCAGAAGTAGGGGAATCCTACCGTGCACCATGACAAACTAATCAGATGGACTGGTTGTAGGACAATAGACCTGCACCATGACAAACCAATCAGATGGACTGGTTGTAGGACAATAGACCTGCACCATGACAAACTAATCAGATGGACTGGTTGTAGGACAGCAGACCTGCACCATGACAAACCAGTCAGATGGGCTGGTTGTAGGACAGCAGACCTGCACCATGACAAACCAATCAGATGGACTGGTTGTAGGACAGCAGACCTGCAGGTGTTTGACTGACTTACCATGATGAAGGGATAGTCCCAATGTCAGTGCTATTTTGGGAAGCCACCAGATGGCGCTGCAATTATATCTAAACTAGAACTAAGTACTTCTCTCCCAGCCAAGAGTATGCTGTCCTACCAAGTCTGCATCCCTGGTGTGCCTGAATTGTGCAGTTGCTCTCAATCTTGGGACAAAAGGCCTGATGGAAGAACTTTAGAACTCTACAGGGTCCTCACAATTTGTGTGTTCAGTCTCTTGTGGGAAGTAGGATGGTCAAGGATAGCAGGGAACACTGTCGTACTTATCAAGTTTAAATGTTTGGTGGTCAGACATTTATGGAAAATTAAAAAGTACAGACCTATATATTTTATATGACTTACAAAGGAGGCCAAATCTGTTTATTACTCACCATGGAACATATGTTGGCCTCTACTTCCTACTTTGTTGTAAGGTGGAGAAATCCAAATGGCTGGGAGAAAACCAGGGCACAATTGTGGTCAGAGTGATAGGAACATTGACAGATAGCAAAGTGTGACCTGGACAAGTTATCAACGATTGAAGGATAAATGATATTAAACCATCAAATAAACTGTGATGGTCTTTTTCACATGTACATGTATAATAAAGAAAAAAGAAAAAAATATATAAACTAATAATAATAAAAACAATAATAATAACAACAAACAAATATGATAATGATAATAATAATAATAATAATAATAATAATAATAATAATAATAATAATAATGATATCCTGAGTTCGCCAGCATGCTATCACTGCCCCCTGGTGTGCAACCTGTCAGTTTGCTCACTCTGTCCATTCATATATGATTTACTGTTGTACAAAGTTTTTTATTTTATATATACTGGCTCACAGATTTGGCTGTGATATGTGTAATCATGATGTACATTCATGTAGTAGTCAGTACAAAGGTCAGAGTCAATTACCCACAAAACTGACCCACCCATCTGAGCCATATGGACCACCCTAGAACTCAATTTTGTTAAAAGTTCAACATTTTTTATAAGAATAAACATATTCAACGCACGAGTATGATGCTCATAAGTGGTAAAAAGTAGGTCCAGGATGTTTATTAAAGCATACAGGTGCTTATCAATAGTATGAGTGCATTATAAAGATATGTAGTGACATCTTGGAGGGCTGAATGGCTTTTAATATTTACAGTTAGAGCATTAAAAAAAAGCAGGCAAAGTGACACATTTCTTGACCTGATAGCTAGCACCTTGACCTTCAACATTCCAGGATAATTTGTCCTAAATAGTTCATCATAGCTTTATGTGCCAACTTAAATCAAAATATGATGACTGTCTTCAAGTGATCTGGAGAAATTAGTTTACAGATAAGTACATGCAGATCATGATTGAAGAAAATCTGGGGGTGGATAGTTACAAAATGTCAGGTACTATCAGACTTGACTAGTAGGTCACAGTAAAGAAATACCCGGTAGCAGGTCACGATGACCCAGAAATCTCAGTTGGTCATAGCATAACTTAGGGGGCAGACAGGTCATTATTAAGGGGGGTAGGGATATTGGGGGGGGGGAGGGTCACAAAATTTCTCTACCCAATTATGGGGGGGGGGGCACGAAATTATACATGCTCCTAGTGGGGGTGGGGGTCATAAAATTGGCCCACCACCATGGCAGGCGGGGATGGGGTGTCATCAAATTGGGAATCAGTTTATAACAGTCCTACAACAATAACTAGTATACAAGCCGGGGGGGGGGGGGGGTGGTCACTAAATTCTGCAGATTTGCTGAGGAGGAGGAGGCCGTGAATTCTTGTCGGCTTTTATTGGGGGGGGGGGGGAGGGTGCGCAAAAACTATGATGGTATGCCATCCCAATATCCTGAGATGGATGTCAGCGGGTTTTGCACCTAGTTGTTATGGGGTTGTTTGTTTGTTTTTTTGTTATTGTTTTTCAATCATGGACTGAAGTACATGAAAATCCAACCTGATATTATAAGTCAACAGAGAGAGGAATGTATAAAAGACAGGTTTGTTAAAACATATGTGTATAAGTTGGAGGTGGATATACACATGTAGCTAGACCCTGTGCATACATGTACGAGGATGTTTACCTATCATGACTACGGCTACTTCACGAGTATCTTCACCTGAAAATGTCAAGTACAGCATTCCATTGATTCCTCCTGTGATTAACCCACGCCAGGTTAGAGTAATACTGAGTCAACATTAACCCTCCCCAGGTTAGAGTAATACTGAGTCAACATTAACCCTCCCCAGGTTAGAGTAATACTGAGTCAACATTAACCCTCCCCAGGTTAGAGTAATACTGAGTCAATATTAACCCTCCCCAGGTTAGAGTAATACTGAGTCAACATTAACCTTCCCCAGGTTAGAGTATACTGAGACAACATTAACCAGGGATGAAAGTCTTCAGTTTTTTTTTCAGAAATTCAGTTTTTTTTTTCTGAAAAGTCAAAGAAGAGAGTGATGTCCTTTTTGCCTGGAAAGCCTTAATCTGGTTTAAAAAAAAGAAGGGGTGGGGTATGGTTTCAGTTTTTTTTTCTCAGCAAAGTCACTTTCATCCCTGATTAACCCTCCCCAGGTTAGAGTAATACTGAGTCAACATTAACCCTCGCCAGGCTAGAGTAATACTGAGTCAACATTAATCCTTGCCATGTTAGAGTAATACTGAGTCAACATTAACCCTCCCCAGGTTAGAGTAATACTGAGTCAACATTAACCCTCGCCAGGTTAGAGTAATACTGAGTCAACATTAACCCTCCCCAGGTTAGAGTAATACTGAGTCAACATTAACCCTCCCCAGGTTAGAGTAATACTGAGTCAATATTAACCCTCCCCAGGTTAGAGTAATACTGAGTCAACATTAACCTTCCCCAGGTTAGAGTATACTGAGACAACATTAACCAGGGATGAAAGTCTTCAGTTTTTTTTTTCAGAAATTCAGTTTTTTTTCTGAAAAGTCAAAGAAGAAAGTGATGTCCTTTTTGCCTGGAAAGCCTTAATCTGGTTAAAAAAAATGAAGGGGTGGGGTATGGTTTCAGTTTTTTTTTTTTCTCAGCAAAGTCACATTCATCCCTGATTAACCCTCCCCAGGTTAGAGTAATACTGAGTCAACATTAACCCTCGCCAGGCTAGAGTAATACTGAGTCAACATTAATCCTTGCCATGTTAGAGTAATACTGAGTCAACATTAACCCTCCCCAGGTTAGAGTAATACTGAGTCAACATTAACCCTCGCCAGGCTAGAGTAATACTGAGTCAACATTAATCCTTGCCATGTTAGAGTAATACTGAGTCAACATTAACCCTCCCCAGGTTAGAGTAATACTGAGTCAACATTAACCCTCCCCAGGCTAGAGTTATACTGAGTCAACAGCTTTCCTTTGCATGCTATAGCTGCAATGTGCCCATAGTACCCCGCAGAAAGCTGTTGACCTGGACTTATATTCTGTGTAAGTGCAAGCGTGCTGGTACTTGGATGAATGGTCTTTTTGACAAGGAACATGAATCTAACACCCTTATTATGATTCAGAGCAGTTTATTTCAAGTAGTTTCCTTTTTGTCACAGTTGGCACTGAGAAAGCTAATGTCCAACCCATGTCAATGAAAGCTGTTGTATCAACAAGACGGGTTATTCTGAATAGTCTCATCTACTTCGTAAATGTTTTCAGTTAAAGACAGACCTAATTTTAAAAATGACCTCTTTCAAAGCCAAATTTTGATGGAGTCCAACAGCTTCCCTTTGGGCACATTGTATCCAGGAAACTGTTGATCTGGACCCATATAGCCTCTGCAACTGTAGGCAGGCTGGTACTTGAATGAAAGGCCAGATTACAAAGAATATCAATCTGGTATTCTGTCAATTCAGAGCACATAGCGTTTTGTCCTAATTGGCAATGGAAGAGTTATAATATGGGAGCAGATGACATGTTGACATCCATGCAGTCAACACACATTTGGGCGTGAGAGGGTTAAGGCTGAGTGCCTCGTGTTGACATCACAATACCTCGTCTTTGAAGTAACCCATGCCTCAAAACCCGGGTCACCCACGACTTAAAAAGACACAGCTCTGTACACAAGAGCCATGGGTTATTCAGGCATGCTTCCTTCAGTTGTAGCGTCTCTGCTCATATTTCTGATTCATTGAAAGTTGCTGTGGATGTTTCTTTGATTGGTTCTGTGGAGACTCTTTATTTTACTACAGTAGATATGACCACGAGGCTTATGAATTAATGAATGCATGCTGCACCTGTCAAGTCAATGTTCGCGGAAATATGCCTTTGACTGTGCAGCCGGCAAAGTGGACAAATAACATGCCGGTGTACAACATGTACAGGTGACCAGAAGTGATACCTGTGAGACAGACAGATGTAACTCTGTCACCCACTTTACTTAACTTCAACCCCCTGTCTAAAGATGGAACTACTTTCGTCCAGAAAGGTTACCATTGAGAAGGGTCTTACAATGTTTATCATGGACCCCCTCATGAAAATTCTCATGGATGACAAGTCAAGGAGAGGTAAGTTCATATGAATGTCTAGAAATTATTTGTGGTGAGGACCTGAGCATCGCAGAAACCCTGGAAGTGTGTTTTTGGTCAGGCAAAGGTAGATTTGTTTCTTCAATTGGAATTATAGTGAGCTTTTAAAGTGTGGGTTGTTATTGGGGGTAATGGCCTCTCACAAAGATTGTTACACAAAGCAAAATAACTTAGCTATATATTTACTTTTCTTTCCAATATATGTTGATTTTCAGGTGAACACAAGTGGGCATACCAACCATTACCCTTCAAGGTAGTTTCAATATTTGACTGGAGTGTCAGTACACATAAATTAATTCTTTTGTGTGTGTGAATATTGTGAGCATTTTACGGACATACGGACATACCAGTGATTCAGAAATAATGAAGGGAGAGTTTATAGCTGACAGACAAGGAAAGGATTCAGCATTGAAAACACCTCCAAAGAAAAAGTGGTTCAATAAATATAGATGTTCAGGTTGATGGTGATGTTGATACAAAAGGATAATAAAACCCACCAACAACAGAAATTGGAATTTTTGAATTTGTTGAATATTGCCTCATGTGCCATGCAGAAAATACACAAATGCAGAAAAGCCCCGAGGCTGTGTGTGTATATACTAATAAGATAGATGTTGAAGGTGCTTTGTAAGTTAACTCATTTATTCCAAGGCCCAAGTCCATCATTTTAATAACCAAATGTGCAATTTGCATGAACTGACAAAACAAAAATGAGGACTTTAAACATTTTTTCAGAAAGTGGTTTAAATAAAAGTAGAAAAGAAAATTTGCTGAATAGCGAATCTGACTGTGTCTTTAAAAAGTAGCACCTCGGAATGGTGTCTCTTTACTTTAGTGGTGGGTTGGCTCGATGCTTCCATCAATGTTCATGCAATGATACAACTATGGATGTATATATATATATATATATATATATATATATATATATATATATATTAATTATAAGCTATCAAATGACAAGGTACACTTGAAACAGTTTAACTGTCTGGTTCCCATACTTTTAGCAACAGGTGTTTTATTACTGCAGTGCACCACAAAGTTGTTTTTCATTCACCCTTTTGTTGTTTGCTTTATGGATAAACTGGATCAACAGCCGTCTTAATATCATTTACCTGAACCCAATAAAATGCCCTGAGCAATCCACAAGAAGTAATTCACCTGGCATATCTGGAACTAAGTAATGCAGTGACAGAATTACATTTTTTGACAGATTAGCATTTTACAGGAGATCTGAATTTATAACGCACTTCTTTGAACTGGCCCAAACCAGCTGGTGATCAAATGTCGTCTGCTTCAGTGTTTTTGACTGGTTTCAACAGTAGTGAAAAACAGTTTAAATGAGAAATGTTGATGAAACCTGTCAAAAAAAAAACATTGTCCCAGTCAACAGTTTTCCTTGGCCTTATTGTTTGAGTGGTTAAGCTGTTGAATAAGGCTTAATTCAAGGGGAAAGGTTAATAATGCAGATTTACAGTTGAAATCGTTAAGTGAATTTTGTGGGGTAAAAAAATGTCAATTTTCTTAACCCATACCTGGTTAGAGGTGACTGAGTCAATAGGTTTACTTGGTTCAGCTTGTGTACGTTGTGCCCAACCCACAGACAATGCCAAAGTAAAAACATTAACATGATTAGCGCAAATGACATTTTACATCAGGGCACTTTTGGTTGATTTGTTCAGGAAAAGGATAAACAAATTCTGATATGAAACCTGTCAATTTGAGCATTGCAAGGTGTTGTTAGCCCTTGAAGTGCCAATATGTAGGCTGACTCAACAACTTTCCTTGATGCATTGTGTCAAAATCGCATTAAAGAAAGCTGTTGACCTAGACTGTGTATGCTCACAGGAACCGCCACAAACCGACCAGGTTTGAGGGCACTCCAACAAGAGTCCCGGGTATGAGAAACTTGAAGATGGAATTATTATAATAAATCAGATAAGTCTGATTACATGTGACTATCATGTGACTGGCACACAAAGGGTTAACTGGCTCCTCGAGAGTTGCCTCCATAGCAGCAGTGACAGGGCGTTGATATTGTGTTGGCCCAGCTGATGAGTGCCCACATCAGTAACTTTAAAGCAAGCCTGGGAGGCCGCTATGAAGGCAACACAAGAGGGGTAAGTGGTTAAAGTAAGAATGAGTCAAGTACTTCACTGTCATGTAGACTTCCACACTAAAAATTAAGCCTGGGCAATATGTAGGAAGGCTGTAGCCCTCAGGCAGACTCTTCTAGAAGATCAGTGGTAACTTCCATGTAATTTGTTATGTCATAGCCCAAAATTAAAGAAAAAAGATCAAACAGAACACAAGTTACACTCCATCGGTTCAAGTGGGAAAATGTCATAATGACCACTGTGTGCCAGTATGTTACCTTGGTAACAATATGTGTGTATGTATGTACATGTGTATGTATTTATGTATGTATAATAGAACCTGACCGAACCCGAACAACCGAACCCGAGCTTGCCAGGTTTCAGGATTGAAGCCCGGCTCGGGTTCGGCTTTCACAGTCACTAAACGTTCGGGTTCGGTTATCACTGTCAATGGCAATAAAGTTAAATAAAAGGGTCACTGAGGTTACTTTTTGTACTTGGATACACTTTAAACAATGCAACAAATGATACTTTGTAATTATGTGTGTCACATGGGTTGCATTAATCGTCTTAATTACATTAACAATAGCAATGACCCTGTGCAAAAGGGTAAAAGCTATTAACCCCTGTCAAATGTTTTCATGTTTGAATTGCATATACCGAACCTGAATGGTGCCCGGTTCGGGATTGATAATGTGTACCAAGTACTGAGTACCCGGTTCGGTTTCAAAATGCATGCCCGGTCAGGCTCTAATGTGTATATATGTGTATGTATATGTATGTGTATATATATAATTATGAGGGTGGCTCAATTAGCATACATGTACATGTACATTCATTTCAAGAATGCTTCCAAAATTATACTGGATATTATCAAATGGAAGCAGCATTCACAAGGAAAAATATTTTGAACTTTAATAAAATTTTGGACTTGAGTTTGTGAACAAGGTTTTTTCAGTGAATATCACTACAGATTTTCAGAGAATGTGCCAAATTATTATTTCAACAAAATGTTGAAAATGCAAAGCAGTGGAGATTAGTAAACTTCAAAATGTTTATATTGCTTGGACAAATATTTTGAGTTACAGCACATGAGTTGATGATGAGTACTGTCAAGATTAAACCTTTGAACTTTGATCTACTCACAGTGATTGGCTACATGCTGCAATATTTATTTTCTCATGTATGCCTCACTTCCATTCTGCCCTAATAAAGTTGGCAAATACAATGTAACCTCTTCTGTATAATATTTATATTACTCGTGCATGGAAGTGGCACATATTGGATTATCAGCCCTAAACTACAAAAGTGCTCCAAGTTAGCTTTTGTGTGTACCAAAAATTCTATTTTGTCTGTCATGTTGACCTTTTTAATCTAATCTTGTAATTGTTTTTTCTGCTAGTCTCGAGAGTGTAAGTTGGGTCAGCAGGAACAAACATGCACCTTTTAACTTGAAGATGTTCTGATTTAGTGTGAAGAGGGCAAAGGAGTGTATTGTATGTAGAGTGTGAAGTACCACTCAAACACACAGTGGTCTACCTTTAATACCTTAGAGCACCACATATGTGGCCTTATTATGTGGGTGGCTTCTCTTAAGGGGCAAAAACAAAAGTACCATGTGATGGTTGCATGGAGAAGTGGTCTGTGCAGAGGGAGGGGCTTCTTGTCAGAGGGCCTTATAAGATGGGGACCACTGTATAGACATGCACTGTACATGTACTTTCAATCTGAAGAGGATTTATGCAGATGTGATTGTACATCCCCCTCAAAGATGAAAGAAGTATTTACAGATAGTTGACTTTTAAGGTAATGCAAACATAAAAGTGACTTGTATTCAAAGCCAAATGCCTCTGTGATGCCCTCGATAAACCCACAGGCTCCGGGTCTTCCGATAAAGTTGAAGATATCCTGTTTTTATGGTCATAAAAATCGCTTGAGTTTCCTGTCTCCCACTTTTTTGACGGTATCCTCCATGACAAAGGAAAAGGATGTTTTTATACCCATCTCAGCACACCCTCATCATGCATGCATGTTGCACTGTAGCCGCCATGAACACACTTGAGATATATACTGTAATGCTGGCCTAAAGGTTTGATGAACCAATATCACCAAAAAGAATCTTGTTCTTCTTAAACTGCTGAATACATGCGGTCAGATGTAGACTAATAGTTGCTTTATGGTTGTCATACCATGATTGTTTTTAATCTTCCCAGTTTTCCAGCCAATGTTGGCACAATGCCAGTATAGATAAACAACAGGATATCCATAAACAAACACAATATTGATAAACAGAAAGAGCAAGTATATGTAACTGTAATGATTATAATATGGATAATGTTGGGGCTATATGCGGTCTTGAAATCAAACCAAAAAATGCCTGTTCACACAGTATGTATATATGACCAAGTAGCTCTGACCGCTGAGTCAACAGCTTTTCTCGGTGCTCACTGGGCGCAATGTGCGCCGAGAAAAGCTGTTGACATGGGGTACTTTCTCTGGAACTATAGGCATGCTGGTACTTGAATGAAAGGTCTCTTTACGAGGAATACGAATCTGAGATGGTAATGATAATTCAGACTAGTTTGACTTGAGTAGATTGACTTTAGACGTGATTGCCACTGAAGGAGTTAACTATGGTAGCCTATGCATGTACCTACAATGTATGCCTGAGAAGCACTATGTTGAGCTTTGAGGTACCATGATGTCAAGATAAATACAAGCATTCCTGGTCCATCGTGCGTGAAATGAACTTTGTGGCAGACCGGTATGGAGACTTTTGTTGCTGTGGATACCCAAAGTGAAGAAGAAGTTTTCTACTTTGCATTTTGTCAGTGCAAAGTAAATCTTAAAAGGGCTAATTTAGGCCAAGAAAGGCAAATTAGGCTCAACAAGGTATTCAATTTCTTTTAGCCCAGGCTCACTTTGGCCTGGTTTTAGTTAAAAAAAAAAATCATGTGAAATAAATTTAAAGGTTTGAATCATGATGAATCATGGAATTCTGGGAAAATAATAGCTTCCTAATCTGCTTGAATTGATATGCAGAATACAGAGGGAGATAATTTGTGCTTGGCCCAGATTTCGGACATGATACACAGGCTAATGGGGAAGAACCTGAGGTGAGGTGAGGCCACAAGTAAACAGATATATATGGCTGGGTAACATGTAGACTCTGTGGTCTGTCAGCTATATTCAATTAAAGTGCCGTCTCCTAGCCACCCTTCAGGGCTGGCCAGTCTCCCATCGTGCTCAAGTGAGTATGGCTATTGCATTGATAGGGCTGGCCCACCCTTAAATGACCGTTGACTTCCAGTAACCTTACTGACCCAATGAATTTACTGCATACTCAAATATTTTTTTTTATATCTGAGGATTTATTTCTTCTTTTATTTCACATTACTGTATTTTCTATTTTAGAGATTGTGGGGGTTCTTGACCTAAAAAAAAAGAAAAAAGAAAAAAATCCTTACCTCCATACCCCTGAGAATTTAAAAGTTTGATGTCTCTGGAACCTGCCCATTAATTAAGGGTGTCCTCAATGGATATACATGTACAGAACATTGCTGCCTCTGTCTGACACACATGGTCTGTATGTGGAGATATGATAGCCTATGTGATTGGTTCATGGCCATGCTGGACATCTATAAAAACCCCTACACCTCCTACAAGGGTCAGTACTCTTATCAGCCTTCCTCCTCATTTGAGATCCGAGTGATAAAAAATCAGACAAAAAATTTAAATTTAAAGACTCTTTTTCACAGCATTTTACCTGTGATATTCAGAGTAAGTTTACAGATTGAAGGCTTGTTACATGTTAATTTTTTTAGCGCCCGGGATGCTTTTTGGCAGGAATATGGTATACCATGCTTTGAAATACAGGCAGACAATGATACAGTGGTCTCCCTCTTGTAAGGTTGACAGTCATTAAATGGCCGTATGAAAAGGGTGGACTGTATAGAGGAGGAATATTATGTAAATGTCACATTTCATGCAGGAACATATGGCCTCTGCCAGGGAGTGGCCTCTGGTGAGAGGGCACCACTGTTCCGTTTGGTAATCAATGAATGTAAGCTCTGTCCATAATATGATAACCAGAAAAACAGACGGGAGAAAAAAAGGTTTCCAGACATAGACCACCCAGTAGTAATCTGTGATTATTGGTACATGTACAGTGGCCCCTCCTTTGAGAGACCACTGCTACAGTGGAGTCAAAAGTGGTCACACAAAGCAGGTGGTCTCTCAATGGAGCATTAAGGTCATGCCACATGTAAGTCTCTTAGTCTAAAGAAGGCGCATGGTGTGTCCTTGTCAGGGCCTCTTGAAAGAGAGGCTGCTGCACTTGCAAGTTCATATCCACTTTTGTCTGCTCTCTATGAGGGTAAAATAAATATCCTTACCCAGGGTAATAAACCCAGTTAACTTGACAGCTGTGTGTCTGCATGTTAACTTACCCAATATAGAAGGTACCAATCCCTGCAGATATATCTACAATTTGAGAAGAGTTACATTTCAATAAATAGTAAAAGAAAGAGCTTTTATTTTTGCATTGACTGTCCTGTCATGCTTCTTCTGCTGCAAGGCCAGCTGGGGCAAGACTTGCATGAAATACAAAAGCCACTGGCCACATTCTTGCTGACAGACTGAAAGAGTTAACTCATGCAGTGCCAACTATGACTTAAGGGTTAAGTTGAACTGCTTAATGAACTGCTCTGAATTATAAAAATGGTGCTGGATTCATGTTTCTTGTAAAAAGACTTGATTGTAGTACCAGCATGCATGTAGTTACACAGAATATGATAGTCCAGGTCAACAGCTTTCCTAAGCACGCTTTGGGTGCAATGTGCCCAAAGTGCACCGAGGTAAGCTGTTGATTCAGCCCAATAGGTGGCACTGAAAGAGTTAACGGTTTTTGAAACCAAATCCATTCTGGTCATAGTCTGCAGGCAGCCAGAAGGTACCTCATAAATTTGAAATTTACCACGTAATCTTTTCAAACATTTACCAAATTCCATTCTTTATGTCTACTCCATTGAAAATCTCATTGTGCGTAAGTTTATCACTCCAGGGCCTATTAAAGTGTGGCTGATAATGGGACTGTCGTGTTGTCAAAGGGTGGTGTTGCAAGGTAGCAGGATTTCTCCAGACTGAACTGGGCTGGTCTTTTACCTGTAATAACCAGGTCACTCTATGCTTTAACTCTTTCAGTGCCAAGTTTTGACTGAGTCAATAACTTTCCTTGTTGTGCTTTGGGTGCAGTGTCCCCAGAGTGTACAAAGGAGAGCTGTTGACCTGGACCATTCTTAAGGTCTCTACAAGTGCAGGCATGCTGCTATTTGAATGAAAAGTCGGCTTATAAAGATTCTGAATCTAGTATCTTTACATGTATGCGAACTGAGCGCGCATCGACTTCTCTCAAAATTGGTGATAAAAAAGTAAAATCTCTGTAATAAGTCGAGTTGCATATTTAATTTCTCTCACAAAGAGCTGTAATTGTTGAAGTGCCAGCATGCCCAGCGATAAAGTGGTTACTTTGTGCATTGCTTGGTAAGTCATGCTCTGTCCTCTAATACAAGGGCAGCTGAAGCACAACCTCAGGGGACGGGATACTTCCCCAAACTTTTGGTGGCTTGACCTTTCTAAAACTCACCCTTTGATAGGGCACTTTTTCACAAATATTATACCTTTGTTAGGGAATTTTGTAACCGAAATAGTAGAAAAGATGGTCCCAAATTGGCATGAAATGTCCTCCGTGAAAAAAATTTTGACCTTAGGGAAATTTTACCCTATTTTGGGCCATAAAAGAGAAAAATACTCTTTTGAAAAGAATTTTTGGCAAAATTCTAGACCTTTGTCAGGGAAATTTCGCTAAAAAGTGAGGGGGCTTCAGAATGGCACATACCCAGTATCCTCACTAAGGGGAGTAACCCCCCCCCCCCAATGCAACTTGCCAGGCAAATGCAAAAACCACCACAGGAGGTTTTGACAGCTTGGTAGGAAATGGGTTAAAGGTGTCTGTCTGCATCCTGGGCTCTTGGTAAATGCATAGGGTCCCCTTGATTGGTCATAAATAATGCAGTGTCGTCTTCTGCTTGTCATGCCGTCAGTTTTTATAAGCATACCCTTTATTAGTGGACCCATGTAAATCAAATACAAGTATTCGGTTGTACAGTGTAAATTCAGACTGAAGCTTGTAAAGGTTGCTACAGTTAACTCTTTTAGTCCCAGAGTTTGCCCGAGTCAACAGCCTTCGTCAGCACACTTTTGCACCTAAATTGCACATAGTAAAGTTGTTTACCTGGACCAGTCTTATGGTCGCTGCACATGTAGGCGTGCAGGCACTTGAACAAAAGGCTGTTGTAAAAAAATACGAGTCTGCTATCATCGTATAAATTCAAAGAACATCACCTTTTGTTGAAATTGACAGCAAAAATGTTATGTCTATGCTTAAAAAAACATGTGTCCAGTGTACATTGTTCATACAAACATGCAGTCACATGGCTGCTTGCCTGAAGAGCAGACCCTCTGATATCTATTTATTTTATTTATTTATTGAGCTTCAATCAGCAGTACATCAAGATAAAAGGAAAATAAAACATCACAACACATTAAAACAAAAATACTGCCAACTTGGAAGAGTCAAACAGGTGATTACACCCATACAAGTTGACTCCCCATCTATGATTGGAGATAAAGATGAGTACAGCTATCACTGGATAATAATGGTGATGATTGATTAAAAAGGTCATTTAAAGTTTGCCTGTGCAAGCTAAGTCCTGGCTTATATGCACTGATGTGAACAACAGGTGGACTAGAAGGGGCATTTACTCCCCCAAAGAAAAGTGAAATCCCCATAATGACATTGTTCCGCCACCCAGCTCAGGAGGGATTATTATTGATTCTCGACTTTCAAAATTTGAATCTTTTGCCTCCTGTAGTTCTCGAAATTTTCACGCTTGATTTAATTTTGCGCTTTTCTCGCTACCACTCAAAGCGCGAAATTAAAATGCGCGAAAATAAGTTGCACTGTACTTCACTACAATGTATGGCATTGGATTGCATGAAATTAAAATGCGCAAAAATTCTGTAATTTGAGAAAAATTATGTTTGCGTGAAGTTAAACATGTGCAAAAATGTCTAGAACTAGAGTATTTATTTTGCAAAATGAAACTTCATTTGTGTAGACATTATTGGTAATAGGAATTTCACCATCACAGCCAGTTTGGCCACAGTGATATTATGTTAGTTTGTTTTTTTTTTGTGTGTGTGTGTGTGTGTTTTTAAAGCCAAATATAGATTTACATGTAGTTGCATTTTCTGTAATCTTTTACAATATCTTGAGTGAAGAGTTTCAAATCTCATTCACATGTTTATCATAAAAAAATTAAACTGTAAAATATTTTCAGTCTATTTGGCTAACAGGTGCAGTTAATTTCAGTCGCCAAACCACATCATCTTAGCCACTGGCTATTCGGTTAATTGCTAGCACCAGGTAGAGTTTTTTTTTATACATGTAGTAAAGTCATACATCTCTGTTTTCTTCCACAGTCATGATAAACATGTATTGTCTAATGGTCGATATCACTTAAGCATCACGGGCCATTCACCATTCAAAGTAAAAGGTATAATTAAGGGAAGTGTGGCATGTTAAGGGTCAAAGGTCGCTCAAGGGGAAATGCCTGTAGTTCCCCACAGACTTGTCTGTTACCATTATGGGAAACCAGTCAAGTCGACCACTTAGCTTTTGTGAGCAACGGAAGACCTTGCAGCATCTGTAGGAGGTACCACAAACACAGTTCTAATCAGGCATAATTTCTTTGTGAAATGTTTAAAGTGTGGGCAAAACATTTCTGGCATCTATAGATTGTTGAATCTTTGTTTCATACGTGAGAAATATGGGATAGTCATGTTGTTGAGTGGGAGACAGTAACATTGTCTATAAGACAATTCCACACCTGTTCCAAGAATTTTTCCTCCAATGTAGCTAGCTGCATGCATAAGGATAAGACTTTATATTGCTGATATATATGGATGGTAATGAATCGAATTGTCATGTGTCACACTGCAAGACCAGATCGTCCTGTTATTTAAATCTTGCAGGTTCTCATTCTGGAGTATAATTAGAGGTCGGGGGATGGGGGGAGGGGTGAATGGAACTCCCATTAGTGACCATGCCTCTGTAACAGCTATGTGCCACTCAAATTGTCCACCTTTTCAGCAAAATTTCTTTAACACTTAAAGGTCAAGTATTTTGACAAAAATCCCTAAATAAGATTGATTTTTACCATTTCAAGGCCTAAAATTTGGGGAAATTTTGCTGCGGTAAAATTTTTTCTTTGTGGAGCATTTTGCGTGTCAATTTTTTGAAATATCTTGACTACCTGTATTTTGTTTGAAAATCTCACCAACCATGTCAATAGAGATAGTACTTAAGGGAATCAAAAGAAGGGTGGCTTTTCAAAAGGTCAGGCTACACACTCTTACAAAAATTTGAGGAAGTTCCCCTGGGACCTAGGTAACTGCTTTTTTCAAACATCCGTCTACAGTAAAACCTGACTAGGAGGACCAGCTGGGACATGCATAAGTGGACACCATGCAGACACTCATGGTGATTGATTGACCAGGAGACATACATTGTTTGTGTAGTAGTCAATAGAAGTTGGGCTTGCTCAATTAACTACTTGTACAGTGGTACCTGCTGTATGCAACCACTGCCGTGAGCAGCCACACTGCTTTTTGTGGTCACCTTGCTGGGACACAAGAATCAGTTTCTTTGTAAAGCTACCTGCAGTGACAGGTCACCTGCTGTATGTGGCCACTCTTTCTTGGCAGAAGGGGTGGCCACATACAGCAGGTACCACTGTATATACTTCAAGTATAAGGCACACAGTGGCAATGTACCACCATGAAACATTGTCCTTTTTAGAATTTCTGAAAAAACATCTGATGTTATAAACATTGTCTGCTTTTTTTTTTGACATCAAGAATAATGTTCCGTCAGTCAACATCTTTCCTGGTCTGCTTGCATTGTGCCCGGAGTGTGTGAAGGAAAGCTGTCGCCTTAATGCTCTGAAATGGTTACCCAATTTTCCTCTCTTATCTGCGTTGAACAAATTGAAGCTGTTATCTGCGTTGAACAAATTGAAGCTTTGTATTTTTCTGATTTCCCATGGAAGGCTTCAATCAGGTACCAACAATTACCAATTTTAAAGTGACGTTTTTGCAACCAAATGCTGTTGCTACTGTAAACAGAGTTAAAGCCTGGCTCGACAATTAGCCCTTAAAGTGCTAATCACTGCTATAGATGTTTTCTAGAATTATTGAATTTGTAATGGAATACTAGGAAACAAACCAGAACACATTTAGCCAGTTTAACAGATTCAAATTCCTCATAAAGATACCATTCTTTCAAACACCGGCAAGCCTAGTCTAAAGCAAAAAGTAGCCTCAGTCAACAGCTTTCCTTGGGACGCTTTGTGAACAATGTGCTCAAAGTGTCCCAAGGAAAGCTGTTGATTCAATCTGGAATCAATGCTTTAAGGGTTATGAAAACACGAACAAAGGCATTTGGATACCAGTTTTTTTTTTATATCAAGCAAGGGACAGTTGTATTCTGAAAGAGTTGATCTGTTGATAACAGAGATAGCACCAGATGTACAGAGCACACATCCAAAAGTCCTGTTTTGTGACATTGAAGTGTAATCGTTTGAGTATATATTCAAATCTTTTTGAGTGATAATGCATAACCTTGCAAAGACAGAGTGGTGATAGTCTGCTGAATGTTTGCCACAGAGCACCGTTCAAGGTTTCACCAATATTTCATATGTTAGTGCCAGAATTTTGGTGAGAATCCGAGAATCCATTCTCGTAAAGATTCTCCTTAACTTGTCTTTCTTTAAAAAGAAAACTAATTGACAAAAATCCAAATAGATTCTCGCAAAATTTTGCGAAATTCTGGCCCTGTATACATATATGGCTGTATAAATTGCAAATATTGCTTCTTGAGAATATTCCTGCCATCTCCAAAATCAAGTATTTTTGTTTTTGTTGTTGAAACTGAATTTTTTCGACACAATTTGCTGTTTCAGAGAATCGACCCACAGTGATGTGTCAAAACAGTTCATGTCCCCGGCGAGTCGTAGCAACAAAGGTAAGCCATTAACACTTTCATTTATCCACTCACAGATTGGGTTTAGGTTATGGTGCATTTTGATTTCAGATAGTGGGAAAAATCTTGACAGGGTCAAAGTGACTTGGGCCAGTCACATCATAACACATTCATCAATTCTGTTGCTGTTCATAGCCATGTGATCATGGTATAGCTGGTGACAAGGTACTGCCCAAGTGACAGGAGCAAATGTGATGGTAATTTAACTGCCACTTGTTGCTTTATACTGTGATATATATATATAACTAAATGCATAACTATAGAATCTGTGACTCAATACAAAAATGCCTATTTTTTTTTTTTGTTTTGGCTGAGGATATAGAGAAGGCTCCTCACGTCTGTCCGGCTGTCCCGCCATACGTTATGCTCAGCTTATGTCTTTAACTAGTCTCACATCTTTTGTCAGATTAGTTTTAAATTTTGCGTGGTTGATGGGCATAATGAGGACCAATGCATATTACATGGCCTTGGTGCTGCTCACATTTCCTGATTTTTTAAAATTACATAATTATTTATTGATAGTTCATGTCAGGATCCAATTATTTATTGGTAGTTCATGTCAGGATCGATACCTGTGTGAATTTATGAAGGTATAGTATTCTCAAAAATTGTCATCAAGATCTGCTTCAAACTGAGACATCGCAAATAGACTTCAGGTAGGTCTCAAATTAAAGTGTTTCATTTTAGAAAACTGGGTCACTAGGTGAAATATCTGGGTCACATGACAAGATCACATATTGCATGTTGTAGGCTCCAACATCATTCTTGTTTGACTAGGTTTTACAGAAATTCACTGAGCCACACATGAAGACAAAAATGTGTACCATGAAATAAAACTAGGTCACTAGGTCATCTGAATACAGTGGTCCCCCTCTTATAAGGCCACCCCAAGTGCACTATAAAAGTGGCCTTATAAGAGGGGTTGCCTTTCTTCAGGGGTAAAATACAATGAAAATACCTTATTCGCTGCATGGAGCAGTGGTCTTTCTGGAGTGGGTGGCCTCTCTTCAGGGGGGCCCTTATAAGAGGGGAACCACTGTATTCATATTGTCATTTTGAGGAACTTTAATGTCAACTCTCTCACACACTGGGCTGGCCAACTGGAGCACTGGAGAAAAATTTTGCTACAAAGCTCTTCAAAATCACTACAGATGTTCTAAAAAAATAAGTGTTTCATGTATATGTGAAGAAGTGGAAAAAATGCTGCAGGTAGAGATTTTCAGCTGGACAACACTGTCAAATCCTCAACACTTGGGCATACTGACCTACAAAAGTTCACAGGACATTATGGCTTCAACCAAATCATATTCTCCGCATTTCCCAGTTCGCAGACCTGGATCTCTGCTAGACCACATTACATTTATCTCGACTTTGATCTGCCAGAAAACTGCTGTCCCTTCGTGACACCTGTACATTTACCACAGCTTACAATAATCACCGCCATTCTATCTCAGCAGAGACTGAGGTAAAAGTGTTGTTTGCCTGTTCTTCTGAATTTGTTTCATGATCTGAAATTATCTCCAAAGTATGTGGAGAAATGAAAATTTTCATCGTGCATGTACAGTGAAACCTGTTTTGAGAGACCACCCCTAGGGCAGGCTAAAAAGTGGTCACAAAAGGCAGGTGGTCTCTCAATGGAGATGCAATAACATGGGAAAGATAAGAAATGGGACTTTGAAAATATGGTGTTAAAAGACAGGTGGTATTTCAGTACAGTGGTCTCTCAAAACAGGTTTCACTGTACTGTGTACCAATTTACATTTATATTTAGATAAATTTTGACCCATATATCATGCATGTATGGATGTCCCAGCCAAGTAAGATCTTCCCCAGCTGATAGAGAGGCACATACAACTGAACAGAATGGGGAAACCAATCATAAGTAGCCTCTTTGGGTTCTTACATTTGATCTTTAGTAAGTACTTTGCATTTTCATTTTAACTTTTCTTCATTAGCTGACACAATATTTGCTGGCATGGGGGTATACATGTATTTTTGTGTCATTTTTTTTTTTCTTTTTCTTTTTTTTTTTTTTGCCAGGGGAGGCCCTCTCACCCATCTGTGGAACAATACTAAGAAAATTCTGTTCCTTAATACCCAATGTGACCCTCATGTTGCATACATTTGGATCAAATCTTTTAATTCTGTTTATGTTCAGTTACGAGGAAAGTGAATGTACAGAATATTTAGCTTGCTCGTGAGAAACTGGCTGGAACCAGGATGTGACTCAAATGGTGTTTATCAAAATACCTGGAGCGATGGTACTTTTTCTTTATGACAGGTAAATTAATGGTTTGACTTTGTGTCTCACTTATGTGACTCACAATGCAACATTATGAAAAAGTGCTCTAGTGGTTTGTTCCGATTTTATCTGCTGAGATGTTATCGCCGGCGTGTTGTGCGTTGAAATCTGAGCAGTACAGCAATGTTTGGTGAAAAAGTTTTGTAATGCCAAGCCCATCGACACTTCGATCATTCTTCAAATATCGAACTGAAGGCAAATTTTTGATGGTCGGGTCCCCTTTTCTCATGTTCAGTGATGCCCCTTTCAAGCAATGACTAACCCTGACAGTGCCAATATACACAGAGTTGATGCGCTTTGAATTGATCGAGTTATGCAGGTTTAATTAACAAAGCTTCCATTCAAAAGCCTGCATGCTTACAATAGGAGCCTAACAAAATCTTAGTTGTCCCTTTTGTCACCTTATTGTGATGATAGCGACTGAATTCATAGGTACGCCTGTCTGCTGTTACCAAGTGGGACACCCTATGGATACGCTGTCGTGACCAAAGCGGAGGTTTAACTGTAAAACTTTGGAACGTAACCCCACACATCCATGGATATTTGTCAAGATTCGACAATTTGCGCGTATCAGCGCTACAGCCTGGTACCTTGCAATTGTACACAGGCATATTTCAGGCACAGTACAGCTTTAACTTGATCAAAATCACTCTTTCAAACTACCACACTTTCTTCATGTCTATACACTTTAATATGGCTGACGATGACTAACTGATAGTGGTGTCCCACTTCCCGTGAATTACCGATTAATCTCGTCGCGCAATCCTGGTGGTCAAAATTGGAAAACTAAATTTGGTTAGGTGGGTATATTACTGAGGCTGTAAGAATGGATTAGGTCAACATTTTCCTGGGTGTGCTTTGAGCACAGTTAATGATTCCAAAGTGTACCGAGGAAAGCAGTTGAATCAGACGAAGCTTGAAAACTTGGCACCGTAAAAGTTTTCAAGCTTTGTCTGATTTGGTTGATTCATGTTTTGGAATGGTCTGCTGAGCAGGTAAAATGCTGATCCATGATCATTGCTGGGGTGTCGTGGTCTTTTTGTGTGAGAGCTGCAGCGACCGAGTCATATTCTACTTTATTTATTGTCACTCGATGCAGAATCCAGTGACAGTAAGGATATGCTTGATTACTTGGCTATCACTGTCCATTAGCCAAATAGTTTTTGTGGCGAAATGAGTGGGATTTAGTCCAATAATGTTTTATAACCTTTAGCCACATAGTCAAATTGTTTCAAATGTTTTTCAGCTGTTGAAACTCATATGATATCTGAACTTTGATAACTTTTATCAGGGATGAGAGAAAGACAAAATTGTGCCTGCAGTTTGGGCTGAGATAAACAGCATTTATCTGGTGACTGTAGAGGTGTTTTGGCCAAATTGGCTGAAGCTCTGAAATTATTTGTGCCAACCTAGGACCCCAAAATGAAAGAGAGAGAGAAAACAACAGTGACAATGTTTGCCACTTGGTTATTCCTTTGAGAAAATATACAGTGAAACCTCCCTTACCAAACATCTCCATATACTGAACACCTCCTTATACTGAACACTTTTTCATAGTCCCAATTGTATATATTCATTATAAGCAAACCTCCCAATACTCATCACCTCTCTATACCAAACACCACTGTCTGGTCCCAAGGGTGTTCCGGCAAGGGAGGTTTCAATGTTAAGTGTTAACTGAATTGCAGAATACAGGATTTGTTGTCAGTGGCTTGTCAATGAATCAGGTAATTGACTCATGAGACTGTGCCACCAAAATAACTTCTATCAAAAGTAAATACATGATTTATCAAGTCATAAGAAGCAAGGAATACCAGGCACTGTACACACAAGTCCTTGAAACAAGTGCCCATATATCCCAGCATTCCTCTATCCTGACGATGAGGGGATAAATGGGTGAGTGGGCGTGTATGCTCCCACTTAATTCATTTCTGATTAAAAACAGTTTTTTTTCTCACTCTCTCATTTACTGACACATTTAAAACTCATTTAATGAGCAGGGTACTTTACAGTTCATTGGAATACAGGTATACAATTTTCTGAACTTGGAATTAAAATGTGATATTTATCCTATTTTTGGTAGCTCTGCCCCATAAAGCACCCTTTTCTTTTTATGATGCCAAAATGCTAAAAATATATTAATATTCTAAATGTTGACCTTTAATTGTGCAAAAATAGTGTAACAATGGTCCCCTTAACATGTGGCCACTTGATGAGTGGCCAGTTCTCCATGCATCAAGTATGGTCTTTTCATTTTATTACCCCCTTAAGAGAGACCCCTCCTCTTTTAAGGCTACGTTTGTGGAGCACCTGGGGTGGTATAAAAAGATGCGAACCATTGACGTATGTGTAAGATTCAAAACATATGTCTGAACTTGAATCCCACATTTTGGAGGCCCTGTTAGGGGGGGGGGGGTCCTGAAAATCCAATAATTCAAAAGTTTTGACTAAAAAAATTCAAAAATCCTTTACAAAATTGCAAAAGATCCTAAATATTTTTTAAACTTCGATAATCTTTTAATCTTAAAATGGAAGAAAAATACAATAATCCACATTTTGAAGTACAAATAATCCAATAATCCCGTTTAAAAGGGCCAAAAATCCAATAATCCTAAAACCCTAACAGGGCCCCATTTTGAAAATTTCCTAAAAGCCCTGGGGACTTAACAGGGATGATACGGTAAAACTTGTAGCTATAATGATAATGAACATTAACCATTGACCCCCTCTCCTGATCACAAAGCACCGCCCGGCATACTTTATTTCATTACCTACAATTTAGCCTTTAGACTGATAATAAATACTTACAGATAGGTCAAATTATGCCACAGAGGTCAAATTTCATCATTTCAGGGTCAAGTGACCCTTTTACCTGTGTATTGTTGTTTCATCAGTGATCTTTGGCTGCTGTTTGGGGCAGACCATTTGTCTATTGTATTTATACAGAATAAGTTGGTCGAATGGCATTAGTAATTTGAGAGGCACTTTCTGTCATTGAGTCCCAGTCAATTGAGCATGTAAGTAGCCATTGTGGCCATTCTGGTCTGGAAGAGCAGGTCCATGGGTGGCCTGGATTTACATTAACCCATTCATGGCCAGTCCATGAGTTTCTCTATTTACTTGTACCTTAACAGTTCGAGGTGACATAAGGGCAAAGCTGTTTTTCCAGCAAAATCATCAAAATTTTATCAGACGTTTCTCAGAAAACTAATGAATCAATTTTCACAAAATGCAAAGATTTGTGAAACTGAAAGTGATAACTTTGGTTTGGTTTTCAGTATTTGGTGATGTTTTTTTATTTGTATGGGTTTGTGGCCTATAAAGATGAGGAATGGGTTGCCGTCATCAGAATTGCATGTAACCCTCAATTAAAATTTTCCTATTGCATTTGTGGAAACCCGTAAAGATACCAAACCTAGATATTACCATGAAGTTTAATAATACATGAATCAAATATTAAATGAACAATCTGTGACAAATACAAATTGGGTCCTTACATCAAAGGCCTGATTTCTGTAAAAATAAAAACATTTTCCCACATTTTTGATGCATGTTTAATCTACATGCCCGTATCAACAAGACAACATGTATACATTTTTTGCAGGTCAGAAAATAAAACTCAAGGCCGGAGGACTGGTTGAGTATAGTGCCTTTTGAAGCACTGGGCTTTGACCACGCCAGCCTATCCCATTTCTATCACTGATATTATTTCTGCCTGCACAGAATTACATAAAACAGCGCATCCTACATAAGAAATTTTTGGGAGGTCACTTCAAGAAATTTCGTTGGGTGATTTAGAATGATTGAAAATGTGCAGACAACACTGTATTGAGTTTAGGAAAGCAAGTGTGAGGGATTACGAGAGACATTGAGGTCCGCAGCAGCATATTGTTATTTTGACCATCTCTTCTCAATGCTAAATGCCTGTGCTGAACAACTTTTACATCAAATCTCAAAAGATACATGCTGCAAGTAATTTTCTTTGAACTGTTTCTGTGGACTTACTATGGTTTTTGATTTCACACAAATTTCTGGCAAACTTTAAAATGGGCACTGCTGGAAGGAGCTCTCGATTAACCCTTGGGACCTTGAACAGCTTACGAGGCTTAAACCCTGTCCCCTTTAATTAAGACTATGTTTAACCCATTCCTGGTCACAGTTGGACTGAGTCAATAGCTTTCCTTGGTGCAGGTTAGACACTTGGTGGTCACCTCTGCCTAGGAAAGCTATTGACCTAGGGTGTGGTGTCATGACTGGTCTTGCATACAAAGTCCGTAAAATGCTTTTTAGCAATGACAAAATGAAGTAATATTGAGCCAGGCAACAATTGACATCAGGGTGCTTTTGGCCAATTTGAGGAAGAAAGGGTCAAGAGCAGGGCCAGAATTTTGGCGAGAATCCGAGAATCCATTCTCGTAAAGATTCTCCTAAAGTTGCCTTTCTTTAAAAAAAAAAAAGCAATTGACAAAAATCCAAATAGATTCTCGCAAAATTTTGTGAAATTCTGGCCCTGAAGAGACTCAATATTTTCTTTGTCATCTGCAGTTGTGCCTAACCCATGCCACAGAAAGTTATTGACTCTGTCCACATTGCCTAGCACGACAAATTTCTTGCTATCCTATTGTTCTGGACAAGTGAAATCTTAAAGAGGACAGGCACCTTTCAAATGTTATCTGTCCCATGGACAAGATGAAAATTTGCATTCATAAAATGAGCTGGAGTCTGAACCAAATGTTTCAAAGTTTAGCTGTGACTTGTTCTTTGTGTGGATGCTAAGGGTTTTTTTCACACTTTGGGGTAACACAGGGATTAAATTCCTGTTGAGTCTTCGACTTTGGCTGCCTGACTGAGATTGGTGTTGCTGAGGGCAATAACCAACCCTGGCTCAACATGAGGACAGGTGGTGATGTTATCACCATGGAGCGAGTGAAAATTTAACCCTTAAAATGCTAAATACAGCTATAGTCATTTTCTCATTACTGTTAAACATATAATTGTTAAAAGATTCAAATTCCCCATTAAGATACCTTTAGTTCAAATACCAGCAAGCCTAGTCTAAAGCGAAAAGTAGTTTTAGTCAACACCTTTCCTCAGGACACTTTGCATGCAGTGCGCACAAAGTGTCCCGAGGAAAGCTGTTGACTCAGTCTTAAATCAGTGCTTTAAGGGTTAAGTACATGTAAGTCATTTTGTAATCTGTAAATAATTTTCTTGTCCTGAACTCAATCTAAATTCCAAGGGGAATGGTTAATCACCCTTATTAATGGTGATTAGCCCTCCCCCCCCCCCCCCCCCCCCCCCCCCCCCCCCCCCCCGCTTATGTCTGTTAGATGGCACCGGTACTTCATCTGGTACAGTGGTACTTTTGGCCTGACTTAGCCGATAATTGAAAGCAAAAATGACCAAAGATGCAACCAATTTACAGTGGAATGGATTCGACTTTGGATCAAATTCTGTGATGTGTCGAGAGATCTTATCCTATTCCAAGTCAGTTACAATCTCCCTAATGTTTTTGACTAGCTTAACCCATTCCTGGTCTGAGTATGACTCAGTCAGTAGCTTTCCTTGGCACAGGTAGTGCACCCAACTTGTGCCAAGGAAAGCTATTGACCTATTGCATGCCACCATGAATGGTGTTATATACAAACCTTAGCAAAAATGTCTTTTAACTCATTTCATACTATGGTCACGGGCCTTGGTCAGTGCCAGAACCATCGACTTCAGACTATAGGCATGTTGGTACTTGAATGAAAGCTCTTTTCATGGAGAATTTGAATATGCAATTGTTGTCTTAAATCTAGGTAAATATACGGAAAAATTAGGGACTGGTATGGAATGAGTTATTAATGAGAAATTTGCCTAAGAATTTGAAGGCAAATGACAATTTACATTGTGTGCACTGGGGCGATTTAAATAGGAAAGGGTCAACACTTTCCCAGTCTATCACCCGAAAGCATCTGCATGTAATTGTTTAATGCTTGTGATTAAATTTCATGTTAATAGAAAATACTTTTATCTAGAACTGTAAGATAAGGCATATCTTAAGTATAGATAATGCCTAGCCCCATGTCAGTAGCTTTCCTCATTTTTATTTAATACAAAGAGAAACTTAACAAACTTAATTCTGTAAGCCCATGTGCCGTTTGAACACTATCAAGTCCGATATTCTAAGAGCAAAGTCCTGTTCCGTACCATTCACTGAAAAACTGCATGGTTCTAAATCATAATAGCAAATTAATTTATAAAAGGAACAAACTGTGGCCAACCTGCAAGCAAACTATTGCCTCAGCCATATTCTGAGCAGCCAAAGGTTAAAGCTGGCAAAGTGTTAATGCATGCGGTGTAGTTGTGAAATGATTTAGCAGTAAATGAAGCAGCCAACAAATATTAGGTGGTATTCAGTAATGACTTCTATTGTTTGACTGGTCCACTGCCTGCCTGGCATTGAGGCCATTCACCCATTCTACCCCAAGCCTTTTCGTTCTCACCTGGAAAATTATTCCAGTGAAACCTCATCATAACCGCATCCAGATACACAACATATTCTTCTTAATGAGGTATGTTTTGAGGGACTTAAGTCAGGTTTCTTTGCTGTTAGACTCATTTCGTAAGCCATTAGCAGATATTTATTACACATTTTGCAGGGAAAAGATGGTGTTGTTATTGTGAAGTTTCACTGTACCCGCTGATAAATTATCCAATAAAAAACATGCATAAATTAGACAATTTTTGGCATAGAATTTGGGGTGAAATTTGTCAAGTGGAGCCTCTTACATCTGATAAGCAACTTGGCAGAAATATGTTTCAGGTATGCAAAGACTGGGAAAAAAAACCTTCGGGAGGAAATTATTGGCTGGAGGGTTTGTTGAATATGAGACATTTGGCGAGGGTCCCAGGCAGGTGCTGAGAGAGTAACGCACAATGATGGGATTGTCAATGGACATACCCACTGTCCAGTTTGTTTCCTTTTATTTCATTGTGCTTTGTGCAGAAGTACAAGAACATTTTGTTCTTTTTTTCTGGAAGGAGCTCTTTCCTGTCTCTCTCAATTTGTAACTGGCTTAAAAAAATTAAATAATAAAGAGAATGCATGACATCAAACTCCCCCCAGCATAATAGACAAAGAGCATCGTGCCACTGTGACTATTTTCTACATAATTCAATGTATTTACCATGTGTTTAGTGTATCTTTTGAGCAAGGGTAATATCCTGCTTTTGATTGGCTCCCTCTATTTGTTTGAACACTGGCATGTTTTGAAACCAGGGTTTTAGGCATGCAGAAATGTAATCCTGGCTGGGGGAATTTTTGTTTTCATGATATGAAGTCATAAATTGGAAATCTTAAAGTTGGCTTATTTTTTCTGGAACCCTGTGTTCACTTTTATACAATGAGGAACTAACATAGCAATGTAAATAAGAAAGCTATTGGTTTGAGTTCTTTTACTTCAAGGAAATAGTAACCAGCTTTTAGGGTTAAAAAATACCTACATGTGACAGCACTAGCAACTTCTCTCAGTCTGCTGGTACTTGCATCCTAAACAATGTAAACAAGAAAGCTTCAATTGTTTTCAGTTTTATATTATTCCAAGGAAATAGTAACCGTATTTAGTGTTAAAAAATACCAACATGTGGCAGCACTAGCAAATTTTAGTGCTCTCAATCTGCTGGTACCAGCATCCAAATTGACAATTTGTACTATACATAGGGTATGTCACAGACTTCACTTTGAAGACTTTTGTATGAAGTAATGACTTTTCCTATTCTTTTATAAAGTAATCTTTGTCTAGTTTTAAAGTGTATGTATACTGATAGACAATACAATTAAAGGCATGTTTGTATACATGTACATGTATGTACAGTGAAACCTGTCTTGAAAGACCACTGTCAGAAAAGACCACCCGCCTTTTAAGGCCATATTTGCATAGTCCCTTTTGCTATCTCTCCCATGTTATTGTACCTCCATTGAGAGACCACCTGCCTTATGTGACCACTTTTAAGCCTGCCTTGCGGGTAGTCTCTCAAAACAGGCTTCACTATATATGATTTATTTGCATCACATGTGACACTACCATTTAAACCATAAAATGGAGAAAACGCTCTCTAAGAATCATCATTTGATGAGTTACTAGAAACAGAATATTTGTTTTTGTCTCCTGTCATTCAATGTCAAAGCCAAGGTTATCCTGACATTTTGAGAAACAAAACATGCAGGGACTGCAAAATTGACTTCCATTTTGCTTAACTTATGTTTTCTTTATTTCACTGATAGCACAAAACTGTTTCAATACAAACATGATAAAGTTGTATCTTAACATTGGCTTAAGGAGAACTGTCTCTAAAATAATGAAATTAAAATTCAGTTAAATAATAGGGGCAAAAACACTGAGAGTATTTACACATGGAAATTTGTTCATTTATGGCATGTATCATGATGTTTGCACATCATATACCTGTAACATCTAAAACTTGTTAAACTGATTGCTTCTAACCAGTTCATGTGGCAGAATTTTAACTTTAAATTCAGTCTCTTTGTCTGGGATTGTTTATTGACCGCTTAGCCCCCAAACCGCCCCCCAGCCCAGAACATTAATCAGTCACTGAGCAGACAGCTTGTATGAGACTTGCCGCAGGACATTTTGCAGTTACTGTTGTAAGTGAGCGCCATTGGCTGAACCAAACAATTATATCATTTTTCACAGTTTTATGTACATAAACTGACTCTTCATAGGATAGATACCAAACAGGATTCTTCTTTGATACCATTAAAAGGGGGAAATCTTACCTTAATGGTTTCTGTTATACAAAGGAGTCTATTGACCCCTTGCCTACTGGGCAAAAAATGCGTGAACAGCTTTTTGTGGCTTATGGCTTGAACATAATTAACAGTCACTCAAGTATGAGGTAACACTATGGCACAGGATCATGATGAGATGTCAGGATGATTTTTTCTCTGTGGTTGGTTATGGCATGTGTTGTACAGTGGTACCTGCTATTTAAGACCACCCCTACAACCAACAAAAAGTGGTCTCATACTGCAGGTGGTCTTAAATTGAAGGTATATTTAACATGTAAATACAGCAGAGGGTCTTGAAAGAGTGGTCTTAAAAAGACATGCGGTCTTAAATTGGAGGTGGTCTTTAGAGCAGGTACCACTGTACTTATCTGTGTGGTTACCTGTATCAGTTGTGGTAGGTGATGTCTAAGCCAAAGTGTTACTCAGCTCGACCACCCTGACTCTCTTTTATACAGTGCTTTCTCTACTTTGGCGTTTGTCATGTTTCGTCTCTTTTGCATGGTGTAAAATTGAAACTTCAGACTTTTGTATATACAGGAGGAATTGACATGGAACCTTGTTAGGTGTGTGTATGGCTTTTTGGATAAAATGTTTATACATGCGTACATACATACATATATACATACATATATACATACATACATACATACATACATACATACATCTCAATAGATGACAAAATCAGCAAGAAAGTGTTGAAGAATATGACATTTGACATCTCTTAATTTTGGGTTGGTAGAAGGGAAAAGTGTTAAGAGAGCCCTTCAACCCCTTCACCCTTAAATTAGCTAAACGCAGCTGGTATGTAGTCAAACATTAACCACAGAGATATGAACAAAGACTGGGTCTTAATTGTCTCTGAATGTGTTCTATCAAGGCATGTGGTCTCTGAAGCTACTTGTAGGTTAATTAAGGAACAAGATGAATGTGTTCTATCAAGGCATGTGGTCTCTGAAGCTACTTGTAGGTTAATTAAGGGACAAGATGAATGTGTTCTATCAAGGCATGTGGTCTCTGAAGCTACTTGTAGGTTAATTAAGGGACAAGATGAATGTGTTCTATCAAGGCATGTGGTCTCTGAAGCTACTTGTAGGTTAATTAAGGGACAAGATGAATGTGTTCTATCAAGGCATGTGGTCTCTGAAGCTACTTGTAGGTTAATTAAGGGACAAGATGAATGTGTTCTATCAAGGCATGTGGTCTCTGAAGCTACTTGTAGGTTAATTAAGGGACAAGATGAATGTGTTCTATCAAGGCAGGTGGTCTCAGGAGATACTTGTAGGTCAAGGGACAAGATAAATGTGGTCTGTTAAGGCAGGTGGTCTCAGGAGATACTTTCAGGTCAAGGGACAAGATGAGTATGGTTTATCAAGGCAGGTGGTCTGTGGATAGTAGGAGTCTGTACTGTTTCGTGACTCTATGTTTGGCTGGTGGGGTTGATTGACAGGAAATTAGGACTGTCAGCAAGACAGAGGTCTTTGATGCTGCATGTGAAGCTTTTGGGCAAAAGAATGAAAAAAAAACAAAACTAGAAATTTGGCTATGGAAGCACGGGTCACTGAGCAGCTCATTTCATGGGGGAAAATGACAGGAAAAGTGTAAGTGGTGTTGACACTCACATTTATGTCCATGGGGATACTTTGGCCCAGTATGAAGAGGACATCTGTGTGGGTGATTTGACCTTGCTGTGACCTCAGCCTCAAATTCAAATTTGTTCAAATTTGACCTGCCACATGGTTTCAGTTTTAACCCATTGCTGGCCATTGCTGGTTAGAAGGGAACCTGGCCCACTGCTCACTGGTAACAACTCACTCCCTCCTACTTGTATTTCAGAAGTATTGTACATGAATGACAGTTTTAAACTTATAATAACAGGAAAAACACACAGTTAACTCTTTCAGTGCCATATTTTGGACTGAGTCAACAGCTTTAAATTTCTTGGCACGCATTGGGCGCAATGTGCTGAGAAAAGCTGTTGACCTGGGAAATTCTCTCTGGAACTAGAGGCATGTTGGTACTTGAATGAAAGGTCTTTTTACGAGGAATACGAATATGGGATCCTAATGATGATTCAGACTAGTTTGACTTAAGATGTGATTGGCACTGAAAGAGTTAAAACAAGTAGTGTAGATATTGTTTTCACCCTTCTGGAGCTACAGGTCTTTGTTATATCAGGTTGTGCACTAAAGTTCCAGCCATATTACCCCAGTCGTGTGGCAACCATCTTCACCAGACCTTGCTCTTATATGTTGATAGTCAAGTTCAATTCAAATTCAATCCAAAAGGAAGCTGGGAACTTGGGACATGTTGTGATCCTGTTACCAAGAAATTTAACTCTTTGACGTCCAGGGCTGGGACGATATATCGATACAGTCGTGTATCGTGGTACTTAGCTGCAAGAATCGTAAAGAAAATAGTAAGATGTGTATCATATCCTAATTTTCTTCATGAATAACTTCAAAAAGATAAAAAGTGCAATATGTTTTCCCTCAAAATGCATAATTTCTTATAAATGGTGTATTTATAATTTCTTATCCAAATTACATTTCAAGATGCTATCATGACAATACTACATGAAAAGATGAATTATTCTGCTGTTTACTAGTCTATACCTACTACAGGGTATATTTACCTATTATTGCAGTTTGTAACCTCTGGTAGGACAGTCAATTAACTTGACGTGTATTGGGATATGTATAATATCGTGGAGCAAATATCGAGATATGTATCGCATTGTGAACAGATAGTATCAGCCCAACCCTGGTGAGATCTAACACCAAAGTACAGGCGTTTCCTATTAGAAAAATTAGTAACAAGTGTACCAGGTCACAAGTATTGTTTTGCTTAATTGTTTTCTTGAGTCAAAAATGATGTGGGGTCAAAATCTGCAGCCTGACCTTGACATGCTCTGCAGGTAATGGGTCCAGAGTACACTAGAGGGTTTATTAATGAAAACCATGAAGAGGGTATTTAACATCAGACACTTTGGGGTGCTTTGAATGAAAAAGGGTTAAGCATAAAAATCCCCTCTCACTTTCAAACCAATATTAACTCAGTCACGATTCTGTCCTAAAAACTGTTTGATTTGTCAGGTCACGTTAAAAACACACAGCCCTTGAAGTCTCCACCATGACAAGAAAATCTTTAAAAGTCCAATGAGATGTTGCTCTACTATGCTACAAAACAACTGAAGACAAGTTTTGATAGATAAACATGGAAAGTATAGGACTTTGGGATGTGGAAGGCGGTCTCTCATGAGAAGGTGCTCTGTCACGACAGGTCTCTCATGAGAGGGTGTACTGTCATAAGAAATAAGTCACAGCTGAAAAGCATATGACTAGAATGTCATGACTGAGAGCTCAATGAAGATGACAGGACATCAGTCAGGGGTCCCCTGGGCACTGAGACCCTGTCTTTGCAGGTCAGATCGTGATCTATATAGACAGGTTGTGACTCAATCCAGCTTGACCCATTCATTTCCAAGTTTTGACTGAGTCAACATCTTTCCTTGGTTCACATTGCACCCCAAAATGCCGCAAGGAAGCTTCTAACATTGACCACTATTAACTCTTTAACTCATTCCATACCAGTCTCTGATTTTTCTGTATATTTACGTACATTTAAGATGACAATTGCATATTTAAATTCTTCATGAAAAGAGCTTTCAGTCAAGTACCAACATGCCTGTAGTCTTAAGTCAGTGGTTCTGGCACTGCCTGGAAAGTCATGCTGCAGCTGCCACAAGGGCAGTTGCAGCATGACTGTAATTTAGCCTACTGGGACTAAAACAGGTTGTTTCCTCTGTTTAATCTGATGAGCCAGTCTCACCTACATGAAGGTGAATCCGAGTTTTGATGTGCATAATTAGTGCAATGTAATAGGTCATGTGCACCTGCGTGGCTTGTCGTAAATGAAATGGCTCTCGTTTTTTTATCCTGATATCACTTTTGTATGATTTTAATTTACAACTCTATCAACATAGTAGCAATCTCGGAGTATGGAATAAAGTAAAACAAGCATTATAATCCCCCCCCCCAAAAAAAATTCTAAAGCCCTTGATGTGTTTGGTGCATGGAGGAATCACAACTGATCCCTCCAGGCGCCAAACACGTACGTCTTGCGATCACGAAGAATGCTCATGAGGGTAAGCATGCTTGCTAAGTTTTAGTCTGTATCAACACTTTTGATTCAAGTACCAATTAACTCTCCTTGTATTCAGTCGGTGGTTTTTGCATTGCCTGAAATGTTTTGCTCCAGCTGGTATAAAGGCACCTGGAGCATCACCTGGCACATTGATGCAATACAAAAATTACAGCGGGCAGTCCAATCCAAGGTACTGTCTAAGAGGCAATCATGTCCTTCTCAGAGGCCAGGATTATACTTTCTCCTATGTCTGAAGCTTATCCTGGATGGGTTATACTGCGTGGGTATGAAGGAGAAGATTTCAATTTTAATCTTTCATTTGATTCATCCCCCATTAATTTCAAGTAGTAGACAAACCAATGAGAGGCCATGGCGCATTTAGTAAAATACAGACTCCTCTCACTTTCAAACTGGCATCGTTTTCAAATTTGTTTCTCCGATAGGACTTTTATTTGGTGCGTACTTGCCCTTTGCAGACATAGGAGAAAGAAAAAACTAGTATGGTTGACCCATGAGGGGTAACGTTATGGGTGACCCATGAGGGATAGCGTTATGGGTGACCCATGAGGGATAACGTTATGGGTGCCCATGAGGGATAACGTATGGGTGACCCATGAGGGGTAGCGTTATGGGTGACCCATGAGGGATAACGTTATGGGTGACCCATGAGGGGTAACGTTGTGATCACTTGTTGTTGGATTTTCATGTTTTAGTGTGGCACAGCATCGTGAAAATATGAAAATCCAACAACCTTTTATTCCAAAGTTATCCTCAATGGGCCACCCATACTGGATTCTCTATATTGCTGAGAAAAAAGTGCTAAGATAAGCCGCGATTTAAGAAAGCAAAGCAACCAAGCTAAGGGTTGGTTCAGGGGATGTTTTGTGTGGGACAGTCTACCCCCAGCCTGTACAAAATTTAGCAAAAATAAGGTTGAAATGGGGCTTTATGTTGGTTGCTTTTTTATCTCCCGCCCACGAAGTGGGGGGGGAGATATAGTAATGACGACCGTCCGTGCGTGCGTGCGTGCGTGCGTCCGTCCGTCCATCCCACATTTCTTTCGCGCGATATCTCAAGCACAGATTAAGCTAGGATCATGAATTTTTTACAGTTGGTCACCCTTATAAGTGTCCACGTCGAGTTTGAAGGAGAGTGACCTTGACCCCATTTCAAGATCACCAGGGTCATTTATCTCTAAACTTCTTGCGCGCGATATCTTAAGAACTGGATATGATAGGATGATGAAATTTTCACAGTTGATCACTTGTTAGGGTCTACATCGAGTTTGAAGGTGTGTGACCTTGACCTAATTCCAAGGTCACCAGCGGCAATTCAGTTTTACTTGAGTATATGTTTACCATGACACCCAGGGTAGAGGTACAGTTAACGTATCGTCCCCATTTAAGCACAATATCAGAAACATGCCAGTATGTACCTGCCAAATATACAGTTATCTTTGTTTTAAAATTATGTGGGCGGGAGATGTGGACAGCGTCAGCGTCAACTTGTTTTCTTTTTTTTTCACGTCCCTCACCACCATGAGGGGTATGTACATGTTCCCAGAAAACCATCTTTAGTCAAGAGAAAAAAAACTCTTACTGGGAAAACAGGAGGGAGGATTTGTGAAAAGACAAAGAAATTTAAAATCTGCCAGTCAAATGGGAGAGTTTGAGAATTAAGCCTTTCCCCCTCAAACCGGCCAAAACTGGCTGGTGCTCAAGTGTTGTCTGCTTCAGTGTTTTCAACTAATTTCAACAGTTATGAAAAACAGTTTGACTAAGAAATGTACATGAGACTTATCAAGATCACATGCCCCAGGTCAACAGCTTTCCTTGACATGGGTTGGGCACTTAGAGCCCAACCCATGCCCAGGAAAGCTGTTGACTCAGTCTTAATTCAAGGGGGAAAGGGTTAATCTGTAAGTGTCTTTACCAGCAGTGGTTAGTGAATATGGTCAATGATCATTTTGCTCTACTTTTATTTCACTTTGCTAATGACTAAATGGTAAAAATAAAAACGTTACCAAAGTATTGGACTTTTTGGGATAGGTTTAATTGGGATAGGTTCAAAAGAACAGTGTGTGGAAAATACAAAGGATCTGTACAGTTTTTAAAATGCAAAAGCTGCAAAAATGTCTATATTGTAGATGAAAATAAATAAAGTGACACTATTTGACTTTTACTGTGTACACAAGCAGGTTAAAGTGTATTTAAATTTTAATGTTTATGTGGTTTATTTATACACATGTAGATACTTTATTGTTGTAGAAATATAGAACCAGATTAATTTGATTCATAAATATGTAAAGCACACAAAACTGCAAATGTCAATTTTCATGCATGACAAAGCAATACATCTGTGTTTCTCCGTGCTTTTTCAACTTGCGAGTCACTTTAACACGTGCCTTAGGCTACAAACTTCCATCACTGTAAATAATCATTCTGATGTCTTTCTACCACACCATTGTATAATTATGTAAAAATCAATTCACGACACTTTAGGATCAGCTGGTTTTACGCAAAAGTTACGTAGCTTAAGGTAGATTTCAGCAGAATGAATGGGCAAAGTGGAGGGGGGGGGGCTTTCATCAGCATCTATTGAAAGATGGATGCATGCAGCGTGACATTGCCTGTGAACGAAGGCCTGGGGAAGTGGCTATTTGAGGGCGAGTGTACCAGTGTGTATATCCACGCTATGGCCTAGGGCACTGAGTGACCCATTCCTTCTTTGACAGCAGCAGACAGATACAATCACTTTAGGGACGCACATTGTATGTCTTCCATATCCCACCTTGGAATTATGCTCTTGTGAAAGTTTTACCAACTTTACAGCGTGGGAGAATTTCCAAGACAAGTATGGATGAACTGCCGGACAGTAAAAGCTCTGAAGTTGGTCAGGTAAGTTGCAGGCTTATTGACATCTTCATAACGATTGTTGCTATTTGTTTTTGACCACTATTGTTGTTCGGGACTTGTTTGAACAATTGCTCAGTTCAACCACCACGATGTTTTCTTGTCCCTATTGTAAGTGCACATCCGTGGTCCCAAAGCATAGGATTTATCTCAGAGGTTTCTCCCTTAATTGTTCCTTTCAGGTTATTGTTGCCTGCTTCGCTCGCGAGGAATTTGTATTGAGCAGGTCGGCCAAGTACAAGGGACAAAATTTTTGACCTTTAAATTATTTCTTTTCCATGAGTTTGTATCGGACTTTTAAGATCAATTTGCTTCTCCCTGTCCAAGTATATACACACGGGCAATGTTGTTTTTGGGCTACTTATATAGTAATTAAGCTTCTTGAGAATGTTGTTTAGTTGCGATAGGATGATATGAAGTTTGAAGTATAGGTGATAAAAATTGCAGAGTGGTGCATGAAAAGGAAGATCGTAAAATTTCATGGTACATTGGCAAACACTGGAAGAACTGGTCATCCACTTTGACTAGGCTATATAGATGTTGTCAAGATTACAGTGATTTTAGGTGGGGTGGACACCTGGGGATACATTTCCGAGGACAAGTTGGGTGAGTTCTCTTAATTTCTGCCAATGTATCAAAGCACTTATTACAGAGAATAGTCTAAATGTGTGTGACACGTCTGTGTGTTGGTGTTTTATGACTTAGAGATGTTATGATCATAAAGTTGAATGAGGAGAAGATAGGGTTCTGTTGTATCTGTAACACATCTCTGGTATAGACAACCACCCAGTGGCACCATGGTATGGTGGTCAGGCCGTGGTGTCAGTGGTGTGTGTATCACGAGGCCAAGTGAAGGTCAAGTTATTCTCCCTGAAATAAAATAGATCAGTGTGTGTATACTGCAGTGTTGCCAACACTCCCGGATAACCCGGGAGACTCCCAGAATTATATGCTGAAAATTCTTGAAAAATTGTAGATTTTTGGCAATTTTTATCCACCTGCCTGAATGTCATCAATATTTTCCTTCTATATTTCATATTAATTTATCAATCTCCCTGAATTTTACTTTCCACCTCCTGGATTTTAAGTGTGGCAGTTTGGCAGGACTGATACTGGTTTTGCCATGTCTGACTGTTCACTTGTCCATCCCTCTCTCTGTCTGTCCATCTGTCTGTTGTAGTTGTCTTTGTGACAGACACATGACTTTCTGTGAAGGCAATTCAGAGCCACTCACTGTAGACTTGGCATGTTGCGATGTGTATCAAAAATCTGTGTGTAAGCGAGATTGAATATTTGAAGATCTGTATATATATGTAAATTGTCATCTGCCTTAATCTTTTAACTTAAATTTCTCATTAACCCTTTCCCCCTTGAATTAAGACTGAGTCAACAGCTTTCCTTGGCATGGATAGGGTGCCCAACCCATGCCAAGGAAAGCTGTTGACCTGGGTCATGTTGTCTTGACAGGTCTTATCTTCAATTCTCAGTTAAATTGTTTTTCATTGCTGTTGAAAATGCTGAAGCAGACGGTATTTGACCACCAGCCGGTTTTGGCTGGTTTAAAGGGGGAAAGGGTTAATGGGAAAACATGTTTGATGGGAACTATAGATAAGACCTGTTATGATAGCATGCCCCAGGTCAACATCTTCCCTGGACACAGCTCGGGAACATTGTTCCCAAACCATGTCCAGGAAAGCAGTTGCCTCAGTCATGTTGAGACAGGTGAGGGTTAATTTCATTGTTTTTTTGCAACTATGTAAAAAATGCAACCTTACAATGTCAACCCCATGTGAAATCAAGAACTGTTAGATATTGTTTGTGTGATGACAACTTTTTTTACACAGTAGCCACAAGCATGAAGTGAAAAATTTACAAAATTAAGTCCCTTAAAAAGTAAGTGCTTTAACACCCTGTAATTTGAGCTGAGCGTCTATGTGAAAAAATGGCTTTGATGTGAAATGAGTTAATGTCATTAAGTAATGGAAGTAGGAAGAGATAGCCCTCAATTAAGTGGGAGCTCATTTCTTACGTATTACAGCATGTTATCTAATGACTCTTGCTCAGGTACATAGCTATAGTTACCAAATGACCCACACCAGAGCACAGGTGGAACCTGTTTAATGGCTGTGACACCTGTTCGATGCTCCTTCCCTCTTTATTATACACACAGGAGCAACAGTGCTGCATCTTTCATGTCATTCTGAACAAAAAAAAAATATGTATATCGCAGTCCAATCTCTCTATGCTTCATAGCCAATCCGGTCACTGTCTATAACCTCTGAATTAATTAACATATTATTACATTTGATTAAAAACCAAATTGTAAAAATTCAAGGCATCAACAGCCAAATGAATTTACAAACAGGTCATCTGCAGGAACCATCAAGCAGTTGTTTCACAGTCTTAAGTTCCTGCACTTTTTTATGCAATGCCGGCTGTGCGTCTTTACCTTGGATTCGGTAAAGGCAACCCACTTGAACTTAAAGAATTGCATGGGCATGAAATATCAGCAAAATCACAATATATACAAATAACACTCACAGGTGTACTCGGATTATATGCAGTTCTTTTCATACTAAGAATAAAACTTTGTTTGTATTTCATTCATTCATTCATTCATTCAAGTACCAGCGATTGCCCAGTGCTATTGGCAGTGGTTTCTGCATTGCCTGGAAATTAAGCCATGCCACGAAGCTTCGTTTGATGTGCCAACTTGCCTGGGGTGATGTTAGTGTCTTTTACCTTGCCTGACGAATCACGCTTCAGTTTTGTTTGTAGCTGGCAATGCTAAGCTGTAGCCTTACACCTGGCTTGTTTGTATTCAAACAAAACCTTTTTTACGAGGAATTTGAACATTTTGTTATCATTTATTGGAACTAAGTGTGTGAAAAACTTCGTTGCATAACCTGGGATTAAGTAGAAAGTACCTGCACACTCCAGTCAAAGTTAGTTGATGATCACAAGGACTTGAAAAGGGAAGAACTCATTTAGCGTGCTATCTCACCTGTTACATGTACCTTCAAAATCTCAACCATTCACAGCTGAAAAGCTTTTTGAAACGCTGGCAGTGACACACTCCAGTGACAAGATTGATGTTGTACTTGACAGGTGGTATTTTTCCACGTGTAAGTGCTGCCTATATTACAGGGAGCTGTGTGTTAAACCTTCTGGAAATTATTTATTGGGTTGATCGTAGAGGATGTATCAAGCCAGATACTAGCAAATCCATCCAAATATAGTTCCTGTTTATGGTACGGTGTATATCAAATGTTGAGTGTTAAAGTGAGAAACAGAAATGTACAGCATATATGTGTCATCATTTCAAATGTGAAAATTTTGAAGATTTTCTGCTTGAAACCTGATACAAATATGTTTCTGAAAAAAATGTTCTAGACTTCATGTGCGAGAATGTCTTTTCAAAAAAAGGTATTTCTCTGTTCCATGTATGTGTGAATATGTTTCTCAAAAGGTATTTCTTCTACATTTTATGTTCGTATATACATATTCCTCTGATTAAATTCATCATAATCAGCTCTTGTATGTATTTGCACATACATTGGAGTGAGACAGCCACCCTGGCATACAGAATAGTTTGTTGACCATAAGTCAAGTATTAAAAAATGATTTGATGGACATTTAATTAGGATTATAGCAGCTAGGACCTGTTCCACAGTGAAACCTGACTTCAGAGACAACCCTGGAATCACCAGGTTAAGACCTCAATTATGCATAGTATCCCCTTACAGGGTGGTTCCAGAAGACCAGCTTTCAAGATTAGGTGATCTGTCAAGACAAGTTGGTCAGTCAAGACAAGTTGGTCTGTCAAGACAAGTTGGTCTGTCAAGACTAGGGACTAAGTGATATGCCAAGATCATGTATACAGTCCATCCAGAGAAGATGGTTTGCCAAGACTAGGTAGTCTGTCAATATCAGGTGGTTTGTCAAGCCAAGGTAGACTGTCAAGACTAGGTTGTCTGCCAAGACTAGGTGATCTGTCAAGACTAGGTGGTCGGTCAAGACTAGTTTGTTTTTGAAGACTAGGTGATCTGTCAAGACTAGGTGGTCGGTCAAGACTAGGTTGTTTTTGAAGACTAGGTGATCTGTCGAGACTAGGTGATACATCAAGGCTAGATGATCCATCAAGACTACATGTAGGTGGTATGTCAAGACCAGGTGGTCTGTCAGGACTAGGTGGTCAGGCAGGACTAGGTATGTAAAGGCTAGGTGGTCTGTCAGGACTAGGCGGTCTGTCAGAACTAGGTGGTATGTCAGGACTAGGTGGTCTGTCAAGACTAGGTGGTCTGTCAGGACTAGGTGGTCTGTCAGGACTAGGTAATCTGTCAAGACAAGGTGATCTGTCAAGACAAGGTGGTCAGTCAAGACTAGGTGATCTGTCAAGACAAAGTGGTCAGTCAAGACTAGGTGATCTGTCAAGACAAGGTGGTATGTTATTGGCATATTTTTAAAGATGGCCACTGTGTAGTATCCACTATTTAAGACTGCCCTTTCTGCCAGTAATAAGTGGCCTCGTAGTACACATGGTCTTTAGATAGAGGAAAATTTGTTAGAGAAATAGACCCCAGTGTCCTGAATGGATGGTCTTAAAAAGATACGGTCTCTCACAAAAGTCGGTGTTTAGAGCAGGTACCCTGCTGTGTGGTTCATCAAGGCTGGTGTTTCAGTATGGTAATCTTTCAAAGTAACTTTAAACCAAAAGAGTGAAAATTCTATTATGTTTTAGAATTCCTTTTTGCTGTGGTAGAAATGACACATGTTTATTATATATCAAAAGTAGAAGGTTCATATACAATGGTGTTCACTGATTTTACACTTTGATTTTCAAAAGACTCAACTCTTATGATGTCTATATTAAATGAGGCTTGCAGTGCATGAGATCAAGACTTTTCCTGACCTGCTAGAGAATCCAGTTTTTTAGCATTTCTGAGCAAGTCTGGTGCCAACACCTCTTGTGACCCCAAAATCTCCACTTGTCCAAATATCCAATTGACTTGTCTGTGAAAACTGGGCAATGCTGAGTGCCAGGCCCTGCTTGGCCTCCGCCTGCTGTCATAAGCGTGATGTACATGGAAGTGCGGGTTGTAGTGACCTAGCGTGTAGATACCGGTATGAAGTTTACATAGGAGGCAGGGCTTTGCTGTTAACAAATTATCCATGGAGTCAAACAAGAATAGTGACCCACATCCCACTGAAAGTTTGTCCTTGACTTAAAAAAAAAAATGAGTAAAAAAAAGTTTTCTGTTTAGGCCAACCTCCTTTGGTTTTTATATGAGGAGAACATTCCAGCATTATTGTCCACAATTAAAAACTTTTTAGAGCACATTTGTTTTCATTGCAGTTTTTGGCAAGTTAATTGCTATGAGAATATTCAGGGGATAATTAGTTGTAGAAGTCAGAACGTTGATGGTCTGGAGTGAATGGGTTAAAGTTGTATGTTCTCCTGATGAGCCACTTTACTGAGTTTCCAGGAATAGCTGCTATCCGTGTGTTTATGTTAATTTGTTAAAGTCTCTTCAAATAAAACTTTGATGGTGCTTTAGTGTTCAGTAGAGAAAGAAACTATGTTGTCAACTGTGTACTTTTCTTGATAGTTCAGCCCGTGAACATATAGTGCCTTCACAAAGAACCAAGAAATATTTCCAAAATGCAATATATCCAAATTACCCAATTTCGGTGAAATATTTTTTGTGCATGGTATATCTGGTAGTTATACCACTTTTGCATGTGTCGTGGGTCAAAAGCTACGTGTTCACCTCCTGCATAGATCATAAACTGGACATGATGTATGATAGCCTTCTAAAGAAAACAGAAATTACAATTTCCATGCTAAACTGCAATATATGTATATAACTGCACTTTCCTCTGTCTGTTTTATTTCATGCAGTTTTTATCCTCCATTAAATAGAATTAATGAACTTTTTAAAGTATTTGAAAGGGAATGAATATACACACCCTAAAATGGATGCTCTGTTTTCCCCAGGGATGTAACTCTTAATGCTATATATATATATATATCAGCATGCACGTAACTGTTTCCCTCTACAAATTGCCAAGAAGCATCTGATGCCATAAAGATCATTTGCTTTTTTTGTCGCAAAGTGTACAAAGCTGTCATTCTCTTATTTTTGTCACTCAGTATAACAAGTCACCATGCATCCAACAGCATACAGGGGCACACTCAGACTACAATGCCCCCAAGTACTCACAGGCAAGCTGTTGACTTGGTTCTCTCACAAATTAAAGGTTATACTTGTATATGTGTATGTGCGTGAAATGGATGTGTGAATACGTAGCACAATAGAAAGTCTGGTAAACTTTGATAAATTTGAATAAAATGTATATTCCACCATTGAGTGAGCATTTCAGAATTAAAGTGTGTAAAGCACTAAGTGTGAACAAAAAACTTTCTTTCCAACATTTTTCATACAAAATGTATCCCTGGTGTCTGTGGGCATTTTCAGGGAAAATTTGCTCTTCCTAGTGTATTTCTTTGTAAAATACCCACACCCTTGCAGGACATCAGGTAAGACCACTGGGGCGGGACTTGTGTATTCACTTATTAATGGGCCAATTAAGCCATTGTTCTTGTATACTCGCACATGGGTTGTTAACAGTTCTGTTTGGTCTCATAAGATATAATCTACTGGCTTTTGACATATTAGCAAGAAGGTTCAGTGGGTATATATAGCTTACTTGATTTGACTGATGTAGCTGCCTGAAACATGTTGGCATTCAGTGAATATTTGACTTTATTTTTTTTTCTTCCTGTCATTCTTTGATTGTCATGAAATATTTTCCTGCAGCCATTTTCCATTGCCATGTGATGTGTACATATTATTGTTGCTGCATATCTCTAGTTCTCTACCTTTGATGGGTAAATGCTTTCGATTTTTTTGTAAACTGGTCCTCATTTTGAGAAGTCATTCCAATCAGAGTCCACCTGTCTTGAAACACTGCTTTTTCAGGGTAGTGTGTGCGGGTCTTGTCATCTTATACTTTCCATGAGAGACCACCTGTCTTGAGAGACCACAATTTAATCGCCCCGAGGGGTGGTGTTTGAGGGAGAGGTTTCACTGTACAAAAAGCCAGGTGTCCATCAGTACATCAAACTTGAACTCCATCCAATTGACATGTGAGGAGACATTTTCTTTTTGTTCAGTGACTGGAAGAAATGAGAAATCACGTCCCTAGTTCCTTGTGAAAAGAGCTGTGATTTAAGTGTTGTATTCCTAAGGAAGTCATGTTGCATATAGCACAGGAACATCTGGAGCATCATTTATTGGATAATAAAAAAAAAAACACCAATGTATTAACTGCTTACAATGGAAGGAGTCCTCAGTATATGTAGACCTAAATTAGCGGTGACACATCCACTCACTGAGTTGTGACATATCCACTCACTGAGAAGTGGCACACCCACTCACTGAGCAGTGACACGTACTCACTGAGCAGTAATGCATCCACTCACTGAGCAGTGACACATCCATTCACTGAGCAATGATATATCGACTCATTGAGCAGTGACACATCCACTCACTGAGTAGTGATGCACCCACTCACTAAGCAGTGACACAGCCACTCACTGAGCAGTGACATATCTGCTCACTGAGTAGTGACATATCCACTCACTGAGCAGTGACATTCCCTCCCTGAGTGGTGACATATGATGACCCATTTTATATAAAGGCTAAAAAAGCCTAAAACTTCCTTCTAAATTTCAAATTTTATGAATACGATTTGTTCCTTTCAAAAATTAATTTGCTCTTATGATTTGGAACTATGCCGTTTTTCAGTGAATGGTATGGAATAGGACTTTCCTCTTAGAATATCGGACTTGATAGTGGTCAAACGGTATTTGGGCTTACAGATTTGAGTTTGTTAAGTTTCTCTATATATTAAATATCCACTCACTGAGCAGTGAAATATTCACTCACTGAGTAGTCACACTTGAGCAGTGACACATCTACCCACTCGGCACCTGAACAAAACCAAAAAAAAAAATGATGTTCTTTTTAAACTTTGCTGCAACAAATAATGCCAAGGTAATATTTATGAATACAGTAGTACTTCCTATTTGAGACCATCTGGACTGCCAGCAAAAGGTAGTCTTTATATCACAGGTGGTCTTAAAATAGAGGTAAATGTATTATAGATGTAGGCGTACAATGTATGTCATGATAGGGTCATCATTATGAGATGTTGGTTACTAGTGTCTCACGAGAGATGGTCTTTAGAGCAGGTACCTGGTCGCAACAACATGATTGGTCACCATTGCACTAACGTCTTACAGCTTCAGGCTCTCAGCTTTGAAACTGATGAGCTTGGGACTTTCAATGGGTAAAAGCTACCATAAGAGAGCCCAATGTATATCTCTTGTATAGGTGCATTTTTGTCATTTATTTACTGGTTCAATAATCCATGCAGAAAATGTTTGTGAAGTTACAGAGAAATATAAGGGAAAGTAAATTAAGCTCAGGTCTGTTGAGCTGTACACATGTATATGGTGATTCCCAGACTCAGCCCACAACTTTCCTGGGCACACTTTGGAAGGCTGTTCTATTTATACACCGAGGAAGCCTCTTAAATTAGACCATACATTAAGTTAAGCTGTTGACTTAGACAGTACACTAAGGAAAGCTGTTGATTAAGACCATACACTGAGGAGAGCTGTTGACTCAGACCATACAATGAGGAAAGCTGTTGACTCAGACCATACACTGCTCAAGGAAAGCTCTTGATTAAGACCATACACTGCAGAAAGCTGTTGATTTAGACCATACACTGAAGAAAGCTGTTGATTTGAACCATACACTGAAGAAAGCTGTTGATTTAGACCATACACTGAAGAAAGCTGTTGATTTAGACCATACACTGAAGAAAGCTGTTGATTTAAACCATACAGTGAAGAAAGTTGTTGATTTAGACCATACACTGAAGAAAGCTGTTGATTTAGACCATACACTGAAGAGAGCTGTTGATTTAAACCATACACTGAAGAAAGCTGTTGATTTAGACCATACACTAAAGAAAGCTGTTGATTTAGACCATACACTGAAGAAGACTATTGACTCTCCTCCATACATTGAAGAAGGCTCTTGATTTAGACCATACACTAAGGAAGCCTGTTGACTTAGAGCATGCATTGAGGAAAGCTGCTGACTGAGACCATTTAGCTTCTTCTGAACTGTGTGATTTAGACCAGACATGCTGGTAATGGAAGGCCTTTGCTGGAGAAATTTGACGGTAGAATCATTTCAATAACGCAGGTAGGTATGACTTAATTGCTGTGACTAGCAATCAAGGGTTAAGGACAAGGGGAGGGTCGTCCTGGCAGAATACTACAATAAAACAACTGTTAAGGAAATGTACGTTATCGTTCATGCCAGGGACAGGAATCAATAATGAGATAATGTATAATTTACGTGAGAGATATGCAGACAAAGTTATAATTGTTTCCTTCATTGATTGGTTTCTTGTACTGTGTTTTAGTTAAGGGATATTTTATTGAAGTGTCAAAGCATATATTTAACCCTTTCCCCCTTAAACTGGCCAAAACGTGCTGGTGGTCAAATGTTGTCGGCTTCAGTGTTGTCAACTAATTTTAACAGGAATGAAAAAAACTTTGACCAAAAATCATAGATGAGACCTATCAATATCACATGCCTGAAGTCAACAGCTTTCCTTGGTGTGGGTTGGACACTTAGTTGCTATCACTTATTAGTGGCCAACCCATGCCAAGGAGAGCTGTTGTTTCACTGTTAAATCAAGAAAGATAGGTTAAGCCTCAATAAAGCAATTTTAATGCAACCTTGATCCATGGGAAAAATATGAATATGAAGTTGCTGCAAAATTGAAATTGCAAAGGCCAATAGAGGTGAAGAGATGATTACTCTGGTATGTGACATTGGCAGAGCTAGAACAGCCATTTACTTGGTGACAATAGTTGGCCTCTGTGTTATAGAAAAATGGTCCTTGGAAAGGGGAAGGACTATATTAAGGAGTTCATTCTCTGCAAACAGGTCCTTGATCATACTGGCTCATAATTGAAGGTTTTAATGTAAACTACATGTATATAGATGTGCATGTCATAAATCATACAACAGTGTGTCGTTAAATGTCCGGGCACCGACTTCATCACAAAGATTCATCTGTGAAACAATGCAAGAAGAGAGTCGTAATATATTTATGTGGAAATGATTGTAGTGCACTTACTTAGACATGTGCCTAACTTATGACAGCCTCTGGCTGTGGCCCTGAAATCTTCTGTATGCAAGCAGTGTATATATATATACCTGTGAAATAATTACGCTGATGGTGTGAATTCAAACAGTGGTCCCCGTCTTGAGCAAGCAATCCAGCAAAAGAACAGCTGTTTTCAAAGGCCACTTTTTCAGGATACCGTAAAAGTACTTTTCGTCTTTTTTACACCTCCTGTGAAAGACAACGTATCGTGAGAGATCACAGTATAGTCATGATTAGAGCTGGCCAGTGTAGCCAGGTTTCAGTGTTTATGGAGTGGAGACTTATCATTTATGTTCCTCTGTCATCTGCCTGGTGTGGAGTGACAGCTGCTTTCACACTTTTAACTGGGCAGGAGAATATTTTAAGAACCAAAGAATGCACATTAAAGGATTTCCCTTCATGGGACTATTTGCACATTTATGGGGTTTTGCTTTTTAGGCAGAGCAGTTGCTGTGGAACGTTTTGACTTGGACAGAATAAAAAGAAAAAAAAAAACCTGAAAATTTTAGGCTGTATTGAAAAGAAAATGCTCACAAACTCTTGTTTTATTCTTTTGGAATCCCATGAATCTGTATTTAAAGACACACTTCGCTGATATAGAGCATGAAGTTAGGCACAGAGATACCAGCAAGAAAAACATAGGTTTGTTTCTGAGATGATTGATGCATACTTTGCATGCCAGCATTGCATGCAAAGAATGAAATTGAACGCTTGTTTATAAGCATTCTGTCACTATTATGTTTGTTTATGACATGTATCAATAAAAAGAATGTATACATGTATTCTTAAAATGATTTATAAATGCATAAAATATTTTCATGTGGGGGGTGGGGGAACTAACAACGTGTTAAATCAACAAGCTTACAGGGGGTCATAATGATTTAGATGCATCTACATGTATTTCACAAGGGATCATTCAATGTTAGACGTGTCTCATATCTGCCTGTGACCCAGGTCTTACCTCTCTGACTTAGCTGTGTCACGAATCCTTGCATCCTGAATGTGAAAATTGTATGAATATCGTTCAGATTTTGCAGTGTTGACAAGTTAATATATTTAAAACAAATTGGTTGTGAATAAACAAATGTGAAGTAAACAAGATCATATGCATACATTCAATGTCACCTGTATGCTAAACCAATCACAGATTTCTATCTTACCCTGAGGCCCTTACGTACTGTTAATGACGGCCTTGTCCTAGTTGCTACGACAGCAGAACCTGTGGCAATTCAAATTCCGCAGTTCCTGGGAAACTTTGTTATCAGCTGATTGGGTAGGAGTATACCTTAACTCTTTAAGTGCTGAATTTTGGACTGAGTTAATAGCTTTTCTCGGCACGCATTGGGCGCAATGCGTGCAGAGAAAAGCTGTTGATATGAGATATTTTCTCTGGAACTAGAGGCATGCTGGTACTTGAATGAAAGGTCTTTTTGTGAGGAATACGAATCTGAGATCCTAATGATAATTCAGACTAGTTTCACTTTACTGGGTCGACTTAAGATGTGATTGGTACTAAAAGAGTTAAAGCGGAGGGATTCCCACACAATTGCATAACACTGCAGTGTTGTATGCTTACTGCTGAAGGACTCAGCTGTCATGTTGCCGGACATCCTGCAAATCTGGTGGACCAAAAACACACGACATGTTTGAAATGAAAATATTAGTGGTATTCCAGATAATTAATTTCAGTGATAATCATTCAGTTGGAAAAAAAATCAGTATTTAACACAAATTTCTGTATTAAACGTTAAATCATTTTCTCAAAAGTTCTCACCTTATAGTCTGTAACAAGTGAGGTAAATGTGGGAAAAAGTTGTCAAAACATTCCCTAAATAAATTAAAATACTTTTTCAAAATGATGTTGGATGGAAGAATTTTTTTGGGGTTGTGGGGGGGGGGGGCTAATTTTTTCTTACATTTAAGTGTCTCTGATACAGCATATAAATTACATGAGACATACGTCAAGTCATTTCTCGTACATACATCTCAATTAAAAGTGGATACAGTTTATAAGATAAAGCACAGGTATTGACAAAGATCTGCATGGAATCTTAGTATATGAGAGATATCAATATCAGGGTGTGTCAAGGAGTAAAGATTGCTTGATGAGACATGGGTCAAAGGGACAAGTGAGGGTCAAAGTGATGGGGGGGGGGATGAGTGGGGGCTCTTCCAGAAAATATTGCAAACAGGAATTTAGGATGTTGCATTCTAGCGCATTTCAAGGGTCAGTGTCAATTCATCAACTTAAGCTTTTTCACACATACAGTGACCTAGTTGAGTTCATGTACTCAGTCAAGTACATGTAAAAGTACCTTTAAGTAACATAAAAAATCAGTGTCCAGGGTGCCGCAAAAGAGCATATAAAAGAAATCGGCCACACAGACAATATATATGTGACATTTACGTGTGAATTTATGAGAGCATGGGGCATTGCCTGTATGTGTGAGAGTAATGAGGCATTGCCTGTACGTGTGAGAGTATGAGGCATTTGCCTGTATGTGTGAGAGTATGAGGTGTTTGCCTGTATGTGTGAGAGTATGAGGTGTTTGCCTGTGTGTATGAGAGTATGAGGTGTTTGCCTGTCTGTGTGAGAGTATGAGGCATTTGCCTGACTGTGTGAGAGTATGAGGTGTTTGCCTGTATGTGTGAGAGTATGAGGCGTTTGCCTGTATGTGTGAGAGTAATGAGGCATTGCTTGTATGTGTGAGAGTATGAGGTATTGCCTGTATGTGTGAGAGTATGAGGCATTGCCTGTATGTGTGAGAGTATGAGGTGTTTGCCTGTGTGTGTGAGCGTATGAGGTGTTTGCCTGTGTGTGTGAGCATATGAGGTGTTTGCCTGTATGTGTGAGAGTATGAGGCATTTGCCTGACTGTGTGAGAGTATGAGGCATTTGCCTGACTGTGTGAGAGTATGAGGTGTTTGCCTGTATGTGTGAGAGTATGAGGTGTTTGCCTGTATGTGTGAGAGTATGAGGTGTTTGCCTGTATGTGTGAGAGTATGAGGCGTTTGCCTGTATGTGTGAGAGTATGAGGTGTTTGCCTGTGTGTGTGAGAGTATGAAGCATTTGCCTGTACATGTGACTCGCATGCAGGATGTGTCAGAGTTGACATGTCCGTTAGGTATTAATCTAGATCAGTGCCACTGGCACTACTAGCTGTTTGTTTGTTTACTTTTGCACTAATGAAGAAAACTGATAAAGTGCTGTTGATGTTTATACTTAGTCAAATATGTAAAATGGATAACCATGCAGTTATTAGTCCATGGTTAATACATAAAAGTGTATTTTTGTTGATGAGAAGTCATGTGACTTTGCCCAACAGTAAACACCAAAGGATATAACATAAAAATGATGGTATTTATATAGTATTTACAGTATTTCTTGATAGAATATTGTGAAGAAATGACACAAAACTATCAGGTGTCAATTTTGGTACAATTCTAAACCCAACTTTTCACACCGAAGGTGTTGATAATGTGCAGGTAAATTATATTTGTGTGTTCATAATCTATATAGAAAACATTAAATTATCAGGCAGCACATGCCATTTATCACAACTATGAACTTAAATGAGACAACTTGTTTATGTATTCATTAATATAATATAGTATATCTGTATGTACCTAAAATTCACTGATATATCAAGGAAGGTGTCACACATCTGTCTAATTCCCGGGTAGTATACAGACAGAACTGAGGTTTAATAATGATAAATATCTGTACATCCTCACCTGGTGCAGCTGTTAGCAGTATAGAGCATAGATAAGGTGAGCTTAATTATCTTCTGTGTGGATGTATGGCAGTGGTTGCTACTGGCTATTGTTAGAGAGTATACTTCACATTTGCATGACTATAAACATTTTCATGTTTACCTGTAATTTTCTGCATCAGAACACATAGGAAGTGGGGAAATTATGTTAATATTTTGTCCTGGCCTCATTTTCAGCATGTTGAGTAACCATGTTCTTCAACCCTTCATGTTTGGAATAAAACTGAGTCAACAGGTTTCCTTGGTGTGGACGGGGCACTAAGTACTCAGTCTGTGTGGAGGAAAGGTGTTGATCCCCGGGGAATCTTATCTCAGAAGTCCCATCTGCAGTTTTCATTAAAAGTGTTTTGGTGTATGAGAACAGAAGAAACACAATGAGGATGCCATCTGTTGTTCTGGCTTCTTTTGGGAAGTGTGAAGGAAAACGTTGGTAAAATTTACAGATTGGTTATACCCGGAACTTGGGCACCTCCATTAATATAACTCTTGATGCAGTTTTCTTCTGGTAATCAATCCTCTCCGACTTTAATGACCCAAAAGTGCTTGGAATTTTTCCTTTTTTTTCCCCGTATACTTTCATCTCTGCTCTTAACTTTTCCATTAATAAAAGAAAGACATTTTGCTGAGAACTATATTACATCAGACAATTGGCAGGATAGCAATCACATCAGAGGTCAAATCTTACCCGGGCACAGGTTGTATGCATCACGGACCTGTGTCTATAGCCACTCATTCTGTGATGTTCTGACCGCGGCAGGATTCAGGTGAATCAACACAAAGCGATGTGGGGTGGGTTTCTAATTGTGTGATGTAGAAGAGAGCTTTTTGGCAGAGTATTATGTATGTGTGTAGAGAACAAAAGACAAAAGAAGAGCTAGGTATCCCAGCACTTGAAAGGCATCACATACCTGTGTGTACCTTATGCAGTATTACAGGTATAAACATCTCTCTCTTAACATCCTATTGCCAGTAACTCAAGTACTACAAAGTGTCCACTTGAGCAGTGTTAATGGGCTTGAAGGGGATAAAGCTGGGTCAGAGATGTACGTTGAGTCACATACATAGGGCACAGTCCCACCTGCTGTTTATGACCACCCTTGACACTGCCAGCCAAGTGTCGATCCTGTCACGTTACAGATGGTCTTTTATGACCAGAAGCTCTACCAGGTATCTATCTGCTTGAGTGTCCATAAAGGATGGTTGCCTTAGGGGGTAACTGAAGACTGGGGGGGGGGGGGTGTACAAGAGGTAGCTCTGTATATTTCCCTGGAATGGTCATGTCCCACATCTCAATTTATGGCAGCAACATCATGTGACATCTCTGATGGTCTGGCCCAATGGCCAGGCAAGATTTCTGCAACATAATCGTGGTGTGCTGTAACTGATTTTCCTCCCTGCATTATTACTGTCAAATTGGTCCCAGCAGTCACTATTTATAAATTTAACCCTTTCCCCCTTGAATTAAGACTGAGTCAACAGCTTTCCTTGGCATGTGATCTTGATAAATGATCTCTCATGTACATATGTCGGTCAAATTGTTTTTCATAACTGTTGAAATTAGTTGAAAACACTGAAGCAGATGACATTTGACCACCAGCCGGTTTAAGGGGGAAAGGGTTAATATGCTTGCTTTATTTCACCTACTCTCTTTCTTTGCAACAGTCTTTAAATTATCATAGGGTATAAGACCCCCCACCCTATATTTTTGTTTGTATTTATAGTATTTGCCCATTTAGGCACCCCAGCCCTGGTCAAGTTTTGCATTTACAGTACTAGTATTTTCCCTTTTAAACACCCCAGCCCTTATTAAGTACCCCTTGTACCTTAAGAATCTAAGAATATTGAAATATTAATACTTAATATTCTCCATTAATTGTAGCATCATTATCAGGCACATGTGTTTCTGGTCCAGCTGTTTTATTGTGGTCATTCTGGGCCTCATGAGGCTCACTTTGGTGTATTCTGTGAGAGCCCCGGGCATTTATTAGAGCTAACACGGTTGACACTGTTGCTCATGGTTTCATTTTTCCAAGTTATTTAAAGGCCATCTCAGCTCAGTCCAGGCTGCAGCTGAAGTGCAGCTCAACTCCTGTCAGGTTGGCACTTCACGTATTCATGGTGCATGATTAGCCGGCTTGAGGTATCATGTCCCATTTGGATTTTTAATTGATGAGGATAACTGCTTCAGACACAACAGAGCTGGCAGATTAAAGTTAAGATAGTAAGTCATTGTTTAAAAGTACTTCCTGGTAACTCAGAGAATGGACACCTGGTACCTAGCAAAATATTACGTAACGATCACCGAACAACCAGGGCTGTGCTGTTTCACTGAACCGTGGTAATGCAGCTGTGCTGTTTCCCTCACCCAAGTTAACCCTCCAGACAAGTTGAAATGAAATACTGTGTTTGAGTTGACTTTACTGCAAAATAATGGCACACGACGGCCACCTGCTCGATAAAATCTTGGAGCTTCTTTGGAATGAGGTCCAGGTTTTCAGCAAATGGAATAAGGCACATACCTACACCTTTCACACTTGAGTGCACAACTGAGTGGAGGGTTTCAGTGCTCAAAACCTGGACCGTATTTCAAAGGACAGCCAAAATCTTGCAGCTAGGGTCAATCAATTAGGGTGGCTTGAAACTTTTTTTTCAGTTTATTTTTATGTTTCATAAAATTATGTAGGGTCGGAACTTGGGTCTTTTAGTGCAGTCAGTCGGGTTATTGGAACCACAAATATATTTTTGTTAGGCCTTAGGTAACTTGGACATTTCTCAAAACATGTTTAAAATGGATGCTCTTTCCCCTTTTACATATTACCTCCTTTGACGCCGGTTAAATTTTTTACCTGGGTACAGCCAAAGGCACTTGTTAATAAATAAAGTCTTTAAAATAAGCAACATGGTTCACTGATTGCAACTCAGCAGCTTTTTTTTTTTATTAAAAACCTGAGTAATTCTATGCAGAACAAAACCCAACCAATAACAGTATTGGTCAATAAATATTTGAATAGCTATATACAATGTGACAATTAATCCACAAAGTACAACTTGATCTTCTCTGTGTGAAGATGACTATATGGTCACCAATGTTACTCGTGTATGGCAGTATGCAAACATGTGCTCAAACATATACAAACTGAATGTGTCCATGTTATGAACCCTTGACCCATCGTGTCATATACCCACAGGAATTATAAAACATGTATGCAAAGATATGAACCAAACCTTCCGGCTAACAGTTTGCATTACAAAGCCTCTGATGTCTGCAATTTTAACTCTTGTTTGATTGAAATAGCTGCTGAATTTTCTTCTCGTGCTTTGCTTTTTGCAGCTTGCGTGCATGGTGAGGCTGTAAAATATAAATATGTATTTCATGTACAGTAATATATATTTAATTTCCTGCGGGACCCTCAAAGTACCAATAAACAGTACAACTCATGAGTCACATAATGACCAGAATGTGACTGAACGACACATCCTAATTGGTCACAAAATGTATCATAGTAACCAATCAGCCAATAACAGGGAAAGGGACTATCCTTGTCAGATTAACATAGAAACTCAAAGGAATAGAACAAAGGTGATATCTAAACACTATTTTACCTCTTAAGTATGTTGGGTCACATTTGTTCCATCTGTAAGCATGCTGTAACCATATATAGTTGGCCTTCAAAGTATTTGGGTTAAAACTTATACAGTTTTTAAGTATGTTATACTCCAGTTCTATAAATTTTAGCACATTTTAATTTAGCACATATCAATGGTTGTACTAATTAAAATGTACCATGTAAAGTGACTGGTCTATGAGGGGCCTGTAACCTGTAGTGTGGCACACCTCACAATTGTAAATGAACAAATTTGAACTCTGATCACCTTGAATGGAAATTTTTACCCCATTCCCACCTTGGGTGACACACTTGCTAATGTGATTTTTAACCCTTTCCCCCTTAAACCGGCCAAAACTGGCTGGTGGTCAAATGTCGTCTGCTTCAGCGTTTTTGACTGAGAATTGAAGATGAGACCTGTCAAGACAACATGACCCAGGTCAACAGCTCTCCTCGGTATGGGTTAGGCACTTAGTGCCCAACCCATGCCAAGGAAAGCTGTTGACTCAGTCTTAATGTAAGGGGGAAGGGTTAATCTGCTCTCAGTCTGCGCACGACCAGCAAATGTTCAAGGTGCAAAAATGTATTGCTACTGTACGACAGCCTTGCAAAGTGCTGACTTGGAAGCCTGAGGAGCTCTTTATGCAACTCTTAAATGACGAAATCTTCAGGTTTTACTGTGTATGCTTCATCTTTGAATAGATATTTTAGCACATTTTAATTTAGCACATTGAGTAAGTGCACGAATATACTTTAAATTAAGTCAAGCACTAAAATTTCTAGAACTGTGGTAACCATATCATAGTTGGCTTTTGAAGCACACAGGGTAAAAACCTTTAAGCATATTGTCACCATCATGTTTCGTCCTGTTGTGTAATACTAACCTGCATACATGTAGAAGCAAAATGGAATGAAACTCTAGGTTGGGTTTTGACACTGTTTAGTGACTCCCAGTGCTAGGGCAGTTGGAGAAAGATATATCGGATGATAAAACTCTCTGCAGCATTGGTGTATTGGTATTTGACTGAAAGGTCACTTTATGGGGAATTTGAAATTGTTATTACTGTATACAATTAAGCTAAAAGCTCACCACAAGAACGGTGTTTTAGCCAGTAAGGGTGTAAGCCCAATGGATAGGCCAAGGTCAGGCACTTTGAGTTAAATAATAATATGGAACGCATGTCTCTTACAGGTTTTCAGTTATTTGCCCCCAAGCTCTTCATGATTATCCCATTGGTGTCTCATTTTGGAACTTTGCCCCAAAGCTAACATCTGTAATTTGAAGCTCTGCTGACTACAGTTTGCAAAGCTTATAAGTGATGACTTTTGTCCATCCCTCATATCCAACTGTCTGCGAGCGATTGCTTGTCAACACAGCAGCGTCTACAATTTTGAAGTCAGCCTCTTGAAATTGTTTGGACATGTTCTGTGAGTGAAGATTTAGGTTCAGTTCATTAGTGGTACCACTAGGGGATTACGCAACACTGGGCCTGAAAATGGAGAAAAGAAATGACGAACAGCCCTGGTAGTTGTATGCCTGTCTGGACCAGCCCTTGTAGTTGCACCCCTTTTGTCTGGACCAGCCCTTGTAGTGGTGCCCCAGTCATGACCCCTTTTGTCTGGACCAGCCCTTATAGTGGTGCCCCAGTCATGACCCCTTTTGTCTGGACCAGCCCTTGTAGTGGCGCCCCAGTCATGAAGCCTTTTGTCTGGACTAGCCCTTGTAGTGGTGCCCCTGTCATGACTCCTTGTGTCTGGACCAGCCCTTGTAGTTGTACCCCTGTCATGACTCCTTGTGTCTGGACCAGCCTTTGTAGTTGTACCCCTGTCATAACCCCTTTTGTCTGGACCAGCCCTTGTGGTTGTACCCCTGTCATAACCCCTTTTGTCTGGACCAGCCCTTGTAGTTGCACCCTTGTGATGACACCTGGTGTCTGGACCAGCCCTTGTAGTGGCACCCCTGTGATGACACCTGATGGTGTCTGGACCAGCCCTTGTAGTGGCACCCCTGTGATGACACCTGGTGGTGTCTGGACCAGCCCTTGTATAGTGACACCCTACTTCCCCAGAATGTCAGGGTTTCCTTTTCTGTTTTTCTCAAACGATGTCATCCTATTTTCATGACCAGTTGCCTCAGATATAATTTGGGGATAGGGGAGGCGAAGGGCATTGTTTGGGGCTTGTAACTACAATAAAAAAGGGATTGTAATTGGCACAGATTTCTTTGATCTAGTCATAAAAGATATTTATGGCTGACAACCAATTGAAAAAATTCCTGTGATGACCACATCAAACTCTCTTATCTGAGAAATATGATTTACTTGAAGGATCAATTTTCATTGAAAAATCACTTTTGCGACAGTAAAATGCTGTAACCCCTGAGCCCTGTTATGCTATTAGCACCTACAACAGACAGTCCAGTGCCACAGACAGTCCAGTGTCATAGATGGGCGACTAATTTTTTTTCCCACCAGGAATGATATAGGTGACTATAGTCAAGAGTTCATCTGAACAAATTCTTGGCACGTTACACTGAGACCCCATCAATGTAAGCTCGGGTGGGTGGGTAGGTGGGGGGGGGGGGCCAGAAGGGGGGAGCAATATAACTAGTGCGTTTGTTTAATGGAACAGCTAACATTAACAAATCTGTCAATGTATACATTACACTGTCAGCCTTGTCATCTCATCTTGTGCTCTTATTTTGAGCCAGTGATTGCAAAATGCACAATCATGTAACTGTACTGTTTATGCTGCCATTATCGAGATCTGGTGGAGGAATGACAAACTGTGCCTGTAATTTCACTCCTTACATATGCATTAAGTCCTGACTTTAAGACCAAGTCAACAACTTTCCTTGGTGCACTTAGGTGCACTAATCGTGAACTAAGCTGTTGATCTTGGCTGTGTTTGACGAGACACCTCTGGTCACACCTGACCTACATGTTGGTACTTGGATGAAAGGTCTGCTCACGAGCAACTGCAATCTGGAAACAGGCAGTAAACTGTGGTTCGTGCAATGATGAATATACATGTGCTCAAACGTTGCTGGTACATGATTAAAAGTTCAAGCTGGAATGAAATACACCTGTATGTTTCAGGTGTGCTTAATGCCAATTCATGAAAATCGAGTCAAGTTCGCATCTTTGCAAGTGACTGAATGGAGTTCTAGATGGGCACTGTCAATTTCCACATAACATGTTTGTGTACAAGTTGTGGCCACTTTGTCAGCTTGCGTCAGTAATATTTCTTTCTCTCTGTCTGCATTAAACATTAAGTTTAATGGACATTTTCCTCAGGAATGAGTCATTACTGGGCTATGAAGTCTGGCAGAATGCAAAACTTGTGACTTAAGACAACTCAGCCACGGTAGGCTCCTACCTGAAACTCCTTTTTACTGGCCCAAAATGTAAACACCCATCATGTGTATTAAAGGAAGTCCACGTGACATCTATAATGTGACTAACAATTTCCAAAAATACCCCCAAATTATCATTATTTTTGTTTCATCCTTGTTTTTGAACATTAGAACTTTATAAAAGACAATTTAAAAAATATTGTTTTCTCAACTAACCAACCCTGTATAATTTTTTTCATGTGACAGGAAACGAGCAATTATTTTTCTTTAACCAAATGTTGATGACGGTTGTGCTGTCTAATGGCAATGCTCTGGCTCCTGCAACAACAGGTGGAGCATGACCTGTGAAGCAGTACAGAAAGGGGGCAGAAGGGTATTTCCGCACTGGCACACTGGGGCATTTCATTTCCTGCACTGCTGTACTGGGAACCTTTTTATTTCTTTGCTTTTTACTGGCCATTATTTCAGAATATTTCTATGTTCTTGAGCTAATGACAAGGCAAGTAGCCAAAGAATGAGGCAGAATGTGTGCGACGCTTTTCGAGTCCAATGATTCTCATCAGGCACTGAAGGATCTCAAAAAAAAAAAAATTCTGTTTTCTTGACTCCACACTAGAGCAAAATTATCACCTGTGCCAGCATTCTGGGACTCCCATCCCCCCTCCCTCACAAAGGCCTAACACTACCTCCACGAGTGCTATATGGAATGAGCAGAACCAACAGGTATGACAGACCAGTGCTATTGTTATGTATCTTTGGGCCACTGTCATTAACGGAAATACAAAGATGTGTGGACAATAGGCTCACCACAATTGTCAGATGCTTTCTTGTGGTTCCAATAGTTTGCATTTCTTTCCACTTCCTGCATTCCTGTGGTAAGAGATACAAAGGACGAACTTGAACTGTGACATTGATAGGAGAACAGTCCATTATTCTCAAGGGTGAAGGATTTTGCATAAAGACCTATTGTGAAGAAATGCTTTGTTATTTTGAAATGATTGGTAGTTTCAAATACAATTACTTTCTTCTGTGGCTGATGGGAATGGAAATGGATGTCTTTTGATTACCTATCATTTACAATGACCAGTAATTCAGGACAAAAGTTCCTTTGCCCGATTGTGTTGAACGGAATTGTGTTGTGATAATGTGATCATTGCCCAAAGGCATATTATTTTGGCAGCTAAGTTTACATGTGTTTTGTAAGCTGACATGCAAAGGATCCATCCTCTTGGTTATGAAGTAGGCAATGTTTGTTGTAAACCAGAATGCTTGGTCCCTTACTTTATTTCTCTACATACAGTATGTTCTATCCTGTGTGTTGTCCCAGGCTCTGGTTTGGGAGACCACCTTCAGAATGGGGTTATAGAAAACAGCGTTCACATAAACCAAGTGGTCTTTCAATGAAGGTCAAGTGACATGGACAAAATGATGGCACAAGGGACCAGCTGTATGTGGTCTTAAAGACAATTGGTCTTAATAACAGGTAGTCTTAAAGACTGGTATTCTTAAAGACAGGTAGTCTTAAAGACAGGTGGTCTTAAAGACAGGAAGTCTTAAAGACAGGTGGTCTTAAAGACAGGTAGTCTTAAAGACAAGTGGTCTTAAAGATGGGTTGTCTTAGAGACAGCTCGGTGGTCTTAAAGACAGGGGGTCTCTGTCGGGAGGAACAACTATACCATATTTGCATATTAACCTTCAGTGCCAAGTTTTGACTGAGTCAACAGCTTTCCTCAGTGCATTGTAACCTGGACCATTCTTAAAGTCTCTATTCTCCTATGGTAACTATACACATGCTGGTACTGCAATGAAATGCTTGGTTTTACGAAGAATACGAATCCAGTATCCTTGTGGTAGTTAATTAACTTTTGTGGAAATTGACAAAGACAGAGTTAAGGAAGTGGACTTCAGACAGATCATTTCAAATAGATGTCTAGATTATAGTGTATTCAGTTTCAGTTATTTTTTTGTGACAAGAAAAACAACCCAAGATATAAGATTGAAAGTTTGAAGTTGTGTGATTTTTAAGATTATATTGCACAAACTGAATGAACACAATTTTGACCTTTGCCATCATCAGACCCCTACACTGTGTCATTAAGTGAAAGTACCTGTAAGTTAACTCTCTCTTACAACTGGCCAAAAACTGGCTGGTGTCCCAGGATCGTCTCCGTCACTGTTTTTTGATTAATTTCAAGAGTAATGAAAGACAATTTGACAGCAAACTGTAGGCGAGATCTCTGGAGATAACATGCCCCAGGTCAGCAGCTTTCCTTGGTGTGAGTTGGACACTAAGCAGCTGATCCAAACCAAAAAGCTGTTGACTCAGTCTTAAACTCAGTCCAAATTTGAAAGTGAAATGGTTAAGGTTCACCAAATCCTCTTGTGTGGCATCTCTGAATAAAAGAAAACTTTCGTCTTAAGTCAAATGTTTAAAAAATACATTCCTTAATAACAGGGCTGTTGTTGAAATATTGGGATAGCATGTCATTTGGCAGAGATCCAAATCCTGGATCCACTGAATGGCAAATGATTCAGTGACTTTTTTGTGCTCTTTGCAGTATCTGGCTCAATTGAAATATTTAGAGTTGTGTTGTTGACCTGAAGGTCACATACATTAGAGTTCATTCCCTCTACAATTTCTTTTTGATGTTAAATCCAATATTGAGGAATTGGATGTTTAAAACATGCTTAAAACAGACAACATTTTTAGGAGTGAAGTTATGCCAATTTAATTTTGATCAGCTCAGTGATAAATTTACTCAAAATCCAAATGAACAGTAGTTTTGTCATAATTTTCTGTATTTGTTGCCCTATTTATACCTTCTCTGAAGAACCCTTTCTGCAAAGACCACAATTCACTGATTCAAAGGGTGGCCGTATAATGCATGGATAAGGGTTCAATACGAACTGTGTTCAAAATAATGAATTTCAAACTCCAGCCTGGAATGCATAAAATGTGAAAACATGCCAAAAAGAGAAAAAATGTTAAAAATTTGTAGAAGTGGAAATAATGCCTTTACAGTATATTCCCAAATGTTTACAAGTAGCAAGCATGTACAGGGAAGGGGAAATGTGGAGAAATTAGGGATGGGTGCATGGGATCGGGGAAGAGAGGACATCTGCTTGCAGCCATTTAAGAGTAAAGTTTGAGTAAATCTAGTCCCTGGAAATTAAATTCCCTGCACACAATGAGGACAGGCACTGTGTGCATCTGCAACTGTGTCCTGAGTGGAAATTTAGCTGGATGAGCATGCATGGGAAATGCCTGGATAGTGTAATCTTTTTCCTACAGGTGGCACTACGGGTGATGTTGCGCCACATAGGATGGCTTTTGGAACCACTGGCTTGGCAGAGCACATCTGTCAAGGACCATGTTTGCGTGATTTTCAGTTTGCAGCATGTGCCCAGTAATGCCTTGTATCTTATGAGACTGACTCTAAAGTGACATGGGTTCCTTGTACTGTAACAATTGCGCCAAGGAATTCCTTGTGGGAAACACTGATTATTATGAACTGCTTTGGATATGCTGCCAGGACCTCACTAACGCTGATGGTTCATATTATATTTTACTTTCAAAAAAAAGTCCCAAGTTTTTGGAAGAGTCGGTACACAGTGAAGTGCAGATATAATCACACAGATACACTGGCTTGTTTCAAATGTCACGACCCAATTAAAAACGAAAATAAATTGGCCTGAATTTTTTTTTTCTTATGTAAATCTCTAATCAGGAAACAAGGGCTTCTCTACCTGGTTGCAGGTTTTTGCAATCAATGCTATTTTAACTCTTTTTCCCTTGAGTTAAGACTGAGTCAACAGCTTTCCTTGGCATGAATTTGGTGCAAAGTACCCAGCCCCTATGATGAAGGAAACCTATTGACCAGATTTATCTTGATATATGTGTCATCAACAAATCTCATTCAAATTGTTTTTCGTTATGGTTGAAATAAGCTGAAAACATTGAAGCAGAGGAAATTAGACGACAATCTAGTTTTGGTTGACTTAAGGGAAAAAAGGTTTGAGAACAAATAATTGATGGGAACTGAAATAATGAACCACAGCCACAGGATGTCATGGGCCGGCTGATGTACGTGTGATAAATGGGAACACTGTATCAATTACTTTGAGCTGAAATTATTCATTTTCAACTCCAAATGTTTTTAGATTTAATCATTGTTTCATCTTTGTATTTGGGGCCAGAATTCTTCAGGAAAAACATATCAAGCAACACTTCTGATTAAAATATTTTCATTTGCCCAATTCCATGGAAACATGTTGACATTATGACTATTTCTGGAAGAAGCAAACAAACAAAGAAGAAAAAAACCCCCTGAATAATATGTTATGTTTGACGGGAGAAAAACAAAGACATTTATAGTTAAGACTGTAACTGTGCAGTGTACATGTACTTTTTTTAGCGTAGTTTTACTTTCATGTTTTTTGTTTGGGTGCTTTTTAATTAGTGTTATATTTTTGTGTTCATCAAATATTGAATTGTGTGAATATGAAAGTACAGCAGCATATGACTGCAATGGACTAATAGACAGTCAAGGTGCACTTGGGTCATGCCCTGCTCCTTTATTGTAGCAGGGGGGCCACTGGGCAGACTGTGATAGCAGAACCTCAGTATAACAAGTGAATGTTTAACATAGGACTAATAGCAAACAGTGCCTCAGTGGGAACCAGGGAACTTGCCATGTTGTATCAGAATCCACCTTGCAATGATGGCTTTATGAACAGGGAGCACAGTAGTTCTGGTGGTCAGGGGTGATAGAGGGCGCCACCTGGTGCATAGGGTTAATAACATACAGTCAAACCTGTGTAGAAAGATCTTCCATATACATTGCATCACCAACCTGTTGTCTGTCAAATATAAAGACTTGCTCTTGCACAGAATGTATTTGGAGATAGTGACAGCAGACACTACCAGCAAGAGACCTGTAAATACAGGTAGACGGTACCTGTAGTGGTCTTTTAACACAAGGCTCACTGTGTTCCAGTTTTATGTCATAAATTCAGTTGTGTTCCAAGCGGGGGTAGTGAAACTGGGCTCCAGGAAGGGATCTGGTAACAGGAAGATCGTCATGGCAACAGGAAGGGGTCATCATGATACACTTTTGACCTTGTCTCATTAGTTAAAATATGTTTCTGATGTATGGTAAAAAATGAATTACAAACTGGTAAGAGGACAGTTGTGACTGGTGTACTGGACTTTTAGTTGTTGGATTCATAATCAATGGAATCTCAAATGAAAACTGTGGTGAAAAGCGTTGAAGAAATGGTGAGTTTGGTTTTATTTTGTGAGCAAATTTGAAAGGATACAGTGATTGTTTTTTTTTTTTTTTTAAGCACTCAGTATTGTCTAATTGTGAATCATTATGTGTATGTGTCAGTTCGGTGTACTTTCTCCTACTTTTTTATAGCAAAACTTTACCATGTGACTACTTTCTTATCAGGTATATACCAACTGTATTCCAGTTCATTTTCACTTTTGACCATTGATTGCTGTCAAGCTGGGGAAGAAATTATTACTAGTAAAAGTTATGAAGAAAAAAAACTTTGTTGATCATTTTCTTCATCATTTAGTCAGAGACCAAATTTGAGATGGGCAAACTATGACGAAAGTTTCTCAGAAACATATGATATATTGGAAGATCTTTGTTGCACAAAGTTGGTATATTTTATACAAATGTACATTTTGCTGTAATGAAGTCTATTTTTGCATCTGTGGGCAATTGATAACAAGCAAGCCAGTTACCCAAGTTATATCTCTTCATGTACTGGTTGAAAGTCATCTGACACTTGCCACCAGAGGGCAGCACATCAGTTTCATCATTATCCCAAAGTGCACATCAGGAGCATTACATTTGTTTTTTTATTTTTTTGTTTTTTGCTTTCAATTTTATTATTATTTTTTTTCAATCATTAGTACACTGTATAGGCATGTATAAAGAAATCTAGACATATAATGCATGTGTCACGCCTGTGTAGGTAAAAAATGAATATGATTGCAATATTTCATGTGGTCAGAATGATTTTGATTCAGCAAAATTTATACCTAATTAACATGATTAAGGATTGGTATTACGATGTAATAGTTGTCCTCACTGTTCCGGTATTGTCAGACATGTACTGTGTAACGTGGGCTTTGGACATCCCCGTGTACTAAACATAGCATCAGAACTGTACTAATGTATGCATTAGTGCATTGACTCAAGACCCGGGACTGAATCCCATTTTTAACACCCGACTACTTTCGATATGAATAAACAAATTATAGATCTGTGTGTATTTCTGCATTTTTCACTGTAATGGTCTTTATTTATTTATTTTTTTTTTCTCTCAGGAATAGGCAAACTTGTCGAATAGTGGAATTATTATACTGTACCGAAATAAAGCAAGTTAAAATATGTTTCTGTGTATCATTTCAGTATGGGTTTTTGGCGCAGGGACCCGTAACGGGTACCAGGGTACCAGGGTCCCAGGGTCCCAGGTATTAAACATAATTTATTTGCGGGTCCCAGAACCCGACTTTTTCCCCTAATTCAATGCACTAGGATGTATATAAAAATCACTTAGATACATTCAATCAACGTTTCAAAAGTAGGAGTTAAATTGCCTGATTCAACATTAAAAACATCATTTTCAGGAGCTAATAAAAAAGCACTCGCTTTAAATTAAAAACACAAGTTGGATTTGTTATAAATAATTTTAGGGTGAAAGAAATATCTTTTGTTTGATTCCTGGTTATAGCAGTGAGTAAAAGCGAAAGTTGCTGCATGGCAATTTTCCATGTACATGTGGACAGCCACTTGTTTTAAACAATGAATTTGTATGGACTTCACACATACATGAACCTTGTTCCTATCTCACAAGCATTTTGTTATCAGTTAAGTGTTTAGTCAGAAGGAAATGTCTTATTTGTTATCAGAAGTTTCACAAAATATGTTAATGATAGCTTTGGTCATTAACAATGAACTAGTGTGCATAATTGTAGAGGTCTCAGTCTTATGCACTTTCACAGCTGAGGATTGTCGTGCACAGGAGGATCCAAAGAATAAAGCCTAATGAAGTGCAATGTATGTTTTTATTATAAACACTTTGTGAAAAGGGGGGTAAGGGGGGGGGGGGTTCAGTACGCTAGTACAGGTAATTATTTTTCTAGAGTACGCAGTATGGAAAATAAAAATCTTTCAAAATTTTGGATAGTACGAAGTACATTAAATAAGAGGGCTTCCAGTACACCAGTACGGTAAATAAAAAGTCCCAGTATGCCAGTACGGGAAACCCCTTTCCCACCCTCTGTGAAGGAGGCAGCACGGTAGTCACAGTTACCTCATCACCTGGTAGTTCCGCCTTCAAATTCCTGGTGCAAAGACCTGTCATTCAAATCGACAGTAGGGCCTGTATTTTTCCGTTTCAAAAAACTAGAAATTCTGTTTCACCAGCGAGAAATTTCCAAATTCCATTTCAGTAGTTCTCTTTGCATGTAAAATACATTAAGGCAAAACAGCAAATTCCGTTTCAGAGGTGACAAAAATTCATTATTCCGTTCCGTTTCGGTTAAAAACGGAAAAATACAGGCCCTACGACAGCGTGTGTGTGTGGTCTAAATTTGGTAGTTCCAGATGGACTCAATGGACCAGATCAACAGCATTCCTGGGTGCAGTTTGAATGCATTGTGCCCAAAGTGTGCTGAGGAAACTTGTTGACTCAGTCAAGAAATTAGCAGTTTGAGGGTTAATGCATCTTTGTGTTTCTGTTTTAATCAGGCTTCTGTGTGCCATTCAGTTATACGTGACCCAAACCAGGTTACTTGATCAGATGACAGTTGACTTGTTAGTCATGGGTTTAGTTTACCCGGAGATCATGCACCCAAGTGATGTTGTCATCAGATTACTGGACAGTGTTATCAAATAGCTTTTGACCCTTTCTCCTCTTGACGAAGATCGAGTCAACAGCTTTCCTTGGCACAGGTTAGGCATCGAGCACCAAATGTTGCCGAGAAAAGCTGTGGACCTGAAGCATAGTATTCTGATGGGAATGATTTACAATTCTTGTTCAAAATGTTTCCTGGAACAACAGTAGTCATAACAATAAAATAAACAAACCTTTATCATGTTTATCTAGGTGTACAGGCAAACCTGGTTATATTAACACGATGTGTTCATTGTAAAATGTGTCATGTACATTGTATCTGAATTTGTGAGAGGAGTCAAATTGCTAAGGAATTTGACTTTCAGTAAATGGACCTGTACATTTCTACAAATAATGGAAAATGATGGTCATTTGTAACCCAAATTTGGTGGTATCTTGGTATTATTTCTTGGAATATCATCATTTTTAAGTACTAAGTTGGGGGAGGGAGGGAGGGAGGCGGGTCATGAAATTTAGTACCCCAAATACTAATTAAAAAATGATGGTAATTTTAATCTATCCATAAGTGATTATGTCAGATATGCGAGTGTTGTGATAGTGATTTTGACTATATGGCAAAACAGACCTGGACCCAGTGGTTGAAGTGGTGCCCACCCCCAAAATAGGTCATATAAAAACTGAGTTCAAATTGTTGATTTGTTGAAATGTGTGTGAAAATCTGAATTGTCCTGGCATTTAATCACTACGTTATGTAATTATGTATATTCTATGGTGGTGAGGTATAACAATGGGGAAGCCAAGCAGAATGAATCCTCATAATCACTACTTTTGTAGAGTCACTGAACAAACAGTGGTCAGTTATAAACAACAAAACTTCTGACTAAAACATACTCAAGCGCTTCCTACATGTAATTAAAGTTGCATAGGTAAATAAGATGCAGTATGGGTGGGCGCAGTAAATATGACAACCCCTTTGGCTCTGCCTCAGGTGATATATCAGGATATTCACCCACCACCCATGTGGAGGCTCATACAGAACACATTCTACAAGGTTGCCTTTGGCATTACTGCAATGATTTAGTAGATTTTTAACTGATTCAAGGAATTGACAATACATAGTGGAAGTTTTTGTGTGGGGATGATGTTGATGTTGATGGTGGTGGTAGTGGTGGTGGTGGTGGTGGTGATGATGGTGATGGTGATGATGATGATGACGGCGACGACGACGACGACGACAGCGATGATATGTGTGACAGTCACTCTTTAATTCTAAATATTTTCCATAACCAAGCACTCCAGCTAACAATACACTGGTCTGTCCTGTGAGAAAACACCCCTAGGGCAGTTCTTAAAGTGGTTGCATATACGTATACCAGTACACATGTATAGGTCTCTGGATGGATGTCAAGTAACATGGGAAAGATGGCACTTAGTGTCATTGCACATGTGGTCTCTCGTAGGAAGTGGTCTCTCATTGAAAGGGTGTTGAAAAAGAGACTAGTTTATCTGTGTAACCGCTAGATGGTACATAATGACAATCTAGTATTGAGAAATTTAGCAGGTGATTTGTGGTAGGGGAGGACCACTAAGACTTCACATTGATATTATGACCAGTATGTTTACAGTGTTAGCAACACTACAATGTATGTACATGTACTTGAAGTATGTTCACATGTAACATTGCATTCTGAAATGTGCATTCAATTTTATACAAATGCACGGTTATTTGGATGCTTTGGAAAGATACTGACGGTGGGGTCAACTTGGTAGACTGCACCAGAGATTTTGTTTTAAGGTTGTGCTCCCAGGTTGACCTGTGGTACAGCCTTGCTGTTTGATGTGAAGGTATTCTTGGTTCTCAATGATACCAAAGCAGGATAATGCACTTTTATGATGACATATTGTTTAGTAAATGGATCCTGGTTAACACATTTAAGGTCATGGACTCTTTCGCTTGGGTCCAAAGTCTATCAGAACCTGTCTGTGTCATAAACAAACAAAAAAAACAAACAAAAAAAAAAAAAAGGTTATCTCTCATCCAGCGCAGTATAACAGGAAGTACAGTCAGGTGTTAAGGAACTTTATTGTGCAAATATATATACATTGACCCTTTCTCTCTTGAATTAACCCTTAAAGTGCTCATCATGGCGATAGTCGTTTTCTTAATACTGTTAAACATATATAATGGTTAAAAGTTTAAAATTCCTTATGAAGGTATCTTTCCTTCAAATGCCAGCAAGCCTAGTCAAAAAGTAGTCTTAGTCAACAGCTTTCCTCGGGGCACTTTGCATGCAATGCAAAAGCTGTTGACTCTGTCTTAAAAATCAGCACTTTAAGGGTTAAGACAGTCTTCCTTGGTGGGGTGGTTGCTAAGAACCCTATCCATGCACAAAGGAAAACTGTTGACCTGGGTTACGTGATCTTGATAGGTCTCACTTATAATTCACATTCAAATTGTTTTTAATTACTGTTGGAATTAGTTGAACACATTGAAGCAGGCGACATTTGACCAGTAGCCCCTTTTGGCTGGTTCAAGAGATAAAGGGTTAATTTGATGTATGGGGAGATAATGACATATGTAAACATGCCCTATCGCCTGTAATGTGTATTTATTGGGCCAAAAATTTCTGTCATTATTGTCTGTCCAGAAATTATGATGCCCACAAAATGACAGGCAGGACAGCAGTATCACATTATGAACTGGGCATCCTCAGCTACATCGGCATACTTAGTTCATTTTCATCTTGGTTATTTTGGTCACAGAGGTCAAAGGTCATGTAATTACCAGCACACTTGGCCAGGGTTATAGACATATATGTGTATATGCTGCCAAAGTGTTTGTGACATGGTTTGGTAATTTCTGGTAATGAAGTCAGCATATTTGGTTAATGTTGCTGTCAGACGTAAACAGCTTGCCTGCATGGCTTGCACATAATACCATAATATATGCTGGTTACCAGCAGTTGGTCTTGCTTTTAGCTTGTCATATGTCTTACACATTATACCTGTGTAGGTAGGTAGGTAGGTAGGTAGGTAGGTAGGTAGGTAGGTAGGTAGGTAGGTCACCAGAGTTCACCTTCTATTGACGAGTGTTCTCTCCTTGTTTTAGAGTTTCGCACCTGTCGTTGTCTGCAGATACATAGCGCCAATGATTTTCCGTTTTTTCTGAAACCGAAGCAGAATTGTGCATTTTTTTCACCTGCGAAACAGAATATGGTATTCTTTCTTCTATAAATTATATACAAATAGATAGCAATGAAACGGAATTTGAATATTTTTGCTTATGAAACAGAATTCCTTTGTTTTTGAAATGGAAAGTCATTGGGTCTCAATAAAGTAACTGGCTCCAGTGAGGTTTATGCGGCATAAGCTGCGGGGATATTAAGCCATGTTCCTATATGTTTTACACTCTGGTACCTGAAGAAATGCACTCATTGATGGTATGCTTTGGTCTTTCCTTGCCAATTTTGAGAATATTAGCTGCATGTGAATTGACAAGAATGATTGATTGATTGGTGGTCTTTGTAAAGCCATGCTCAAGTACCAGCACACCTAAAGTTACAGACACCAGGTCAACAGCTTTCCTGGGTAAGCTTTAAGTCCAGTGGCACCAAGAAAAGCTGTTGACTCAGTCAAAACCTGGCGTACAAAGAGTTGACTCTTTAGGTGCCAAATTTTGGACTGAGTCAACAGCTATTCTCTGGAACTAGAGGCAGTACGTGCCAAGAAAAGCTGTTGACCTGGGATATTTTCCCTGGAACTATAGGCATGCTGGTACTTGAATGAAAGGTCTTTTTAAGAGGAATATGAATCTGAGATCCTAATAATAATAATTCAGACTAGTCTGACTTTAGTAGATCGACTTTAGACACTAATGTCAGGTTAGAATAGCATGAACAAAACAAGAAACGGACCAAGAAAAGTGTTCACTAATTGCAGGATGTTCACTAATCTCATTATTCACTAAACATAGGTTTTACTGTATGTATATATATATATATATATATATATATACATACATACATACATACATACATACATACATACATACATACATACATACATACATACATACATACATACATACATACATACATATATATATATATATATATATTGTGTAGTAGGATATTCAATCTTTTTCTGATTCAGCAATATGATATATGCTTTGGAACTGTGTTGAAAAAAGGGGCATGGCATCAGAAAAAAAAAAAAAACGAATGTTATTTTGTTAGGTAGATATATCAAATTGAGTATTGATGTGGCAGTGTTTTCTCAAATCAAGGCACACAGATATAAGTTATCTGTAATATAAAAATATTATCTATAATATAAGAATAAGTAGAGCTTCAAACCCTGCAATGCTTATTTGGACTACATGTAAATAGAATGACCTGATCGAGCTTAGAGTCACCCATGGGTGTGTTTAGCCTGGAAGTCACACAAGTATAGGAGACTATTGAAATTTTGAAGCTCCCACATTAGCCAGGACCAGGTATCCAAAAGTATTTCTCTCTCTTCTTTTTTTTGAGGGGGGGGGGTTGAACGGGAGGGGGGGGGTATGCTGGACCCTGCCGTATGCTGAATATGCCACTGATCTCTATAACATTTAAGGTACAAGTATGCCACGTGTGGGGATTCTTGCATAAACATCTGGGGTGCAACTGACCAGGCTCCCTAGTAGTTCATATTGGGATACCTATGTCATGTTATGACCCAGCAAAGCCACGTACATTGTCATTGGGCTGGCTCCCAGCGTAAACTTTGTACAGCGACACAGAGCCTGGGGGAAACAGTGCAGTCAGCATGTATGGAAAAGAAAAGATGTTCACTGGCTCATTTTTTTTCCTTCTGGGACAAGTGCCAAAGTAGGAGATATGCAAAGATTTTCAGCATCTGGTGAGAAGTGGATTAGAGAGTGTGTAGGGTAGATGACTCCATACTGCACCGGCACAAGGATGGAGATTGGTTGCACTGATAAGGGAAAGTGCACAAGTGCATTATTTTGTGGCTGAGGTCACTTGGGTTCCCATCTCCAAAACCTGTTAGGTTTATAGGATAAGTTATTAGATAATATACAGTAAATATCTGTCAATGTTTGCACACAGCGTAAGAGTACTTTATGAGAGACCTACTGCTGCAGATGTAGAACCACGATAAGACAACAATTATCCACCGCTACAGCCCAAACATCTGAAAGAGAAACACTTTAATAGCTTGGAGGTTATTATATTTGGAGGGTTGAAATAGGCCATGCAATGTGTTATTTCCTGGGATGATTTTGCGCTGTTTGGATTCTGACCCAGCTAAATTGTGGAGCTGCAGTGGAGGGAGAGTTTCATATTCCACCACTTTCCAAACAGTTTCAAAGACACAGCACATTGTGGGGAAGAGCGTACCACCCACCCGCACACACGCGCATCCACCGTCTTGTTTACATTGAGAGAGGTTGCTATCTTGGCTCTTTGCGGAAGATTATCTGACCAGCTTCGCCAGAAGTGAAGGTTTTTACAGTGAACAAATGTGACTGCATCACTGGATATAACCCTGATAGTTTTCAGTACAGCAACACCACTAGTACCAGCTAGGATTTCCATCAGTGGTATTTGTGTTCATTTGACGAATTTCAGCTTGGGCTTGTATCACTGGAATTTCCACTTGTCAAGGAAAGAGCCATAGAAACATACACACGAAGAATATGTCTTCATGTTGACTGGGAGAATCCACGATCCACATCTTGCAGACTTCATCATCCCAAGTGTGGATATTTGTAATATGCAGAACTGGCCAACTGGAGCATTGTAGCAAACTTTTGCTGCAAAGTCCTTCAAAACTGCTTTTCTCCAAAATAAGTGTTTTTTGTGCAAAGAAGTGGAAAAAATGCTACCAGGAAAGAAAATTTTGCTCTGGAGATTTTCAGGTGAACAGCACTGATATGTGGGAAAGGTTGAGATCTATAAAGAGGAACATGGGAAGTCTTGGGATGGGCATCAGTATAATATCCACATATATTGAGAAACAAATTGAAAGAATTGATAAGAAAGGACTTGGTTACATCAGTGGGATTTTCAATCATCTGATGAAGCTGCAAAACACTAGCACTATATAGCCACAGTGGAAGTCTCTGTGATGTGATAACACAACGGCAACCAACCTAGCACTTTATCAGTGGAATTTACGATCATTTGAAGAAACACAACAAACATTGAATCTGCATCGGTGGAATTTCAATCAATTTTGGAAAAGAACCATATGTATATAAACTTGGAATTTAAAACAGTGAACACATAATTTAGTGCAAAGACTGGTTAGTATAGTTGCTTTCTTAACTGGGATACTCAAAGTTGGTCTGCGTGTTTCATTGCATCAGCTCTACCAGGATTTATAAAAAATAATTTATTTTACTGCACGTAAAGAACTTTTAAAATTTATCTGTGATATTTTAGAAGAAAGATTTCTGGGCAAGCTGTGCTGGTCAGACAGCCTGAAGATTTGACCTGATGGAGGATCAACAATCGACCTCACATAGTTGCATGCACACCGCGTCCAGGTGGTTTGCTGACTAATTTGGTGTGTAGTAATTGGGCTGGCCAAGAGGAACATGGCCGAGTTGTGGAGTAGCCCAACACATGACTAGCACAAACAGGATTTCATTGTATGTAAATGAGATGCCAGTTGACCAATGCGTTGATATTCCTATGTGTTAACAGTCAGGTAAAGATCGCGTATTTGACAAGAGCCAGCTTACGTAGATTACATGCACGTGCAACACAAAAACAAATTTCCTGATAGTCGGTATCTGACACGTACAAATGTTTGGATACAGTTGAGAGTCTTGTTTTTGCTCAACACCTGGAAGGTATCACTACACTTTTTTTTTGGTCAAGCCTGAGCATTTTTTTACCTGCCGTTGGAGTGCACTGGCCAAGAATTTGGGACTGGCTGTTTTTACCAAGGATAAAACGGGATAAATGGACATACACAAACCGTTATTATTACATCCAGTACATAGGAATTCCAGCAATTCTGAGCAACAGCCAAAAAGTTAAGCTCTGGAACATTTCACAAGAAGTTTCCCCGAGTGACAGTTACTGGAATTTGTGATTATTTCTAAATGATGGTGAAAAAAAATGGAGAATCTTACGTGCATGGGGATATATTGATGTGGAAAACAAAAAGTTAACTTAAATTAGAACACCATTTTGTTCAGTCTATTAGAATGGCTTAAAAATAAATATTGTTTGAAAAAAATTGGGCAATTTGGAAGCCAGATTGTTACTTAACTTTGTTTTATATGAGCTCAAATGTCCTACGTTCAGTGACCAGTGTGATTACACTCTAATTACTGTTCCATCATACATGACCAGTGTGACCAGTTCAGAAATTTTCCTAGAGAAGGATTTTCCTGTTAAATACAGGTACATTCATTGATACAAGAAGTTCTGTTCATTGCGCTGTGAAGAAATAGAACTTGAGTGTGGTAATATCACAAGCACTTTGGTCGTTAGTATAACTGGGTTACTGACAAGACTACCAAAGAATACAACAGCAAACTGTTAATCCTAATCACCTGAGCTACACCCCAGCTTGGTAAGCGGTCAAGGCGTGGGTGGCCATCACAGCTGTACGAAGAAAGAAGGTGACTAAGGACAAGGTGTTTTACTCCATCTGTGCAAAGAATTACTGAGATTTGGCACGTGTTTGTAACATCCATCAGGGCTGTGCGGAAACTACTCCCAACTAGAGGTCAGCAAACAGAAGGTGTCTGAGACGTGAACAAAGTGGTTACCTATATCTCGCCAAGTATCTTACCTGCTGACAACCGTGCAACAAGGTGGTCTCTTGTATCTATGCAAGGATCTTACGTGGTGACAACTATTTTTTTTTTAAACGAGTGGTTAGAGTGGTTTGTAGATTGAGTAAAGACACATATCAGCGACAATGTTAGCTCAGGGGTGAAGTGCGGTCACCTGAAAGTCGTTTGTTTCTGACGATTTCTTGGCAGTGTTTTCTCAATGGATTGACACAGTCTCTTTTTTTATCATGACCACAAGATAAGTCATCGTGAGATATTGGAAATGACAAAGCTATAGGAGGACATCTCACGTGGGAGATCTCAGTCAGTAATTTGGTACACATGCAACAATACTTGCTCATATTATACGCAAAAAAAACAGATAAAAAATGTAGCAAGGTATGTGTGTTTGATTATTGTGCTTTCAACACCATTGAGGGCATGAACAGATGCGATAAAGGTGATAAGTAGGCCATTGGCAAATGTCAACAGAAAACAAGAAACGAGAATTTGAGAGAAAACAAGGTGCAGAGACATGTGATTTGGTTGGCATCATTGCTGGATTTGTTTGTACCTGTGTCACAAGAAACATAGAGTGATACACATTGGATTAAAATACGTGGAGAAACGCCATCTCACAGTGTGCTGCAAAGGATAGTTGCATTTTTTTTGCAGATAATCTATGTCGTGGTCTCACAGTCAATCCAGACAGAAGAGTTATATTTCCAACACGTGGATACTTTTTGTGTCACTATTAGGATTTCAAGTGGAAAAAAAGTAACCAGAAAATACACGTGCATATATATGTCATGGAAATAACCACCGCGGGACATGCCTAGGAGTGTGCCCAAGGGCTTTAAAGCACGCAAGCCAGTCTACATCGCTAAGGGATATATGTATATCATTGTTTTTAAAAGTGTGTAGTCTGATGATTTGACATTTCCAGTATATATACATACATATAGTAGGAGTGGATGTGTCCTGGTATAATGTGCAAAATGTCCATCAGAGGGACAGATACGACACATAGTGACAGTTCCATATATGTACATGAGTACAGCCAATAGTGGCACTGTACCTGCAGTTATGTTTTAAATGTTGCAAAAGGGATGTTGAAAACCATTCTGCATTAAAGCATTTTGAATTTCACAATTAAAGTTGGAAACTAAATGCAACTGGACACTGTGGATACAAACAAATGGCCTCCAAAACAGAAGTCAATTAAGATGTGTTGTTAACATGACTGGTAAATGACACACTTTTGATTGAGTGTGATTTGTCTGATTTCTCGTGTGTTTATATGCATATACAACAGGTACACCACAGTAGTCAGATAGTGACAAGCTTTGAAGTTTTACCTACAAGCATTTCATAGGCAACGTAAGAGACTGAGCCACAGAATTGAGACAGATGGATATCTTACGGAAAAGAATCGCGTGCTCAGCCGCTGCACCCTCCAGTGAGCTTTCTTCATCAATGGTCACTCTGGTGAGCTATGAGCCTCGCTCAAACTTCTTCAGCGACGGGCCGGATCCCTACTCTCGGTTCTTTATGAATCATCGGGAGTTGCCCAGCTTCTATGACAGTGGTCCAGTGGAGTATACTTCTTCAGATTCGGAAATTCTGGAAATGAAAAATAATGATGAGCTACAAGTAAGTATTTAACATGCTGTCATGTACCATGTATATAGTGCACACATTGCCTCAGCTAGCAAACAAAGTGGAAGTGGAAATGGTACCTTTATGTTTCATTTTCGTGGGGGGGGGGCATACTTTTATATGTTGCATTCAGTGACAGTGACATACTTTCATATGTTGCGTTCAGTGTCCATGTAGCATACTTTTATATGTTGCATTCAGTGACAGTTTGGCATACTTTTATATGTTGCATTCAGTGTCAGTGTAGCATACTTTTATATGTTGCATTCAGTGACAGTGTGGCATACTTTTACATGTTGCATTCAGTGTCCATGTAGCATACTTTCATATGTTGCATTCAGTGTCAGTGTAGCATACTTTTACATGTTGCATTCAGTGACAGTGTGGCATACTTTTACATGTTGCATTCAGTGTCCGTGTAGCATACTTTTATATGTTGCATTCAGTGACAGTTTGGCATACTTTTATATGTTGCATTCAGTGTCAGTGTAGCATACTTTTATATGTTGCATTCAGTGACAGTGTAGCATACTTTTATATGTTGCATTCAGTGACAGTGTGGCATACTTTTATATGTTGCATTCAGTGACAGTGTGGCATACTTTTACATGTTGCATTCAGTGACAGTGTGGCATACTTTTATATGTTGCGTTCAGTGACAGTGTGGCACACTTTTATATGTTGCGTTCAGTGACAGTGTGGCATACTTTTATATGTTGCATTCAGTGACAGTGTGGCATACTTTCATATGTTGCATTCAGTGTCCATGTAGCATACTTTTATATGTTGCATTCATTGACAGTGTGGCATACTTTCATATGTTGCATTCAGTGACAGTGTAGCATACTTATGTATTTTATATTTAGTGACAGCAGCGTACATGCCTCTCAGGAAAAACTTACAGTATAAGTGATCATATATATATATCCATGATTCTGCAATGTCCAATTTGCTGACGTGTTTGACAATGTTTGTTAAGCTTGTTCCTAGCGCCATGTCAGACATTGTTAAGTGCAGGTTGTCTGTTGCAGTGCTTTAGCTCCAGCAAGTTTGACCTTCTTACTGGTAAACTTTGATAGCTTTTACAACAAATGTCACATGACACCTTTAACTCCATGTATGGTTTATGACCTCCACAACCAATATTTATATTATGTCTTTATAGTCTGTTTGTAGTTTTGGGACTTTCAAGATCATTATTTAAGACTTTGTGTCTCAATCACTGATCATCAGGACATTTTTCACATTCATACCTCGTACAGTCCTCAAACTTTCAACCCCTTTAGTTTCTCTTTGTGGCATTTTATTCCAGTCAAACAATTTTGTTTATATTAAACTGTTGTGTGACCTATTAAGGGTGATATTATAGTTATGCAATATTGCCTTGATTTCTGATTTTATCATGTTATTTCACAGAATGTATTTTAATGACGTACCAAAGAAATCAAAACCAAATCAAGTAAATTGAACTCTTTCAGTGCCAAATTTTGGATTGAGTCAACAGCTTTTCTTGGTATGCATTGGGTGCAATGCACCCAATGCATACCGATAAAAACTGTAGACCTGAGATATCCTCTCTGACTGGAACTATAGACACGTTGGTACTTGAATGAAAGGTCTTTTTACTAGGAATACGAATTTGGGGTCCTCATGATAATTCTGACTAGTTCGACTTAATGACATCAACTTTAGTCTTGTTTGGCACTGAAAGAGTTAAATGAGGTAAAATCAAGTAGACCATACTGTAGAATTGGTAAAAAAAGCCTATACACTGTACATAGTAGTGAGTTTATAGATCATGTGTAAAGTGGTCAGCAGTCTAAGCAGGTAGCCTTATACATTTAGCAGCCATTTTCAGGAGGCTCTGGTGTCAGTCACTAGAGAGTACTACTTTTTTTTCCTTTTTTTTTTTATAAGGCAAAGGTTTGACAGGTGAACTTGTAAGTATATAAGGTGCTGACTGACAGTATAGTGATAAAGACATGGTGTCAGTCAAATATTGACTTTACATGTCATCAGGGAGGTCAAGTGACTCAGCTGCAATTTCGTCAAGTTTTCTGTGCACCCAAAGCCTATCTTCACTTTAAAGGAACATTGTATGTATAAAATGGTACCTATAAGTTAAGTGTAAACCTTAACCCTAGTGGGTCCACAGGCTGAAATGTTATGTACAGGGTTGACGTGAACAAATTATTTTCTGGGATATTTGCTTAGAATTCCGAAGCCTCTCTCACATTATTAAAGCTAAGACTACGAGGCATGCTGATGGCTAACTTCTGTCCACACCATTTCAGTGGCATTAGGGGGTCAGTGGGATTAGGGGAAGCTTTGTGGTTTCATGGATTCCCAACATGTGCGAAATTAGTGTACATTTTCAAAGTCCTTAACATTTCTCCTTCAAGGAACCAAATGGTTAATGTAAAGTAAGCGGTGTTGTATTGCCTGGAAAGCTGGCCTTCCGCCATGTTAACTCTTTAGCAGCTAATCTGGACTGATGTCAATTTGTGCCGAGGTAATCTGATTTGACATGATGATACTACATTCCTATACTCGGTAAACCAATCTTTCATTTAAGTACAAGCATGCCCAAAAATCACTTGCAAAGGCACTTACTATCTTAGCCCGCTATTGGTTCACGTTTTGATTCCAGGCTTTTAACAAAAAAAAAAAAATGATTTTCAGTGAAAATTATGATGTGGGCAGGGTAGCAAAAGCCAGAGGGTTAACTTAACCATGGTTACCCCTTCAGGTACAGGTTTGAGCTTCAAGTTAACTTAACCTTGGGTACCCCTTTAGTTACAGGTTTGAGTTAACTTAACCATGGTTACCCCTTCAAGTACAGGTATGAGTTGGGTTAACGATGGCTGCCACTTCATGTATAAGTTTGAGTTAAGTTAACCATGGTTACCCCTTCAGGTACAGGTTTGAGTTAACATAACCATGGTTACCCCATCAGGTACAGGTTTGAGTTAACATAACCATGGTTACCCCTTCAGGTACAGGTTTGAGTTGAGTTAACAATGGTTACCCCTTCAGGTACAGGCTTGAGTTAAGATAACCATGGTTACCCCTTCAGGTACAGGTTTGAGTTAACATAACCATGGTTACTCCTTCCGGTACAGGTTTGAGTTAACAGTTTGTCTGTTTGTGCTGTGACATAAGGCAGTCAAAGTGTACAGGGAAGCTTGTTAACTCTTTCCTTCTCAATTTATATCAGTCAATGTGCTCCCAATTAACATCATCATTCTACACTCATGGTCTTTGTGAACCAATATTTTGGTGTAAGTACAGAATGCTACAGTTGCAGAAACTGTCAGAATGGCCCAGGTCAACAGCTATCCTTGGCACATTTGGGCACAATGGACCCAAGGTGTATCAGGAAAGCTGTTGACTCAGTCAAAACGTGGCCCCCAAGGGTTAACTCAGGACTATTTTTATGTTCTCGGAACTATAGGCATGCTGGCAGTTGAATTAAAGGTCTTTTTATGCGGAAACTGAATCTGGGATCATTAAAATAATTGAGATCAGCACAGCATATATAAATACATAAAAATTCTTGTGGACTAGAGGTGTGTATTCCCGTAATATTGTATGTTACTGCAGGGATGTAGAAAGATTCTGTTTCCACATCTCTGCTTACAAAAATATTTGTTATGTTGAATAGTTTTGCAGCAGAAGTTTTCAGATTTGCCGGCCTGGAGTGGTTTAACTTTTCACAACAATTTACCACACAAAATATTGTGTTTCTGGTAGAGCAGTTTTGAAGTTACATAGGTGCAAATTACTATGGAAGCTAATGGAAATATGTAAATCTAACCTACCTGCTTACAGGGCCCTGGACTGAGAAGCCACATGAACATGTTGGTTGATGTTGACATTACCTATATATAGTTATCAATGCCTGCATGCTGACATTTTCCTAAAAATGTAAGGAGAAAAAAATTATTTCATAAATTGATCTACAATTGTAAAGCGCACCCAAGTACCCTTAAAGCTGACAGAAACTTTTAGTCGGCTGATTTTTGCCAACTGCCCGGAGATAAAAAAGCAGCCATCAGAAAGTTGACTAGATTCAGGTGTCTACAGTGAAATACTTGGTTGTGGAACTTTATACATGCTAGGTATGTACATTTCTTAATGTTGCCACAAAATACTTGACTAGGTAACAAGTCACCAAATCTCTGAAGTATTTTGTTCAGTGCTCTGTTGATAGGGAAGGCCTGAGGCCAAACAGAAAAACGGGAGCTGATGAGCAGCTGTAAGTTTCGGTATTTGTACAAAGAGGGGGTTGGGGGGTGGTCCCAGTGATTTTGTGCAGAAAAGTCAGGTGACTAACATGGAATTAATTAAATGATAAAGAGGAAAAAAAATGCACTTGTATCAGTGCTTAAAACACCCCAAACCCATGTATACATAGTCTGAGGGTGGGAAAGGGGTTTCCCGTACTGGCATACTGGGGCTTTTTATTTACCGTACTGGTGTACTGGAAGCCCTCTTATTTTACGTACTTCGTACTATCCAAAATTTTGAAAGATTTTTATTCTCCATACTATGTACTCTAGAAAAATAATTACCTGTACCAGCGTACTGAACCCCCCCCCCCTACCCCCCTTCTAGTCTCAATGTACTGGAAGATCCAGAGTTGGACTGTTTTAGTGTTTCCCTGTGAGGCTGACTTTCAACTATAAAATACACCTGGCTCCGTCAATTAATTTATTGGTCTGAAAAAATGCAGTTGTCATTATATGTAATCATTTCCTGGGAAAGACATAAAGAAAACATAAATTTGCAATATGGGCATAATGATGTCATTAATGTTTCAGATAGAAAGATAATTGAGATAATTCATTAAGGTAGTTTTAATCAATATTCTATCCCAGTCACATGCATATGCAAGGCAAATTCGTCTTTTTTCCCGGGCATAATTTTGTAACAAATCCCAGCAACTAAGCCTTCATGTTCATTGCTGACATTAGTTTGTTACGTCATCAGCCATCGCATTGTCTTTCATGGACCTTGCTTTCGTAAACAAAGCATAACGTGAAGTCTACTGTCAGCAGGACACACCCGGCACACCGCGTGACTCCCCAAGTGGCTGATTTCTGTTAAAAGGGGAGACACGTCTTGTTACTTGAGTTTTTTTCCATATTGAAGTTGGCCAGTTTTGCATCTTTTTCTCACCCAACATTACTACATTGCTGTTGTCCAAAACTGGGATAGAATGTAGTTTTGGTTTAGCTACTTCTGGGCAGGCTTGGACGTTTAACTAAGCCCGCACCATGAATGCTTGGCAGCTGTTCATGCCCTCCTTCATCGGGCATGAACTAAACCTGCCAAGCCTTCATGGAGCGAGATTAGTTGAAGGTCCAGTTCTCCCCAGAAGTAGTTAAACCTCCAGTCAAAGCTCGCCATCATGCATCCACACATCAAACTTGTTCTACCTGACTGACCAGAGTAATCTGCAATTGTATCAACTCAATATACGTAGGAAATGGACATCTATATAGAGACAGTTACTCAAAACGTTTTCTTGAAATAAGGAAGTGGACCCATGAGGATCCTGAACTGATGGTATTACATAAGCATTTTATTGGCTTACATTCATCATGTGATGTTTGGATCTCACAGATTTTTAGCTGACATCATACTGAAGTTACTGTCTTGTCATGTGTGTGGAGGGGAGGGGGAGGGAGGGTTAATGCATATTTTATTCATATTGGTTGTGAATGCATAAGTTTATAATTTACTCCCCGTGCACACGGATTCTTAATTATGGATGGTGATCTGTCGTCACGGTAATTATCCTGCAGTTTGTAATAACTGCAAGATAAATTATTGTGACTTGGTTTGACTCTACACTCAACTGATACAGTAAAACTAATCCTTAGTGGCATTCTGATATCAGACATATTTCACTTAATGACACAAATTTTGACCGACTCAAAGTCAAATGGCTTTGGAATTTGACTCATTTACCTGACATATTCAGATCTCAAAAAAAAAAAAAAAAAAGAAAAAAGAAAAGAAAAATAAAGAAGCCAGGTGTCAGACAGGTTTTCGAGTAAACAGATGGTGTCTTTATAATGATGCTTCACTGTATTAATTGAGATAGTCATTAGTGTGATAACTGGTCAAAGTTACGTTGAATTGTAATTCCTGTGATTGTGATGTTGAGTACAGTGAAAACTCATTATAATGACACCGTCTGTTCCCTAAGAAATGTGTCAGATAACTGAATATGTCAGATAACTGAATATGTCAGATAACTGAATATGTCAGAAAAACGAATCAAATAACAAAGGAAATAAACTTTTTCCGCCTGAAAACTGAATATGTCAGATATCTGAGTGTCGTTATAATGAGGTTTCACTGTAATTGTAAATTGCCCCTTTCTGTGTGAGTGAGGCCTTACTGGCCATAGATATGAACCAAGACTCATAGAACCATAGTCACCCTTTCACGCCCCAGGAGCACTTAGAGTATTTAATTGAAGTGGGATGAAATTTTGGACTTAAATTTGGGACATTTTAGCTGTATCAGTGGGTAAATCATGGTAAAATATATATAATCTTCCAATGTTTTAGAACTTGCGTGCCAGAAAAGGGGGGGGGGGGAGGGGTTGTTTAAGAGGGCAGGGGTGCTTAAAAGAATCACCACCCTATCCCTCTGCTGGTCTGCTCTGAGATTGACGGAAACATTGGATTCCAACCTAGATGCAGGTCCATTTTTGAGATCGCATATTTCCACTCCTCAGAAGTTTTATTATATATGGAAAGTGATATGTTGAGCTTGATTCAGTGATAAGATAAATAGAGAAACTACAGCGAGTGCAGGTATCTGGGCCCACAGAGCAGACAAGTGTGTTCTTCGGAGCGTGGTACATTGCCGGAGGCTGAGCGACGTTCTGTGCTCCAAAGAACACACGAGTCTGTTCTGTGGGCCCAGATACCCAAACGAGCTATGGGTTGTATTTATCCCATGTTATACAGTGAAATAAATGCACCAAAAAGTGATTTCAAACCATGTATTATTCATGTCGATGGCTCGATTGTTGCCTATGTTGAAATGGCAGACAGTATATTTACAGTAATTTTAGCTTCCTGTTAACCCTTAAAGCACCGATTTAAGACTGAGTCAACAGCTTTCCACAGGACACTTTGCATGCATTGCATGCAAATATTGCATGCAGAGTGTCTCGAGGAAAGCTGTTGACTAAGACTACTTTTTGCTGCAGACTAGGCAGTGTTTCTGCTGGGAATTTTTTCATGGGGTCCCAAGAAGGGAAATTCAGGGGAGAAGACTAGATTTTTACCAATTTTACCTGCAAATAATAATGACCCATTAGAATTTTCTCAGAGGGTATTTGAGGTTTCGAAAGGGTTATATACCCCAATTTGGGCGTTAAGGGAAAAACTGACAGGTGATCATTTTTTAACAATAAGAGAAGAATTGGATATCGCCTGTGGAGTCCACAAAGGCAAAGTTGGGGGAGTGCATCTATTAGGGCATGTGTTACTATTCGAATAAATATGGTATTCAACATTTAAATTGTTCAAGGGCCTCTGATAGGTATACATGTAAATCCAAATTCTACAGCTTTTATGGTTCACTGGATATTGCTTCAGCACAAAACATGAACTGAAGTTGGAAGGCACTTTAATCTATCATAGTTTTGAAGATGTTCAAGGTTTAAATTTTCAAGTGGCCTTAATTTGCAGAATTTTCAAAACTGTCCCCCTCTTCGTAAAAAAAGCTAGACCTTATGTATGGAAATATAATCATGCCAATTTTGGAGCTTTTACATATTATAGTCTTCAACTAAGATATCAAAGATGTTGGTAAAGAAACAAAAGAAAGAACCAAAAAGAAAGAGAAGAGGGATATTTATGGGGTCATTGAGTGGAATGATGTAATTTGATTAATCATACTGACTCAGTCCACAGATACAGTGGTCCCCCTCTTATAAGGCCACCCCAAATGCAGCCAAAAAGTGGTCTTATAAGAGGGGTGGCCAGTCTTGAGGGGGAGAATATAATGGAAATACCATACTTTCTGCAGAAGAATGCTGGCCTTTCAAGAGGAGTGGCCTTTGGTGAGAGGGGCCTTATAAGAGGGGAACCACTGTACATGTATATTTGATCAATGAAAAGTGTGACTGGTCTGGTTTGACATGGGAATGGGCAGACTTCAAAGTTTTATTTGTCAGGTTAAGATCATGATCGATTGCAGCTGATGAATGTTTTGCCATTGTCTACCATGCAGGAATATGAAAATGTTGATATCCAAGCCATGCTTTGTAGGTCAAACAGAATTAAGTCATGACTGCTTGTAATACAAAATGCATGGAATTGTGGAAAAAAAACTAGGTAACAGGAAAGTGACACATAACAAAAACAGTAAATGACTTTTTTTTTTTTTTTGCTGAGCTAAATCAGCTTTACCATTGTAACATCTTTCGTTTTTCCTCTTTGACTTAAGACTGAGTCAACAACTTTCCTTAGCATGACTTTGACCAATCATATATGATGGACTTGTGTGCCGGATTTAGCATATAAAGACTGCAAGTGTTATTAATTCTCATACGTTATGCTGCATGCGGAGCCTATGGACACACAGTCTATATTGTAGTAGGCCTGAAAGTTGCATGGGCAGGCTTTAAAGGCTCACAGACAGATCTGTTATGAAGCAAATCTTTTCTGGTTCCAATGGCTTTATAATACTATTGAAATTAAAAAAAAAAAAAAAAAAAACATTTAAGCAGACATTTTATATACGACCAACCAGTTCTGGCTGGTTTAAGAGGGAAAGCTTTAATTATCATGCATTCTTGGTATGGTATATTATAGTGAAAGTGGATTTGATTATATATATATATATATATATATATATATATATATATAATGTTTGTGCATTTTGATATGTGTTACATGTTACCTCCATTTAAATTAACATCATGGAAATTGCCATTGTGAAGATGTGGCTTTCTGGTGTTGACAGGTATTTGTCTGAAGGTTAAGAGTACTTTATGTCAAAAATGCTGTCAGCACAAAAATGGCAAATCGTGATGACCAAAACCCAAATAAAATAGACAACTTTTATTCATCTTTCCTTTCTTTTGACCATGCTAATAGTTGAAAAATTTTAGACAATATGCACTGCACAATGGATTGGGTGACAGTACGGGTGCTTCACACCACGTAGGCCACACTTGATCTTGAGTGAACATTGAACCTTATAGGGATCATTGACTATCACAGTTTGATTGCTCAGCCAATAGATCCTTATACAGGGAACACTGATGCCATTAGCCAATTACAGTGGTCCCTGTCTGGAGAGACTGCCCCTAGCATAGGTGAAAATGTGGTCTCTCAAAACAGGTGTTCTTTCATTACAGGTATAATAACATGGAAAAGACAGCACAGTGTTCTGAGATAGCGGTCTTAAAAAGATATGTGGTTTCTCATTGGAGAGGTTTCTCAAGACAGGTTCCACTGTAGTCACATGCTAGTGTTGCACTCACTTGGCTCAAGAAATTTGCAAATGGCAAATTTATTTTAACATGAATTATATGAGAGTTCGATCAAATTCTGCAGTGATTACCGTTTCATTTTCTGATTTGGCTTTAAATTTTGAAGGTCCAGATCTATCCCTGGTTATAGGACCCCAGGGAAAGGTAGCACAACAGTGGTATCTGCATATGGTATGCTCATTTGCATATAGATAAGTCACTTTTACTATGTAAAAGGGAACATTTATGCAAATGAGCACACTCAAGTGCTGCCATCTGGTGTCCTAATTTTTACCACTGTGGTACTGCCTCTTTAAAGACTTCCGCTATAATGAGACCAGATGTTTTTTTAGGATCATTCCTGAAAGCCCATTTACCATTTTTATATTCTAAATATTCCTGCATTTTGCCTCGTTCAGTGTCAAATTTGGACTGAGTCAATAGCTTTCCTTGGTGCATTTTGGGTTCAGTGCACCCAAAGGATGCCAAGGAAAGCTGTTGACCTAGACTACTATATCCCATGTAAACTTAGGCATGCATTATGCACCCAGAAAAGCTGTTGACCTGGACCGTCATATTCTATATAACCACAGGCATGCTGGGATGAATGAAAGATCTCTTTACAAGGAGCATGAATCTATCACCCTTGTTATAAATTGAAAACTATTTGTGTTGACTAGTTTGACTTTATTCACAGTTGACAGTGAAAGAGTTTTATGAGAGCAGGCCAGACGAGTGCCATATAGTTATGTCGCCTTGTAGCAATGATGCCCAACCTATACCAAGTAATGATGTTGACCTTGGGCATGTGACCATAATAGATCTTATGATTAAAAAAAGTGAAATCAAACAAATAAGGGGCAAAAAATCTTGAGCAAGTCTCTACAGGTAAAGCAAAAAAGCTAAAATGAATGAATAAGCCTCTGCAGATTGCACCACACCTCTTTCAGTGCCAAGCATGACTGAAGTCAACCTACTTAAGTCAAACTAGTCTGAATTATCATAAGGATCCCAGATTTGTATTCCTTGTAAAAAGACCTTTCATTCAAGTACCAGCATGTCTATAGTTCCAAAGAGAATATCCCAGGTCAACAGCTTTTCTTGGCACACATTGGGCACAACGTGTGCCGAGAAAAGCTGTTGACTCAGTCCAAAGTTTGGCACTGAAAGAGTTAATTGAGTGGCTACTTGTCAAACAACACACACGCAGAACCACCTTACAGGAGCCTCCTGAAGTGGAACAAGGGGAAATTGAGCCGTTGTTGTGCATACACTATTTATCAATGCTTTGCCGAGTGAGTAGTCATGGACCAATTAAATCTATCTGCTTATTGACCAATTAAACAGCAATTAAAGTCATTATTTGGTCTGCATAAATGCTCTCCCAGTAAGATTAAAGCATATGGATAGTTTAGAGCATCCATCACACAGTGAAGGGGGGTGAGGGGGCAGGGTGGACAACTTTTGTTACAGAGTCAACAAATAGGGTAATAATATTTTGCACAATTTGAGAAAACATTTATATTATATGTATCTTTTTTTTTGAGGGGGGGTACAGTTGTACGTATCATGTTTTGACAAAGTATGCAAATGAAAAACAAAAAACAAAAAAAACAAACAAAAACAAAACGGTAGAAAATGTTCCGAAGTGCAGTGAAGGGAATTCAAGCTCAATCATTTGACTCCCCATAATTATAGGCTGAGAGTGTTTATGGAGGGGAATAAAGGGTACTTCCACATTGGTACGATGGGACATTTTATTTACAATACCAGTGTACTACAAGCCTTTTAGTTGCGGTACTTTGTACAGGTCAATATTTTTTAGGACTCTTTTTTTTTTTTCTGTGCACTGTACTGGGGCAAAATTATTTCTGGTACAAATGCGCTGGTACCCCCACCCCACCCCCTCTGTGTGAGATCTGGGATTGGACAGGGCAGGACAATTAACCTGCAATGTTGGCAGCTGTCAGTTTCCCTCTAAAGCATGCCATAAAACAACCAGGAATCAGAAAGACAGAAACATTGCATATATATGTCAGTGAACCTATGCCCAGAACAACTTGTCTGACACAGGTTAGGATCGCATCAGGACCAGCAGTTCATCTGTTTTCATAACAGGGATATACAATTCCAATTTTTTTTGTTTTTTTTTTGTTGATGAAGCAAATGGGTTTACATTCACGTGTGGGAATGACTGATCAACACAAACGTCATGGCTACATGGAAATACCCGAGAAGCAGGAGCTGACAGAGGTACGTGTTGTGTATATCAGCTTCAAGATAATGGAATTCATAAACCGTGCCAAAATATTTATAAACACTACCAAGTCTTGTGGTGAGTGGCCTTACCCATGTTACCATGGGGTGTTCACTTGGTATTGAGCAGATATAAAATCTGCACTGAAGGGATGACAACACTGTAAAACTTAATAACCAAACAGAAACATAGAGTTCACTCCACCTCAAGGTGCAGATGAGTCAGGAGGAGAATTGCCTTAGTAATAATGTCCAGAATCCAGAAATTCTGAAGAAAAAAAGAAAATCAATTTTTCAACTAGTGTGTTTTCTGTTCTGAATGAAAAATGTTTTTATCTTTTTAGGGTATTATGAAGATATTCTTTTTCCGTTTTTATAGTTTATCTAAAACATGAACATGTTAAAAAAAATCCAGTGAAAAAAGTAGAATTTGGCAACATTGCTACATGTGTGTGTCAAGAAACTGTGTTTTGGGATACTCAATGTGATCTGAGATGATTTTTCTGTTACACCACTTGTTTGTGTTTCAATTTATGTTTCCTGGTGCGTGTTCCTTGAATGTCCTGGAATGAGAGTTTGTTTACAATATTATTTGTATGAGGTTGCTGGCATGCTGGTATGCAAGTAGCCAAGTTTGATAAAAATGTGGCTTGATATTTATTGTCAATGAAAGAGGGGGATTTGATGGAACAATCATAAAAACCCAATCCCAGGAGACCAGCCTGATGTGACAATTAACACCATCCTCAGTCTAGATGCAGTTTTAACCCTTTCACCCTGCCCTGGTCTGAGGCAGCTGGAGGTAAAATGTTAATAAATTTTCTTTAATATTTAGTGCTAATGAAAAACAGTTTGAGTGAGAATTATAGGCAAGCATCACAAGAGCTTTACAGTAGAACCTGTCATGAAAGACCACCCTGATGAGAGACCACCTACATTAAAGACCACCTTTAACATACTGGACTTAGTAGTATTCTTGTTGTTTGTACCTCTCATGAAAGACCACCTGTCTCATAAGACGGCATTTTGATTCTCCCCCGGGATGGTCTCTGGTGACAGGTACCACTGTAACAGAGTACATGTGTTTCAAGTCTTTGTGACATTTCTGTGCAAAGTAAAGCTGGCACGAGGGCTGGAAGAAGCAATTGAGGAAACATAGCCAAGTACCATAAATTTGTTCATGGATTAACTCATTCCATACCAGTCCCTGATTTTCCATATATTTACCTAGATTTATGATGACAATTGCATATTGAAATTCTTCATGAAAAGAGCTTTCGTTCAAGTACCAACATGCCTATAGTCTTAAGTCAGTGGTTCTGGCACTGCCTGGCAAGTCATGCTGCAGCTGCCGCAAGGGCAGCTGCAGCATGACTTGCCAGGCAGTGCCAGAACCACTGACCAAGGCCTGTGACCATAGTGTGGAATGAGTTAACAGGTGTGCCAGCCCTGCCTGCATGCACATGTATATCCTGCATGTGTCAACAAGGATAGGGCGACTATGTCATATATTAACTATGGTACATTAAACTCTAAAATTGAGTGAGTGTTCTTATACATGTACTCGTGCAACCATTCATCATGATTGCCAGATGTGTTTGGGGCAAGGAGTTATCTTGAGTGACCCAACCACTCACCAAACATTTCAAGTAATCATGAAAAATAACAGCAAGGGTGTGAACACAAGTTGAGTTTTACTTCTATTCAATACTCCAACATCGCTATTTTGTTGAGAGAATTGTACAGTAAAATAACCAAAGAGAAAAATAAATAAATTAAAAAAAAAAAAATAATTAAAAGAAATAACAGAGATATCAGGACTAGAAAACGGTAACTATTTGATTTAAAACTGACCATGTAGGTTACATGACCTATTACTTTGCTGTAAGGATGCACATCAGAGCTCATATTTGTCTAGGTGAGAAAGGCTTACCAGAGCAAATGGGTGAAAACAACCTGTTTTCATCCATACAGATTAAATGAGCATGAAATAAGTGGAGGGATTTGGTAGGAGCATAACTGTAGGGGGTAGAGAGGGAAAGAGAAAGAAATTCCAGGAAACTATTGTACTATGAAGACAGAACATTGATGTACCCCCAGAGAAATGAAACACAGACCAACATGTGGATGGGGGCAAGGGCATAGGGTATTCTTTGGGGGGGGGGGGGTATGGAGCACATGAATGTTCGTTAGAGTAAACTCATTGTCTGAGCCAAACCTGACAACAGCCAGAAAAATGAAGACTTGCAGCAGGAAGTCAAGGATGGCACCCAAAATGGGTCCTTGGTGACACCTGTTGTGCTCAATTTATTTTTCTGGCTGTGTTCATCTCATCTCATTTATTCATTCTTTCATTAATTAATTCAGTCAGTCCATCTGTCCGTCTGTTTGACAAGAGAGACCAGTTTAAATTTGATATTATCTCCTACCCTGATCTGACACGAAACATTCCAGAGAAACAAGCATATGGATTTTGTATCAGAGAAGTCATACGTATTGTAAGAAACACCACACTTTTTAGCGATTTTGTCAATAGAGTTAGAACTTTGTTGCATAAACTACAACACAAAGGTTATAAAAAACAACAACTACACAAAACTCTGTTGAAATGTTTCCAGAGATATGACCAAATACCTAATAAATACAACACTAACTGAAGAACATCAGTCAAATTGTGTCAAGATGGAGTTTGAAATGACAAAGTATAGTCCTCAAAGTGTTTAGAGTGGTAAGAAAGAAAGTACCCGGGGTAAAGTATACTTTACCCACCTAGAGAATTTTCTCTAGTCCGTCATAAGTCGGAAAACCATGATCATACCCACTTTTTGCAGGATTTCTTGCTTTTCAATCTTCATCCAGTACAGTGGAAGAGGTGGCTTTCAGCTAATACCTTAGTACACTTTACCTCATAACACCTCTAGTCAACTTTATGGTGCTAAAAAATGTATTACTATTTACCTGTTTATACCAGTGTCGGTATGGTGGAATAGTGTATGAAGCTTTTAAGTTTCAAAGGAGATGTCCATCCAGCCTTGTAGAATGTTACAATATGATAGGACCCTGGATGCCTCTTGTGTACACTAAAGTGGTAGGTATCAAGGAAAACTGAATATGTCATAGTCCTTCATGTGTCTTTTTGGGGGAAGGGGGGCGGGACGCTGAGTTTGTGTTTTGTTTTATGTTCATTTTTAAATTCACTGTTGGCATTACTTAAGATGCACTCTGCAGTGCTTGTTACAGTACACTTATTGATGCCAACATTCAAAGTGTCATTTTAGGGACAAAGTTGTCAAAACCATCAGGAACACATAATAGTCAATAAAGAATATAGGAGCAAATGCTTAATTTTGATGAGGAACACACACCATAAATTGGTAAAAATTTCAGCTAATTTCAGGGAATTCCCTGATGATGAGGGATAATTAGTATTTCTGTATAAAGCTTCTACATGTTTATTGAGTGACGTTTCCTTTGCACTGTGAAACTTGTCCAACAGGTGTTATTTTAGTGTTGATTTTGGCCACAAGAGTGCAGCACTGACCTGTGGCACCACTGGTCAGGATCCTGTGCCAAGTTGTCAACTTCAAGGGCAGCAAAGTGCACGAGGTACCACAAGTTTATCCCGGGCTGTTATGTCTTTCCTGCTGAACTGTTCTGCAAGGGCTGACAGTTTGAGAGGGCTTGGCCACCTCACCACAAGCAGACAATCTTTATGAAAAATACAAGATGTTTCATTGGAGAAGCCAGCGTAGTCATGCAATTAATGACCTTTGTTTCCTGGATTACGTGGAAGAGGGGATGGGGTGACGGTGGGGAAGGAGGGGAGGGGAGAGGAGGAGACATAGGAAGCAAAGCTGCCGAGATGACATGACCAGAAAAAGGTTCACATGATATTGCTTCTTTGACATATCAACTGGAAGATAATTTAATTTTTGCACAATTTATTGTAAATTATAAGCATCTAAGTATTCATCCAGAAATATATTTCCAGAAATATATTTTTATTATATCAGTTAACAAATGGTTAACCCTCTCCTCCTCAAAATAAGATTAAGTTCCACAACTCTTTGAGTTGGGTGCTTAGCATGTAATCCATGCCAAGGAAAGCTGTTGACCTGGGTCATGTTGTCATGCCAAGGAAAGCTGTTGACCTGGGTCATGTTGTCCATGCCAAGGAAAGCTGTTGACCTGGGTCATGTTGTCATGCTAAGGAAAGCTGTTGACCTGGGTCATGTTGTCCATGCCAAGGAAAGCTGTTGACCTGGGTCATGTTCATGCCAAGGAAAGCTGTTGACCTGGGTCATGTTGTCATGCCAAGGAAAGCTGTTGACCTGGGTCATGTTGTCCATGCCAAGGAAAGCTGTTGACCTGGGTCATGTTCATGCCAAGGAAAGCTGTTGACCTGGGTCATGTTGTCCATGCCAAGGAAAGCTGTTGACCTGGGTCATGGTGTCCATGCCAAGGAAAGCTGTTGACCTGGGTCATGTTCATGCCAAGGAAAGCAGTTGACCTGGGTCATGTCTTAATTAAGGGTCTCATCTACAATTCACAATGAAGTTCTGTTTCATTACTGTTCACATTAGCTGAAAACTTTGAAGCAGATGACATATGATCACAGCTGGTTTTGGCCAGTTTAATTTGGTTTACCATTTCCTGTCTTATAACAGCTCTGAAAGATTCCAAAATGAGTGTGCTGACAAAGTTTATAGATGAGAGGCCAAAGAGACAGAGTGCGATGGTGTGCCTTGGCTTCATTACAGACTGGGTAGGACTTATCGGGACAGACTGTGTAGCTTCAATAATTCTCAGGCGGATAGGGGTTAATTTGTGTCCATACTGCCATTAACTCTTTCAGTACCAAACACAACTAAGGTCAATCTATTGAAGTCAGAGACTAGGCAGATAGGGGTTAATTTGTGTTCAATCTGCCAGTAACTGTTTCAGTGACAAGCATGACCAAAGTTGATCTAGCTAAGTCAAACTAGGCAGATAGGGGTTAATTTGTGTTCAGTGTGCCATTAACTCTTTCATTGCCAAGCACGACTAAGGTGGATCTACTTACGCCACAATAGTCTGAATTATCATAAGGATCCCAGATTCATATTCCTGGCAAAAAGATCTTATGTTGAAGTACCAGTATCCCTATAGTTCCAGAGAGAATATCCCAGGTCAACAGCGCCAAGAAAAGCTGCTGACTGTCCAAAATTTGGCACTAAAAGAGTTAAAATCAACAGAAATCAACACAAAAGGCTTAAAAATTATACATCTACAGTTAGCACATCTTAAAATGCTTCAGGCAGGAACCCTGTGCAGTAGAACCTGTCATGAAAGGCCACCCCAATGAGAGACCAACTGCCTTTTAAGACCACTTTCAATACTTTACTGAGTACTATTCGTGTTATTTGTACCTCTCATGAAAGACCACCTGTCTCATATACCACATTTTGGTCTTCCCTAGGGATGGTCTCTGGTGACAGGTACCATTGTACACTAATATACAGTGAAACTGTTATAATGGCACCAACTCTTCGGTGAAAAATATCAGATTCCTGAATATGTCAAATAAATGAGTCAAATAGCAAAGGTACTTGGCTAAAAGTTCCATCGAAACTTGTATGATTAAGTAATATATCAGATATCTGAGTGTTGTTATGCAGTTCCACTGTAGCTGAAAGGGAACCATTATGTGAAATGTATGGTAATTAAGAACGTTAAGAACACTGTACGCATTGACTTACAGTGCACTTAAAGCTCCTGTTTGTCAGGTGTCGTCTAGATATTGAACCAGCTGAAGTCCCACATTTTCACCATTAAGGTCTAGAAAGGATATCATGAGAGTAAAATGTAAAGACAACAGCAAGTGCTATTAGTTTTATGCAGGTTCATTTTCACTTATATCTGATCGGTACATGGCAAAATATTTTTTAAAATAGGCTTAATAAGAATTATATATGTATACATAAAAATATCAATGGAATGCCTTAAAATACATAAAAACACAATGGTAAACAAGTTAAATAAATTCATTTTCAGTGCCAGTGGGTACCATACCCCAAATAAGGGATCTTTTGTCAAGCCATTAACATTCCTGTGGTAGTTTTTCAGCTAATGTTCAATGTCAAACTCCGATTTAAAACACTTTAGTGTGAAAAAACCTTGTTCCTAACAAAGCCTGTTTCTTTGTTGTTGTTTTTATATACCTAAGTAGGGTAGGTCTGGAGGCATTTGGGGGTCAAGAAATAATAAATATGTTGACAGACGGCAGCTTAGGGTCTGAGCCAATGTTAACTCTTTGCCTGCTGGTCCCTGGTTTTCATGTATTAGGGTAACCTTGTAAAGTATTCCAGCAGCTCATTGACAGTCTTTACAAAACGAGCATTTTCTCAAGTACCAGCGAGCCAAGAACCAGTGGTTTTTGCACTGCCTTGTAATTTATGGTGTACCTGCTATTGATAGCTATAGCCAGACTTGCCAGGCACTGCAAAAACCACTGACGGATGCCTGCCCTGCTGTAGTACAGTCTATCCGGATGGGTTAAAGCTGGTACTAGGTAGGAGCATGGCTGTGGTGATGTCCCTGATGAATTCACTGCTAATCCCTTCTTTATATTTGATTATCTTCTTAAGTATGGAGCTTACCAGGGCAGCCCAGTAGCTAATTTTATGAATATGTATTATTTCAAGGGATGGACTCCTAATGACTTGTGGACCCCAGACCTCTGTCGAGGTACAGTGAAAGGGGTTGAAACCCCTTTCCGTCATCAAAAAAATTGGATTTAGACATCATGAAATTGTGAGGTGCAGCGCGCAGCAAAGACAGTAGCTTTATATAATGATGATTCACATCGCTCTTCTGCTGTCAATGTGGACCGAAGTTGATGTGCGTTAAAGTGACATAACGATACCAGATTCGTAGTCTTTGTAAACTGAACTTTCGTTCAAAGTACCAGTCACCTAAAGTTGTTGAGACCATGAGAATTTGTCGCAGGCAACAAGTTTTCTCAGCATACTTTGGGTCCAGGATGCTAAGGAAAGTTGTTGACTCAGTCAAAACTTGGCACTGAAGGGTTAATTCAGTGAGTGCTGTCCCTCCCTGCCCCCCCCCCCCCCCAAAAAAAGAGGGGGGAGGAATTTGAAAATTCAATTCATTTGTAAGACTGAACATTGGGAGGTCTCCCATTTATCTGACGACTGGGAGGTACAGGTCGGTGGTGTTCATTGATAGGCTGGTCCTTATGGGAGATGTCTCTGGATACAGACATTTGACAGATGTGGCTCTGGTGAAAGACACCTATCTGGAAATTCTTTGCTGTGTACTTTTCATATTATGCAGCTCCAATTTGAGACCAACTGCTTTGGAGACAGTAATTGGCAGATACCTGAGAATGGGCAGTGCTTGATGACAGACATGCATTAAGTAAACCCAATGATAGACCATGCAGGTACCCGCTCTGAAAAGCCACTCTGACAGTGACAGTTAGGAATGTCTACATTGCCCACAAGCACCCTTTGATGAAAGATCCTGGGATGTCATCCCCCCCCCCCCCCCCCCCCCCGTACAGTGACATGTTATTTATAACAACACTGAGATATCCAGTGTATTCACCTAATGACACAACTTTGGAGGGATTTTTAGTCAAATTCTTTTGCTAGTTGACTCATTTATCGGACATATATACCTGACATATTGCAAGGAACAGATGGTGTCATTATAATGAGGTTTCACTGTACATTTCTTTAAGCTGATCTGTGTCAAGCCACTTTGTCGTGTTGACATTGCAACACACAACTTTTTCACATTAAAAATTCCCAGCAGAGTCGGACATCATTATAACCATTACCCCCCCCCCAAAAATTTAGACCGACAGAATAGCTTTCCTTGGCATGGGTTGGGTGCTTGGTGCGTGGGCAAGTAGCCTGTGTAGATGGGTGGCCTGTTCTGGGCAAGTGGCCTGTGTAGATGGGTGGCCCGTCCTGGGCAAGTGGCCTGTTTAGATGGGTGGCCTGTCCTGGGCGAGTGGCCTATGCAGATGCATGGGGGGGCTTCTCTTTGGGGGAGGTCTCAGTAGGAGGGAGTATTGTGCAAGCAGTTTTTAACTCTCTCATTTTGTATTCCATTCTTAAACCACGTCCAGATATTGACCCTTAAAGTGCTAGTCGTGGCTATAGTCATTTTCTCATTACTGTTAAACATATAATGGTTAAAAGATTCAAATTCCTTGTGGTGATACCTTTCATTCAAATACCAGCAAGCCTAGTCTGAAGGAAAAAGTAGTCTTAGTCAACAGCTTTCCTCGGGGCACTTGGCATACGTGCAGTGATCGTAAAGTGCCCCAAGGAAAGCAGTTGACTCAGTCTTAAATCATCACTTTTAACTCATTCCATACCATGGTGACAGGTCTTGGTCAGTGGTTCTGGCACTGCCTGGCAAGTCATGGTGCAGCTGCTGCAAGGGCAGCTGCAGCATGACTTGCCAGGCAGTGCCAGAACCACTGACTTAAGACTATAGGCATGTTGGTACTTGAATGAAAGCTCTTTTCATGAAGAATTTAAATATGCAATTGTCATCTTAAATCTGGGTAAATATACGGAAAAATCAGGGACTGGTATGGAATGAGTTAAGGGTTGTTAAGACCTCGTGTCTCCTGTCACACAGGTGGTCTTTATTGAGAAAGTATGTACAGTGAAACTTAACCGTTCAGACTTCTCCAGGAGGAGACCACTCCAAATGCCCTGGTACTAAGTCACCTTTTGACAGCCCTATTTCTGTCTCAATTTTTGTATTTTGTACTGCATATTCAGACCACTTTGCTCTTTAAGACCTCTTTTAATTAGTTCTGTTAACACTCTTTGTGGACAGAGCATAAAGCCAGCAAATGCTGACGATGCCCGCACTTCTAATCAAAGATTACGTTTTCTGATAAACCACTCTTGAGTGTGCACATGTTGGGGTGATTGAGGCTTGCACAGTAGACAGAATGGGCAGGGATCAAACCACCAACGGTTTCTAAATGCCTTAAGAGGATAAACATATGTGCAATCAAAGTTGACATAATCCTGCAGCAGATTTCCTGCGGGACTCTATTGGCGTTGTGAGCACGTTTTTTGGTTCCCGTGCATTTAAATGTCAACATTCTTTCTCTTGGAGAAAGTTGTATGCCTGACTGCCTTCATCCACTTAAGCTGTTGCTTTTCCAAAGGGGTTGGGTGAGAACAACTTTATTCATAGGTTTTTAGTCATAATACTGAAGGTGTCAGAATAATAAAAATTAGACTCAAGGTAGTATTTTTAAGATCCTGCTAATAGATTTTTCCCAATTTTAAAATCGTAGTTGTTAAACTTGTGTTGTTAGATATAGGAAGGATTTGTAAATGTTTAGTCAAGATGAGAGGAGACAGTCTGTTTTGCTAAGGGTTAAATGTTGTCAGAGAGAGGGTGCCGACTTACAGTGCTTCAAGTAGAGTTACCCGGTACCCTATTGTGATGTTAATGTTATGGTGCAAGTATGAACGGAAACGGGGACCAGGTACAAACAATCTTCCAAGTCCGGGGTGGCCGGTGAGTACAGGAGGCACGCTGAACAATGAAGTGGCAGACTCTCTCCTGCTGCCCGTATTTATAAAAGGTATAGGATACCTGGGTGACGTGTACCAGTGGCTCGGCGCACGTACACCTTTGTGTGGAGATCCAGGTGAAAAAGTCAATGCAACCTGACACGCCGTTACAAGATCTTCTGCTGTTCCTCAGCTGAGCAGGAGTTACGGGACGCAAGTGCAGCTCAGCGATCAAATTCCATTTATGGCAACTACAATGGATTGCATTGACAGGTATTGAGGGATGTTACAAGAGTGGGTGCTTGGGCAACAGCACTGATTTGACCACATCAATTTTGTGGTTGTGTGACAAAGACTACAGCAGCATTTTCAGCGGCAGCCACTGGGGAAGGAAAAAAGTGTCTTAGGAGCACGAGATACGTACATTAGTCTATCAGCTTGTCTCCAAGATGTAACCACATGGAGAAGAAATGTAGCCAATGGCAGAGCTGTGGGTGGATATGAACACACTGGAGGTACATGTATCTGTGCAGGTGATCATTGGATCAACTCACTGCTCATCAGGACCACTGATGTATATACAGTGAGAACAACTTGTACATCGCATTCCTCGACAGACCAGCTGGAAAGGAGGAACTGCGTCGACCTAGATTCCCTCCTTTACATACCTGTATCGCAGAAGTACTGAAACAATGTACAGTATATATGAACCTGGGCATGCATGTTTAGGGGTCAAAGGTCAGATGATGGCTGAGTTATGTGATTGTGCGATCTGATCGGTCCCACTTGTACCACATACAGGTGTTTGGGATTGATACTCATTATAGGCGACTGTTACGACAGCAGGTATGTGACTCACATGTTTGATTACATCGTTACTCTAATTATCACTCGTCCACGTGCTTGCATTATTGACGATTGGAAGATGATGTGGTTGAGACAGAAGACCAAACGGACTAGGAGTGTGTCCGACAGTCATGACAACAGGAGCCACTTGGCAATGTTGAAGACTTTAAACCTTCAGGATGCTAAATCTGTTAGCACAAGTAATTTGGAGCTTCATGGGGGTTTGACACCTAAGATGCAAAAAGATGCCAACAAAAGCCGCAGTTATGTGGATTTACGGGACAAAAGAAGCTTTGTCTCCGACAATGAGGGGCACCCTGAGACCTGTGAGAGATCTCAAAGCTTAGATCTACAGCCCGTCAAACCTGTCGTACATGTATGTGTACAAACTGAAGACACTGACACTAAAGGACGCAAAGTAAAAGTTAAGCGTGGAAATAGTGCACGGTACACTCGCAGCATATCTGACACCAGAGACAATCGGCAACATGTTGTTATGCTGCAACACCTACGAACTTTGAGTGAGCCTCACCCTGGGAGCACAAATCAGCTGGACGTGGAATATGGAATGATTGAGGAGGAGGATGACACTGAGATAGACCAGAAAAACGATAATGTATTTTTCAAAAACGGTATACGATGGCCACACATACCTGGATGGAAGAAGAAACGATCTGTGTCCTTTTGTACGCCAGACACACCCCCACAAATACAGGTAAAATGAGAGTAATGAACATTCAGTACAGTGGTACCTCTCTTGAGAGACCCCTCTAATGAGAGACTGCATATCTTTTTAAGACTGCTCTCTCAGAACACTGCACTATCTTTTTTGTTGTACCTCTAATGAAAGACCACCTGTTTTGAGAGACCGCATTTTGACCCGCCGTAGGGGCGGTCTCTCAAAAGAGGTACCACTGTAGTCCCTTCCTTGAGAGAGAACACTGAAACCACACTATAATGTATGGCCTTAAGGGCAGAAGATCTCTCTCCTGCACAAATTACATGAGTAAGATTGAAATTTTGGTGGCAGGTGGTCATCTATCCGAGGGTGATAAAATTTGAAGGGTCCATACAGCATGGTAATACTTTGACCCTCTGTTTAGAGACCACTCCTATGGCAGACCATAAAGTGATATCACAAGCTCTATGGACATTAGCCCTTAAAGTGCTAATCCCGACTATAGTCATGTTCTCATTACGGTTAAACATATAATGGTTAAAAGATTCAGATTCCTCATGAAGATATCTTTCATTCAAATACCAGCAAGCCTAGTTTAAAGCAAAAAGTAGTCTTAGTCAACAGCTTTCCTTGGGGCACTTTGCATGCGTGCATGGCATGCATGCAAAGTGGCCCAAAGAAAGCTGTTGACTCTGAGTCTTAAATCAGCACTTTAAGGGTTAATAGTGGTAAATAACAAAGAGATGCAGCACAAGGGGGTTTCATGTATGTGGTCTCTGTAGATAGGTGGTCTCTGAAAAAGAGGCTGATTGTGCCCTCAAGGTTAATCAATGTCAAGATTATTACCATATTAATAGTGCCATATACATATAAAAAGGTGTCGACTGTCAAGGCGGCCTCTCATGAGAGACCTTTTTAAGGGCATCCTTTCACGACATACATTCTATGTCTCCAACAAATTCATGTAACTGCTGTTTGAAGACCACTTTTCCCTGCCAGTACCAGAAACCAGAAATAGCAGGTATATGCTGCTGTCATTTAGAAAAGACTTGCATGCGTGTTGCTGAAATTGGCATCAGGAATTGCTGACTTGCAGAAATACGGAGACATCCTTTTAAGTGAGGTTTGCATTTTTTTTTTTTGCTGGAAGAACCATAAGTTGTACATTTCATGTGCAAAGGCCAAACCAAAATAACCATTTTCTCTCACATAAAAAAATGCAGAGTCGGCAGGTGGGGAAAAGTAATTTTTAAGTTTCTTTTATAAACTTCTAGTTGACCAAAATGAGAAGGAGATGAGCTATGAGTCAAGGTACAGTGGGTGGTAAATGTATATATGTCAGCAGTGACAAGAAAGTGCTTTTTTATGAAAAAGTAAAAAAAAATTGGTTAATTTAGAAACTAAAAAATATGTGCAGGTAGGGTGACAGAAAACGAAGAAATAGTTTGTCTTGGACGTTCTCGTGTATTTCATTATTCGCAGATTTAACATCTTTCTCTGTGAATTCAAAGGAAGGGTGTGAAACCAGGTGGCAATGACACAGGTAACAGCGTCAACACAGTAATTTACTGTTACAGGTGAAGTTAACGTTGCACAAGGGTTACCGCATTACACTGTGATTTGCATATATTTGTACTTGGATAACCTTGCCTTTTACTGCCTCGGGTCACCATCTTTCTCTTCTAGCATTTTGGAATTTCTTGGTCTCTAATAACGTGCTGGGTCTTTCTCTGGTGCTATAGACTTGGAAATCATAACACTCCATAAGCTTAAGACATTTAGGGAACAGAACCAGATGAGGCATGCCTCTGCAATATATAATGATACACAATGGAAAGTAAACAGGTACACATGTACGTGATTAACAGACCCTGGCAGGCCGTGCAGACTGTTGTATGCATATAACTTTTCTCAGGTAGACACATGGACAAATCTTTGGCTCAGGGCAATATGATTTCACTGACCTTCAAAACCCATAAATTAGGTTATATAACTGTATGTATCTGTAGAGCAGAGCTGGTCAATAACCATACGTAACAGTGTCCCATTGTTTTTGTGATATATGTACAGTGAAACCAGCAGTGAGAGAGCACCTGGTGGTCATGTCCTCATGATCAGTTGTAGTAGGGGTCTCTTTGTCTCTGTCTCTCTCTCTCTCTCTCTCTCTCTCTGTCTGTCTGTCTGTCTCTCTCTCTCTCTCTCTCTCTCTCTCTCTCTCTCTGTCTCTCTCTCTCCCTCCCTCCCTCCCTCCCTCCCTCCCTCTCCCTCTCTCTCTCTCTCTCTCTCTCTCTCTCTCTCTCTCTCTATATATATATATATATATATTATATATATATCTCCCTCTTCTCCTTTCTCCTTTTCCTTCTCCTTCTAAAGTTTGGTTTGATGCATTGTATTATTAGGAAAAAGGAATCAGACAAGGACTTGATCCATGCATTTTTTGTTAACTTTTAGATAAATCAACTTGGAAACAAAAAGAGTTGATTCGTCAGATTGCCCTTGGAAATGAATCACAATGCATTGAAAAGAATGGATAAGGGACATAGTGAATATACTGTCTACTCATTAAAGCATTTTTTATTTTATTTTATTTTTGTTTTCATCATACCTGTAATAAGTGAAATTAACGCTTTCTCATCTTAAACTGGTGGAAATGAGCAGATGATCAAAGGCTATATACCTTAACCTCAGTTACTAATTTCAACAGCGACGAAAAAAGTTTTAAGGAGAATTGTTGAGGAGACCTATTGTGATAACATGCCTGAGGTCAACAGCTTTCTTTGGCATGAGTTGGGTGCTCAGCAAAGTAAGACAAGGAGAAGCTACATGGAGCTCTTAACTCTTTAAGGACTGAGTTCAACAAAAATCATACTCGCATGGATGATAATTGCAGATTTAAATTCCTTGTAAAAAGACCTTTCATTCAAGTACCAGCATGCCTGTGGTTCCAGAAGAAATAAAAAGGCTGTAGGTCAGTAGGTTTCTTCAGTCTACTTAAAGTGCATTGCCACCAAAACATCCCGATGAAAGCTACTGACTCATCACCTTGGCACTAAGTTGCTGTCTCATTGCATCCCTATAAGCCATACATGTTAACTCTTTTAGTGCCAATCACAACTTAAGTCGATCTACTGAGGTCAGACTAGGCTGAATTATCATAAGAATCACAGACTCGTATTCCCTGCAAAAAGCCCTTTCATTCAAGTACCAGTATGCCTGTAATTCCAGACAGAATATCCCAGGTCAACAGCTTTTCTCGGCATGCATTGAGAGCAATGCGCCCAATGTATGCTGAGAAATGCTGTTGACTCGGTCCAAAATTTGGCACTGAAAGCGTTAAAGTATCAATCAGATCATTGGAGGATGCAGTCACTGCAGAACACAGTGTGATATGTAGGAATCTTAATTTGGGAATTATTTAGTATCACTCTGTCAGTCTCACATTTTAACTGAGTCAACAGCTTTACTCAGTGCAATGGACCCAAAGCATGCTGAGGAAATCTGTTGACCTGTACAATGTAACTACAGGCTGTTGGTACTTGAGTGAAAGGTCTTTTTACAATGAACATGGATGTAGCACCCGCATTGTAATTCAGAGAAGTTTGTTTTAATTACTTTGATTGAAGTTGCAGTTGGCACTGTGAGAGTGAAGTCACTGTGTGAGTGAAGTCTCTGTGAGAGTGAAGTCACTGTGAGAGTGAAGTCACTATGAGAGTGAAGTCACTGAGAGAGTGAAGTCACTGAGAGAGTGAAGTCACTGTGTGAGTGAAGTCACTGTGTGAGTGAAGTCACTGTGTGAGTGAAGTCACTGTGAGAGTGAAGTCTCTGTGAGAGAGAAAGTCACTGAGAGAGTGAAGTCACTGTGAGAGCGAAGTCTCTGTGAGAGTGAAGTCACTGAGAGAGTGAAGTCACTGTGAGAGTGAAGTCACTGAGACTGTGAAGTCACTGTGAGAGTGAAGTCACTGAGAGAGTGAAGTCACTATGAGGGTGAAGTCACTGTGAGAGTGAAGTTACTGAGAGTGAAGTCTCCATGAGAGTGGAGTCTCTGTGAGAGTGAAGTCACTGTGAGAGTGAAGTCACTGTGAGAGTGAAGTCACTGTGAGAGTGAAGTCACTGTGAGAGTGAAGTCTCCATGAGAGTGGAGTCTCTGTGAGAGTGAAGTCACTGTGAGAATGGAGTCTCTGTGAGAGTGAAGTCACTGTGAGAGTGAAGTCACTGTGAGAGTGAAGTCACTGAGAGAGTGAAGTCTTTGTGACAGTGAAGTCTCTGAGAGTGAAGTCACTGAGAGAGTGAAGTCACTGAGAGTGAAGTCACTGTGAGAGTGAAGATTCTTTGAGAGTGAATTCACTGTGAGAGTGAAGTATCTGTGAGAGTGAAGTCTCTGTGAGCGTGAAGTTACTGTGAGAGTGAAGTCACTGAGTGCGCGAAGTCACTGTGAGAGTGAAGTCACTGTGAGAGTGAAGTCACTGTGAGAGTGAAGTCTCCATGAGAGTGGAGTCTCTGTGAGAGTGAAGTCACTGTGAGAATGGAGTCTCTGTGAGAGTGAAGTCACTGTGAGAGTGAAGTCACTGTGAGAGTGAAGTCACTGAGAGAGTGAAGTCACTGAGAGAGTGAAGTCACTGTGAGAGTGAAGTCACTGTGCACATAGCAGAGAAACAGTGAGAATTGGGGGCAAGTAATAAAACTAAATATCCTATTTTTACTTTCCTATCTTGGAGAAAAGAGAAGCGTAAATGAGTGTTTTATATACAGGTAAGTGTAAAATTTAAGTAAAATCATTGAAGCAAACAATTCTTTACGTCTGGCTTCTTATGACCAATTTGAGCAGGACAGCATTGAAATGGCACGCTCTAATACCCCAGCCCCCACACCCTAATAACCCCCTCCCCTCTGCAAATGAAGTTTGTGGTTTAATTTTTGTGGCGTACCAATGTCTGTTGCACAATCCAAAAAACAAAATATCTCCTGACCCACAGCCCGCATCAAACCCAAATTTACCTGAATTGTAATTTCGCACTATTTCTTGACCTAATTATATTTTGATGACTTTGACCTTATTTTCTAGGTGACAGGACCCGTGTGTATGCGGGGGGGGGGGGGATATTCAATCATGTCGGTAACAACTATTGTAGTTATGATCAGGTTAATGGTGCCAGTGAGATGGGTAATCTTTTATGAAGGGTTAAATTCACTAAAGATACTACAAAGGAGCAGATGAATGGGGTTAAAGTGACAAAAAGAAAGCAAAAAGTGTTTGTTCTAATTATCAGATCTACTTCTTTTTTTTCAGCATTACAAAAGGAAACAAAATGTATTTTTGAAAATGTTGTCTCATTTTGCACATGAGTACATGGAAGTAAGGTGATTTGCAGTTAAAATCCACTGGTATTGAGTATAAAAAAAGGTACCGAGCAGCAGACTGAAATTTTTAGGTACATAACAGGAAGCAAGAGACTTGTTATTTGGCCTGATGCCAGAAACAGCAGAGAGTGTTTTGAATATTTTAACGTTTAATAGATGCTGTTATTTTGTTAGACCTTGCAGTTCTTTACACAGAAAAACATGTAAAAAACAGGAATGGGTTATGTATGGTGCCTGTCAATATGGATTTTTTTATAGGCAGTGGATCCTCACGATGGCATGATAAAACACATGAAGTGAAAATTAACTGTTGTAGATTTTCATGGAAGGTCAAAGAACATTGAAAAGGACCCAGACAGGACTATAAGCTTGTGATGAAAGCACCATTTAAGCTGAGATTCGTGAGGAATTTATCCCAAAATCAGAGAGTCTCGTTCATTGGACATATACAAGGGTAGGAAATCACGGGCTATGAAAACACATGTACTGTGCCAGTGATGTTTTTCATGTGTTTTTTTTTTTTAAGGCGGAGTTGGCTGTCTCAGTAGAAGGAGACTCAGACTGCGTGAAGGGAGTAATAACAGAAGTTGTATTCTTTGGACAAAATGTTCTTTTAAAAAAAAAATAAAATAAATAAATAAAATAAAAAAATAACATGCATTTCAATATGTTGTAAGTTAAACAGGTCAAGTTTTTAGGGCAGGCAGAGATGATAAACAAGATTTTGAGGGGGAGGCCTCAAAATCTTGTTTATCATCCCTGCCTGCCCTAAAAACTCAATACTATCTTTGTTTGCTTTTGTCAAACCAATGGGATATTAAAGTTATACTTTATAATTTTTGATGGAAATAACCTTTCTTTCTGTCATGATTTTGTGGAGAAGAAATAAAAATAGATTTAACACCTCCGCCCAATATGTTCTGAAGAAAGAGATGATAAACAAAAAAAAAAATTTTATGGGGCCTAAAGATAATTTTGGACCTAGCTTGTGTGATGTCTCATCTCATTATTTGCTCCAGTGGAGAAGGCTCTGATGGTCTTACTGATCACAACAAAAGCTCTGTGGATCTGAATTATAACAACGATTCTAGATTCAAATTTCTTGTGAAAAGGCCTTTCATTCAGGTCTCGTGTATATTTTCAAATAAAGAAAACATGATCTGGGGCAACATCTTGTCTGATTGTGCCCAAAGCATGCTGGGAAAAAAAAGGTTTTGAATCAATCGCCTTCTTAGCATGGAAAGGTTAGTTGTTAACCTCAGCAGAAAACAGAGAAAAAAAATTGGGGTGGTGCGACCCTTTAGCAAAAGTTTTTTTTGTGAGCAACTTGAAGTGATTTTTATTTCTGAATTTTACTTTGTAATAATTTGCAAACAGTTTATGAAGTAAGCAGGATGTGTCTTACGTGTACTGTGCATTGGATTGCTGGGACCAGGTCTCACTGTACTGGTTTAGTGATCAGTAACCTGTGTGTACCCTCTTGTTGGTCAGGTGAAGAATTAGTCGTAGAGATTTCCCAGGCATTGGTGACAGGCAATGTGCCGAACTCACGCCATGGAAAGCTGTTGACGTGGGGCATACCATGAAGATTGGTCCACAATTCTCAGCAAAAAATGTTTTCTGTTAAGTTGAAGTTTAATTTTTGAAATGTTCAAGCAAACAACAATATACAACCCCGCACTTTTGGTGATTTATCTCTGAATGGGTTAACCCTTAGAGCGCTAATCATGGCTGTAATTGTTTTCTCATTACCCGTAAATATATAATGGTTAAAAGAATCAAATTCCTCATGAAGATAGCTTTCATTCAAATACCAGCAAGCTTAGTGTAAAGCAAAAAGTAGTTTTAGTCAACAGCTTTCCTCAGGACACTTTGTGTGCATAGCATGCAAAGCGTCCCAAAGAAAGCTGGTGACTGAGTCTGAAATTGGCACTTGAACCCTTTCCCCCTCAAACCGGCCAAAACCGGCTGGTGGTCAAATTTTGTCTGCTTCAGTGTTTTCAACTAATTTCAACAGTTATGGGAAAAAATTTGACTGAGATATGTACATGAGACTTATCAAGATCACATGCCCCAGGTCAACAGCTTTCCTTGGCATGGGTTGGGCACTCTGTAGCTGGGGCACTGTGTAGTAGGTCAACTCTGTAGCTTAGTGCCCAACCCATGCCAAGGAAAGCTGTTGACTCAGTCTTAATTTAAGGGGGAAAGGTTTAAGGGTTAAAGCAAATGTGGCCATTTAGATGCATGGACTTTTTCCTGCTCCACATTCAGCTGAAGTTTAAAAATTTGTACACATGATAGTGAAAACTGTTCTGATAGGGATCTGTATTGTGTGGATCAAAGTAATGACAGGTAATTGATTTCATCATATACATACCTGAATGCTTCAGCTTGTTGAGGAGTTGGAGTCTGTTAGTAATAGTAGTGGTGAACCAGCCCCAGGGGACCAGTTACCTCAACAATAAACAAGGTCTTATGGAAATCATTGTAACCTGTTGGCTATTTGCTTAATTACGATGGGTCCATGTAACTGTCTCAAGCTGGGGTACTGTGTAGTAGGTCAACTCTGTAGCTTGGTTATTGTTGGGATCTTACCATGAGTATGACACACAGGACTGTTGGTGAAGACATCACACAGGACTGTTGGTGAGGACGTCACACAGGACTGTTGGTGAGGACGTCACACAGGATTGTTGGTGAGGACGTCCATGCAGGTGTCCTATCACCAGATTCCCAGCCATAATTCTACCCATAACACCCCCCAAACCAGCCAAAACTGACCATAGTCAAACGTCCATTGCATCAGTGTTTTGATGGATTTTAAAAGTGGCAAAAAACAGTCTGAATGAGATTATAGGTGAGCCCTATCAAGGTGACATATCTCAGGTCAACAGCTTTCCTTAGCACTTAAACCATGCCAAGGAAAGCTCTTGCCTCAGATATAACTCGAGAGGAAAGGGGTTAAACTTTATTTTTTACTTCCTGCTTTGGGAGAAAAATTAAGGTTTAAAAATTTTGTTTTCAAAATTCAAAACTGGACTTTTAAAGAATGCCTAGAACTAATTTTGCTCTAATGTTGTACAAAAAGTACTTTGTTCAACCAAGATAACTTTATCAGATATGCCAGGGGGACAATAGGTGAGAACTTCAAGCTACACCCCTGGTGACCCCTGCTCAAGTTGGTCAATGTTTTAATTGTAAAAACGTGATGTGGAAAAAAAATAAGTACATGTAAACAAAGACATATGAATAATACCAGTGATCACTAAGTCACACATCCTATTAATTAACAGCAACAGCATTGTTAATTAATAATCTATTTTTATTGTCTGCTGACCCACATTTTGGTGGTAATGTCAATGTCTCTCCCCCCCAAAAAAAATTATAAATTAGAAGAAAAAAATGGCAAACTTCCTTCTAGCATTGTATTCCTATCATATGATTCTTTGGTTTATCTATCTATTTATGTATTTTATGTACTTATTCTATTTATTCATTTATTTTTACCTATTTTATTTTATTGGAAGGCAAAATCAATTAGGTAATTGATTAAATAATTATATGCATGACCTTTACATTGTACCTATATGATTTTAATAATTTAATGATTTTTATTTTGATATTGGAAAATAAATTGTGGATATAATTGATCAGGAACAATTTAAATAACCAGTATATAATTTTGTTTCACCAAACTGGCCTCAATATGATTATCCTAATGTGATGTGATTATGTTTAACGATGCAAAAGGTATAATCAGCCGTGGAAGGGTGGGTGGGGTTGAGAGCTCTGCAAAGGAAGTTCTTAGCTTCAGGGAAAATGCAAGATTTTTCATATTCTTTTCACAGACTACTTTCATATGTATAACCTACCATTTTAAAAAATAAACGTAAAATACAGACCATTAAGGAAAAACATTAAGCAATTAAACAATCTGAATTTAAAAAAAAAAAAATGGGGACAGATGAGCCAGCAGTGAGTTTGCAGTACAGAAAACACTGTTATGGCAGGAGGGCTGTCCAGGGCAGAAGATGGGCACTCAACAAGAATTCACTCCCCTGATGTATAGCAGGTCTATCAAATTCTCGTCAGTTTAGACAAAAAGATTGCAGGCTTGATATTAATTTTTGAACACGCTTTTCATTGTATCGATCTTATATCCATCTTAGACACGCTGCTCATGACCTTTGACCTCTCTAATGACCTTCTATTGACTGTATATATTTAGGATCAATAAGTCTAGGTTAGAAGCTTGAATTTTTCATCAGCCATCTCTGATCTGAGGTGCGATTAGAGACTAACATGCACTTAGCATGGCATTAATGGTGAGAGGGGATTTGAGATCTCTTGGAATCTCTCAAAATGAATATCTTTAATGGATATTTATGTATTGAGAATGTGTGACTGCCAGACATGCTGATCAATACAGAACTGTGTTGTTAACCCTTGCAATGCTTATGTACAGACTGAAGCTACAGCCTTCATTGATGCATTATGGATACAGTGTGATTAACATACGCCAAGGAAATCTGTTGCCCTGGACCACTCTTAAGGTCTCTGTGATTGTAGGCTGCTAAGAAAATGTTGACCTGGGCCACTCTTAAGGTCTCTGTGATTGTAGGCTGCTAAGAAAACTGTTGACCTGGGCCACTCTTAAGGTCTCTTTGACTTTAGGCTGCTAAGAAAGCTGTTGACCTGGGCCACTCTTAAGGTCTCTGTGATTGTAAGCTGCTAAGAAAGCTGTTGACCTGGGCCACTCTTAAGGTCTCCGTGATTGTAGGCTGCTAAGAAAACTGTTGACCTGGGCCACTCTTAAGGTCTGTGATTGTAAGCTGCTAAGAAAGCTGTTGACCTGGACCACTCTTAAGGTCTCCGTGATTGTAGGCTGCTAAGAAAACTGTTGACCTGGGCCACTCTTAAGGTCTCTGTGATTGTAAGCTGCTAAGAAAGCTGTTGACCTGGGCCACTCTTAAGGTCTCTGTGACTGTAGGCTGCTAAAAAAGCTGTTGACCTGGACCACTCTTAAGGTCTCCGTGATTGTAGGCTGCTAAGAAAACTGTTGACCTGGGCCACTCTTAAGGTCTCTGTGATTGTAAGCTGCTAAGAAAGCTGTTGACCTGGGCCACTCTTAAGGTCTCTGTGACTGTAGGCTGCTAAAAAAGCTGTTGACCTGGACCACTCTTAAGGTCTCCGTGATTGTAGGCTGCTAAGAAAGCTGTTGACCTGGGCCACTCTTAAGGTCTCCGTGATTGTAGGCTGCTAAGAAAGCCGTTGACCTGGGCCACTCTTAAGGTATCTGTGGCTGTAGGCTGCTAAGAAAGCTGTTGACCTGGGCCACTCTTAAGGTCTTTGTGACTGTAGGCTGTTAAGAAAGCTGTTGCCCTGGATCACTGTATGGAAATATAGGATATACTCGTTGTTAAATGAAAGGTCTTGTTACAAAAAAATTGAATCTGGGATTAATATTAAAATTCATGTAAGCACAATTTTTTTTCCAATTATTATTAGCTCTGTTGGGTTACTTGATTGAATCAAAAGCTCTAAGGCTATAGATGGCATGTGAACCTTGCGTGAGGAAAATACACAAAAAATTATCCCTCTCTCTACCGAAGAGCGTCAGAATAGACTAGTTCGTAGGACTCAGGTTTATTCGGTTCACATCGGGAAGCGCACCTTGGTATGTTTACATTTTGTGCTCGACCACGCGGGCTGGATTACACGTGGAAGCATAAGAAAGTAAAACACAGGACGTGCTTGGATTTAATGAAAAATCAAACCGTCAGCAAACTATAAATGCATGTTTCACGCTTGGATTTAATGAAAAATCAAACCGTCAGCAAACTATAAATGCATGTTTCACCACTGATGTGACATTTTAGGTAAAAGATTTGCACTGTTCAGCACAATCCATGCTGTAATCACTAGTGTTAGCCCTGGCATCCGTTGTAAACATATGACGGCGTGGGCCTGACTCGGCTACTTGCTGATTGGACAATCAGGCCAACAATGGAATGCATAATTAATTATGGTCCAGAAAATTTTGCTACAACTGGGTATGAACAGGTCTATTGCCCCATGATGTGCATGATGTTCAAGGGTGAAGGGTGAGAAAAGTCAACCAGCTTTCTGTTGACCAGTAATTTTTGTGTAACGGGCTTGTGGTCAAATGTCCTCTGCTTCGCTGTTTTCAACTAATTTCAACAGTGATGGAAAACAGTTTGAATGAGGATTCTGTAGGAAACCTATCAAGGTAACATGCTCTGTGTGAAGGAACCACGTTGAGGCAGTCTTAATTTAAGGGAGAACAGGTCAAACCTGTGCAGTGCCACAGTTGCAAGTACCATTTGTGTTGCATGCTACAGTCATATTGCATACTTGTACTAAGCTAGAAGCAATTTTGTGCAACAGGTGGAACTGTTTGGGGGGGGGGGGACTGAGCTGTCCACAATATGTAGTGTACATTAGACAACAAAACATCATTTATCATTTCAGACAAAACAGAGAAAAAAATCTGTTTATCCATTTGACATGCACAAATTTTTCCTCATTATAAAAATTTGGGAAAAGAGTTAATATAATTCATAAAAGACATTTCTTTAAAGTGTTCATGCACTTTTGGTTAAGGGAAACAGAGTAGGTTTTCCTGGGTGCACTGTGAAGTAGCCCTTGACGTCCCTCAAGTCTGTGACAGATGCAACTGCTCATTACATAACACAACACCAATAGCCCATGATTAGCTGGGACTGAAATCGGCAAATTGAACAGCTGCCACACTAGCCTCCTAGAGAGCACTTCTCCTCTTTGCCAGGAGCTGTCGGTAATTAACCAGCCGTAATAGGGACATTAATTGTTGCCTGCTAAACAGACTGTGCTTTGCATGTATTGTGCTCCTGTAGCCTTGCCTGCTTAACCCTTAAAGTGCTAATCACTGCTATAGTTGTTTTCACATTACCGTTAAACATATAACCCTTAAAAGATTCAAATTCCTCATGACGATGCCTTTCATTCAAATACCAGCAAGCCTAGTCTAAAGCAAAAATTAGTCTAAGTCAACAGCTTTCCTCGGGACACAATGCATGCAGAGTGTCTGCAGGAAAGCTGTTGACTCAATCTAAGATCAGCACTTTAAGGGTTAACATGTACTTTCCTGTTGGCACCAGTCGACTGATTTACAAACTCTAAAGATTGTTAATCTGAGGCAATTTTAAGGGGAAATGGTCCAATCTCTTCAGTTTGACACACTTTTCATCTGGATCCCCCCCCCCCCGTAACTATTTGGGCATTGACACCTATGCATGTAGACCAGAATTGCAAACTACAGATAGGGTATTTTTGCTAATTAGCTCTATGGACACTTAAGAATACAAAGTGAACCTTACTGGAAAATGTACATTGTCAGTGTTTGTGCTGAGATAATATGGGGAAAAGTTGAAGCAATTAATGCAAAGAATATTAGCATGTAAAATATATTAACTTGTTTTCAGGCAATAGAAAAGATAGTAGAAAATAGCAATTGTAATCGCAAATGATTTCAAATATAACAGAAAAACAACAAGAATAGTAGATTTTCTGTGAACATGAGGCCCACAGTATGTCATGATGGTTATAGCAGGCTTAAAGATTGTGCAAGTATCCCCCCCCCCCCAAGTACTTCAAAACTTGAATCTGGTCATAGTGTGGCATGAAAGATAATATTATTTATCAGTGATGTGAGGGGCCCACAGGAAATTTGATATTATACATAAAATCCACAGTGCTTGAAGTGAGTTCTAAGGGGTTGTCACCAGCATGGTGATTCAGGCACATGAACCACAAGACCAAGTCCTCTGAATTCCATGGGGGCACAATATAGGCCTTATTTGAACCAGAAGCATTGTAATTGTAATAGTATTATGGTATTGTTTTTGACTCTGTGTCAAAATATTTTGTCAAAATTGGAAGTTAGAGAATTATGCTATAAACAAATTTCGTAACACATGTATATAGCCGGTTGTCATTGCCAGCTGCTGAGGTGAGCGGAGGCAAAATAGGGAGGTAGATGAAGTGTGGACACATAACAAAGTGGCTGCCTGTCAACCTCCCTCAGCCTAAAAGGGAATGAATAGGAAAAAGGCAGAGGTTGACAAAGTTAATTACGGACCTCATTGTGTGATCCAACTGTCATAATACTCCCAGCCGGGTCCCTGAATCCGTGATATTCATCAGAGGGAGAAGATTCATGACAGGACAGGAGAGTACATAGCAGTCAAATTAACAGCTTCTTTTCTCAGGCTTTCTTTGAGATCTTGTTGCTATTTCTTCTCCAAACAAAAATGGTGTAAATCAATACTCGTTGGAATCAACACGTCAATGGAGTTAACAAACCAGAGAGGCTGTCAATGGGGAGTGGGCATGGGAATGTATTGGCGTGCGAGCAATGTGCGGGATTGTGACTCTGTGAGGACAGTATCAGGTAAAAAGGGATCCTAGGGTAATGTCCGCTTTGACAACGCCCTGACTAGTTTTACAAGGACATAAGATGTTTTGAAAACACAAATTTTTACAGAACTGTACATTTCTCCACCCTCTGTACGTGAAAGCTTCAGATTAATTTTTGTGTAATTAATTCCAAGAGAGGGACAGACTGAGAACAGTGATGGGCCTCATTACCAAGGTAGACCTCCTAGCATGACTTAATGTACAAATGTATATTCCTCAGCTGTTGGGTAGCTCCAAAAGTTGTCTCATAAAGAGGGTGTGGTGTCAATGAAGGTCACATTACTTGTTAAAGACAGTGTCAGCAATCTGGCAAATAGGATCTTTACAGTCAGATGGTCTTCCAATGGGGTGATCCTTCAAAGAAAGGTGCCATATGAAGTTGCTGACATTCAGAAGTCTGAAGTTTTGGTTTCATTTTTGTTCGTTTATTATTATAATAATTATTATTTTTTTGACAGTTGTGTGTCTAAATGTCTACCCTTTGTCATGACTGCACAATACATGGATGCCTAGTTATGCCCAGCACACATAATCTTTTTTTCTTTTTTGACACATATTCACCATAAACTCCTCATTCATAACGACTATTGATAAAGATTATTGATAAAAATTTCCCTGGATGCCATGTTTGGCATGGTTTTATCCTTTTTTAGGGCCCACCGCCGTTTTTCTGGCTCAAAAGTTCTGAAATATTGGAAAAATATATGTATTTTTTGATAATTTGTCAGTTGATATGGCTAAAATGTTTCGATCTGATGTGCACTGGGCACCTTCGATGAGAGCTCACTTCAAATTTTCTAAGTGCCCCAGGTGTTAAACTCATTCCACCCTGACAGAAGACTGAGTCAACAGCTTTTCTTGGTGCGCTCTGGGTGCATTGCGCCCAGAGTGTGCCAAGGAAAGCTGTTGCCCACAGGCATATAATTTGGAATGATCTTCCATGCAAGTTTCATTCAAAATTTTGAAAAAGAAAACCTAAATTAGTAAAATACTATTAGCAGACGACATTTAGGTATTAGCGGGAAAATGCGTCACTTGGGTGGAATGAGTTTAAAGGGATAATATGATGAAATAATAATGATGTTGGAGGTAATAAGTTCATGACAAATTAATTTGGAGCTTGTCCTATCAGCCAATAGGATTCTTCTGGCTTAGTAACACTTGGTAACCATGGTTACCAACAATACTGCTTACCTGTGGCAGCAGTAGGTACAGGGGATCTGTCATCGCCATGGTGATAATTATTCACATCGTGTGTCAAATGAACACATCACCCTGATTGTCAGACCATCAGACCAGTATGTCTGTCCCAATGCCTTAATATTGACATTCATTGCCTGTGGATGGTCCGCAACATTACCCCCCTGGGATAAAGACCAGTGTTCTTTCACGGTGTTTTCAGTTACTTGCTGGAGTGATCATTGGTAATAGGGAAACGAGTCAGAGTTATCATTTTTACTTTTCAGAGTTTTGCCCACCTGTGGCCTCGCCCGGTGTCTATTTCATGTTTCCGTTGTTTCAGAACAAAGGCAGATGGTATAGAAGTGGCGGATGACTATAAGATAGCATGTAGCAACTGTCCTCCGGTGATTTGACATAGATATGCATGAAATGTTTGTCAAGTTCAGTCGTGATGACTCCATTGCTTAACACAAGTCAGTGTTACATGACAGCTAACTTCACGATTAAGTGAGCCTATAGGTTGACAGATGCTTGTTACTGGCTGTTATTCATATCCTTGTTACAGGGCCTTATGTCATGCCATTATGGTGGTCTTCTTGCTGAGTCTCCGTCTTATGATAAGTCCCACATTACTGTAACTGTTCAAATTGCCCATTTAACCTTAAAGTGCTAGTAACTACTTTAGTCAGTTTCTCATTACCGTTAAACATATAGCGGTTGAAAGATTCAAATACCTCCTGAAAATACGTTCCATTCAAATACCAGCAAGCCTAGTCCCATGCATAAAGTAGTCTTAGTCAACAGCTTTCCTTTGGACACTTTGCGTGCACGCAAAGTGCCCTGTGGCAAGCTGTTGACTCAATCTTAAATCAGTGCTTTAAGGGTTAAAAGCCCTCAGGTGTAAATTGTGGTTTGCTCTTTTATTTTTACAACAATTTTATGTCGGTAGAAAACTTTTTTTTTTTTGCTGAGAATTGTATGAGATCTATTACGACAGCATACCCCAGGTCAAGTAGCTTCTTTGGTGTTGGTTGGGTGTACTCAACCTGCACCAAGGAAAGCTAGTGACGTAAGTCTTATTCTGACCAGAAGGGGTTAAAGGTATGTAAAGCTAGTGACGTAAGTCTTATTCTGACCAGAAGGGGTTAAAGGTATGTAAAGCTAGTGACGTAAGTCTTATTCTGATCAGAAGGGGTTAAAGGTATGTAAAGCTAGTGACGTAAGTCTTATTCTGACCAGAAGGGGTTAAAGGTATGTAAAGCTAGTGACGTAAGTCTTATTCTGACCAGAAGGGGTTAAAGGTATGTAAAGCTAGTGACGTAAGTCTTATTCTGACCAGAAGGGGTTAAAGGTATGTAAAGCTAGTGACGTAAGTCTTATTCTGACCAGAAGGGGTTAAAGGTATGTAAAGCTAGTGACGTAAGTCTTATTCTGACCAGAAGGGGTTAAAGGTATGTAAAGCTAGTGACGTAAGTCTTATTCTGACCAGAAGGGGTTAAAGGTATGTAAAGCTAGTGACGTAAGTCTTATTCTGACCAGAAGGGGTTAAAGGTATGTAAAGCTAGTGACGTAAGTCTTATTCTGACCAGAAGGGGTTAAAGGTATGTAAAGCTAGTGACGTAAGTCTTATTCTGACCAGAAGGGGTTAAAGGTATGTAAAGCTAGTGACGTAAGTCTTATTCTGACCAGAAGGGGTTAAAGGTATGTAAAGCTAGTGACGTAAGTCTTATTCTGACCAGAAGGGGTTAAAGGTATGTAAAGCTAGTGACGTAAGTCTTATTCTGTCCAGAAGGGGTAAAGTTGTGACCATTTTACACTTAGAGGGTCTTTTTTGGTTGCATAATGGCCAGGCGGAAAGCCCCACTTCTATTCAACTGGGACAGTCTAGGAGATTGCTCTGTGAAGTTGGTTCAAAAGACCAGATCCTCGATGTATAGGTCTTGTTTACCCCAGGATAAGAAGTCTCTTTTATCCTCTGAAGCAACTGTCAATAGCATTAATTCCTCTGTACTCTCGTTGTAATGTAAACCCAGGATGCACTGTAGAAACCTGTTGACTGATGCAATACCATTCTTAATGAGAAACAAAACAAGCTGGTGATATTTACAATATCAGATGCTTTCTGGTAATTTTATATGATTCTGGCCACATTTGTAGCTTTCAGTACAAGACAGTTACAAAAATCAATGAAAAAAAAAAGGACTTAGAATTGGCTGCAGGGTTTACACAGTCAGCTGGTCAGGGGTTGGGGGTCAGTGGTACAGAGGTCAGGCTAATCTTTGGGGTCTTCAGTCAGATACACAGATGTTGGCTGGGATTGGCTAACCTTTGGAGAGGTCTAGCTTCTGAAAGGGGAGGTCTCTTTTTTTCTGTTGTGGTAACCTAAGTCATTGCAATTAAATTTTTGTGTCTAAATTGTTGTATTTCTCCTGATAATGTGAAAACACTCAGTCTATGAAGCAGAAAAAAATTTCATTGCTAACATATTTTAACATGTTTTAAATACCCCTTTAAAACATTGATTTAAGGAAAATGCATCTGCCCATGATATACAACTGTAAAGGTAGAATGCCCATAATTTCAGTCCTACAATACCCAAGTAGGACATTTTAAGGAGTCACATGCTGTGAAAAATCATTGTAGCTTTCATAACTTAGAGTTCAGTATAAGGTTCCTTACAACAGTTACTTCCTGACATTGTGTGGATTTAATTCTCTGATTTCATACAATTTCTTGATTGCTTTTAAATGTAGTTTCACTCTGCCAGCAAACTGTACTTAAGAGCAGCTGGAGCATAATGTCAAGCAATGTACTCATTAACCCTAACCCCCCCCCCCCCCCCCGAACTTGCCAGAATTGGCTGGTGGTCAAATGTTGTCTGCTTCAGTGTTTTCAAACAATTTGAACAGAAATGAAAAACATTTTGACTAAGAATTGTAGATGAGACCTACAAAGATCACATGCCCCAGGTCAAAGGCTTTCCTTGGCATGGCTTAGACACTCCAACCCAAGCCAAGGAAAGCTGTTGACTTGGTCTTAATTCAAGGGGGAAAGGGTCGTGGTCAGTGTTCTCAGAAAGTAGATATAAACCGTTCAGCAAGTGCAGGAACTTGGACGGACCGCTCTCTGCTTGACCCGGATACCAGTAATTATTGTTGATGCTATTAGGATACCAGTATATTGTTGATGCTGTCAGGATACCAGTATATTGTTGATGCTGTCAGGATACCAGTATATTGTTGATGCTGTCGGGATACCAGTATATTGTTGATGCTATCAGGCCATGGGGACCCCCAGCTGCCTGACACTTCAAAACCTCAAAGATGACAAAAGGCTACTTGTTCCCAGACAGTCTGTATTACATTTCTTCCTCCCTTATAGAGAGCACCAGGGGTAATTGTGTTCCAGTGAAGTGATTAATTGGCACCACTGAAGAGCCTTATTGTATGTGGTCAATTAGATAGAGCTGTCAAGACTTGTGTCGGCATGTGGCTTTTCTCTTGACAAGTTGTTTGTAAACTTTTTTACCAATGAACTCTGTGAAAAAAACAAAACTAGATATGAATAGAGGACTTTGAAGAAGGCTAGGCTACCGGGTACCTGTTGATCTCCAATGTTTGTCTAGATGTTTTCAAACTTGAGAAAAGATCTTGTGGAAAGTTATAAATTCATGCTTTTTCTGAAAATTTTTGGGTAAGCACTTAACCTATTCTCATACTGTAGCTAACTAATTGCTACTATTATACTACCTTGCGCTAGTATACATATATATATGTGTGTGTGTGTGTGTGTGTGTGCTCATGAACCTTGCTCTAACACATGTAAGTACTCAGGAACCTTGCTCTAATACATGTAAGTACTCATAAACCTTGCTTGGATATATGTAAGTACTCATGAACCTTGCTCGGAGGTCAAATGTCATCTGCTTCAGTGTTTTCAACTAATTTCAACAGTTATGAAAAACAGTTTGACTGCGAAATGTGCATGAGACTTATCAAGATCACGTGCCCCAGGTCAACAGCTTTCCTTGGCATGGGTTGGGCACTTAGTGCCCAACCCATGCCAAGGAAAGCTGTCGACTCAGTCTTAATTCAAGGGAGAAAGGGTTAAACTAAAAGCTGTTTTTATGAGGAATCTAAACTGTCATGTGACATTCTATTCCAGTCGTTACCTCTTGACCGTGCTTCCTCAAAGGGTATCAATGTCATAATGTAATAGTATATGTTGACCATATGTCATTGACGTCAGTGCAATAACTGAAGAACAGAAAGAGTTATCCCAACCAAACTGGGTGTGTGGGTCCCTCTTATGGAGTCTTTAAGCAGGATGGCATATCAGTGACCTTGACCTTGTTTTATCATCACAAGGTTAACTTTTTTAATTTCATGTCGAGTTCAGTATCACCATGATAACTTGAGAATTGTAAAAACTTACCTCAATCAAATTTGGTGCATAGGTCCCTCTTATGGAGTACAGTAGTCCCTCCTTTGAAAGACCACTCCTTTGGGAGACCACCTCCTTTGAGAGACCACAATTATCAGGTCTCTCTGTAGTACTTTTCATGTTATTTATACCTCCTTTGAGGGACCACCTGCTTTATGTGACCACTTTTTGGGTGGCACTAGGGGTGGTCTCTCAAAGGAGGGACTACTGCACAGACATGTAATTACTCAGACAGAATTGCATATGACTGACCTTGACCAGTTACAAGTACTCAGACAGGATTGCATATGACTGACCTTGACCAGTTACAAGTACTCAGACAGGATTGCATATGCCTGACCTTGACCAGTTTCAAAGTTTCAAGTACTCAGACAGGATTGTATATGACTGACCTTGATCAGTTACAAGTACTCAGACATGATTGCATATGACTGACCTTGACCAGTTTCAAGTACTCAGACATGATTGCATATGACTGACCTTGACCAGTTTCAAGTACTCAGACATGATTGCATATGACTGACCTTGACCACTTTCAAGGACATAGGGGTCTACTTTGTCAGTTTTATGCCATGCTCAGTGTTATTGTGATAACTGAGCAATAGAAAGGCTTGTGAGTCAGAGATTTTTAAGGCATTACTGGCTCTTTAAAATCTGCTGAAAGTGTTAGTATGTGATGAGCAGTGATGTCAACTCAGTTCCTCATCATCAAGATGACCTTCCCACAGTCTATCATCATAGGATGATGTCAACTCAGTCCCTTGACTGTCAGGATGTTGTCAACTCAGTCCATCATCATCAATTACAGTCCCTGAAATTGGCTGAAAATTTGAGCATTTTCTGCTCTACTAAGTACAGGACCAGTATGTTGTCTGCCAGTCCTCTCTATGCGTCAGGTGCAGCAGCGACCAATGTATTTGATATGTGTCACAACATGATACCTGCTGTGTGTGTGTAAAACTACATTGAGGTTAACTTTGCATAATGCCCAGGACGAGAAAAAAAAAGCTTGGCCAATACATGCCTTGAAAGGAATTTCAGGTGTTATGTGGTACTCAACATGAATCAACACACCTACTTTTGGAATAAACACACCTTTTTTGTACAAGTGTAAACAAATTACAAGGATGCTCCTGGGAATTCTGCAGAGAAGAAATAAGTGTCCCTGAAAGCAGCACATAGAGGTCAGAGGTCAAGGTCAGGTGCAAGTGGGATATTTGAGAGAAGGATACCTCTATGCTGAGGGCGATTGAATCTCCCAGCAAAAACCCCAATTTTTTTTTCTTTTATTGAAAATGATATGTATCTCGTTGCGATGACTCAGCTGAACAAATACTTATCACATAATATAGACTAGATCTTAAAATCATCGTCATCATCTAGCTATGCAATTGATTGTAGTCCTTGGCAACCTGTGATTCTTTATTTTCAGCCACACACCGTGATTGTTAAAAGTGAAATGCTCTGTATAAATTTATCATTGTAAGTTCAGTTTTGCAGGGTGCATTTTGTTGTTGTGATAATTTCCATTTTGTGAGCACAAAGGTGTCACGGAGGATTTGGCTGGTCCATAAATCAAACTTTGTCCCCAAATGCAACCAAAAAAAAAAAAAAAAAAAATTCTTTTAATGTCATTCTACTTCTTAGAAAAAATATGCTGTGTCGATACAGTGAAACCTTGTTTCTGTTAAAAAATGTGTCGGATATTTGGTGATGCCAGACAAATGAGTCAACTAGGATAGGAATTTGACTTCAAATCCCTCAGAACTTGAGTTGTTAGGTGGATATATCGGATATGTGAGTGTTGTTATAATGAGGTTATTGTTAGGTGGATATATCGGATATGTGAGTGTTGTTATAATGAGGTTATTGTTAGGTGGATATATCGGATATGTGAGTGTTGTTATAATGAGGTTAATGTTAGGTGAATATATCGGATATGTGAGTGTTGTTATCATGAGGGTTCACTGGATCCCCCAAAAAAGCAAGTAAAAGAAATACCCAACATGAGCGGCAGTTGAAAAGCTGTCAGTAAAGAGGCACTGCATGATGCAGTTTTCTATCATGAGTTCATAATTCGGGGGATATGCACGGATTCATTTCTATTGGCCTAAACTTGCATGTCAGCCCACACGAAAGGTCATTAATCATTAATTGTTAGTCTGCCAGGTCCACATGCATTGTAAATTATTCTGCTAAACCTATACAATATACATGTACATCTCCAGCTCATTGATAGTTGAAGAATCTTTTTTCTTTTTTTGCTCTTTCAAAGGTAAAATAAGTTGGTTGGTTTGGATGGGGGGTGCATGGGGGTTAAACATTTGAAAAATGCAAGAAATGTTTATCAGGTTTATGCCTCAAAAAGGTCGGACACAGAAATCCTCATATTATGAATCGGACAGCTCTGTGGGGTTTACAATAGCACAGAGAAGGATGTTGACCTCAGATTAAGAAGAATTAAGCTACCTGTCTACAAATTCCACCAAATACTTAAGATAAATTTGTACAGCTCTGCCTTACTTTGCCAGGGGAACAGAAATGAAAACATTTGCAAAAGAGGAAAAAGTGGCCTGCTAGAGAAAAGGGATACATCTTATTCTTACCAGGGCCAGAATTTCGGCGAGAATCCGAGAATCCATTCCCATAAAGATTCTCCTAAACTTGTCTTTCTTTAAAAAGAAAACTAATTGACAAAAATCCAAGTAGATTCTCGCAAAATTGTCTTACCTATGTAGAATAGGGTAGAGTTGATTTAAATATATTCTGTTTATAAAATACAGCATTTATTGATGATTTTGGCAACAACGATGACGATGATAGAATGCATTATCTAGCACATGTCAGATGTTACAATTGCAGTAGGGAGTTAGCTAGCATGCGAGTGGTTGTATAGCCTCTGAAGATATGATCTGGGCTGGTCCTTGATCCCCTCTGCTTACATGTACATACATGTATGTACCTCTGTTGTCTTTTAAGTCTGTGTTAACCTTTATCATCTCATCTGACAAAGAGGAATTAAAAGTTTACCTTCTAACATTTTACCTGCTATGCATGCAAAACTAAAAACTGAAGTGCTTTTGTATCAGGCCTAGATGTTAAATAAACAAGACTGAATTAAATCTAAGGCTAAATTCTTTGCATTTTGTATGTAAAATTTAACTGTGAGTTCAGATGGCATTTAGGGAGTCAGAAAAAGTGGTCCAGAGAGGCAGAAAGGTTAATGTTAATTGGTAAAGCTTTTGATTAAGTCTGACTTGGGGGATTATCCTCAGGTTTAATCACAGACTTGTCCTTTCCTGGCCGCTGTTCCCAGAAGATTGAGAGGCTCTGTTCACATGTCAAACTTAATGCCTGCTTAGTGCAGCTGCTGTCTGTGAACCTGAGTCATGTTGCATGGGAAAAACTAGACTTGCCATTGTTGTTGTTTTTTTTTCCTGAAGATGTAACAGTGTAAACAAATAACCTTTATATAAAATTTGAAACACGTACACCCAGAACAAATAACATCAGTCATGGTGAAGGAGAAAAAATATTTGAAAAAACAGACGGAAGGGTATTAAATTATAATTAACATTCATTGTGTGGGGGGCAGGAATACCGCCGCTAGATCACGGGTCACAGTTAATTCTAAGGCCCTTTTCACAGATCACAGTAAATTCATGAGCCCATATCACAATCACAATAATGTCAAGGATCAAAATCTTAATCACATTTATCGACAAAATAATTATCACAATTACAGATATCGGCAAATTGTAAAAGTACAATCACATTTCACATGTATTTATTTTGATAAATAACGTATAACAAGGAACTACCCTGATCACAAATCACGGTTAAGTTTTGTACTTAATCACAAATCACAGTGAAGTTTTGTACTTAATCACAAATCACAGTGAGGTTTTGTACTCAATCACAAATCACAGTGAAGTTTTGTACTCAATCACAAATCACAGTGAAGTTTTGTAATCAATCACAAATCATGGTTAAGTGAACAGGCCCAATAACGAAAATGGTATTTCACCCTCCCCCCCCCCCCCCCGTGTGATTGATGTACTGTATAATCAAAGGCAGTGATTGTCAGGGTTTTTACTGCATGACCTGACATGCTCCATGTGCCATTTTAGAAGCTGGAGTAACACAGGGCAATGCAAAAACCAGTGTCTAGAACCAGTTACGTTGCTGCGAACTTGAACCAATGCTCTTTTTATGAGCAATTTGAATATTCACTTTTTATTTTGCTGCAGTTAACCGTGAAATGAGTCAACTGTATAGATCCAGGGACTTAGAGACCATGGACTGAGTGAACCAAAATACAGCGTACATAAACATGATAAACTCCGTAAGGGGTTTTGTACGAACATATTTACAGAAAAGACTAGGACACTTCTGAAAAGACATTTACCCAAAGCGTGCTAGATGTCTGTTGGTACATGCTTTAAGTGCCACTAATAAGAGTTTGGCAATGGCCACTTGCAGCTCAGAAAATGTAATTACAGGTACTAGGACATAATACCCTTACTTAAATAGTATATTGAAATTAACCCTGCCCGACCCAGATGGTAATGTAGTTTTGAAAATAAAACTTATGTGATCTGTTTTAATTTTCTAACCATATTTGTAACATGAGAACCTTACTCAAATAATATTGATAATTGAAATTAACCTTATTTCTGTCCTAAATGTGAAAAATTAAAAAAAAAACTTTCTACCCCCCCCTCCCCCCCCCAAAAAAAACAAAACAAAAGCAAAAAAACAAAACACAAAGAAAAATAAAAAAGAAAATCGTGCATACAAAAGTTTCAAGAGGGATGCCAGGGCGTTCGCACAGCAAAAGTGGCCTGTTGTGATGTGGTTATTATTTTTTTCATTTCCTTTTCAAGGAAAGTTGATCATATTGATGTGTCTTGATTTCACTAACATTGCCAGATTTCTGTTCTGTTCCTCATACGATGACCTTTCATTCAAATAGCAGTCTGTAGTTGCAGAGAACATTTAAGAAAGACTCAGATCAACAGCTTTCCTTAGCACACTCTGGGTGCATTCGTGTTCATAGAATGATGAGGAAAGCTGTTGACTCAGTCTAAACATGGCTGAAAGAGTTAACGAGTTAATATCCGCTTGTAGAAGTCTTCACTCCGCCACTGCTGCGTGTTCCGCCTTTCTCACCATCTATGTGGTTGGCATTGAAAAAGAACTGTACACGTATATTTAAATTTGCCCCAAACTGAGCTTTTGTACAAGTACTGACGTGCCAAATCTTAAGGCAGTCGCTCTATGTGTGGCAAGCTCAAGACTTGGTGCTGGCAGGCACCTAGCTGCCGCATGATATGCCAGGAAATGTGAGAACTGCTGAACGAGGATTTCAATGCCTCAACATTGAGTCAGTTCAATATGGTCTTACCCTTTATGAAACAAGACCATATATATATACATCATGCTGGTACATAGAGGTTACTTCATCATTGTTTATATTCGCACACACCTTTTTTCCCAAATTAGCCCCAAAAGAGAATTTCCAGATTTATAAAATTTATAAAATCCGGAATTGGGCATGAGTTGAATTTAAAATCTGAATGGAAAAAATAGTTTCTGAAAAATTATTTTTGATTGAACTTCTCCAAAAAATGCAAATACTAATCGGAAAATAGAAATATTAATCTGTATGGGCAAAATATAGTTAACCAGTAAGATGTGCTTTCGTTGCGTGGGCAGGGAGAAATACTGACATATACTGCGTTGCCACATTGCGTTGATGCATTGAAAACAGATAAAAAAAAAGAAAGACTGTTTTGACAAGAGCGGGTGGAGTGCACACAGCAATATTGTGAGGCAGAACAAATTAGCCTCGTCAGATTCATTGAATACGACTGTTACCAAATGCAGGCATCTTAGGTAGGAGAGGTAACGGTACGACCACAATTTGCAGGCTGGTAATGGGGGTTGTGTGCAGAGTCCTCTCAGATGTATTACACCTGGATGTCCTGCAGGTTGCTTAGCAACACAGGAAGAAACATTCATCAGGAAAAATCCACACCACCAGCTGCAGGAGAATTACAAGGAACATTTTTTCCCGGCTGCCACGGGTACCGCCCATGATTACGACAGAGCTGATGTACTCGCAATAAAGCGTCAACCTGGAAATTACCTGATACAAATATTGTGGTGTATAATCTTACACCCCATTGTAGTTACACGGACAATACTTTTATTTGAACATACATACATACATACATACATACATACATACATACATACATACATACATACATACATACAGTGGTACCTGCTGTATGTAGCCACCCTTTTTGCCAAGAAAAAGTGGCCACATACAGCAGGTGACCTGTTACCACAGGTAAATTTTACCAAGAAATTGACTCCTATATCTGAGCCTAGTGACCACAAAAAGCAACTACTGTACATATATGAATACTGTATGTATATATGTATACATATATATACATATATATATATATATATATATATATATATATATATATATATATATATATATATTATGTAACTATGATTGCTGCAATCATTCAAAAACTGTAGGTACACCCATGACCCTCAGGCCTGACATATTATTGTATACCCCTTGGAAGGTTATCCACTACTTCAGACCACCTGTGGATTGTATTCTGGTGACATTAGGGCAGCACTGGCTTGCCAGCTGCTGGGAGACTGACCCACTGTCACATTGTTCTCTTAACTCGTTTATGTGCATCGTGCTGGACACAGTTTTACTTGCCTGCTGGCAATCTTTCTTCCTGCCATCAGCAAAATACCTTGAATCGAGAGAAATGAATGTAGCAAGCCTTCATAAACAATTAAATCATTTACGATCAATGTGGAGCCTATTTAATTAAGTGCCATCCAGGCATCCATAGCTGAATTTATTCCTGCCCACTGCAGGTGCTGACCGTTGAAGTCAGCGAGAATATCAGATTTGAGACGGTGGTGTAAGTTGTTCTGCAGAAATGTCAACGCAATTGTTGGAAAAAAGTTTGAAGATACTTCCGCTTAATTCACTGCTGAAGCAACTCTACTGTGCTAGGTTTTGTGGCCTTTCTGCAAAGTAATCCTCGCCATTATTAGGACTGTACCATTAGCTTTAATGACCTGGTAACAGTATTGATCCATTGTGGATTACCCAGGTGTACTCCCTCCTGTAATATTAGATGACAGAAAAGATGTGATGCTTAATCAGGAAACAGTGGAAGAAGAGCTCAGCGTGCTATTAAGTCAGCAAAAAAGACATACTTTGTCATCGGCTGGTAGGAAAAAGGGCTTAGTCTGCCATCAGGTAATAGGAACAAGAGCTTAATCTCCCATCAAATAATAGGGAAAAAAAGCTCATTCCGCCACAAGGTAAAAGGTGAAAGAACTAAGTCTGCCATCAGGTGATAGGAACAAGAGCTTAATCTGCCATCAGATAATACAAAAAAGACCTCATTCTGCCACAAGTTAAAAGCAGAAAAAGTGTAGTCTGCCATCAGGTAATAGAAACGAGCTTAATCTGCCATCAAATAAAAGGCAAAAAGAGCTCATTCTGCTACAAGGTAAAAGAAGAAAAAGCTTAGCCTGCCATCAGGTAATAGGAACAAGAGCTTAATCTGCCATCAAATAATAGGAAAAAGAGCTCATTCTGCCACAAGGTAAAAGGAGAAAAAGCTTATCCTGCCATCAGGTAATAGAAATGAGCTTAATCTGCCATCAAATAATAGGAAAAAGAGCTCATTCTGCCACAAGGTAAAAGGTGAAAGAGCTTAGTCTGTCATCAGGTAGCAGGCAAAGTTAAAAGACAGTACTTCCTGTTCAAATGTATTTTTTGTTTTCACAATTGTTAGCTCAGCTTACTTGTCAGTAGCTCAGCTTATCTTATGGTCCTTTGTCTGTCATCAACAATTGACTTCCTCCCCAAAACCGTCAGCCAGATTCACATTTAACTTGGTGGCAATGTACCTTGGGTGGGTAGCTACCAAGTTTGCTCCAAAGATTTTTTTAATGTTTTTTATGATTTTAAGGGGGTTCTATTTTGGGGCAAATCTTAAACAATCTTTTTCTCTGAAACAGCTCACCTGATTGCTTTGATAACACACAGGAACGTTCCTAGGGACTCGTAGTTCTTATTTCTTTTCACCCAAGTGGGGCTGCAATTTTTTTCTATTTTTTTATGATTTTTTTTGTATGTTATTGCTATTTTCAACTTCTTCTCCAGAACCGTTTCTCATATTAAGCTGAAACTTGGTGGATATGTTCTTTGTGGAAGAATCAAACAAACATCTTCACTAGGTGGCAATGCTGCAGATTCCTGAGTTGTAACAAATTTTTTCAATTCAGGTACTTATTGGTAAAAGCAGCTTTCCTATTGATTACTATGTAAGTCAATGGGCATTCTAATGCTTATTCACATTTTTGATATCTTCTCCAAAAGCGTCAGCCAGATTGACTTCAAAGATGGTGGCAATGTATCTTTAGTTGGTCTCTACCAACTGTATTAAAATGGTCACGCTCCAGTGATTTTCAGCTTTTTTTTGGGTTCTTTTTTGGGCAATCTTAAAAATAGCAAAGGTATATGTACATGTCAGCTGAGCAAAGGACTGTCACAGTCCTCTTGTTTTTGTTCATGTTTCAGAAAAATCTTGAGGAAAAAAATTATATGCAAAACTGTGGTCAGTTGTTTTTAAATCAGACAGAAAACATTTCTGGCTACGACTACACTTTAATTTGTCTGACAGGTGATTCTTTGATTGTTTGCTATGTTTTGTGTGAATACTTTTTTTCTCTTCTTTTTGCATTTAAAAAAATCTAATTTATGGCTTGCTCTCCAATGCTGTTTTCTGATTTTCTTCAAACTTGCTAGGACTGTATGTTGACCTGGTATTTCCAAATGTTGTCTATTAGCTATGCGACCAGCCCGTCATTTCTCAATTTTTCATCAATGAATTTTTGAAGTGACATGATGTGACACAATAGGAGTATACATGAGCATGAATGGTAAATTAATCAAGTACAGAGATATTGGTGCAAATGCGTGTAAACATAGTTTTGCCCAACAGCATTGAGCAGATCCTGTTCCAACATTGTTGGATGTATGGAACTGGTGGTTCTTTGTCAAGTCTTATCAGTAACTCCTGACTAGTCATGTTTTTATTTCCTTTGTGTACATTGGGAAGTATTTCAACAAAAGGCTAGCTTCTCTGAAAGCAGTAGATCACTTGCTTTGAAATAACACAGGGAGTCATCCTGCAGCCCCAGATCACTGACTTGGACACACATGTAATTACCAAAGTCACAGGGCAATTTTAGCGAATTTTAATTGACTGTGTGCCACCATGTATCCTGCAAAGGAAGATGTATGCATACATCTCTGATGTCTGGGATTACAGTGGGAAAATTGCAGACTGATATGGTCCTCAGTCAGTGCCATTTCATCATACCCACACTCTACTGTAGAACTACCATGTATGTACACTCTCATGTAGAACTACTATGTATGCACACTCTTATATAGAACTACCATATGTGCACGCTCTCATGTAGAACCACCATGCATGCATTTCATCATACCCACACTCTACTGTGGAACTACCATGTATGTAAACTCTCATGTAGAACTACCATGTATGCACTCATGTAGAACTACCATGTATGCACTCTCTTGTAGAACTATCATGTATGCACTCATGTGGAACTACCATGTATGTACAATCTCATGTAGAACTACCATGTATGCACTGTCATGTAGTACTACCATGTATGCACACTGTCATGTAGAACTACCATGTATGCACACTCTCGTGTAGAACTACCATGTATTCACACTCGTAGAGTGACCATGTATTCACACTGCCATGTAGAACTAACATGTATGTACAATCTCATATAGAACTACAATGTATGCACTCTCATGTAGAACTACCATGTATGCACTTTCGTATAGCACTACCATATATGCACACTCATGTGTAACTACCATATATGCACATTCATGTGAAACTACCATATATGCAGTGTCATATGCAACTACCATATATACACACTCTGACATAAACTACCATATATGCACACTCATGAACAACTACCACATCTGCACACTCTCATGTACAACTACCACATCTGCACACTCTCATGTACAACTACCATATCTGCACACTTTCATGTAACTACCATAAATGTACACTCTCGTGCAACTGCCATTTATGGCCACTCATGTACAACTACTATATATGCACACTTATGTACAACTACTAAATATATGCACTCTCATGTACAACTACCATATATGCACTTTCATGTACATCTACCATATATGTACACTCATGCACAACTACCATGTATGCACACTTATGTACAACAACCATATATGCACACTCACGTACAACAACCATTTATGCACTCTCATGTACAACTACCATGTATGCACTTTCATATACAGCTACCATGTGTGCACTCTTGCATACAACTACCATGTACATGTGTGCACTCTCATGTACAACTACCATGTGTGCACTCTAGTGTACAACATCCATATATGTATAGTCATGTACAACTATCATGTGTGCACTCTCATGCAGAACTACCATGTATGCACTCACATGTACAACTACCATGTGTGCACTCTTGTCTACAGCTACCATGTATGCACTCTCATGTACAACTACCATGTATGCACTCCCATGTACAACTACCAGTATTCATTCTCATGTACAACTACTATATGCACACTCATGCACAACTACCATTATGCACTCTCATGTACAACTACCATTATGCACTCCCATGTACACCTACCATATATGCACACTCTCATGTACAACTACCATGTGTGCACACTCATGCACAACTTCCATGTGTGCACTCTCATGTACAACTACCCTGTGTGCACTCACATGTACAACTACTTTATATATGTGCACACTCATGTACACCTACCATGTATGCACTCTCATGTACAACTACCATATATATTGATGGGTGATAATTACCTGGTAGTTATCACCCTGTGCATGTAAGGTCACCTGAACACAGAACTGTCACAGTCCTTTTATTTAATGTTTCTTTGTCAAACAAAATTATTCTTAATGTAGTTTATGTTGTATTGTCTGCACTGACCACCATCCAGGTTGTAAACATCATAAACTCAGACCTGGAGCTCTATTTGTATGGTGAGTGGCAGCGGGCCTGGCTGATCTGAGAGTAAGGACAATGTGGGCTAGTATCAATAGGCTATAAGCCTACGGGCACCCAAATTATGGCTGTTGTGACTTATTTCCATGTTAAGTATTTCAAGGTAGGACAATGATTTACCAGGTCCAGGGACATCAGAAGTCACAACACATTGCCGATTGTCATCATAAAATGCATTGCTTTTGATGTTATCACATAGATAGATAATTCTGATCCTTACAGGGCATGTCATCAGGTATTTATATGCATCACCTGACAGGTGGACAGCTGAACAATAATTTTATGATCACTCGGAAACAGATATAAAATGTGCAAAAAATATCTATTTACATTTGCATCTAACTTTTGATTTATTGTAAGCTAGAGACAGTGCAAGTATCTACAATAGTTTTGTTTTATTTGTTTATTTATTGTTATTGTAACTTATTATTGTTACTATTATTATTATTATTATTATTATTATTATTATTATTATTATTATTATTATTATTATTATTATTATTATTAATGTTCTTGTTATGGTCATTTTGTACTGTTGTCTTTGTAGTCATCATCATCATTGTTGTCATTGTTGTCATCATTATCATCATCCTTGCACCAAAACATTATATTATTTTGTTCAAGGTTTAATGTTAACACCAGGGCCAAATAAAAAATCAGCTTAAAGCATCTTAACTTACACTGTGGTAAAGATTTGTTACAGTGAATGGATTTTGTAATTTAAACAATGTGCATACATTCTACCGCAACAGATATACTTGCACTATATGCAAGAAAGTAACGGTGAGAGTTCAGATATAGGCTCCCCATATAGCTGTATGGTGCAGCTATTGTTTTGTGGTGTCTGTGTGCCCGTTCATAAAATAAAGTGCAAGGGCGTAAAATAAACTAAAATGTCTTCTTTTTGAATAAACTTAGGAAACACTAAAATTACATGAATTTTGGTCATTTGTTGTAAGATTTTTATGAAATTTCCAGCAAACGATGCCAAAAATAGGGAAGCAAACCATTGACCTGCAAGGTGAGCAAGAACTCGACAGCCCTGCAAGCATCTGAATGAGACCAAATGTGTTTGCGATTTTGAGAGTGCCATAAGAGAAAGTAGCCAGAAAGTGCTAAATGGCTCTGCTGAAAGGTCCAATAAAACTGCTGAAGGTTGTGGGTAGTATGGACAACACGGTGGGGATGAAATGTGCCTTTGTGTCTTCTTGTGCCTGGGTCTGCGAAGGACAACATTTAATGTCTCGAAATTGTCATACCTTCTGGCAAAATTCATGTTCAGTTCAAATAAATCATTGCACCACGGGGTCAGTTTACTCTGAAAATAAACATTTTGCTTTTTAATTTTGGGGGCCAAAACAAAACATTCCAGGCCATTTTTAACCACTTGATTTTTTTCAGAATCATAGACATAAAAACATGTAGGGGTTGTTAGTGAGATATCATGTCATGCAAGTACACCTTTGAACACAGCTGACTCAGTTTTATTCTCTATGAGCAGCCCTTAGATGTGACTCGGCTTTGTGTTTTTTAACAACGTTGTACTTTGCAGAATGACTGCTCAATTTACTCATCCCCATCGTCACCTTCAGAATTACCACTCAGCATTGAAAATTCTCGGAAAATATGTGAGAAATTATCTGAAAACTGGATAAAGTTAGGGAGTACCTGCTGAGTGTACCATACATTGACATATCATGCACATTGACAACACAGATATGAGGTGACAAATGGGAAAAACTTTCTGAAGATTACACTGTCTTTTTTTTCCCCTTCATATGTTGTGATGAGACTGGAATGAAACAATATTAATGTGGCCAAAGGTTGGAGAGTAAGGGAATCTTAACTGTGTTTGAAAGTGTTTTATCCAGAGTATGAATGAAAGCGTACATTCTGGTAGAAGGCCTGTCTAAATGGGAATGATGTCGTGATCAGACATGTATAATAGCTTCTGTCCTACCCAACCTGTTTGTTCAGGTATAATGACAAACAAAAATGAAGCCTGTCTTATGGAAGAGCCAGACAATTCCAATATGCACTCAACTCTTTGTGTTCCAAAATATGCATAATTTGATCAATAATGCTGGAGAAAAGGCCCAGAAATAAAAAGAAATAGTGAGAATATTAGATGTCGATAAATGTTCTGTTTTCACATAACACACACCAGTCTATCAGCTAGAAAGGTCAGATGGGAAAGGTCACCCACTTGTACATGTATATTTCCCCACTATACCATCCTGCTGATTAAAAGTATCATTGATGAGAACTGGTAAAAAAACGATAGTGTTTGTAAGTCCAGAGCTTTCCTGGGTACACGTGCTGGTCTTATTGATGTCCACTTACAACTTACTGTGTACCAGCAATGGGCTCAAACAGGATCCAATTGATGATTCATATATTCCCTAGAACAGAGCTTTAAATGTCTTTAAGAGACATTAATTTGTATAGTCTAAAAACTAAATTTTACATGTATCTTGTATTACTGCATGCTCCAGCAGAAGTATCACTTCTTTAGCAATGCTAGAACCACCAGCCCTCACCCACTCGGTGGTTGCTAAACCCACCAGCTCTCACCAGCTCAGTGGCTGCTAAAACCATGAGCCCTCACCCACTCAATGGCTGGTAAAACCACCAGCCCTCACCCACTCAGTGGCTGTTAAAACCACTAGCCCTCACCCACTCAGTGGCTGCTAAAACCACCAGCCCTCACCCACTCAGTGGCTACTAAAAACCACCAGCCCTCACCCACCCAGTGGCTGTTAAAACCACCAGCCCTCACCCACTATGGCTGCTGAAACCACTGGCCCTCACCCACTCAGTGGCTGCTGAAACCACTGGCCCTCACCAACTCAGTGGCTACTAAAACCAGTCGTCACCCACACAGTGGCTGTTAAAACCACCAGCCCTCACCCACTCAATAGCTGCTAAAACCACCAGCCCTCACCCACTCAGTGGCTACTAAAACCACCAGCCTTGCCCACTCAGTGGCTGCTAAAACCACCAGTCATCACCCACGCAGTGGCTGTTAAAACCACCAGCCCTCACCCAATCAGTGGCTGCTGGAACCACCAGCACTCACCCACTCAATGGCTACTAAAACCACCAGCCCTCACCCACTCAGTGGCTGCTTAAATCATCAGCCCCACCCACTCAGTGGCTACTAAAACCACCAGTCCTTACCCATTCAGTGGCTGCAAAAACCACCAGCCCTCACCCACCCAGTGGCTGCTGAAACCACTGGCCCTCACCGACTCACTGGTTGCTAAACCCACCAGCCCTTACCCACTCAGTGGCTGCTGAATGACTTGTCTCTTTCAGAGCCACATTTTTGACTGATTTAACAGCTTGCCTTGGTGTGCTTTTGGGTGCAGCGCACCTAATGTGCTGAGGAAAGTTGTTGACCTGGACTATTGTATTCAAGGAAACCAGGTCACTACAGGCATGCTTTGTTATGAAAGATCTTACAAGGAAAATGAATCTAGCACCCTTATGATTCAGGGCAGTTCATTTTAAGTAACTCGACTGTAGTCATAGTTGGCAGTGAAAGAGCTACTGTGGCCTGCTAGGGAGGCTTTATTATTTGCCACATATACAAGACTTGGTTGACTGACAAAAGAAAACATGAAACAGAGCTAGCTGCAGTCTATAAGTAACTGATTATGTGTGTATGGTCCCATCAATAAGAATTTAATTGGGTATGTTTCACACTAAGTGCACCCCAAAATTGTTTAAGAATAATCTGTTATATGGATTCATCAGTGTTTTTTATTAACATGATGAATGTGTATAAAATAGAACTGGAATATGACCGCATCCAGATTGGAGAGAAATGCCTTAAAGTACAATCGAAGTCTCTCAAATTAAGACAAAGCTTTTAGTGTTTTAAAACTAATAAAGTCAACAGTAGACACATTCACATTTCATTTTACCACATACGAGACGGAAAATTGGTGTTAACTTCACTGCTGAAATATGAGCTGAGTCGACAGCTTCAGAGTCGTACTTGAAGTGCATCAAGAAACAATGTTGACCATGATTGTAAGTTTTTCTCTGGAAATATAAGCAAGCTGTACCTGAATCAAGGAAAGGTTTTTTAATGAGAAATTTCAATATGGAATCATTATTATCAAATGAGCTCCACTGTTGTTGTGATAGTCACTGAAAGGGATAAGTAAAATACTGTGATCTTACAGACAGGAATCACCACCAAATGAAGGACTGAATGCACGCAATCAAAGACTGCTCCCCGAAGACTGCTCCTCAAAGACAGTTCCTGAAAGACTGCTTGCCAAAGACTGTTCCTCAAAGACAGTTCCTCAAAGACTGCTCCTCAAAGATAGTTCCTCAAAGACTGCTTGCCAAAGACTGCTCCTCAAAGACAGTTCCTCAAAGACTGCTCCTCAAAGACAGTTCCTCAAAGACTGCTCTTCAAAGATAGTTCCTCAAAGACTGCTCCTCAAAGACAGTTCCTCAAAGACTGCTCCTCAAAGACAGTTCCTCAAAGACTGCTTGCCAAAGACTGCTACTCAAAGACAGTTCCTCAAAGACAGTTCCTCAAAGACAGTTCCTCAAAGGCTGCTCCTCAAAGATAGTTCCTCAAAGACTGCTCCTCAAAGACAGTTCCTCAAAGACTGCTCCTCAAAAACAGTTCCTCAAAGACTGCTTGCCAAAGACTGCTCCTCAAAGACAGTTCCTCAAAGACTGCTTCTCAAAGACAGTTCCTCAAAGGCTGCTCCTCAAAGATAGTTCCTCAAAGACTGCTCCTCAAAGACAGTTCCTCAAAGACTGCTTGCCAAAGACTGCTCCTCAAGGACAGTTCCTCAAAGACTGCTTCTCAAAGACAGTTCCTCAAAGACTGCTCCTCAAAGACAGTTCCTCAAAGACAGTTCCTCAAAGACTACTCATCAAAGACAGTTCCTCAAAGACAGTTCCTCAAAGACTGCCAAGTCAAAATCTCTTAGATATGGCATGACAAAGTTTGCAACATGCAGAAATGTAGGTGGCACCATTAGCAAAATGCTACTTTTTGGTGGGTTTGTGCAGCTGCCGAAACTTATAATGTTGATCATAAACAAGATAATAAAATAAAATAAATAAAGGAAAATGAAAAATGCTGTAAAGACTAACTTGACAACAGAAAACAGGCTCCCATCAAAGCTTAAAATTTTCCAGTTATACATATCAACAATATACTGAAAAGTCACACACATGTATGTGTGTATATATATATATATATATATATATACATATATATATATATATATATATATATATATATACATATATATATATATATATATATACATATATACACATACACACACACACACACACACACACACACACACACACATATATATATATATATATATATATATATATATATATATATATATATATATATATATATATATATTTATATATATATGTGTGCATCTTTAGTAGCTGTGGTGTGTTCCATAGATTATGGCTGGCTGTGTGCTGACCTGTCATAATTATGGCAGGTATACAGCATAAGGAATCCATTCACGTGGCAGTCCAAATTGATTTAAGATATGTTAGGTTGGGCTGACATCACATGTTACACTGAAAGAATCTACCTCTGCTTCATATTGCTGTATGATGTATATAGATATAGTTATGGATATAGATATAGATACAGTTGGACAGGTCAACAGGTAGATGGAGATGGAAGGGTGAGGGGTGGATAGAGGGGTGTGGGGTGGATAGATAGATAACTGTACAGTTAGAGGCTGAAGGAAGCAGGTACCTGTATCATGACCTCATGACCTCTGATCTCAATGTCAAGGTTGCTATCATTTCAAGGTCATTTATTGCATTGCTGAATGCACCTTTGTTTAAAAAATCTACCTGTGACTCGCTCTGCAGCTCACACCAATGAGATGCACTGCTACCTTTTACAATGTAGACGGGGTACTTCATATTATGTGGTGAAAATCCAATTTGTCCAATAAATGAATCAAGTACCAAAGAAATTGAACTCTCTGTCCCTCAAAACTTGCGTCCTTAAGGAGATATATCAGATATTTGAGTTGTGATAATGAGGTTTCACTGTAGCTGTTATATGACTCTCTGTTTCATTGCAAAGATGTTGTGGTATCTGCATGACAGCAGATTTTTATCAGATTGCGCTCATGTGGGAAGCAAAGGGTGATTTAACTTGATTTTATTTCAGCTGTGCTAGATGCTAACCTTGAACATATTTAGGTAAAAAGACGTATATGGCATTACATGTCTTTAACACATGTGTTTTGTTGAAATTTGATATGAAAGGTAAATTGATGGTCTACGTGTAATCAACAATGACAGCAAATGGTTTTCTGCTGATTACCTTGTGCCTCCTGGTGTCAGTGGGCACTGGGACTCCATTTGTACACGGGACTTAATTCTTCTGTTCTTGTTAAGGGTGTGACCCATGGAAAGAGCCTTTCTGTCTTTGGGGGTGTTCGTCGGTCCATCCGTCCGGATGTCCGCATTCTTGTTACCGCGATATCAGTAGAATGCCTCCGTGCATTTTGCTCAAATTTGGCAATATACTTACCTTACGTGGCAAGATAAACTGATTAGATTTTGGTGTCACCAGACCTAATTTGTGTCAATGGCAGACCCTTCGGTCAACACTTGCGTTGAAGGTATGTCTAGTTTTTGTATAAATTAACTGAGGTGTTCAAGAAACTGGCATGTTCTGACTCCCAAGAAAAAAAGCTATAATAGTACCAAAGTGAAGGCAAAGTGTAGAAAAACCACTTTTATTAAAACCACAATGAAGTTGTATTTTAATGTAGGTTTAATAGGAACTTGTTGAATTTGATGAAATTAAAATTTCACTGAATGAAATGCCTGAATTGCAAAAACTGAAAATGTATCAATATGATTAAGGTGGCAGTAAACCCTTTCACTGTCAGGCAGCAAGTGAGTGAACAGCTTCCCTGTGAATGCATATCGGGGGAAGTTGTTGACTTGGATCATTCTTAATCTTATGGTGTCTACAACTACATGCATGCTAGTAGTTGGATGAAAGGGCAGCTCACAGAGAATGTAATAGAATGTAGCTTCTGTGTAGAATGATAAACTTTATTAGACATCTGAGGAGAAAATGTTTTGCCAAAGCTTCTAATCACAGAGAACAATAAAAATTATTAGACGTTCAAGGAGAAAATGTTTTGCCAAAGCTAATAATCGCCAAGAATGGTAAAGTTTATCAGACATCCGAGGAGAAAAGTTTTTGGCGAAGCCACTAATTACCAAAGGCGATTACTTCAGCAAAGCGTTTTCTCCTCGAATGTCTAATAAACTTTATCATTCTACACAGAAGCTATGTTCTATTTTTATTCCGATGTACTCCGTAAGTTGTTGTGGAAAGTCCCCAACATATATACTTGAAAAGGCGTAGGCCCACCTTCACAACCCAACTTGGTCAAGTGCATGGCGTATGGTATCTAGTACTATTTTATAGTCATTTGCTCCTTAGCAACAAGGTAAATGCACTAGTAAATTTAATGTTGCAACTATAGTGACTGCAATATTCTAATAATTTTCCAACTCATTTATATTAATCTTAAAGATAATAGTGAGATGTAAAATTCACATTGTCATGTCATGATGCCTTACAAATGGTGAAAAAAACCCCCAACTAATCCGCTGAGTATGGATCGAAGATGAGACATAAGAGTGATGCAGTAAAGTAGTACCTACACATGCCTAATCAAATAATTTTTACCGGACCCAGACATGGGAGGTACGTAAAACACACGAGTACAAGGTAATTATGGTTAAGGTGGGAATAATATGACTCTGTTGTGGTTATGGTAATTCAGAAGAGCTCTCCTGTGGTTGAAAATGGCAGGGAAAAGGTCAAGTGTGGTCTTAGCTGTCTTTCTAGAACTCGCTTGCTGCAGTCTGCAGATGCTGGCACAACATTAACCCTTTGTCAATAACAACAGAAGTGGTGCCTGTCTGCATTACTACACCAATGCAATGAGGAGTCAGTTTCATCTTTAGAAGGCCTTTCAGTTAAGTACCACTGGTGGCAATTTTTGCAGGAAAATATTTAGGTGCAAGTGGCAGCATTCCAGGGTGCACTGTGGTGCTGTGTCGTCCCATGGAAAGTGCATGATTGTCTTAATCTGCAACTTGGCACAGAGAGGGTTACAGTTCCTTTGTGGCCAATTTGTACACATAATTGTAGTAGCTGGAATTCTTACATTTTCCAGGAAATCTGTCACGCCGATATACATGATATAGGATGGGTATACAATTGGCTGTACGTACACATAATGTAAATGTACTTATTTTCACATGCACAAATTTTCACAGTTTGTATGTTTCAGGCATTTACCTGAAGTTTTGATATCACTATATCAAGCACCATGCAGGTGTAATTTTTATTAGAATAGTACCTTGTGACGTTGGTACCAAGGTAGGGATCTCTAAAAGAGTCAAAGTGGGAGTGCAGTGCCTGGGAGCTATATAGAGCAGCTTTGGGATTGTTACCTCAATAAAAATAAACCAGAAGTAGGCGTGCACTGGGTTTCTATGGTAGGTCAGTTTGCCCTGCCCCTCCCCCCCCCCCCCCCCCCCCCCCCCATGTTTAAAATTGAAATTTTTGTTTTTAGCCATCAGCCAAATAATTGAAGATATAAGCACATGACAAATGCAGTGAAGTTAAGTGAATTTACAATGTGTCAAACACGTCATTTATTTCTGGTGTCTATAGCCTGCAGTGAGACCACCTTTCTGAGACAATGTGTATTTGCCCCGAAATGAGAGGTGGTTTTTTGTGACTGATAACTTTCAGAGAGATGGACAGATGGTCCGTTGTGGCAAGATGGTAGAAAACTGTCGCAAATTTGAGGCAGCATAAAATATTGAAGGACTAAAAATTAAAAGAGCTTGAATATTTGACAGAGGCTGTTACTGTAAAATGGCCATGTTTTGTGCAAATGGTTTGTAGCCTGTAAGTCTGCAGCTTTTCTTGGTACATTTTTGGCACTTCAGTTGCATGTGAAGTGTAGCAAGGAAAACTGTTGACCTCAAGTCTTCTGTATCTTAGAAATACAGACATCCTGTTACTATAATGAAAGGTCTTTTGGTGACAAAGTTGAATCTAGCATCGTTAAAAAAATCTGATGAGCACTGGTGTGATTAAGACAGAAATTAACCCTTTCAGTGCCAAATTTTGGACTGAGTCAACAGCTTTTCTCAGCGTACATTGGGCGCATTGTGTCAGTTCTGAGGGTGGTTCTCCAGTTGGGCACATTGCACCCAATGCGTGTCAAGAAAAGCTGTTGACCTGGGATATTTTCTCTGGAACTTTAGGCATACTGGTACTTGAATGAAAGCTCTTTTTACGAAGAATATGAATCTGGGATCCTAATGATAATTCAGACTAGTTTGACTTAAATAGATCGATTTTAGATGTGATTGGCACAGAAAGAGTTAAAGGAAGATCCCATAGCACACAGGGGCGGTCAGAGCAAACGGGTGGTCTGGCTATGGTAAGGGCTCCATAAAAGATACATTGTACAAATTGTAACATGTTAGTTACGTCCTCCCTTTAAATCTTTAGTTGCCAATTTTCATGAAAGTCAATGTGCTTTAATTAACATTATGTCGTTTAATTCATATTCTTTGTAAAGTGACTTTTCGTACAAGTGCCAGCCCATAGTACTGTAATAGCAGAGGCCATAAGCTAGGCCTGGCCATGGCTTGGTCATAGAATTTACTTAAATTACCATTGGACTGCAAAGCTGCAGATCTGTCTGCTGTGTCAGTTTTGAGGGTGTAGTGGTTCCTCCTGTGGTCATTAAAGGGCATTATATCAAAACGAGTCCTGGCCAATATTCTATAACACCCAATGATTGTGTGACTTTGACCTATTTTTCAAGGTCAATAAGCACTTAAGAAAAATGAATTTAATATTGATAAAGTACATGTATAAGGCAAATGATTCCAAATGTAACACAAATGTGTATCATGTGCAAGTTTGACATTACATAATATGGATGACCTTGATTAATTTTTCAAGGTCATGGAGGGAATATATTTCAGGAAATCATTTTTTGGTGATGATGATCAGCAGAGCATTAAGCCCATGGGCCTCTTGATTGACCATATACACGTAAGAATTAAATTTCAATTTGCCTGAATGAGTAAGGCATGCCTCTCAGGCAACATAACATTGATTATGACTCACAGTCATTCATAGCATTATATTTTGTTGGAGATCATGGAAGGGTGTCTGTTCCCAAATGACATGTTAACAACCAAATGGGATATATTCAGATATTATCACGCACATGCCAACACTTTATTAAGCACCATTCATAAGGGATAAAAGTGAGAATTATGCAATGAAATCAGGGTTGCATTCCAGTAATTATTGCGATATCATACAATTCTTTCAGGCATTGTTTGCTTTTGGCATATCTACCTGATGGTATTCGTCAGATTCATAATTACTGGGTGGATCGATACAGAGATGGGTGGTGTTTGGTTGATGTCTATGAATGCAGCCGTCAGTACAGTCGTGATGATGTTCGATTAGTGCCACTGCTGAATCAACTTCTGTGAACGGGAAATTAATAGCTTTCTTCCTTTTGTTATGATCTGTGTCAACAGTCAACTGAAACTAGACTTGAAATTAATATAAAAAGCCCTGGTCTGTGTATGTACTCTTGTACTTACCTGCCCGCCTACCGACCTACTGTAAATTCGCTTAAGTTCATGCACTGTGTTTTTATTTTTGCTCATTTTGCTGATGGTATAAAACTCTGAAAAGAAAAATGCAATGAAATAGTGTAGTGAAATTAATACTTCAGTTAGATGCCTAAGATGCAAAAACAATGAAAGTTTATAAATGTGAAAATTGATATGTTTATAATATCTACCTACATGTATGAAAAAATAAGTATGTACCTGTCTACCCACCTACCTAATCTAATACCTCTCTGTCTGTCTGTCTGTCTGTCTGTCTGTCTGTCTGTCTGTCTCTCCCTCTCTCTCTCTCTTCCTCTCTCTCTTCCTCTCTCTGTCTCTCTCTCCCTCTCCCTCCCTCTCTCTCTCTCTCTCCCTCTCTCCCCTCCCTCTTTCTCACCCCCTCTCTCCCTCTCCCTCTCCCTCCCTCCCTCCCTCCCTCCCCTTCTCTCTCCTCCCTCGTTATTTATCAGTCTGTCAAGTTATCTGTCCTGTTAATCTGCCCATCCACAAATATTTAACAGGAATGAAACATTGTAAAGAGGTACCTTGGAGGAAGTCAAATTGCTGAGTGTGCAAATATAGCTTTTAAGTATTGTTCTACGTGTCATGCAGACAGGTGCTATATAACTACCATAAGTTTTCTTATGCTTCATCTTTGTTTTTGTTTGATTTTTAATTTTTTGGGGGGTTATCTGTACTGTATGTTGTACTGTACTGTGTGGACATTTTGTCTGAGAAACAAAGTTGTGTTATCTTATCTCATCTCATCTTATAGATGTTCATGTTATCTCACCTCTTCTCTTATTATCTTATATCATAGATACAATTGGAAAACTTTGTCTTGCTTACCCCTGTCAGTTTGAAACCCTTTTGTATGAGCTTAGAAAGAAAATAAGGGTAGTATATATATCATCAATTGAGATATAAAGGATGGAATGGATTAACCCATTCCGTACTATGGTCACAGGCCTTGGTCAGTGGTTGACAAGTCATGCTGCAGCTGCCCTTGCGGCAGCTGCAGCATGACTTGCCAGGCAGTGTCAGAACCACTGACTTAAGACTATAGGCATGTTGGTGCTTGAACAAAAGCTCTTTTCATGAAGAATTTAAATGTGCAATTGTCTCCTTAAATCTAGGTATATATGCGAAAAAATCAGGGACTGGTATGGAATGAGGGAAACTTGTTGCAAGACAACAATGCAACTTGGTTTATACCATACAAAGCACAGGTTGTCAATTGTATTGTTCAATTGTGTCCAGTAACGTCAGTCATTTTAGCTTGGCACGTGTGTGTGATAGCGCAAGGGACACTGACATGACAGACACATAGAGATATCTCATCCATTTTGTTCATGGATGCTTTACATTCCTGTCGATTGTTCTGCAACTGTTAAAAATGTGTGGCTTGTGTCAGGATACATGTTTGGCTCATATTCAAAGTGTAGATGTTGAAACCAAGTTCAGATGTCGCTGTACTTGAAATAGTTCTCACATAATGAGAGGTTTATTACAGAGGAACCTTATTCATTAACTAAAAACTTTGAGGTAAAAATTTCATTTTCTATGGTACTATATATGCCCACTTTAACAGCTCATTAATATAATGACTCATTTATCAATCTGTCATGACAACTATATATATATATATATATATACATATATATATATATATATATATATATATATATATATATATATATATATGTATATATATATAAATATGTGTGTGTACCATATGTGTATATAAATGATATGTCTCTTGACAGACCATATCAAATGCCATCAAAAAGTGGTCCCCAGAAGCAGGTGGTCTCTCAATAGAGGTATAGATATCGCTGTAGAGGCCTGTTGGATGTTGTAGCTGAAGCTCGGTGACTATCAAAAAAAAATCAGGACTGTACACTGTACATGCACAGGGACTTTACTGGTGATAATGTACAAACGAATATGCCACATGGCGCATTGTAAATTGTATTTCAGCTAGCTGAGCTTTTAAACTCACCATATTACATAAAGTGGTCAGCCCACAAGTTATGGCCCAGATACAGCTACAGATTTGTTATTAAACTGAATTTGAAGTTGAGGTTGTTTTTTGTGTGTATTTTCAGGTGTGCCATCACACAGACTGTCAAGACCGCAATGGACATCAGCCGTTGATGTTATGCTCTGACTGTGACAGTGATATACATTCACACGCAGATCATAGGGGGCACCTGCGATTCGATGTCTTTAGGAAAGGTAAGACACCAGCATTCTGTTCCTATCATTTGGACATGATAGAGTTAATTGTCTTCTGTTCCTGTCTGAACTCTTTCAGTGACAAGCATGTCTTAAGTCAATCTACTTAAATCAAACTAGTCCAAATCATCATAAGGACCCCAGATTTGTATTCCTCGTAAAAAGATATTTCGTTCAAGTACCAGCATGCCTATAGTTCCAGAGAGAATATTCCAGGTCAACAGCTTTTCTGGGCACATACTGGGGGCATTGTGCCCAATGTGCACCCAGAAAAGCTAGTGACTCAGTCCAGAATTTGGCACTGAAAGGGTTAAATAAGCAACTGAGCCCCTCATATGCCAACAATTAAATTTCGCAATTTTTTCTTGATTTTCCTTTGGGTCATCAGCAGCAAAACACATGATACTGACACTATCCCAACTTTACGAAACAAGGAGACAAACAAAACAGGTAAAGATTTGTGTCAGCTAGGATATATGTCCTACATTGAGGGCATGCACTGTTTGGAGAGAAGTGTTTCTTGCCAAAGGGGAGACAGCTTGTGTGTATAGCATCCAAATTAGAAGTTATTTCAGTAACTTACAGGTATCATATAACAATTTCTATTCCAAGAAGTGGTTACACCCAGAATATTGTTTTAAATACACCTAAAAACTAAACATCCTCAATTTCACTCCCATGTGATACCTGCAGAAAGATTGCAAAAATGCTTCTGGTGCCAAATTTGCTGCCTGGCGAAGTGTGTGGAAGTCGTTCGCAACGAAAGTTCAGATTTTAAGTTCATCACAGAAGGTTAAAGGAAAGGGAATATACTGAGAAAGAGTTCCAGTATAAACCTGTCAGCTTCAAGAACAAGCTTGATTGGCATCATATGCAATGTGTAGTAGGAATGTTTTGTATTGATCAACTCTTTATGAAACATTGATAACAGCGGAAATCCTGCTCATCTGAACTGTCTTTGTGATATGAGGTTCTGGTCCTCCATATGAAACGACCGTTCACTCCAGTACAGCAAGCTGTTCTTTCCACAGAGAAAAAGAAACATGTGGGCCCCCTAGTGCCGAATAGTCAGGTAACTCTCTAGTGCGAGAGGTAGAAAAACCACAAAAATGTTCACTTCCAGGAACAAAGAACAGTAAGTTTGCACATATAAATGTGTCACAGTTTACATCAAAATTAACTTGCTTTGTCACTAAAGAGTTGATAGATGACCGGTAATTGATAAATTGATAGATATCAAAGTTCAAAACAGATTTATAGAAAATACCAACATGCACCTCCAATACTGGAGAGTACTGAACACTTTGGCATTAGGGGGCGCATGTATTAAAGAATGATTGAGGGAAACAGCTGTCCTCAGCTTACTTGGTGGGCATTGTGCCCGATGCCTTTGACACCTGTTGACTCAGCTGCCAACTTAAGAATTAGCTTGGGAAAAGACTGAAAAGGTTAATGAACAGAAAATATCATAAGCAAGAACATTCAACATTCAACTGGTTCTTACTCTGATTTAACCCTTACACCATTAACCCGTTTCCCCCTTAAACCGGCTATTACCAGAGGGAGGTCAAATGTCATCTGCTTCTGAGTGTTTTCAACTAATTTCAACAGTTATGAAAAACAGTTTGACTGATAATTATCGATGAGACCTGTCAAGATCACATGCCAAGGAAAGCTGTTGACTCAGTTTTAACTCAAGGTGGAAAAGGTTAGGATTAAAACTGAATCAACAGCATTCCTTGGGCATTTCATGTTGATAGGTCTCATCTGTAAGTAGAATTTTCATTCTTATTGTTTTTTGTTGCTGATGAAATGAGTCCAAAACACATAAACTAGACGACATTTAACCACTGACCGCTTTTGGTCAATTTCAGGGGGAAAGGAAAAAGGGAGCTGGATCATCGTCTAACGAGAAAATATTGTCAATAAACATACACTGTACAAAGACAAGCACCCGCCCTTTTTGCCATGGTTATAAATACATGTACAGTGTACTTGGATACACAAAAGCTTACTCTTTGTGGTTGTTATTTAATCAAACTTTATAATTATGTTTATATGGGAGCAATGACCCTCAAGTTTAAATAGATGTATCACTAAGTGCCTGACCCGTGTGTCATCTAAGTACATGAACATACATTGCATGCTCATGATTATACATGCTCTTTATGCTTTTATCATAAAACATACAAATTTCTGCAGATTTTCTTCTTTTTGTTCAATTTCATAAAAATTTAGAATCCTTTTTACCTCCACATAAAAAGACCTTGCATTCAAGTACCAGTATGCCTATAGTTCCAGAGAGAATATCCCAGGTCAACAGCTTTTCTTGGTGCACATTGGGTGCAAAGTTCCCAAAGCAGGCCAAGAAAAGCTGTTGACTCAGTCCAAAATTTAGCACTGAAAGAGTTAATGGCCATCAGGGTGACATCAGGCAGCCATGACTAATTTTCAAGGTCACTAGGGGTCATCATAATTATTTTTGCCCTGGCTAAGGGGTTCTTGATTAAGGTCACTCTGACCATTATATTTTATTTCTGTCCTGTACAATCACAATTTTCAAGTCACATACTCTTTGATCCTGTTGTCTTGGAGGGAGGGGGAGGCGCAACTGTATGTCAGGGGACCTCAGTAAGAATGGCTATTGTCTCTGTATGGCTATAGTCTCTATATGACAACTATCTCTGTATGGCTGCTGTCTCTGTATGGCTACCATCTTTATATGGCTATTGTCTCTATATGGCTATTGTCTCTATATGACTGTTGTCTCTCCATGGCTACTGTCTATATGGCTATTGTCTCTATATGGGTACTGTTTCTACATGGCCACTGTCTCCATATGGCTACTGTCTCCATATGGCTATTGTCTTTATATGGCTACTGTCTCTATATGGCTATTGTCTCCATATGGCTACTGTCTCCATATGACTATTGTATTTATATGGCTACTGTCTCTAGATTGCTGCTGTCTCCACTTGGCTACTGTCTCCACATGGTTACTGTCTCCATATGGTTGCTGTCTCCATATGGTTACTGTCTCCATATGGCTACTATCTCTATATGGCTACTGTCTCTATATGGCTACTGTCTCTATATGGCTACTGTCTCTCTATATATACGTACAGGTAGTGTACTCTGGTGAAAATTAAGGAACACATTCGTTATTTTCGATCATGAGCTATCACAAATTGTATGACATTTATTGGAAATGCTAGATTGGTACAATTTTTAGTCTGACACAAATAAACTTGAGGAAAATATTCTTAAATGCATAATACTGTCTGTGTACATTTATATACATACACATGCCATGTATATACATATAGATGTATCATATAGTGTGGGATTTTTTTGTACAAGAGAACTCCCATTTTGCTGAAATAATAATTTAAAAATGCATCTTACTTAAGTAAATTGTTTATTTACTGTTTTTTAAGGAGTTGGGATTTCAAAACCATTAAAAGGCTAAGTGCTGATCAGCTTGGATGTCTGTGGGGCTATAATGCCTTTGTCGGGAAACTGTGAAGGGTTTCAGATGGTTTTCCAAATGCTTCCAGTTTCTGGAGAACCAATTTCCGATTTTGACCCACTTTATTTTGATTTCCATGTTCTTTTTTTTTTTTTAATCCAGCGGATTAACTGCAAAAAAAAAAAAAAAATACAGTGCAACAGATCCATTTTACAACATCTAATTTGTCCTAAATCTTCGAAGTCCTACAGATAAGAATAAAAACTTAGGCTCATTGATGTCCTGGATCAGGGGGCCACTTGATCTCCAAAAGTTCAAGTAGGGAAGTTGTATGTCACTCATCAGCAACTTGAAAAGTGTACAGGTCAATAGTTTGATGTGCTGGATTTTCTCGACAGGGAGTAACTTGACGCGTAATGTCTCTACGCGATCCTTGCCTGATAGTGAGCCAACCAGACGAACTGGTCGCCATAGTGATGGGGAAGAAGATGAGGATAATGAAGCTGAACACAAAGAAGAGGAGGATGAACACGGAACAGAAATGTGAGTGATGAGGCTAATGTGGTGATACAATGTCATAATATGGTGATCAGGTTGTATGCTGTGAATTTTTGTGGTGTGAGGAAAAGTTTAAATGTGAAAGATGCTGATAATACGCTGATATTGAAGTTAATGCGAAAAAGTCACCGAAAGCTTTGACCTCAAGAAGGGGATCGAATTGTCAACCAGGCTGTGCCTCTGCTTTATATACCTCATAACATGAAACTTGCCTGCTTGGCAGACTTCACCCCTCAACTCTATGATAGTGGCCTCAACATTAGGCTTACCATCATCACACAGAATTGTTTGAGGTTTGAGAGGCAGGTAACCTGCTGAGAACCAGGCCAAATATGCAGCTTTTTTCCCATTCAAAATGACCAGAAATGGCCCAATTTTGCAACTGTCATCTTTATGTGTTTTTGATGAAGGCAATTTAGCTAAGACCTTTCCTTGGTACTCAGCCCATGTGCAATGCACCAAAGAGCATCAAGCAAGGGTGATGACTTGGTGACCAGAGGGTTAATTAAATACTTTAGAACCCTGAAACATTAGAGAACAAATTCTGTATCTATAATCAGATAAGAGGGATGTGACTTGTCCTCCTGTGAGGGGAATTCCCCTGTTTGTGTTTAAGATATTTGCTTCAATATGACAATATGTTTGAGTGTATTTAGAAGATGGGGATATAAAGTTGTTTGAGTGTTTGTAGGAGATGGGCATATTAAGTTGAGTGTAAATGGGAGATGGGGTATTAAGTTTGAGTGTATATAGGAGATGGGGGTATTAAGTTGTCTGATTGTATATAGGAGATGGGGGTATTAAGTTGTCTGATTGTATATAGGAGATGGGGGTATTAAGTTGTCTGAGTGTATATAGCAGATGGGGGTATTAAGTTGTCTGATTGTATATAGGAGATGGGGGTACAGTTGCCCTTCTGTTTCATCTCAGTCACATCCTTATAAAAAAAGATACTTGGTCACCTTGCTCAATCTATTAACTCATTCCATACCAGTCCCTGATTTTACCGTATATTTACCTAGATTTAAGACAACAATTGCATATTTAAATTCTTCATGAAAAAAGCTTTCATTCAAGTACCAACATGCCTATAGTCTTAAGTCAGTGATCCTGGCACTGCCTGGCAAGTCATGCTGCAGCTGCCCTTGTGGCAACTGCAGCATGACTTACCAGGCAGTGCCAGAACCACTGACCAAGGCCTGTGACCATTGTATGGAATGAGTTAAAAACCATCTGACAGTAAGACAGCAGGGAGTCATGGTGTGGGTCTCTGTGCTGTGAATACTGGCAGACAGGTGTCCTATGACATGAGTATTCAGGTGGACTAACATTTCCTGCTATTTACGTCCTCTGGTACAGCCAGTCAGGGCTTAGTTGCGAATACATGTACACCTGAGATACATGTACCAATGCTTTACTGCATGTTGATTGTGTCTCAGGACTGACTCTTATGAGATAATTGATGAATTGAAAGGAGAACACTAGATAACAAGGGAGTAATCATTGTATTGTTATGTCTGAGACTTCACATGTGCCTCGATCAGTACCAATAATGGTCTCTTTGTTCAACACAAAATGAATATGTCTTATGCGTCAGAGAAATATTTGATGTGGTGAAATTGTTTTTACTGCTTTTTAGAAGCCTGGTTTATGTAAATTAAGGTGATTGGGTCAATCATTGTGATATACAAGTACTGTATAACTATGTGTATATATCTTTGATAATAGTACACTGGAGGAAGTGGTTGACACGTGATGACATACTTCCAATTTCCTCAATGTCACAAAAACAACATGTAATATGATTATTCAAACTGGCCATGAACAAGTGCAAATAAACACACGAATGTTTATATGTACCTCATTCTCTCATTGCGAGGAGTTTCTTAAGAAGCAGTACTTGTATTCAGTTCTACACAAGACTTCTCATTACCCAAATGTAACAACGGTTGTTATTTAAGGTATTCCAGTTTCTCATGTCAGTTTCTTCTTTTATTTGCTACCATGGGCAGTGACTTCGATGATATAAAGAAAAATACACGGATCAAGAGGAAAAAGGCAGTGAAGGGACGGAGACACCACACTGATGTAAGTAGACAAGTCAAAAATGTAGAATAAGCCGAGAGACTTGAACCAAACTATTTTTGTTTGCACATGGAAAGTTTGTGCCCAACCCTTGGATAAACAAAATCGCACATCTTTAACAGGAATATATGGATCTGTCAATGTGCAGAGTTACTACAATGAAGTGATATTGATAGGGCAGTGTTAAACCCGTGTTTGTTCTCAGAGATTTTTACGTTTTTGTTTTGTTTTTTGTTTTAATAGAAATGAGGAGAAAAAAATGACAGAAGTGGTAAATGATAAAACTGATTGCAAATCATTGGCGGACTGGGTCAACAGCATTTGTGGCCACACCCTGGATGCAGTACACCCAGTCTGCACAAGAGGAGGACTGTTGACTAATGACCTTTACCAGCCTAGATGAACTATAGGACGATATGATGCAGCACTATTTCTTTTATTTTTTAATTAAAAAAAACCTGCTGATACATCATTGTTGTCTGCTGTACTGTCAAATTACCTATTGATGGTCGTTTCATCTGAGTTAGGGTTTCAAAGCTCAAGATTATGTTGAGAGTGGCTGTAAACTTTTGCATATGTATATTGATGTGAATTTTTTCACAGGCATGATAAACATTGATGATAAAATAGTACATGTAGCTTGCAGATACTTGTGCATGCTGGGTGAGGTATCAGCTATCTGCAATGCTTACTCTTGATGTGTGCCTAACTGAAAATTCTACCAAGGCTGGTACGGAGCATGTGCAGACACTTACGTATCCCGATCACATGCAAGAATATCGAGCAATAACGGGAAACGCACAGTAGTGCAAACATGATCAGTCATGTGACTGGGGCTGCTCACTGTGGGCCTGGGACGCCTGCATGGTTCAACAGCTTGGCTCCACAGCAAAGTGCATGCAGCTGTGATTAATCAAGCAATAATTGTATGCTTTGTATCTTATGGGGTTGCTTAAAAGTGAACTAATTTGCATAATTTACTGCAAAGTTTAACTGTGCTGTTGGTAATGCTGCTTTAACTGATCAAATTTTTTTTTTTTTAATTTATTATTTTTTGGAGGGGGTGGAATCTTTGGGTTTTTCACTATAAAGGAAAATAGTTACTTTCCTGTGAATTAAATTAACCATAAATAGTATTATTCACTGAGGATGGAACTTCTGCTGAGAAAAGATTATGGACTTTTAAAAGCTTTCTGTAAACATTCATGGAAAAAGAAACTTTAGAGACACTGTGTTAATGTTAATATGTTGTTGCACTTGGAATTGCCAAGACCTGCATTTTTTTTTCAAATTAATAGAAGTTAAAACAGTCTATAAACTTTATAAAATACTGACAAACATGTCAATGGCAAATATGTCAGCCTCGATATTCCAAATGTAATGCAGAAGTAAGGGGGGGGGGGAAAGAAAACATAAAAAACTGTTCCTTTTGATTACATTTACAGACAAACATTAGTGCTTCTGTTGAGAGTGCACACCTGCTGAGCTGACCAAGCTCTGTGTAGAATTCTTTGTATACTGTGCCTGGAGTGAAGGACTCTTCGTACCGTGGGCTGTTCAGCAGGCAACAAGAATGTGTGAAAATAAAACGTTTGAGGAGTATGTTGCAAACGCAAATATTAAAACTACTGCTCACTGTCGACCAACTTTAGCGTGAATTAGAGGTCTTGAGCAGGGAAAGGGTCAACACTGTCCTGATTAAATCAGTCAGATGTCGAATGTTACCTAGCAGCCGGAAACGTTTTTACTCCAGGTTCTTAATTAAAGACATTTCTTGCAGCAAATTCGTACAGTAAATGCACCGGTTTTCATGAGTATAATGTTTCACAGTTTGCAGCATTTTAGGCATTCAACTGAGATTTTAAAATCAACTTTTTAGATATGGTTTGGGTGAAATCTAGATGAAGATACAGTTTTGCTGCAGTTTTATTTTCACAGACTTGTATGATCAGCAAAATGAAAGCAAAAATAAAAGTATAGTAAGATTAAGTGAATTTACTGTGAATGAGATACGTCAAAGCATATTGCTGATGGTCAACACTTTACATTGATGTTGGAGGGGCGTTACAGCCCCACCCAACCCATACCCGGGGAAGTTGCCAAGTCCATCATGATTCAACGGGCGAGGGTTAATGATAAAACTAGCATTCTCAGTTTGCGTCTTGTTTCGCATGTCACGTTCTTTAAAGAGATGGGCAAGCTCTGACATTGTACTGTGTGTACAGCTAATTTGATTGTCTACAAAGGCAAATGACTGACAACCATCTCTGTTGGCAATGCCTGACAGGTCCTGGTAAAGCCGATATCCATGTTTCTTCATGAATCCCAATGAAACTCCTTGACATTTTTTTTTATGAGCAACCTATAAAAATTGCAGTTATGCATGAGTCTTTTAGGCTGTGGCAGTATATTCTATGCAGGCAAATTTGACGCTTTACCCGTAATTATTGTTTTGTTCATGCAATACTAACGCGCCTAAAAATACAAGATTTCCACGTGTGATGGTGATGGGCAATTATCTGTGCAGAGAATCTGCTGGTGTACAGTTGTCTTCTTATATTGCTTTGATTGTCTTAGGCCTGGTTACCATGGTTACAGGCAGAGCAGGGTTTACACACCTAGTGCTACAGAATGTTTGTTATGATGGTTTTACAAAGTGAGGGAGCTATTATTTCTGGGGTTTAGTGCAGTCAGTGGTATATACAGGCTTGGCTGGTGCAGGGAGCATACTTTCAACTTCGGTGACTGTAGCTTAAATGCTGTGGTGCCACAGCTGCTTCCTCTTACAGCAAAGACGCAGCGTATTTGTAAACCGGTGTTGGCACATCTCAGGAATATCTGGTGGAGGTCTGTGTAGTGTCTTGAGGCTTTGGTGAAGTTTTTGCCGTTGAGCTGCATTTCACCTGCACACGTCTGCATCAGGACTGCAGATGATCTGCAGCTGTCTGTCTGTCAGGTGATTGGGTGATTATACGTCTGAGAAACAAATGCCGTTGTTGGTACTTCTTTTAATCTTTGTATCTCACTTACTTGAAGCGCTGTGATGAGCTCTGCTGCTTTCAAACTGTTGATTCCAAAGAAATACATGTGTGCTTACTGCAGTCAGCTTGGTGTCACTTTTTATGCATGGTGGTGGCACCTGGTGGAAGGTTGGGAAATTACTTTGGTTCCAAAGCACACCTGTTTATTGCCCTAATGTTATACTGTCATACATGTGTTTAAACTGTGATGGAGGAACAACAGTGTAATGTTGAGTCAACATCATCCACACACACTACTGTACAAAATAATCTATACAGCATAATAATGTTTTCAACATTGCATGATAAATGATGCCACAATGAACCAATGTATTGGTATTTTAATTTAGAAGTTATATGAAATAATTAGCACGTTTTGATAAAATATATTTTATCTTTTTGCTTTAGCCAGCAACACAGAAATTAGTGTTGGAATCAGATTTGAAATGACTGGTGACATTTTTCATTGGAGAATACCCAAGTTCTTAATTTATAATCCCCTTCCATTAAAAAATTAACATCGTTCAATTAATTATTAATATTAAACTCATACTGCATGATAGGCTCAGCTGAAACACTAACATATCTAACAATACTAGGAAAAATGTTTGCAATATCACTGTTAATTTTCATCTGAAAAGAACATTTTGAAACACATGCTTTTAACATTATTCAAGGCCATGTTTTTTAATGCTCTTGTTCATTTGTAAAAATATCTGAAGAAAAGTCAAACAGTACACTTATGCAAATTTAGATGTAAAATGTATGTTTTCAGAAGAAAAGACCTCTTTACTACATAAAAGATGTGGGTTTCAAGGGGTCACCCCCTAAGAGTCATTGGTATGATGAACAGGTAAACTTCCTTTAACAATAAGGTCCAGCTCCAAGAGACCTCTAGTTTCAAAAGAAGAAACTATTCTGTCCCTTTTGCTTTTTCCTGTGGCAAACTTCTTTGCTGAATTTCTGTGTACCTTTCAAATCTGCTTGCTGTGAATTTTATATTCAGACCATATGACATAAAAATTGCTGTAAAAACTTTAAAATCCAGCTTTTTTTGTTCCACATATGAATGACTCTCACATTTATCTTTTACCTAGAGGCATATAGTTATTTCATGTGTTTTGTGCAATAAATTAAAATTCCATGTAAACAAACTTAATTTGCAAAAAATCGCCACTTAAATATGATACACATTAGTGCACATTAAAGCTGTAGAATAAAATTGTCACACTAACTCAGAAAGGCTGCAGTAATAAAATACATCTTAATCATTTCCCCCTTTCACTGGCCAGAACTGGCTTGAGATCAACTGTTGTCTACTTCAATGACTTTTTTATTACTTTTAAGTGTTAATGAAAAAAAAAATGAGTGGGAATTATAGATGAACCCTGTTATAATAGTCTGCACAGACCTGTCAGCAACTTTCCTGGGGATTGGTGGCTGCTTACTGCATAACCCACCAAGAAAGCTGTTGACTCAGTCTTGACTCTTTCACTGCTAATCACGACTAAAGTGAATCTAAAGTCAACCTAGTCCAAATTATCATTTGAACGCCAATTTCATATTCCTCATAAAAAGACCTTTCATTCAAGTACCAGCATGCCTATAGTTCCAGAGAGAATATCCCAGGTCAACAGTTTTTCTTGGTGTGCATTGGGTGCATTGTGCCGAGTGGGTGCCAGGAAAAGCTGTTGACTTGGTCCAAAATTTGGCATTGAAAGAGTTAAGTTAAGGGGTTCAGGGTACATGTACATAAGAAACACTCAAGTTGGAGGGTATTTTTGGCAGACGGATATTTCATGTACTTATAAACTACCTCAGTAAGGAGGAATTGCTAGGTGATGTCAGGCGAAAAATGTAAGCGCACAGAGAGATAGGAATTGGCTAGTCTGAGATTTACCTATTGACAAAACTGAAGGCAACAAAATTCAGTTTCAGATTATTTTTGTTGAATTCTTTTGTTTCTGCATGCACACCTTTCACATGATTTAGTTTTACTCACTTTGCATGAAAATAAACAAAATTTAATTCACACATAAGTAACACAGGTTTGCACTGTTGATCGTAAAAATGCAAGGATTCCCAGAGGACATGTTGTATGGTAAATAAAGTTGTTGCAGAAGTTGTGCATGTGTTATTTTTATCAACTCAGGATTTCCAGCGAGCCCTCAGCAATCCCGAGGGTCCAACATACAAGGAAGGTTCGCGCGAAGGCTTGGATGACATTATGGCTCATCTCAACCATGGGATGGATGAAATTGATTCCGAGGGCATTCCAAGGCAAATTAACTTCGAGCAAGCACCACTCTTGGAGGGAAATAATTTGCCGGTTCACCGGCACTATAGCGATGAGGGTATGGTTAGCTGGCAACATCAAAAACAAATGCAGACGCGAAGCAGTAATCATAGCATGTCTGAGGTGGAAAAATATATGCCTCGACGCGAGCCACTGCGAAAAAAGGTACAAAATGCCAAGGACAATTTACATGTTATAAACAGAGTTAAATAGCAGGGTCGATATGGGGTTTATATCACTTCCTGGATGACTTTTTATAGTCAATATGAAATTTATCATTTTAAAAATTAGGCATGGTCAACACAGAATTCATAATCTTGTTTCAAAACATGGGCTGAGGTTTTGGTGACATGTATTACCAACATGACAGAGAATACATGTACATGCAAGAGGCGTACTCAATGTATTACCATATTTCAAAGTGTCATATTCCTTTGAGGGTAGCACGATACTTATTTACTGGGCTCTTTCAGTTTCTCATGCTCGGTTTTATAGGACAAGGCTAAAGGTGCTTTGAAATCTTAGATTTCATTTTGATGTTTGACGGGAGTCCACGAGGATGTGTTTGATCTTGGTAGTTGTCTGTATACCGGGGGTGTTTGACTGTCGGTCAGGGGTCTTCAGTGCCGGTCATGTCAGTTCTGTGTGTCTTATTTCTACTCTGTGTCCAATGTTCATTTTTATTCAGAGTTCTCTTTTACTTTCTGCCATGTAGGTTATTTTACCTCTATTGTCATCAATAGTGCTTGTATTTTGATCCGTTGACAAGTGGGCAAACAGGGACTTCTCCTATCATCTTTTTTGAGTCTGATCTGGTTGGAGTTAGATCTGCGGTTTTTTTCTGCACATAGCTCAATTTTACAAAAACTTTTCTTTCATTGCAGAGTATGGTGTGGCATTTCTCAATATATGTGAAAAACATTTAAACAATCATATTTAATATGTGAAAACAACACCATTTTTTCAAAATACCACAAAAAATTAGCATATTTGAGAAATACCTGTTGCAGGGCTGAAGCATGGGGTTTATGTTTTGAGGTGATAGTTTTCCTGGTGGAGAGGTCCTACCCAAGGTATGAAAATTATGTTCTGGTGGTAAATGGGAATTTGGTTTGGTTTGGTTTATTATGCGATTTTATGCCCTGTACTTTGGGGGCAAGAGATGAAGAAGAAAAGAAAAAACAAATGTAGCATTCAACTTGCAAATTATATATTTTAAAAAGTCGTACATGTTCCACATACAACAACGATTTAGTCATGGATATCTGTTTGTCTTTTAATATCATCTGCTGACAGCAACATCCTTATAATTAGTTGGGAGTTATTCAATTTCTGCATATACAGGTATGATAAGATTAAAATGTGGGCCTAAACAAAGCTTGTCATTTGCTGTAAATCTGTTTAGTGCTAAACAGACTTACCTACATGAAATGTCAAGCTTTGTTTGGGTTTTACTTATAAGAAATGAAAAGCTTTGTTTGGGCCTACATTTTGATCATTATCATACAGGGTTTGTGCTAGTTTTGTGCATTGCCACTAGATGGCAGCAAAGTCTGGTGATTTTTTTTTCTTTGTCAAGCATTGTTTCTATCTGGTGCCTGTCTTGAGTCACCACTCTCATTGCCTTGATAAAATGGTCTCCAAAGACAGACAGATGGTCAGTCAAGATAGATACATGTATTGCAAATATGAGATCAATAGGACTTCCAACTTTGCAAAGTACTTCTCAAGAAACGATCTACTGTCTCACAGGGCAAATTTTGTTTTTGTTTTTTTTGTTTCAAAGTTACATGGACAAAGGCATTCTTTCCACTGTAAACATATTTTCGACAATACAAGGCAAAAAGAACTTCAAAGCCTCCTTGTAAAAGTTATCATGTTATAATAATAAAAAAAGACAGCATTAATTTGAGATCATTCTGAGATTGTGCTTCTGTGGAAAAGATAGCTATTAGATTACATTTTGGTCTTTGTAGCTGGAAGAATGGAGACTATTCAAAGATCTGTCATAAAGAGAGACGTATTGATGTTTGTTTTCAAAATCATCTGTTTTCGAAAGCATAAGAAATGGGAATGTTCATGTCAGTTCACAATGCACTAGGATTGGAATGACTATGCTAGTCACAACTGTATTATCTTCAGTTCTGGGGGTTGACCTGGCTGTGTTGCTGCTATAAAAGTTGACAGTACCTTAAAAAAAAACAAAAAAAAACCAAAACCATGAAATAAAATAGCAACATACTGTTGTTGTTCAGCTCATTAATGTTTAAAATCTTTCTGGCCCACCTGTAAAACAAAATGTCAAGCTATGTATTTCATCCCCATATTCATTACCGGAAATATAAGTAAAAATATACATAGCCTGTGGATTCAGTGCCTGGATTATTTGAATTAATTGTTCCTACCGCAGTAAAACCGAAGTGATATCCGAGACTCTGAAGATCATACAACTGTGACTTTACAAGTTGTGATTGTTTTTCATGTTGCATTTGTGCATACCATTCAGTGTTGTATTTGCCTGCTCAACAGACCACTCTCTGTGTTTTCTCCACTCAATACAGTCTGCCCTTGGACTACATGATCCCAGTTTTTGCACTGAAAAATTGACTCAAATTCTGATTGGTTTATTTTGGTTACCATGGTGACAGAGTAGACTGCTACAGGAAAAAGATATACACTCAATGGCCAAGATGTAAATGATGAACTTCCTGATTGGTCGAACAGTCCTTGATGAGGGTTACACGGCAGTTTTGTAACGTTAACCCTTAAAATGAATAAAATTTTGTCATACTGGGGCAGACCAAGAACGGTGGAGATAATACAGAGCTTAGTTTTTATGAGAGTAAAAGTGTTATGTGTATGTTTGTGGAAATTTGTGGGACCTGAATTTGTTTCAGTGCCGGTTCCTCCCCAGATCCTTTTCCTGTGGATTAATGTTCTGTGTCATCAGTCATCATTACAGTTACATTATATGTGGGCAATCATTACCATCTTGCCAAGTTTGGTTCAGTTATCAGAAAGATAACAAAATTATAGAGATTGTCAGAACTATTCATAAAAGTACACCATATTAATTGAGACAAATAAACTCAAATATTTTTTATATGTTTTTAGATTAATATCTTACCGAATGTACTTCTGTTTTGGAGACTTCAAAACAATGTGAATAATTCATAATAGATGAACAATTTAAAAATATATTCATTCATTAAGGTGTCAAATATATACCTGAGCTTTCACATCAACATGATTATGTTATGTGGCTATTTGTACCTTAAAAATTCAAATATCAGAGCCATGTAAATGAGACTTCCTATAAAGATACACAATTGTTTTAAAATACATCTAAAATATAAGAGTCAAATTGAGATTACATCAAAAGTTTTAAAATTTCAATTTAGAGCTGGTTCTCTATTTGCATCAGAACTCATTCTGTAAATTTACATATTTTCACAGTTTTTACATTTCAGGCCTATAATTATGTCTTAATTTCACTTTTTCAGACATACACACGTAGTTCACATTAACCCTATGTTAAGATACTGTTGCATTGTGTTTTTCTTGTCATGTTTTTGGTGCACTAGCAAAATAAACAAAAATAAAAAATATAAGAAAATTGAATAAATTTATAATGTTTGGTTACAAGTGGCTTTTTGTCTGATTAAATATACAAGAAAAAACTAAAAAGTATAAACAAAAATTTTTAAAATGCAAAATGTTGAAATAAAATTGTATAAATTACAAAGGTTTGTGGTGTTGAAAAAAATCTTAAGTCCAATTTGGATCATGATAAAGTTGTGTGGATTTAAAGTCATAAATGGCAGAGTGGTGGTTGTTTCTTCATACTAGGATTTCCTTTCACAGTATTCATTGGGAATGGAATATTTTACCCTCAAGTTTGACCTGTTAGAGAAACCCGAGGTGGAAATAGTGGGTGCTGTGAAGGGGAAGTCACTGAAGTAAGTATTCTGGTCATGTGACAATTGGTTTTAATCTTATTTTTCTTCAATTATATACATGTAGATTTAGATTCACTCCTGAAGAATTCATTGTAACCTTTAAAAAAAAGAAGAAAAAGAAACAGTGTTAACCTTGTTTCATTTAAGCCACCCAAAATACCCAAATGTTAAAGTTATCAAATTCAATGCTTTTAGCTCAGCTGACTTGTCAGTTAGCTGAACTTATGAGACGGTGAGTTGGCCGTTTATCTGTTCTTTATCATCATCATCTGTTCACATGATTCACATGTACGATTTTGACTTCTTCTCTGAACTATGGGCCAAATCCTCTTTAATGTTGGAACGGATCTACCTTTGTTGGGTCTCTGCTAAGTTTATTCACTTGGCCATGCACCAGTGAATTTTGGATATTTTATGATTTTTTCTTTATTTTTTTTTTTTGCCAAATATTAGAAAATCTGGTCTGAAACCACTCAAACAATTGGTTCAAAATTGCCTGGGAAATTGCTTCTGGGTCCCTAGACCTTAATTTACTCAACGGTGGCTCTGCAATTTTTAATCTCTTTTTTATGCATTTTTGTTGTTTTTGACTTCACCAAAACTTTTCACTCAGGTTACAATGAAACTTGGTGGAAACATAAGTGGAAGAGTCAAACAAAGTTGTACACTAGATGATCATGCTTCAAATTCTTCTTTTTTTTTAATCTTTTTTTTCAGTTCAGGTACTAATCTTGGTTGTATTTAAGTACACTTTAATCTTATTTTTTTGAACAGGTGGCACTCTATTGTGTCAAATGAATTTTTGTGCATTGTTTGCTATTTTTACATCAGCTGACAACTCAGCTGAGGTTATACTTATGGTCCATTGTCCATCTGTCAGTTCATCTGTCCACATTTCTGGTTTTGAACTCCTCCAAAACCGTCAACCAGATTCACTGTAAACTTGGTAGGGATGTACCTTGGGTGGGTCTGTACCAAGCTTGCTCAAATGGTGAGGGTCCAATGATTTTTGGATTTTGTTATGCATTTTTTTGTTCATTTCTTGGCAAAATATTAAGAAGTCTGGTTCTCTTAACCTGTCCAGCCAACTACTTTGAAATTGCATTGGGACACTTCTGACAACCCCTAGATCTCAATTTATACAATAAGTGGCACTGCGATATTTGTATATGTATGTGTGTTAAGGCTGCTTTCAACTTTTTCTCTAGAACTGCCCTGCAACTGAGATTGTTCTGAAACATAGTGGATATGTAGCTTGGGGACGGGGTAAACAAACTTGTTCACTGAGTAGTGATACTCTGGATCCCTGATTTTAAATCATTTTTTTTTTAAATTTGGGTACTTGTCAGTTAATGTCGGTTAGCGCAAAATCTTCAAAAAGCTTTTCCAGGATTGCTCAGCCAATTGCATAGGGACATTTTTGGGGCCTTCAGACCTTAATTGTTTAACAAGTGGCGCTGCAATTTTTCTCATTTTTTTTTTTTTAACTTTTTATATGTTTTTCCCATTTTAGACTTCTCCAAAACCTTCACTCAGATTGTTGTAAAACTGTGTGGACATGTAGCTTGAGGGAGGAGTAATCAAATTTGTTCACCACGCGATGACACTCTGGATCCCTGATTTTTAACAGATTTTTCAATCTGGGTACCTGTCAGTTAATGCATACAGCCCTATTGACGACCATGGAAGTCATGGGGATTGCAATAGAAACTCCCAAGTTGTATTTCCCCTTGAAAGTCCTCATCCCCTAGACTAGAGTGGGCTTATTATGGGTTGAATGTCAAGGTCAGCTGAGGACGAGCTGTTCTCACTTTTCTCTTGTTACTACTTCTGCAGATTGCCTCTTGGATTCTTTTCAAATTTGGTGGCAATGTGCCTGGACTTGATATGCACTGATTTTGTTTACTATATGGTGCCATTGGTATTTTCTGATTTTAATGAATTACTGAAATTAGGAATTATTGGTAAGGGTATATATGTTTATGTACATGTTGGCATTGTTACTAGACTGATACACAGTAGCAAAATGTGCCGTGTGTATTGGCCTATATCTTCTTAATGACGGGTCCTGGGCCCGTGGTAGCTAGTAAACATATATAGGAAAGTACCTATGGGGTACATTTTGGTGTTTAATCCCCACCCCCCCCCCCAAAAAAAAAAAAAAAAACAAACAAACAAACAACCCCCCCCCCCCCTCCAAAAAACGGGACTGTGACCTTTGGTAATAGTGGATCCTGTCACTTAAGTTTTGATTTAAAAAAATGATTCCTGAACTGCCTAAGTGAAAATCTCACCCATGGGAGCAAAGAATCTCCCTGCTGTTTTCAGAACATGTCGACAGGTAAGGTTGTGACTTTTGTAAGTAATTGTACTCGAGGAACCCGTAACTGACCTTCAGTTGTATCAAGTAGGATTCAGTTTTGCATGGCGTATTGTTTGTAGAGATGCACTGTTACCCGTCATGGAACGGAGAGGCATACGTATGGACCGGGTCAACATTTTCGTGGCATCGTCCAAGACACCGTTACCTGTTGCATGTGATACCTTCGCACTCGGTGGAAACCATCTGCATGTTCGAGGTAAGATGTTCATCATTGTTTTACACATACACACACTCACACACACACATATATGTGTGTATACATATATATATACATAATATGTATACATGCATAATAGTTCCCCCTTTGAAGCGGGGGGGGGGGGGGGGTGTTAAGGAGGGTTCCTGGCACAAATAATAATCAGATTTGCCCTAGTACAATTATGGAAGATAAGAAAATGTACAAATAATGGTTAGTACAAAGTATGGAAATTAAAAGGGATTCCAGGTTGCAAGTACAGCAAATAATAAGGCCCAGTATGTTAGTACGGAAAACCCCTTATCCCCCCCTTCCAAACTTAGACCCCCTCTCTTTTATGGCATCATTTCAAGGATCCCTTGTGGTATCTTTTCCATGTTATTTGACCTCCATAAGCTTTATGTGACTACTTCACTGGGTGATGTCTGAAAGGAGGAACAACTGTACAGAAATATATTTCCAAAAGACGTTATCATTCCCAGTAGTCATATATAACACAAATTCATCTTTATGGTTGACTCTACCCCTGACCACTGCTTGGAAGTGTGGCAGTTACAAATGTGACCAATCAGAGCACTGTCTTGTGTCACATGATTAAATAGTACTGTTGTCTCTGTTGAATAGATCACAGTCAAACTAGGAGGCAAACGTGAAGGTGTGGTGCAGTATGGGGAGCTGGACCATAAAGTACAATGAATGGTATTTCCTCTATGGACCATAACACAATGGTATCTCCCCTGTTGACCATAGTACAGTGGTATCTCCTCTATGGACCATAGTACAATAGTATCTCCTCTATGGACAATAGTACAATGTTATTGTCTCCATATGGACCATAGTAGAATGATATCTCCTCTATGGACCATTGTACAATGGTATTGCCCTATGGACCATAGTTCTTTGTTGCCAAAAACTGTATGGCTATATGTGCACATATGGTTTCTGACAAGATTTGACTAGTTAAACATAAAGTTTATAACCAACTGAAACTGGCAAATGAAACCACCTTTGACTGTGTGAAATGGCAGTCTGTGAGGCTGGGACCTCTGTACTTGCAAATGTTGTTTATAGGGCAGGTACTTCAGTATTGGCAAAGGTAGTTCATAGGACAGGTATTTCTGTGAGCAAAGGATGTTCTTTTGAGTTGGTACATGCTGTATGACAACTGCGTATGAACACAGTCTATGTGGTACTTAAGTGCATATTGTTCAACAAGGAAGAACACATTTTTTTTACCATGATCACGTACCAGGAGCTGTACATTATCTTTGTGTGTCATCTGGAGCTCCTGGTTTTGCTTGCTTCATATGCATACCTGTAGATCTACATGATGTAACCTGCAGTTGTCATTGTGCATGCAATGGCCCCTAGAGGGCGATATATGCAACAAAAGTCTAGCCTAGCCTAGCCTAGCCTAGCCTAGCCTAGCCTAGCCTAGCCTAGCCTAGCCTAGTCTCGTCTAGTCTTCTGCCATGTAAAGTTCATACTTGTTCTAGCTTTGTGCCATGTGGTGTCATGTCTTTTTGTGAAATGTCAGCATCTTTAAAAAGGATGTTTTTCACCTACTTTAGACAAGCCTCATTTGTTGCAGACTAGGAAACTTGCAAGTGCACATGTTCAAATTTATGTCATTCAAACAATGCTAATTCTGGGGGAAAACATTAAGTTCTGAGTTCAGAACTTAATGGACAATCTATCCACTCTCCTGGAGGTCTGTCTTCCCATTGTCATTTCAAATGCCATGGGAATGAAAACAAATTTTATAAGTACATGTATTTTGAAAGATATTTAATAACTGGTTCATGTTGACCAAAGTCAGCATTTTTGTTATTGTTAAAAAGCAAAAAAAGCCTCCACGCACATGGAATTTGAAACAGTTCACTCAAGACTCTTGTTGACTCCTGTGACCAAATAAAATGAATCATACACTAGAGGACCACTAGATGGCACCACAGGCCCACGTTCCACAGTAACCTATAGAAGAAAAGATCTAAATAACCACATTGAGGTAAATTCAGAGCATATGCCAGTTATCAAGATCATGAGATATGTCTGACTCTCAGAGCATTTCTGTGTTACAGAAGACTCTGTTGATACAGGTTGGTCAATGTAATCAAGTTAAAGTCATGTGTAACAATATCCCATTGTACAAGATTCAAGAAAAGTGAGGACTTTGTGGACATAACACCTTTGACTCTATGCAAGAAATATGACAGTACATGTGCTTCGTGAGAAATATGCTTGGTTCTCTTCATGGCTTCCATCATGTACATTAGTGTTGATGTACCTCATGACTGAAAGTCATGTCTAGTTACTCATCTCTAACTTAATTAACTCATTCCAAACCATTGCTTTATGTCCTATATTTACACAGTGAAGACAAGACTACACATTGATATTGCCCAGAAAAACACTTCTTTCAAGTACAAGAACCATGCAGCTTGTGTTGTGTTTTGTCGGTGGCTTTTTCATTGCCTGGCGTCTTAAAGCGTGTTGCAACCACAAGATTAATGGCCGCTGCACACGACGTGTGACGCATCGCAAAAAACACCAACCGAGACCTTTAGCACCATGTTATGAAATGAGTCATCTCTGTCTCTGCTGATGAGAAGCAAGATTGTGCGTGTGCTTATCTGAAAAAATATATTGCTTTTGAATTCAATTCTGTGCACAAAGGTATTTCATACAGATACCCGTGCGCCACGACTTCCTGCGATGAAAGAATTGTCCAAGTTAACTCATTCCATACTATGGTGACAGGCCTTGCGGCAGCCACAGCATGACTTGCCAGGCAGTGCCAGAACCACTGACTTAAAAGACTATAGGCATGTTGGTACTTGAATGAAAGCTCTTTTCATGAAAAATTTAAATTTGCGATTGTCGTCTTAAATCTAGATAAATATACATAAATATCAGGGACAGGTATGGAATGAGTAAACAGCTTTCCTCATTATATGTACCTCACCCAGGAAACTGTTGACTCGGTCTGTTGCATAGCACTGACTGAAAGCAGTAACTGTCTTAGAACGGAAGATTCTCAGAAATAGGATATGGTTACTGCAACCGAAAAAAACAAAAAAAAAATTCCAAATAAAATAGATGTTGAGATGGTAGCTGTGTATGACGCACAAACTGCCAGTGTCTCTACGGTCAATCCCTACAGTGACCTTTATAGCTACATTTCAGGGTTTTTTACAGAACGGAAGGCTCCCAGAAATGATGAAATGATCCCAGCAGTAGCCACAGTAAACTTTATATGTTACATGTGCATGGTAAAAAAAGTATGGTTTGGCTGCATGGGTATGATTAAGAAAGAAATCCTGTAGATTCTAATTCTGTCTGGACTCTGTAAATAGCTGATACTGTCTGTTTTTCACACTGCAGATATAATAAATACATGTATTGATACTTAAATGTGTCGGCTCTGTCATATGCATACCAAATAAGGCTCGGGGGTTAATATTTTGGGGAAAAGCTTAACCCTTTTCAAGATCAGGATACAACTCAGTCAACACTTCTCCTTGGCAAGGGTTGGGTGTAACGACCAACCCAGGCCAGAGAAAGCTATTGACCTGGGGTATGCATTCATGGCAGGTCTTACTGGCATTTATCATTTCTCTGCAAAAAATGTTTTCTATTAATATGAAATTTAATTAAAAAAGAGAAGAGCAGGAGACAATTTACATCTAGGTGCTTTTGGGTAATTTGACAGGAAGGGTTAAAGGATATATTCATACTAAATAAGGCATGAGGGTTAATACATTGTGACAGAGCTTAAAGGAATACTCATGCCAAAGGAGGCTTAAGAGTTAATATTATGTGAGAGAGCAGAAAGGAAGACTTACCAAGTGAAGTTTGAGGGTTAATATTTTGTGACAGTTTAAAAGAATATATTCATACCAATTGAAGCTTGAGGCTTGCTGTTTTGTGACAGCGTTTAAAGGAATATTCACACCAAGTGAAGCTTGAGGGTTAATATTTTGTGACAGAGTTTAAAGGAATGCTCATACCAAATGAGCAAGTGAGGCTTGAGGGTTAACATTTGTGACAGAGCTTAAAAGGACTCATCTCTTCCTAATCATGATCAGGAGCTTCAGTTTCCTAAAATAATTTTGGTGGAGGACACCAGTTGGATTAGTTTTCCATGGACATCGTCATCGTAGATTAAAGTAAAGTAAGTGCTGATATTATTGGGAAATTATGATAATCAAATATGTGTGCTGATGTTACAGAGTGTTGCATAAAGTTCCCAGCCAAAGGTTATCAGGTCAAGACAGGGCCATTCTGTGGTCAAAACGTAAAAAATGTAGTACTTTGGTAACATTAAACACAAGGAAAGCTCAAGTTGCTGCATATCTTACATAGGGCACATCTGGTAGTCAACAAATACCGGTAAGACTGATTTAAATACAGCATTTCAGATTAGGACGTGTTGCGAAGAAAAAGAAGTCACATATGAAAGCTTGATTGTTTTTCTCAGAATTTAATTCTCAGGTACACTAAGTGAAATCTGCTGTCCTTACTCTTTCAGTGCCAAAGTTTGGACTGATTCAACAGCTTTTCTCGGCGCGAATTGGCTGCAATGCACCGAAAACGCACTGAGAAAAGCTGTTGACCTGGGATATTCTCTCTGGAACTATGGGCATGCTGCTACTTGAATGAAAGATCTTTGTATCAGGAATACGAATCTGGGATTCTTACGATAATTCAGCCTACCAGTTTGTCTTAAATAGATCGAGCTAAGTGAGACACCATCGTCAGATTTTTGCCTTCCAAAATAGGGGATCCTTATGATAATTCAACCTACTACTTTGTCTTAAATAGATCCAGTTGAGAGAGACACCATCAACAGATTTTTGCCATCCAAAACAGTTTGTCTTTTACAGTACATGTGCATGTAGTACAGATAAGATGACCCGATTTTTCAGGCTGGGGGGGGGGGGGGAGGTCAGGCTGGAGACTAGTCTGTGGATCAGAGTACTTGCCAACAACCTGGGATTTTAGATTTCACGTGAAATTGCCCAGTTTGCCTGTCTCATATAAGACCCTGTCCAGCTAAAAAACAAACTAGTTTTAAGTTGTAAAATAACATTTTTCCTATTATTTCGAGTGCAAAAAGATGAAACTGTACATTTTTTCCACAGATGGATTAGTCTGAATCTGTGGGAACGAATGCCAAAGCTTGTCACTCTGCGCCTCCACACATCAAGTGTCTGTATTCCCTTTGTGAAGTGAGAACAGTTAATTCTTTATAGGTCTTTAGGGCGATTTAATCAGCAATTATATCAAAGAAAGCTCAAAGGCACCATCAGTGTTGGGGGTGAGGGACAGGCCATCAGCATCACATTTGAGCATGGCCCCTGTCCTATACATGCATACAATGAAACACTGCTATAGTCGCAAGTTGAAAACGAAAACCAAAACCTTAACTCAGTAGGGGACCAGTCAAGTTACAACAAAGGGAGTATATGACATTTCTCGGTTAATTCAGGTAGGTTTTTTAGTAGGGGGAAGGGGTAAACTTATAGGGGTGTTTTAATTTTTGTGAATGCACACGTGGGGGGTATTCATTGACAGGTGTGATATGAAGTATTAATCCTTAAGTTTTAGTAAAGTAGCAAATTTGTAGTGGAGGCCTGTTGGGGGATGGGGGGGACCAATAATCCATTTAATTCTTCCTAAATAATCCCCCAAAATACAGACCGTTATCCCAAATTTTCAGCTATTCAATAATCAAAAACACTTTGTTTAGGTGAAATAATCAAATAATCCAAATTTTCTGTAGCAAATAATCCAATAATCCCTTTAAAAAGGCCCAATAATCCAATAATGCCAAAAGCCTAACAGGGCCTCTGTAATTGTGGTATTTTTATTTTTTAACATTAAGTGTCAGTTTCAAGTTTTGCTTATACCCAGTGATAGGTCCAGTGCTTTTTGTAACTCCACCAAAACACATCTGGCAGCTGATAATGAATGGGTGGGGGTGGGCAGGGGGGGTTGCTAGTGGAAACTGCAGAAGCTCTTTCATGGAAACTTCACTGGGAATTTAGCAATCATGCACCTCGTTATTATTATGAGCAGGAAAAAAAAAATATATATATGGTACCCTGAATTAAACAAATCTACTGATAAATTGGAAATTAAAGGATGTATACATGAGTATAAATCATAGATACAACAGGGTACATAACCCGACCCTCTGTGTCTTAACCCCAGGCAATAATTATCACATGGAGCTTATTGTCCTCCCAATCACTTAAGCCTTGAATGGGTTTTTCTTGTCAACAGGTTTAAAGGACGCTGGGCTAATATGTGAGCAGAACAAAGCAGCCTGTGTTTAGCCATTCCACTGTCGTGGTGTCTTCCTCTCTCATGCTGAGTGAGGGATTGACATTTTTTGCTAACTTCAAAGAGAGTCACAGAGTATTTTGAAACCTTTGAGCAGTGAAACCTCCAGACTGGAAAAGAACACTTAAGTCTACATAATGATAATTGTATCCCAGTTCAAGTCCTCGCTTATTTTTCATGATAAACAACACCACACTGAAGCACTGTCGATATACTTATTTTCACATGTATATTTTTTTGTGGATTTTCATTTGTGGCATTTAGCTGAAGTGCTAATTTCACTATTTTTGGACATAAATCCAACTAAACCTATGATAAAATCCTGTTATGTTGTATTATTATTTTAAGGGGTTAGACAGTGAGCAATATAACTGAAAATAATACTACAGCAAAATTAAGCGATTGTGAGAAATTCCTTCCATCATGTCCCTGTTTTCACAATGACTGAAGTCGGGAAAAAAATGAAAGAACGCTGTGAAAATGAGAAGGCAGAGGCTGATCTGTGAATTAATCCTGTCCCCCTCGGTGGGTGTCAATTTTGTCTGCTCCATATGTAAATGTTACTAATCAGTCGTTAGTTAAAATGATACAATAAATGCTATCATCAGAGTACAATGTGTTGTGAAAATAATTCTGATCTCAACTAAAGTCACTTTTTCATTGTAAGGAAGTTACAGATTTATGTCAATGTTTCACCAGACAAAAAGTGAAGACTGTGGGAGTTCGGGGGGGGGGGGGGGGCTGTAACTTTTTTCTCACCTGCCCTTCACTGCAAGTAGGGGGCAAGCTTCACCTGTTTAAAAATGGTTTTACTTGTCTCCTGTGAAATTCTACAGGTTTTGAAGAAACTGGCAGTCATGTTTCACTGAGTGACACTGTGTCACTCAGTAATATACAACACAAAACATGTCATTTTTGTCTCAGTCAAATTAATCATTGAGTCTTCGACTTCTTCACAAGGATCATATAGGAACAGTACTCATATTGTGTTTTGATACAGAAATCACCATTTTTCCCCAAATTTTGCTTTAAAAAAGTCCCTGGCCTGTGGGACAGAAATGGAATACAATTAGCCTGTCTGTCCTGGGCATTATGCTGTATTGCTGGCTCCATACAGGTGGGCCACCTTAATGTCGAGCCCTGGAAATGGTAGAAACAGGCTCTAAACAGTAGTAAAAACTGTTGTATTTATACCAGCATTTGGTTTCACACAGGCACGTTTGAACTCAGCAGTGCAGAAGTATTTATCAACTTTTTTGCCAACTTATGTGTTGGGCTCAATGAGATGTCGAGCTGTCGCCATGCTCTGGGAATTTCAAGTGGTCAATGTTATGTACCACATACGCACGTATAGCTTAGCACAGAGAAATAAATACCAGACATAGCCAAAAAGTCTAGGGTGGTATATAAATATCACATATTGACATGACCAGGTAGTGAAGCAAGTTGCGATTTTGAATGTGAGGTCAGGTTTGTCGAGTGATTTAGTGATTTGATCAACGCCAAGACCAAAGCCTGTATAGAAAACCACAAGTAGCACTTAGATCACTTTTCGTTTGGGTACAGATGTGAACACATTTTGTTCAAATGCAAACTGCTTGTTACAAGACAAAGAAAAATATCTTAATAACTTCATAGACCCTGACTAATCCTTTAGGATTTTGAAGAAGAAAATCGGAGTTTGTTGTAAAGTCTTAAAGAGCTTATACCCACTGAAAGCACACCAAAGGGCACCTGCTGCATTTCCCATGAGGCCACAGAGAAAGTTACTCCCGGGATCTAAAGCAGATTAAACCATTGAGTCCTTTTGGGAGAAAACTGCCATTGTTACTCAACCACATACTCAGGTTGTGTGTGGCTGTCAGGCTGCAACCCAGCAGGGAGCACGGACACACCATCGGCCACTCTAACCTCACTCTTGTTCCTGTGGTTATAATGTTGATGGCTATTTAAAAGCATTTCAGTTGACACAAGACAGTTATCCCTGGAGGGTACTTTGAAGTCAAGAAAACTCGGGCATCGTTTTCAGGGATGTTACTGTAGGTGGCCAGTCCAGGTCAAGCAGGTTATCATGGCAGGGCTGTACCTGCCAGGTAGGTAATACTTAGTGTTATTCAGTCAGCTGTAATAATGCGTGCACGTTGCTTCTCTTATCTACAGTGTACCTTGAACTTGAAACATATACAGGTATATGTACATATGTATTGTATATGTGTGTGTATGTTTGTGTATACAGGGTATAATATTATACATATATGTCTGACTTTGTGTCATTATTATAAGTGTACAAACTCTTGTAGACTTGTATATTTAAGCAAACATTTTAAAACATTATGATAATTAGTGCTGTTTACTTCAAGTTTGAGAAAAGTTTTAATTGCCACCACATCCATGTGTATGTGGCACAAACGTGGGGCAGTGTACTTGAAGAAGTATATGTGAAACTAACATGAACCTACTTACCGGATCACTTGACAAAATCTTTGCATAATTATTAGACACATTCATGCATATATTACACCCTCTGGCTTTTTGCAGTTACTATATTGTTGTTGTTGGTATTTGCAAATTGTGTGGCCCCAATTTGTAAATATTGTGGCTTAAAGATGTAAATTATGTATTGACTACTAGTCTGTGCATCAGAAACTTGAGATTTTGCAGCTCCTGAAACAAATGACAATCATTTCCAGTGTCCATTTTTGAAAAGTACATGTTTTTAGCTTGCTCTGCTGATGTACTTGATATTTCTGGATTAAGTAAACAGCTTTCCTCAGGCTGCTTCGGTCACAATGCATCCAAAGCATGCTGAGGAAAGCTGTTGACCTGGACTGTTATATTCTATGTAATTAGAGGCATGCTGGTACTTGAATGAAAGGTATTTTTACAAGGAACATGAATCTTGCATTCAAGTTATAATTCAGAGCAGTGTGCTTTAAGTTGTTTAACTTTAGTCATAGTTGGCACTGGCATATTCAATAAATTGATACAGCCGTGGCCTTCACCTGTGTGTTAACATCTCACTGAGTGTTAACATCTCACTTGCATTTTTCAGTTTCTATGAAAAAAAGTCATCTTTTTAAGATTAGACTGGAAGTAATTGAAATAATGAATTTAAAAAAAATGCAGGATGATAGAATCTGTTATGCGGGCAAGAATACTTATATGTATGACACTTGATATCATCTTTAGCGTAACATGATGACTGCACTGATGTATGCTTGCAGTCAGATTTCTGGGATGTACATTATCTTGATCTATGTATGTGTTTTGTTGGTACAAGGGAAATGTACTTCTTGGGAAGGTACAAGTTAAATTTTCTGTGTCTTTTGATTGGTGTGTTTGATCACCAAGAGTGTACAATATAAGACACCTGGTATAAATGTTACTTTACAAGGTAAAGGTGAAATACGATGTACAATAACCGCTCCACCGACCACTTCTCGTAAGAGAGTGTGTACGCCGCCCCTTTAAGACAGCAGTATATTTTTGTTGTAAATATACCTGTATTTTAGGATAATTTACAATATCAGGACACTGTTGCTAGCAGTAGGGCAGTTACAGAAAGCAGCTGGACCAGGCGTCAACTCCCATGATGCAGTGGGAGTTTCCCCGATTTTAGGTACCTCTCCTAATATCTGCTAATAGGGTTTTGTTTTATTGGTTTTGGGGGATAAAAATGTCTTCCCCCATCCCTCCCTCCCCCCTCTCCCCCCTGAAAAAAAGTGCAGTACAGTCAGTGTGATTGCGACTTGGTTCTTCTATAGCTCCTGTCCAACTGCTGCCCTGAACATTAATGTTCCTCATGATTATCTTGATGTGCTTGCATGCAATCTCCCCCCGCCCTAAATTTCCAAAATGTGGACAGGTAATATTGTAACAGGTTGCTGTAAGCACTTCCGAGTCAAGTCTGATGGGGGGGGGGGGGGGGAGTGTTGAGGGGAGGGAGAGTGTAAGCATATATGCGGCAATGCACAATGTTGAGCGCTTGATGTACCACTGTGAATTTCTCTGTTTAGCAGTTTGCCGGTCAGCTATCATGCTGTGTTACATTTCATAAACCATTTCTGATATTTATAGTTCACAATTCCCACCAACCGGGGCACAGGGGACACATATGCATTCTTCCAAGGTTGACTGGTAAACCTCTATAGACTACTTGTGTGTACCTAAACACACACCTCAGGTGTATTGTGCTTGTAAGTGCTATACAAATCCAGTGGTTTAATTGCAAGTTTTAAGATTAACTGCTCTCCCAAATACAAGACTTGAAATTTGCCAGAAATCTTTCCATTGGTCTGTTTTCTACCTGGGTAAAAGGTGTGATCTGATTGGCTGCTGCAGGTCATTCATGATGTAAAGACTCTTAATTAAATACAACAGAACTGCGTATGAGAAGTCTTATAATTTCGCTGTGCAAATTTTCAGTGGCTTAAAATTTAAAATAAAAAATTGTCTTGAGAAGTGAAAGGGTTAATGAGGTATTTGTCCAGTGCAAGGAAAAAACCTGAATGACCTTGACCTATGTCCTTCAGCAACGTGAGCAGAGGCTCCAAGCTTGCAGATGTGGACAGAGGGAGGTGCTGACCAGATTGTTTGTAAGAGTGAGATATGAGGTCACAGTGCTATATCAAGCTGATTAAGCATTCATAGGATCCAACTCTCATGTTTTCAGTGGGAGGGCTCCAACTTTTTATCACAAGAAAAGAGTGTTCTCCCATTCACTCACTTGCAAATTAAACTTTAATTCCCAGTATACTGTTTTTGTGTTCAAAATGCATTTAGCCTTTTGTTTGTTTATTTTGTTTATTTTTATTATTTTTTCGGGGGGGGGGGGATGCCCCTGGACCCCCTCCTCCAGATTCCATACCTTTGATCTCATATCTCTGTATAAGGCTATACTCTTACTGAATTTTCATTGAATGGAAAGACAAGGCAAGTGTTAATTAAAGTAGATACATGATGTGCCAAAGTACCTGACTGGTTTCGTCTATAACTGCATGGACTCATCAGAGGTGAGCAAGTTCTGTTTAACCTCAGGGTATAACTGCATAGACTCATCAGAGGCACAGCAAGTTCTGTTCAACCCCAGGGTAATTTTAAATGTTTATGTTTACCAGTTACAGGGAGTTTGTTTGTGTGACAACTCTGATCTGTGACTCAGTTTTTATTGAACTTCCACTCTGTATACACTGAAATGCTGGGTCGACCCCTGTATGTACTAACTAACCTCCAATAGTTGAAAGAGTTGTCTTTTGTGTTGCCTGGGAAGTAATGCTACTTAGTATAGCAGTTGGGGGGGGGGGGGTAAATATGAGTCCCATGCCAGTGCACTGCTACTGGTAGTAATTTTGCTCAAATACAAGGTATAGAAAAATATAAGGAAATTCAAATTTAGTTGCTGCATGGTATAAAGTGGAGAAAATGAAGGGGCTTCCAGTGTGCAGGTACGGTGATTAAAACTGCCTCAAATGCCAGTGGAAAACCCCTTACCCCCCCCTCTTGGATATCACATGAAGCATAACTTGCCTGCAGTGCCAAATGAGTTAACCATATCCTAATGAAAGGCTTGAGTGCATGAAGAAAGCTTGTCATTTGTTGGTCACCTGTGGCAGAACCAGTCACAAACATCATAAAAGTTGTTTATGAGTTGCGCATAGAGTTTTCGCATCAATTATCGTACCAAAAGTACATTTCGTTTGAAAATTTTGTCAACAGGTTCAGTCCAATTTGTTGCTTCAGTTCCGGGGTTAAAATTGTTACACTAACATGCTATAAAAGTCTTTTAACAAAAAAGAAAAAGGAAATCTGGAAGTGTGACAAATAGGGTTGCTTCAGTTACAGGGTTAAAATTGTTACACTAACTTGCTATAAATGTCTTTTAATGAAAAGAAAAAGTAAATGTGACAAATAGGTACAGAAAGTGAGGTTTGTTGTACATGTGATCATAAGAAAATCCCTCAGGGGTACTCCTAAACTGTAATCTGTTGACAATTATATACAGTGTTTGGGGAAGACATGCAAAATGCCGTATAGGTAACCAGCTGACAATAACAGAATGGCACGAGGGCCAGGGAAAAATAAAAGATCTTTTGAAGCTTTGGTGATCACACAGAAGGAAAGTTGTTGACGTTTTTGTCGTTTCCAGTGAGATAATTAACCTGAGGACAGTTTGGGGACAATTAAAGGTCACTTTGGTGATTCACCGGTCCTCACGTCTTAATTGATTCAAATTCTTTGAAGTCCCTAAATTCTTGGAATTCCAGGGAATTTTTAGTGTTGCCACGATGTGTACTTTTATTATAAATAAGGACCAAACCATAGGTTTCTACCTCATACCACAAAATTTCATGCCGGTGTGTCCCAGTTAAAGTTATGACGCACTCCATTATTTTTCGTTTGTAAAATCACAGACAGAACTACTGTGCACAATGATTTAACAATTTTATGCTGAGTTTAGTACCTTTTTTGGTGACATTTTTATGCAAGAGTTGTAGAGTGAAACCTCAATACATTGACACCATTTGCTCCCTGCAAAGTGTGTTAGACATCTGAATATGTCAGATAAATAAATCAAATATCAAAGGAATTTGATTTTTAAGTCCGTCAAAACTCATGTGGTTAAGTGACTATGTTGGCTGTCTGAGATCATCATGATCATGATAAGACTTCACTGTATGTGAGGTGGGTCTTACCAAGGGTTGACTCTGTTAACTCATTCCGTACTATGGTCACAGGCCTTGGTCAGTGGTTCTGGCACTGACTTAAGATTATAGTTCATGTTAGTACTTGAATGAAAGCTCTTTTCATGAAGAATTTAAATGTGCAATTGTCTTCTGAAATCTAGGTAAATATACAGAAAAATCAGACTGGTATGGAATAAGTTAAATCTCTTCATATACAGTGGCTGCAGTGGTTTTTACACTGCCTGGTAAATAATACTTGCCTGGCAGTTTTAAAAAACACTGACTTTGACCTGGGCATGTAGGTACTTCAATGAAAGCTCTTTTTAAGAAGAATTTGAATATGTAATGTCTTTGCTGTCAGACAAAATATACTATGTGGCTAATGTGACAAAATCAAGTTTTATGTAATATCAGAAAGTAGAAAATGTATTCCCTGAGCCAAGTTAGACCTTTGAAAGTCACCTTTTTCCAGTATGCACAAGGTGAAACTTGCTGCTCATGCAAAACAGTCATATTTATTTGTCTGGCCAAAGAAAAGTTATTGAGTACTGGTTGATTATAAGCACAGTTAGTCAATGGCTCTTCCTTGTTTCTGAAATCATAAAAAAAAACCTCGTTTTCATTATCACATTAGACTTTAACCACTTCACGCTCAGATTGCTCCAAAGTGCCTAGCTGTAAATATCACCTGATTTACTCATTTTAATTAAATTTGATGTTAATAGAAATCCTTTTTTGCTGAGGAATGCAGATAAGACGTATCAATAGGGCATGTGTTATGGGTCAATAGCTTTCCTCGGTACAGATTTGGCACATTATGCCCAATTTATGCAGAGGAAAGCTGTTGACTCAATGTTATTCTGACCAGGACAGGGTTAACAAAAGATAGCATTTTCTAGGAACTCATAACACATTATTTTTGTCACACAATCAGACATACTGTGTGTGAATCACGCACTTTTATATATGTTGACTTTTTTTAAATCGAGCTATTTGCATATTTTCTGAGATTGTACTGACTTAACCGCATGACTTTTGACTGACTGCTTTGGGATGAGCCCAATGAGCCAGTCATGTTTATATATACCCCCCTTTTGATTTCAACATGACTTCTTTAGTGCATTCCATTAAGTCTATGTTTGTTTCTCAGTCAGACAGACACAATTGGAACATGCAGCCAGTCATATTTATATACTCTCCCCACCTGTTCTGAGTTCACCTTGTATTTTTAATCATTTTTTTTTATGTGCTTCATTAAGGGTATCCATGCATTGTTTCACAGTCAGTAAGGTGTAATTGTCTCACAGTGAGTTCAGATTTACATCATGATAATGCCAAAGGAGATTCCATATTTGGTCAGCAACTGTGACATTTACATAAAGGATTTACTTTTATGCTGTAGGATATGAGCATGTCAAATACGTGTGAACTTGGTGTCGGACACACTGATGACCAGTCTGTGTACATATATTCTGGAACAAAACAAACAAAACTTAACCCTTTCCCCCTTGAATTAAGACTGAGTCAACAGCTTTCCTTGGCATGGGTTGGGCACTAAGTGCCCAACCCATGCCAAGGAAAGCTGTTGACCTGGGGTATGTGATCTTGATAAGTCTCATGTACATTTCTCAGTCAAATTGTTTTTCATAACTGTTGAAATTAGTTGAAAACACTGAAGCAGATGACATTAGACCACCAGCCGGTTTTGGCCGGTTTAAGGGGGAAAGGGTTAAGGCAGAGGAGTCAATGTACAACACTTGATGACTCAGACATCCTCAGACTGGGGCCAGACAGTGATCCAGTGCTGCTGCAAAATAATATTAAATAGAACCAAACTGAAAATAAAATTTAAAAAAAAAAAAAAAAGGAAATTTCAATTATGATATCAAGTAGATCGTACTGAAAGAAATAAGCATAACAAATTGAATGGACCTTATTGAAGAAACTTTAGCACTTGGCTAATTGGCAAATGGCTGAGGTGGTCTCAATAAAACAGGTGTAATTTGTATATTGGACACAACCCAAACGTTGTCCTCCAATACTTTCTTGTTCAAATCCAGTTTACGGCGACTAATTGCGAACTACTCCCCCCATCCCACCCCCCAAAAATACAGTTTGGGAAAAATACAAACTCATGTAAGAGCACATGTCATAGTTTGACAAAAATTTGTGACAAACTTCAAAGATATTTTGCCTTTCACCTGGGCAGGTGTCAGAAGTTTTATGGATCGTGTCATGCTGGGCCTCAATTAATATTGACCTTAGGTGCATGTAATCCTGTTATAGCTGCCCCCTGTGGGGTCAGCTGGCCGTGGTCAGGTACGTTTGATGACCATTGATTTTAACGCTGTTTTAGCATATAAAAGTACAGGTATAAATAAGCTTTCAAACACTCAGTGACTCAACCACAAGCCCACTAAATATCCTTTTGTGTGCAGTATGCCAAAATAATTGCACAGCGTAAAAAGGCAAACATGTTAATGATGAGGATAATTACGTTTACATCTGCGGTGTGATCGGTGTACTCTTTTTGGGAGGCTGGAGGTCAGCAAGTACTTTCTTGGCTTGGGGGCAGGGTCAGAAAGGAGGTTGGGTGTTACCGAAAAGGGTTTAATGTAGTGTAACTGTTATAAGGGGAAACACAGAAATTATATAGTGGGGTGTGAAGGGGACAGTCCACACAAAATGGTTAGCCGACTTTGGGGGGGGGGGGGGGGGGAGTTAGTATTCCACACAGCATGATTGTTCCACTTTAATATTGAGGGTTGGGAAGGATAACTCCACACTGAATGGCTGATCCATTTTTATATACAGTGAAAACTTGTTATAATGACACCATCTGTTCCCTTAGAAATGTGTCAGATAACTGAATATGTCAGATAAATTAATCAAACAACAAAGAAAATGAACTTTGAAGCCATTCAAACTTTCTGTCATTATAATGAATATGTCAGATATGCGAGTGTCGTTATAATGAGGTTTCACTGTACAGGGGCGTGATGAAGCATTCTACACAGAAGGGTTGGTCCACCTTTATGTTAAACGATGTGAAGGGAAACTTCACACAGGAATCATTTATTCATCCATCTTTATACAGAAGGCCATGGGGGTGGGGGGTGGGGGGAGTGTCAAGCAGGACTCCAGCTTTATCCAATTTGTGCATTTCATGCAAATTGGTGACTGAGTTCTGTGTTATAGACTGAGTCAGAGACTTAAAGGCAGTGTTATCAAATTTAATGTTTGTACCTGCTTGGATTTCACAAAATCATATTATCATTTTGAAATCTGGAACCAGGTGTGCTTGTGACTGTCTCAATGATTGCTGTGTCAGCCCCGGAGCAGGATGACAAGGCATCAAAGACACATTCAGTTCATGTGCCAATAAAAATATTCTGTAAAATCACAAAATATCAGAAAAAAAAATGCAAGTGTTGGATATTGGGTACCGCTTCCCTCTGTCCACTTGTTCCAGTACAGAAGAGTTCAGATGATCTTTGTATCACAGTTGAGTACCGATATTTCAATAACTGAGAAAATGTTTTGGTTCACGTTCACTGTGTATATACTGCTGTGACCCTAGGGTGAGTAAGTGCACTGCGCAAGTGAATAGAATCCCAATATGTGCATTTAATAGGTAACAGGTATTGTAATAGAATTTGGTCACCGTTATTATGGAAAAAAAATGAATATAAAGTATACCCATTTCACAATGAGACCTAGATTTCCAGATGTGGAACGAGGAAAAAAAAAACTTGAATGCTGGGCTTAGTGTTATGTCAAGAAAATTGATAGCATCAGCATAGAGTATTTGTGTACCTGTTTACTTCAGGTTTAGTCTTGAAATGCGATCTTTTGTGTTGAGTGCAGAGGTATTGTAGGATATAATAAATTAAGGCCGTGTGTATGTGTAGGAATTCTGACTTCATTCCAGTCCATGTGTTCAGTTTGTGTCTGAATCATGATCAGGCATGCGGTGGGAGTTTTCGCTGCCCGTACACTTTAAATATCATCATGACAACTGGAGGGGAACTAAGCCCCTCATCAGAAAAAAAAAAATTATATGTAAAGACAGGAGATTTTCGGAATCTATGTTTTGAAATCTGTTCACCACACATACGCTTGGCTTATTTGGAGCGTGAACAACAAGTTTCCTTCTCAATTGCACCAAAAGTAACAATGATATTAATGGTAAAAACAAATTTTCACTGCCTTTGATCTCTGTGATAAGTTTGTGAAGGCCTTGACTTTGTGCTTTTGGTTTATTTTGCATCATAAGACATTATTAAGCTGCACTTTTTGCTGGAGCATGACGTCGAGTCAGTTTAATGATAACTGCACTTTGATGAGCTAATTTTTGACACAGACATCCAGAGGATATTCCACCACATCACCTTCATATGCTGAAAGGTATTTTATTTCCTTTTTCATGTTGAACATTGCAAGAGTATGGGGTGTATTGAAGCTATCAGATAAGTGTATTTGTGTCACCATATTTCAGATATGTTGATCTGTCATGTGTCATCTTGGTGTGTGTTGGTTTGGTTTTTCCACAGAATGTTTTGAAAGAAAATTAGAAAAAAGATTATCAGGTTTGGGGAAAAAAAGCAGTCCTGGATTCAAACCAGGTGTGGGGACACACCCAGCAGAAGATCGTGGGAAACTTTCAAAACTATTAAAATTAGCTTCATAATCAAGGATGTTGTGATTCTGTTTTTGCAAAATTTTAGTTCAGGCACATCCTGCTGGGGTGGCAGCACTGTCTGCAGTAGATAATGATAAGCCAATATGTGGGATACCATATCAACTTGAAAGCATTTGAAATAGTAGGTTTTATTGACAGTCTACAAAAACTGAAATAGAACACAGGCATGGAAACAAAGGTAGGATGTGAGATAGTAGGGCCACTTGGCCAAATGAATCATATTTCAAGACAAATATGAGCTGTGATATAGTCAATCTCAACAGTCAATGATGGATGAGTACCAACCATGAACAGTGCTGCCCTCTAGCAGCCAGTCACAACCACACCCATGTTAATTCCATGTTGTAATCTACCATACTATACATTCTTTCAGCTGTCAATATAGTTGTAGCCTGAAATTCTATAAGAAAAAAAGGACAGTGATGTGGAGAGACTAGATGCTGCCACGTATAATGGCTACTTGAACTCTCAGCCTCTTGTAAATACAGCTGCCTCAATGAGCTGGCAATACAAGCACTGAAAAAAATGACTTTATTTTCTCATTGACAGAAAACATTTTGTTGTAAAGTTAGAGGTTACAATCAGCAGACTACAGCTTTTCTGAGTATCAGTTTTGCCAAATTGATTGAAATTATGAAGTTCATAAATTTTCTTTTTGCAAGTTTCCCGTCTTGATAAAAAAGAGACCATTAAAATAGAAGCATGGTTGAAAGTTCTCACTGCAGTCAGCTCAAACCAAAGTGGCCTGCCCACACCAGGGTAAGCTACCAAGCCAGACCTGCTGTAACCAGGAGAGGGTTGAATCGTACTGTAACCAGGGAAGGGTTACATCTTACTATAACCAGGGGAGGGTTGCATCTTGCTGTAACCAGGGGAGGGTTACATCTTACTGTAACCAGGGGAGGGTTACGTCTTACTGTAACAGGGAAGGGTTACATCTTGCTGTAACTAGGCGAGGGTTACATCTTACTGTAACCAGGGGAGGGATACATCTTACTGTAACCAGGGGAGGGTTACATTTTGCTGTAACCAGGGGAGGGTTACATCTTGCTGTAACCAGGGGAGGGTTATATCTTGTAACAAGGGGAGGGATATATCTTACTCTAACCAAAAAAAGGTTTAAATGTACAGTAATCAGGAAATTGTTAAATGATAATGTAATCAGGAAAGGGTTAAATCATACTTTAGGCAGGAAAGGGTTACATGTTACTGTTACCAACAAAATCTTACTGTAACTAGAGAAGGGTTAATATAGACTGTCTCTAGAAAGGGGTTAAATCTTATTGTAACTAGGATAGAATGAGGCAATTTAGTGCCACATATATATAAGGGTATTGTGATTATACTCTGTGTTTAGTTGATAGGAAGGATTAAGAGTGGAATGTACAATGGACTGTACAATGATGTATAGATCGAGGACCTTATATTAAATCATGGTGATAATGATAACATTATATCATGCTGGTGTAACTCCTTCACATATGGGACATATACATTTACCTGTTCAGTGTGAAGTGTTTAACTCATTTCACACTGGTCCCTAATTTCATATATATTAACCCTTCCCTGGTCAGAATAAGATCAAGTCAATAGCTCTCTCATAAGAACCCTACGCTATTAATCATTGACTTGCAGCATCCTACCACTGGGTCCCCTCACTCATTGATAAAAAATGTCTGTAAAACAAAAATGAGGCATATAACGTCTATCATTTAAAAAGGGTATACAGTGTGTGTGTATAAATATTTTATCTCTGTATGATATAAATGACATTGTCTGTTCCCTTAAAAAGGCATCAGATAAGTGATCAAGATATCATGAAAAAATCAAATGACAGGAATAATGAACTTTTTATCCCTGAAACTTGTGTTATTAAATGAATATATCAGATATTTGAGTGCACACCAGGTTTCACTGTATTATATATATATATATATATATATATATATATATATATATATATATATATATATATATATATATATATATATATATACATATATAATATGACCTGACTATAAATTTGTTTGGCTGTTTGAAGCCCAGGACTTTCTAAATTTTGAATAGAAAGTGGTAATATATCAATTTATAGGTTTAGACATACACAGTGACTGGATTGGCTATGGAGGAAAGAGAGATTGGACTGTGATATTTTTTATTTTTTTGGAGGGGGCGGGGGGAATTTGAGAACTACACCAAAGATGTGGCACTGTTGCTCCTGTTTGGACATGTGTATATATATATATATATATATATATATATATATATATATATATATATATTATCAGTTTTAGAAAAGAAGTTGTAAAATAATGCTACAATATTTACGATCCCATATGTCACTTTCATTGATGACACAACCACAGTGCTCTTTATGCATTTACATGATGATCACCCACTGTCCGGTTATTTTGAAGCAACTTGGATGCGAACAAGGGATCATCCATTACTTATGCTAAGACCAAGTGCTTAAATTACTTTTCTCACAGCATTTGTACATGGCACTGTAAGACTGGCATAAACATGATAAGAAATGTCACAATTAGGTTGTTTTCAGTAAATTATGTACCAAGGGACACGTGCAAGGATAATATTGCGTGCATGGATAATATTGCGGCCATTTCAGAACAGGTGGAGACAAACTAGTGACAAGTTTTGTTGCAACAGTTGATAAATTATAGACATTTTGGTGTGGAGTGACTAGCGCTGCTGACTGGTCCTGTGGTAGACAAGTGGAATGGTGACATGTGAACTGGGGTCCTCAACAGGTGGTCATTGTCACTAACATGGTTCAAAAAGGGTAATTTTCATCTTTCCCTTTGTAACCCCATGGGCATTCAGTTTCAAAGGGACAAGCCCCTTTTGTGCCTATGCACAGTAGTTTACGAGGCAAATCTCTTTTGTTTGTGCTTGTTAAATGATTATAGCCTCATGAAAAGATGTCCAGGTCCTTACACATTGCCACTACCCCCTCCCCCAGATAAAAGTGGAACGGTCCATGTAAATTGGCAGGTGACCACAGGTGGAACATTCCATGGTATCAACTCTCTCATGCCCGAGGGGGGGGGGGGGGTCATTCATGAATTGTTTACTTAAAGTGTTATTGCAGAAGAGTATAACTTAAAAGGTGTTGATTGGATATACTTTTGGTGGATCAGGCACACAACAGACTGACATAATGTTTATACAAAACTTTGATCTTTTGCTGCAGAGTTTAAAAAAAAGAAGCAAAAGTTGGTTTCTCAATGAGCTATCTTAAAGTGGGGTCATCGCCCCAGTGCTGTCTTCACATGGCCCAAAGTGTGATAATTTCATCTAGTTTGGTGACACAGAGCTATAACATTGCTGCGGTGTGTATCTGGGTCCTGTCTGTACCACACCAAGGAGGCTCTACCCTCCTTGACGACACCCAGGAGAGCCCACTTCTTTACCTGTTCCCCTTATCCCCGTAATGGAAATAGAGCACGGATGGGAGATTACGAAGCAAGAGATGAATTTAGGGACGAGTCAGCTGAGAAGCTCAGTGAACTGCGAAGGTCAATGACCGTTGTTGTGTGGCAGTGCAGGTCTTACAGCTGTGCCATCGTGGCACCTAGTCACACTGAAACACTGTTTTGATGAAGACTCAGTCAACATCTTTCCGCAGCTTGGGTTGGGGGGTGGCACCCATTCTATGCCTTGGAAGGCTGTTACATACCTGTCAACATTCGGGGGGGGGGGGGGGGGGGGCAAGAAATAGGGAGAATTTTTGTTTCCATGGGGGTGATTATATGTTTAACAAAGAATAAATGGATTTTTATGGGGAAGTCTGAAATTAACCAAATTTGCACGGAGAAAGATAAAAAGCAGGTCAACACACAGAAAACTCCCACCAAATGGGGGCGATTTGACAGGTATGCTGTTATCAGGACGTGTTATCTTGATAGATCCCACTACAATTCATAATATAATTATTTTTCATTACCAGGTACTGTGGACATTGAAGTGAAAACTCATTATGACACCATCTGTGCCCTAAGAAATGTGTCAGGTAGCTGAAGATGTCAGATAAATGAATCAAATAACAAAGGAAATAAACCTTTCCCCACGAAAATTTGTGTCATTATATTGAATATGTCGGATATGTGAGTGTCGTTATAATGAGGTTTCACTGTAGCTAAACATAGACGTAGATAACATTTGACCACCAGCTTAAGAGGGGAAGAGTTAAGTCATCTAACTGTGTTTCCATATCAGAGTGAAAAATCAATACTAAAAGGTTAAAGGAATGTTAGGGGTCATTAAGAAATTTAAGCAATTAGTAATTCAACCTTGTTATTAATTGATGTTGACTTTTGGGGGGTGGGGGGTGGGGGGCAAATCACAATGAAGATGTGGCTTAGTCATCAAATCAATACCTGAGCATGTAATGCTTCCTGTTATATTCCATTTAAAGGCTTATGTTGGACTGTGTATGGTTCACTGTGCCGTGTGGCCTTCATTTATACAGACTTAATTTTTGGGGGGTAGAATGGGGCTGTGTCCAAACTGGTGACAATTAAGTTTAGGCAAGTAAAAATATGTTGGGTGAGGGAGAATAAGTACGAAGTTGCAACATTCCTAACATGCACATTTTGTTTTTGTTGAGGGGGAAAAAAAAGAACGACCCTTGACACATGCGTGAAATGTCACAGTTGCATGAAGTTTTCTCGATACCTGACACATGGGAATTCCTTGCTGACAGTTCATTTGATTGGTTGTGTGAGGCCTTTCCCTGCAGTCAGAGTGTGTCACAGAGCTGTCAAATACCTGAACAATATTGTATATCTGTCTATTTACAATGGTCCTATTACCACTAAATCCCCAAAGAAAATACTTCAATTTGTATAGGTCCCATCCTGTCACCCCTCTGAACCTTAGTGAGCTGGTCCATTGTCCAGGCGTGGCTAACGCATTTGAGTGAATCAATGTTGGACAAGCCGTTAATATGAGGGGACAATGTGGGCAGTTAGTCCGCATATGCAATCTCAGGTAGAGAGATGAGCTACATCTATCTTCACTCGGGGAATGAGTCTCTTCTTTAATTTTTGACTGAGTTGCTGACAAATAGGAGTTGAAAGAGAGAGCTTACCAGCCCGCTTACAGGTCTGTGCCAGGTTGTTGAAGAAGGATACACTTCTGCAGGACATACATGGCAGACTTGTTTCCACTAGAAGTCTGCTCTAATCAGCTCACTTCTATGGGACATGGGTTTTAATTGCTACAGTTACATAACGAGAGGTGTCATGCTGATAACTCATCAACAGTTTCGTGTTAACACGAAAAGTTACCCTTTGAGGCTGAGCACTCAGATCAGCGTCCGCCTTTGAGAAAGGAAGAGCGGCCCTTCAGAAAGTGGGGCCAAGGAAACCCGTACAATTGAAGTGTTCAGCCAAGCTTGAGGATATTCATTTTGGAACAGAAGGGAGAACCCCAAAGTTACCACAAGTTGTTTGGATATGTTCACAGTGTTTTCTTAACATCCATGGATCTGCAGCAAACACCAACCATATTTGATATATTCTCACGGGAATTCTTCAATAACAATGGGCCTCATTCGCCAAGTGGTGCGTACACAAAATATTTACTTTTTCAAACATTGCATAGCTAATAACTCTACAGTATATTGATTCATAATCATCAAATAGCGAAAAGGCATCATCTCAGTAATGTGAACTGAATTTGAATGATGAACCCACAAGTTTTCAGACTACTCATGTGAGATATTTAAATGGGTTAAATGACAGTTTACTGGGCCATGGTACAGTCAGCCTTTACGAGGATCAACATAAAACTTTATATGTTTTCATCAACAGTTTACTGTGGGTGTAAACTTTCCCATGCCATTAAATATTCACAACCTTTTTTTTTTCTTTTTTCGTTTTTTTTTTTTTATTGGGTGGATACAATTTGGAAATTATTATAATGGGAAGTTCTGGTATATTTGCATTGAAAAAAAAATTGCATATGATGTTGGAAAGATGAAAAAGTGGGAAAGCAGAGATTTTTGGGGGGGAGGGGTTACAGTTGAAGAAAAGTTTTTACAGAATTGAAAGCAGTATGGTGTGCAAGACAAACCATTGTCAGATCATGTGACAGCGGAGAGAAAACTCCCAGCACTCCGGCTTTAAAAACAACTTAAACAAGAGGTTAAAAGGTTGAAACTGGATTTTGTCACAGGTGGATCTGGTATTGTCTGATGATAAAGCAAACGACAAAAAAAAAGAAAAAAAGCCACTCACACACAAACTCATGAAAACCTGATAAAGTCCTATGTGTATTTGCAGAAGGAAAATGGTCGACTACAGTAGACCCCCTTGTAAGGTCTGTCCAAATGTAGTCAATGGGAGGTCTTATGAGATAGGTGGCCGTGCCAGTGGGGGAAATATTACTGTAAATGCCATGCTTTCTGCATGAGAAGGTGGCTTGCTATGAGGGTCTGGCCTCTGGTCAGGGGGGCTATAAGACGGGGCCTCTGTATAGATATTTTGAAAGATTATTTTAGAGCTCTATTTTTTTTTTTTTTTTTTTTTTTTTTTTCAGGAAAACTTTGTTATATTTTGAAGCATCTAATCTGTGACAGAAATAGGTGATATAATATGATGTGACATTGATGTCCATAGAATTTATCATTTAATTTGGATAAGACAATGTTGAAACAAAATTTTCCAGTGCAAATGAAGTCAGCTGCATGACTGAGTGTGTCCACTAAATATTAAGCTTACTCAGTCAACGGTGGTTGTGGTCATTGCCTTTGAGTCAGTCACACAGCACGACCTGCCAGGCAGTGCAAAAACCACTGAGCTTTGTATTAAAACATGTAGACGAGTCAAAGCCTGTCATGTCTGCAGAGCTACTGACACTACCTTTAAGCCAGGTGTGTTGGTACTTCAATGAAAGTTTGCTTTATGGGGAATTTGATTATGCGAGTCCCACGTCATTTGACTAGAATACTAGAAGATGCCATGAATTATTTAATCCGATGATGTAAATTTGTATCCATAAGTCTGTGTGAACCTGACTCATGCGTCACGTCACAGAGAGACTCATTCTACATATATGTGGTCATGAATTATTGGTCACATCAAAGGATACAGACAAGGTGTCATGTAGATTACCTCTTTTATCTCTGTTTTTGACTGCGTGAGCAGTTTTCCTTGTACATTGGGTGTAATCTTGATGATGAAAGCTTCTGAACTCACAAAATGTAGGCATTAATTGGTACATGTACATGAATGAAAGGTTTTTTTATGGGAGATTGAATCTAGAATCGTTTTAGCATGTCATACAAGAACAGCTGTGGTTTAACAATCATTGGCAGTGAGAGAGAACATTTAAACTTTCGATTGTCCCATCTTTCTGTACATTTGACCCTGACCCTAACAGAGCACCCTCTATGCTTCATTTCTTTAATGATCTTTCATCTTTTTATGTATATTTTTACTTTATTTTATTGTGTTCTTTTATTTTTTATTAATCATTTGTTTGTCTGTTTGTGTGCTTCTTTGTTTATTTATTCATTTCTATGTCTTTTGGAACTGTGGACAAAACCATGATTAGAATTTTGGTTTAATATTTTGAGCTTTTATTTATCAGGAGAATAAATCATTTATTATCACCTGAATTTGACACGGACAGATTTTCATGGGCATACTTCTAAAATCTGCAAGACTATGTACATGTTTGTCTTTCAGTGATTGACATCTAAAATCACATAAATTCAACTTAAGCTCTTCAAAATGTTGAAAACAACTGTTTTGTCCAAGTTTAATGGAGACTTCAATTTGAGTTAAATTGTCATTGTAAGCTTGCTAGAATTGTATACACATACATATGGATATATGCTGAGCAGCATTGCCTCATTGTCCAGATGTCTAAACTTTGATGAGTCTCACGGGATCTAGTTTTTTTGCTCAGATTAATTATGTGCCATTGTCTGTTGTTTTCAATTGTAATGCTTCCTACTTTTGGTGATAATGTAAAGTAGATTGACAGTTTGCTGATGGATACAAAGTTTTGAATCTTACTTCTTGTCTCACAAAATGACAAAAACAGTGAGGGAAAGTGTATGTGCTGTTTTCAATCAAGACTTGCATGCACTAACATTGCTTGCAAAACATAAGGCAGAAGTTGCAAATAAAGAAAAATGTATAAGTTGAAAAACAGTTAAGGTATTTTGGCAAAGCAAGGCCAGTTGTGTTTTATCAATCAGTTTCTTGATAGGAGTGCTGAGTATAGTATACGCAGGCCAGCCTCATAGCCAAAATCTGATGAAGAAATGGAATGGAGTATAGACCACTCAAGGAGGTAGCCTGACTTGACTTGTCTTTATAATTATCCCTAAGTCAACAGCTTTCATTGGCTTGTTGTCATGGAAAGCTGTTGACCTGGGCCATTGTTATGGTCAATGGAACTCTAGACATGCTGCCACTTGAACCAAAGCTTGCTTTACAAGAAATACAAATCTTGTATCGTTTTGTCAATTCAGAACAAATGGGTTTTGTCAAATTGGCAACAAAATAGCGAACTGTTCCAGTGGCAACTGTAACTAAAGTCAAACTACTTAAAACAAACTGCTCTGAATTATAATAAGGGTGCTTGATTCAGGCTCTTTGTAAAAAGACCTTTCATGCAAGTACCAGCATGCCTGTAGTTACATAGAATATGATGGTCCAGGTCAACAGCTTTCCTTGGTGCACTTTGGGCATATTGTGGCCAAAGTACAACAAGGAAAGCTGGTGACTGAGTCAAAAATGTGGCAATGAAGGGGTTGAAATACAAATGCAGATGATCACCACACAAAAACATTGCGTTTTTTGTACGAGCAACATACATATATACTTCAAGACGCTAAAACATATAGATCATGTCTGGATATGACACAATGTAATATTTAAGTATGTTGGCCAGTAAATATTTTTTTTTTTTTTTTTTTACAAAAAGGAAGACCATAATTTCAATTGATGCCAACTTTATCTCAAATGCTTTTTCAGAACAACTGAGAATTTTGAAATTATACTTCCTGGACTGCGAAGTTGAAATCATGTTGGCATTTTTCGTTGCTCTCAGACTTAAATTCTTGTGAAAATCACAAGCGTGATTACCATGGCTACAGGCCAAGCAAATGCACTTTTGCTTGTTCTTGATTGCACATCAACTTCGGGAAGAGTAGCAGAAATATTTTGGACTAGTTTGTGGAATTTTGTCAAATAGCTGTGAATGTTGTACCCAGCCAAAAGGTTTGTTTTTGTGGAATTCACCTGTGGCTATGTACATATACGCTTGCAGCTACGACTTGTTATCTGTGTCAACCTGCACAGCTCCAGGTCCGAAAAGACTGCAAATTATTATTGTCGTGATATTTTTGTCAAAAGACACAGACATTTCTGTCATTCGACTTCATTCACAAGTATTACACAATGATACTAAATTCTTCGAAGGCAAATGAAGGCCAATCACGGGTGTGCCTTGTACACCTGTGTGGAATTCTCACAGATATACCTGTTACAGCACTCGTCTCTGTCAGGTCCTTGTGACAAGGTGGATTTTTGGTATGACATGGTCACAGGTCCATTGGGTCCAACTGTACCACTTTTTATATTATTTCAATGTTAGATATCCTCTTGCTAAAAGGCATGTTTGCAATAATGTTGTCCACCCAATGGAACCCATGCACTATCACTGTCATGTTGTGGGAACAACTTTCATGTTGTGGGAGCAACTGTCATATTGTGGGAGCAACTGTCATGTCATGGGAGCAACTGTCATATTGTGGGAGCAACAGTCATGTTGCGGGAGTAACTGTCATGTCACGGGAGCAACAGTTATGTTGTGGGAACAACTGTCATATTGTGGGAGCAAAGGTCATGTTGTGGGAGCAACTGTCATATTGTGGGAGCAAAAGTCATGTTGTGGGAGCACTGCTGAATAAAACACAGACTTCAGTTTGTTATTAGTGGAGTTTGACAACCAGAATGTGGTAAAGGTCTTAAAATTTTGAGTTGCTTATAGTTAGAGCACAGAAAGTGGAGCAAGACATGTTGATTTAGGGGCCACCCTGTGCCTCAATTCTTTAATAAAATATGTTTAAACCACAGCAAGTGGAGCAATGATGTCACAAAAAGTACTGCACAAGACAAATAATTTGGGTCATTGAGCAAGTTCCATCCAGGCATAAACTCATGCGGTGATGATATTTGGAGTTTGTGGTTCATTTACTCCCAGGTTAAACATTTGTCCTTGTTCAGTGTTTTGTTTAGGTCATCTGTACGTGTGACGTGATGCATCCTGCCGATTCCTTTATTAAATCTTCACAGAATCACAAACCTCCATTAAGATTTGCCCTCATCAATTAGCCTGGCCACTCTGCCAATCGACATTATGTAAGCATTTACTAACCCTTTTCCCTTTCAACTGAGTTTTCAGTCGAAAGCTTTCCATGGCATGGCTTGGTTGTTTGAGCATCTGACACAAAAGTCAAGGAAAGCTATTGATCAGTGTATGCTTTAGCGTTAGGTCTGTCACTAAGTTCTCGTTGAAAATATCTTCAGTTAACAGGAAAGTTCAGAATAAACCATTAAAGCAGGTAACATTTGGCATCTGACACTCCTGACCCTTTCAGCTGTGAGGGGTTAATGTTAGGTCCATACTCCATATATTCTGCCTTGGCAAATGGAAACAAAATCTCATAATATTTTCAGCATTTGGAGCCAACTTCATGAATTGTTGGTATTTATTTCTGATAGTGGCGTAAATGTAAGGCTGCCAGAGGCAGTTTTTCAGCAGGGAGGGAGTTGCACAGCTGCGTTGGTTATTAACATTTTCGGGGAGGGAGGGGGGGGGGATGGTTGGTAAAGATGTGCAACTGGCCTACTGTGATGGAGATCCACTATACACATATTAACCCTTACCTGGCCAGAGTCAGATTGAGTTGATCGCGTTCCTTGGTGTGGGTTGGGTACATCAGTTAAAGTCAAACGGCAAAGCCGAGGGCAATTTACTTCTCAGCGCTTTTTTACAACTTGAGGGGGCCAGGGTTTTAAATTTTGGGTGGGGGGTAAATTTGGTGCAAGTTACTTCAGGATCACAGGGCAAAAAAGGAGTTGGTCAAATTTCTGGGTCACTGTGATCTCAGTGAAACATAAAGTGAACATTATAAATTAAAAACACTATGTACAGTATTCTTGATTTTTCATAAAAGCCAATTTTATGACATCAGATGCATGCTTATGATTTTAGCGGGAAAAACTTGTATACGATACATCAGGATTAGGTCCCTTTGGGTTTACGAAATTTAAGTGAACATGAAATACTTATTCCTCATGTGACAAAAGTGGAAAATATGATCATTGCATTTGGGTCAATAATTCCTTAACTTCAGGCATCCCTGCCATTAGAGACCAACCTCTTTTCAGAGACCACTTTGCAAAGGTCCAAATCATGCTATACGAGTCCATTGTCAGATACCACTATTGATGAGAGAACTCATTTATTTCAGCCAATCAATACAGTGATGTTATCAGTATGAAGATACATAATTATATATATCGATGTAGCTAGGGTGACTGCTATTAAGACAAATACATGTTGCTCTCATAGGAGCCACTCGTAAGCCTCAAACAATTGAAACCATGTAGATGGCAATTACTTAAACCATGAATGTCGAAGGAAACTTAAGATATAATTCAAATTACACACACAGTATGGGTGGGAAATACAATTATTGATGATTTTGACAAACATAGCCGTTATATATGTACTACAACTATGTTGATAATTATTCAAAAATAACTTTTAATATACAGCAAAAAATCTATTAAAATATGAGTGTATTTATTCTGTAGCATATAACTATCTGTTTGATTCACTACAATTAGAATGTCAAAGATGAAACTTTGTTTTGCCAAGATGACAACAGGGTCAGTCATTGATTGTATAAGGATTACTGAGACGTGAACTTGTTTCGATTGATTTTGGAGTCATCAGGCATCAATGTGTCTGAGAGTTCAAGGCTTTAACCATTTGCTGCTCAAATCACCCAAAAGTGCTCAGATATGACTTGTCATCTGCTTTTATGTTTCCATTGTAATCAGAATAACCCTTAAAGTGCTGATATGGTTTGTGCGCATTGTGTGCAAAGTGTCCCGAGGAAAGCTGTTGACTAAGACTACTTTTTGCTTTAGACCAGGCTTGCTGGTATTTGAATGAAAGGTATCTTTATAATGAATTTGAATCTTTTAACCATCGTATGTTTAATGGTAATAAGAAAACGACTATAGCCATGATTAGCACTTTAAGTGTTAATAGAATATATTTTAACTGATAAACTTATATAGAGTAAGAGACTTCAGGTCAACAGCTTTCCGTCTTGAAAGTTGGGCACATCGGACAAAACTTATTTACTTGGCGCTGTTATCACCAGAAAAAGGTTAAAACAACTCATATTAATATTTTGAAAAGGTATGACACAAACCAGGAACTAACTTGTTTTGAGAATCATCGCATATAAATGTACATGAGTGCCAGTCTAAATGTATGTCATCAGACAGGTGTTTTCATGACAGAGATGTTTACCATTGTGAAATAATAGCATTCCAATCAGATAACAGGGAATCCAATTCATGTGTTAAGTCAATAGCTTGTGTGTTTACAGCCTCGTAGATTGATGCACTTGCTTTAATGCTTTAGTACTTAAGATACAACACAGCCAAAATATATTAGATACTCTGTCGGGGATTTCTGAAAAGACGGAGGTGAGTTGGTGCTGTGTTTGCCTGCTTGGAAGGCCTTACGCCTGCTGTTTTTGTAGTTTCAACAAATGGTTGAAGGCCGACTGCTTCTCCTTGATTTCCATCTTCCTCTGTTATACCTTTATGCAAAAACCCTGTTACACACTATATGTAGAAGGGGGTAAATGGGTTTTGCATACTGGGGTACTAGACATTTTTATTTACCATACTTGTGTGCTGGAAGCCCCTTTAAAATTCTGCATCTTATACCGGCCATCATGTAACTCTTTCCGTGCCAATCACGTCTCAAGTTGATCTACTTGAGTCAAATTAGTCTGAAATATAAATAGGAACCCCGATTTGTATTCCTCAGAAAAAGGCCTTCCATTCAAGTGCCAGTATGTATATAGTTCCTAAGAGAATATCCTAGGTCAACAGCTTTTCTCAAGATGCATTAATGGGCCCAATGTGTGATGAGAAAAGCTGTTGATTCAGTCCAAAATTTGGCACTGAAAGAGTTAAACTTCTGTACCTTGTACTGAGCAAATGTTTTACCTGTACCAGCATAATGGGATCTATACTTAACCTCCTTCTGTTAGTCACAGCTTCTGTCAGTGGTTTTAAGTGCAGTGCTTCATATTGTAAGTGCCTCTTGAGATCCATAGTGCTTACCCAGTTTACAGAGAGAGAGAGAGAGAGAGAGAGAGAGAGAGAGAGAGAGAGAGAGAGAGAGAGAGAGAGAGAGGAGAGAGAGAGAGAGAGAGAGAGAGAGAGAGAGAGAGAGAGAGAGAGAGAGAGAGAGAGAGAGAGAGAGAGAGAGAGAGAGAGAGAGAGAGAGAGAGAGAGAGAGAGAGAGAGAGAGAGAGAGAGAGAGAGAGAGAGAGAGAGTTATAACTAATTTTACAAATAACTCTGACTTCAAAACTAAGAAATTGACATTTGATCCCCAAGCAAAACAAAAATATTCACAAGCTCCACGTTGACTTTTGCCTATGTTGGTATCTCATAAAAAAGTGAACCCCCCATTCAAGGCAGACAGAGTAAACAGCTGCCCTTGCTGCAGGTTGGGCATATAGAGCCCTACCCCACCAAGAAGCCTCAGTGACCTATGACCTGTACTCATGATGGGTCTTAATTGTCTACAATTCTCAGCGAAAAAAAAATGGTTTCAATTGTCGTAAAATTTAATTAAAAAGAGGAAAGCAGACCTTAATTTTCAGTCAGGCACTTTTGGGCCAATATGAATAGGGTATGAAAGGGTTAAACCAGAGGAGATAAGAACATAAAGGCCTCGACAAGTGAAGTCTTTCCGTTTGTGAAATACAAACAAAACTGTGATGAATGACCTTATAAGACCATAATGACAGACCGTGAGAATCTTAGACTGTCTGCCTTATATTTTCTGTGTGTTTTCTAAAGGATCTATAGAGTGTATCATATCAAATGCGTGATCAAAAAATACATCGCAGTAACTTTTAAAGTGATATTTTTTGGTCAAAAACTTTCTTGTTACAATACATGTGTGTGTATATATACACAGTAAGTACATACAGATGTTTCCCCAGGAATTTTTTTACTTAAAGATTCGCCTGTTCAGGGTTGGAGTACACCCAAAAATCTGTCAAGTGAGATGATCAGCACAAGACGCAATTTGATACAACAGTTGAGTATAGAGCCACACCCTGTAGAGAGTTACATGTGCTATGGACAATTTCCACAAAAATAAAGAAAATTGAAGCATAGTATGTCACAGTTTTGCTGCACATTATGTACAAGTATCTTTATAAGAAAAGAACTTTTGGTATGTACAATACGCTAACCCAAAATTATCTAACAACCATATATACAAATAATCTTCTGTTAATTGTGCAGATGTCAAAAGCTCTACCATGAAATTGGAAACGTGCCCTGGAGAGTCACGTAGAGCAGGCGCAACTGAAGACAAAAAAAAATTTGCAATGTTCTTGCACAAACAAGTTACTGGTTTGAGGTTTTGACACAGCAGTTGAAAGAAAAAAATGAGGGCTCATTGGGCGAGGGTTATTATGACATGCTGTGAGAATGGTGAGCCTGTCAGATGACTATAATATATGGAGGGATGTGTGGTGGTAAACCTGGCCGCCGACAGTGGGAATCTGTTCAAGCCAGGTAAAAATGCAGGAAATTATATGTCAGGCCGCAAGACAGCTTGCCTGCAAGGCAGACGTATGCTGCTCAGAGACAAAAAATGGTCGGATGCACAGGCCTTGATATTTGGAATGGGGTACGGGGGTTCCCATATGATGGTACCTGCAATATATTTACCATAGTACAAGCTGGAGGGGGGGGGGGAGAGGAGGGGAACATTCAGAAATATTGGTTGGTACAAAGACAGGAATATTACTGGACTTCCAGTACATAAGTACAGTTATTAAACATACCCAGTATGCCAGTATGGCAGACCCCTTTACCCCCTCTATTTGAGTTAAGCTCAGCTGAGGTGCTCATAACTTTCCTAAATAGGAGACATATGAGGAATCAGGCAACAAATATGAGTCCACTATAGTTTATGGTAGTAGCCCCAGTTTTTGTAAAAGGTCTGATGGGGTGAGTGGGTAACATTTAGTTTTTGTGACCCTGTCACAGAGCCTACAAGTCTCCTGCCTCGGTGGGAGATCTCCCGCTTTTTCGTACTTATTTTACAAAGTGTCCTGCTCTTTATATAAAATGTTTCCCCTTTTTTGTAAAATTTAAAAAAAAGTATCATTATTCCATCAGTGGCTGTAAAGTTGTACTGTTTTGCCGTGTTGTTGTACTATACACGTGGAGAGGATGGGTATGATGGTGTCTAAAATGTTTCAAAATGCAGGAAATGCAGGTGCAAACTTCAAATTTTTCCTTGGGGAGCATACCCTCAGACCCCCCCCCGACCCCCCCCCCCCCCCCCCCAGGCTATTCTTTGCGCCTTCAACGCTTGCCCTCCCACTTTTCAGCACCTGCAGGAGGAAGATCTGTCTTTTAACATAGGCCAGCTTGGAGGCTCTGCTGTCATGTACTGTTCTACATTTCACCTTTGTCTTTCTGTAAGTTAAATTTGTCTGTATAGAGAAGTAATAACCTGCTGTCTGTAACCATCACTTCTACCAAGCAAAAAAAAAAACACACATGCAGGTGACGACCAGTTAAAACTTGGAACCAAACCTGTGTACTTTATACGTCATATTCAATTTTCTGTAGGAATGTCATGTCACGGATAAAATGTTAAACTATAAGGAGGCATATAGTGATCAGAATCTAAGTAAACATTGCATTTTAATGGTGCATCAGATATCTCACAGCAACTGAGATGCACCCCACTGGGAAAATGACTGTCCTTATCAGATAAACAAACACAAGGGAATACAACAAAGATATTATCTATGCTTTTGTTGGCCTTTGAAGTACATGGGGTACGAGTAAGACAATTGGTATAGTGAAATCTTATTATAATGACAACATCAATTCCTTGCAAAATATGTCTGATACTGTGAATTGCTTTATTTTCGTACTTATAAATTTTCATGTTTTTTGTATTTTGACATTTTACTGTAGTTTTAGTTTCACTGTTTTGGACATAATTCTCCTTCAAACAATGTTGAAATACTATTTCACTGTGTTTTAATTTTCGTGGTTTTGTGCCATCAGCAAAATAAGTGAAAATAAAAATACAGTGAAATTAAAGCAATTTACATACAGTACATGAATATGTCTGATAAAGGAGTCAAATTACAAAGGAGTTTTATTTGACTTGAGGTGGCCCAAAACTTGTGTGATTCATAATAAGTGCATATGTCAGATATCTGAGTGTACTGAAGTGATGACCAATATGCTGTCAGTGGTGATGATGATTGTGATTAAAATTATCATTGTTGTCAACCTCATCACTGTCATGCTTGGTAAATCAGTCTGTATGCATAGTACCAAGGCCTCCACTGTCAAAACCGCTTAGAGCCGAAACATCATCCATCTTGACAGAAATGTTTCTAAGGACAAAGTATGAAATATGTCCGATGTGGCACAAAGATAAAAATGACCATCAGAAGGCGCTGTACTGGGACACACAATCGTAATGGTAAAGGCAGGCCTTATCACTGCTAAGTACAGTTGTGTAATGTCAGACATTGGAGGGGCCCAGGTATCTGTCATCTAACTCGCAGGTAATCAAATTACCTCCAATTGTGTATCTGATCTATTTCTGTTCCAGTTCAGGAAGGAGCCATTTGTGAGGTTGTGTAATGGTTCTACATGATTGCATCAGTCCTTTCAGGCTGGGGACTGGTCACTCTTTACATTAGGGTAGGACTTGGCTGTGAACTGCTATACACTCCTTTGTCAGATCCAGTCAATAGTATACTTTCGTATGCCGTGCCATTTATCTCCCACATCTGCCTGAGGACTTAAGCGTTACTGTATATAGAGGTATATTTCAGACTTTTTTTAACTTATATTTAAGTTATATAACACTTATGTGCAAAATTAACCATTTGCCCATGGAACTAAAACTGAGTCTACACTTCAGTGGAGGCTGACAAGGTGCTGAGCTACCAGCTACTTACTAACACAACATTTAATAAATTTTAATTAACTCATTCCATACTATGGTCACAGGCCTTGGTCAGTGGTTCATATAAAGAGCTTTGGTTCAAGTACCAACATGCCTATAGTCTTAAGTCAGTGGTTCTGGCACTGCCTGGCAAGTCATGCTGCAGCTGCCGCAAGGGCAGAACCACTGACCAAAGGCCTGTGACCATAGTATGGAATGAGTTAACGCAAAATTTAACCCTTTCAGTGCCAAATCTTGGACTGAGTCAACAGCTTTTCTCGGCATGCAATGGGCGCAATGTGCCCAATGGGTGCCGAGAAAACCTGTTGACCTGGGGTATTCTCTCTGGAACTACAGGCATACTGGTACTTGAATAAAAGGTCTTTTTAGGAGGAATATATGAATCTGGGATCCTAATGATAATTCAGACTTGTCTGACTTAAGTAGATTGACTTTAGACGTGATTGGCACTGAAAAGATGATCTACATAGTACTTAACAGGAAATATAAGTAAAAATAGAGAAGCAGCTGAAAACTGACATGGAGACACTTCATTGTGACTAGAGCAGAAAAGGGTTAATATTGGTATGAAAGATGCAGAAGGGACCTAGCCCGAATGTACCTGAGGTCAGATCAATGAACTTTTCCTGGATTTTTTTTTTTCAAGAGACACACACACACACACACACACACACACACACACACACACACACACACACACACACACAAAGAATAATTATTCTGTCAGAAAATCAGCCACTTGATTAATAGTTTAGGTTAAGTCTAAATATAAGACTTGCAGTAACCAACTCCTGTCTCTAAGCAAGGAGGCTATAATAGCCTTCCTGCTTTAACTCACATACTCTGCCCAACCCTTGAAAATCGAAAATTAGCTTATGATATTTCATCATTTATGGTTTTTTTTTTTTTTTCAGCAAATGAAAATAAACATAGAAGGATTTTGTAGAAGGTTAAGGGTAATTCACAAATCTTTAATGTCAACATTGTGTACAAACATCTACGTCTGGTGCCTTTGCATACATCATGTACTGTTTGGTACAGAGAAAGCTCTACTGAGATTTTGACATGTTCAATAAGACACAAAAAGATGTTACAAGATATAATCAGTTCCCAGTGGTAAGAACAAAACTGGCGCAACATCAATTTTGGTACACAATTTTCATACTGCAGCATGTAGTGTCTTGACAGTTATATTCTAACTGACTATTTCAGTCAAACCATTTCATAAAAATAAATAAATAAATAAATAAATAAATAAATAAATAAATAAATAAATAAATAAATAAATAGATAAATAAATAGATAAATGAATAAATGAATAAATAAATAAATAAATAAACAAACAAACAAAGAAACAAACAAACAAACAAACAAATAAATAAATAGTAAGTAAATAAGTGAGTGAATGAATGAATGAAAGAAAGAAAGAAAGAAAGAAAGAAAGAAAGAAAGAAAGAAAGAAAGAAAGAAAGAAAGAAAGAAAGAAAGAAAGAAAGAGAAATGAAAAACTAAGGAGAGTCAGAATGATGGGTTTATGCAGGACTATCACCCCACAAGGACCGAATTCACTCAAGTATCCATTAGGAAACATTTTTTTACTGCACTTTAATTGTGAAGAAACTGCTTCTGCTCACTATACAACTGCATATATTGGTAAGATGTCTACCACAATCAACCCAAGGTCTTTCATCAACTTGTCTGTCCCAAGATGGTCCTTAGTTTGGGCAACCAAGAATGCAAGAGAGAGAAAATCGCTGACTCATGTCAGCTGATACATGTACGACGGTTATTATTATTATTATTATTTTTTGTGTGTGTGTTGCTCATAGGCGTGGATCCAGTAGGTGTTCAGGTGTATCCTCAATCCTTGTCTGGAGAAAAAAAAAGTTTCCGTGCTTTTTCTCTTCAATTGGCCACAAATTTGATAAAAATTCATGGTGCAAGGTAGTGAAAATAAGTCTTTCTGGTGCCAGGAAAAGTCGACAAAGAGGGCCAGAGAAATGTTTAAATTTAGGAGTTGCTGGCAGCTCTCTGCCCCCCACCCCACCACACCCATCCCCAAGGGCTTGGACTGATATGCCACACCAATACCCCAACCTAAAGCAGTCCCTACCCAAGAAATGCATAGATCTGCCCCTGCCTGGCCTGTCAGGTATGAGTCATGCCCCGCTGGCCCCACCAGCAGCTGTGGTATGACTTTTGGTGCAACTAGTACAAGAAGATGAACTTCACGACATTTTCTTCGTGATACCTAAATGAACTTTCATTTTGGGAGAATTTGTACTCTCCTCAAAAAACAAAACAAAACAAAACAAAAAAAACTAGGTAAATTATACAGGAAAAATTGGGTTTTAAAGGGGTTAAAATCTTAATTACAGGTTTTGTATTCACCTGATTGATAGCCAAGCAGGAAACATTGGAAGTCCCCAGCCAGTGAACGGCTGCCTCGATGAGGAGATATCAGCTTCCATATTTGACCACGCTGACAGATACAGTGAAATATGACTTGACTTTGTTATCTCAAATCAGGGACATTTTGTAAATCAGGATATGTGTCATGATTTCTTCTGTACTAACTTACCTACATGTTTGCAGCTAAAGCTGTCATCTTGGACACGCAGGAAGGGCTTGAATGAAGGTCACCCGTAGTTATATATGGCCTGGTGCAAAACCTAAGAGATGAAAATGTAGATCTGTAACTCATCTTGTGTGCCTTCAAACTGGAGCGTGTCAAGATCATATCTCGATGAAACGCTTGAGAAATATTTGAGATCCTGCTAGAAAGGCTCTGAGCTCATGAACTTTCGTGTTTGAACAATTTGTAGAAATGACTAATCAAAGTAACAAACAAAACAGAATGTGTATATATACATATATATATATATACAGTAAAAAAAAAAAAATTATATATATATATAGTAAAACCTCTCTAACCGAACACCTCCGTATACCGAACACTTCTCTAAACTAAACACCATTTCTTGGTCCCAAATATATACTTTCAGTGCTATCAAACCTCCCTATACTGAACAACTCACTGTACTGAACACTTTTTTTTTGGTCCCAAGGGTGTTCGGTATAGGGAGGTTTTACTGTATATATCTAAAAATTCCCCCTATAAGGGTATATTTTCCCCTTTAATACATACATATGAAATCATGGCTTTGATCATTTTCTGTACTTTTTCGACAACTCCCTGCTATCTGTGAAGCAAGTACATTTTTTTGGGGGGGGGGTATATTCACTTTTTCATTGTCAATTTGAAGCTGGGTCAAAAGCGTTCCCCGTACACTTCAGGTGCAATATGGATGAGGTATGCACTGCTGATCTGTCCCATTCTGTCTGTTTTATTTACACATGTAGGCATGTTGGACATTGAAGGAAAGGTCTTTTAATGAGGGACTCGAGTGTACAATCAGTAAAATAATTCAGATGCATAGGTGCAAACTATCTGGTAATAAGCACAGAGAGAGCAAACATCATGACCTTACGGTACAGTCAGATTGACAGTTATACTTCACTGAACATTCCTGGAATTACATCTGTATCAATCATACAATAATTAGAATTTATATTTGACATCTCTCATTTGAAATGTACACACATGTTCATGTAGTCAATTACTGGCCAGAAAGTTTGACAACTATCTGTTGACAGGATGTGTATTAAGAGAGAATTGTGGTATGGGGGGAAGTTACACTCCCTAGTCCAGACATTTGGTTGGTCCACTATTAGAGACTCTAAGTTTGTGTAAAATCCTGGACTGACCCACTTGGTATGTTAATTAGCTGAGGCAGCAGGTCTGTATTCAGTGTTGATAGCACCAGCAGCACATGCTTTCATTATGTTTCATTTTTTTCTTTTTTTCATGTAAAGAGCAAGTATTTTGTGATACTGAACTTTATGTTAGTTTGCCTTTGATGTATATCAAGACTGCACAAGAACCTAAAACACAGAGGTATGCATAAAGTGGGGTACGGTTTACCATTGCACTTGGACTGGTTGCCTGAACACACCTTTTGGCTGTGAGGCTATACCACCAGTTACATTTTGTGACATAGTATAGCCCAGATCTCTAGAAAATGGAACATTAACCCCTCAATGTCTAGAAAATAGAACATTAACCCCGCCATGCCTAGACAATAGAACATTAACCCCACCATGCCTGGAAAATGGAACATTAACCCTCCATGCCTAGAAAATATAACAGTAATCCTACCATGCCTTGAACAAGACTGCATAGATACAGTGTAGCTTTTTTTTGGGGGGTGGGGGGGGGAGTGATTGGAGCATCCAAACCTGCAGAAAGTAGAATTGTTAGTGACCTGAGGCATGAGTCCCAAGGCCTCTGGCGCAGTATTTTCATCTATTCTGTTTTTGGTTATGTGCCATCTAAGCAACAGAAAATTCTTAAGAGAAACAACATTTGCTTGGGTATGTTTTTGGGAAGTTCAAGCAGCACAGAGTTAAACAGAGGAAGCCAACAATAGATTCCATTGTTGTGTATTTTTTTCTGTTCATGAACACAATTCATATGGCAAAAAACAGGGAGATTTTCAAAGTGGCAAGTTTAGATATAAAACGACGGAAAAGTGTCACAGTGAGCGAGGAATGCTGCTATGTTTACACTGGCAGGAAATCAACAGAGCAGTTCATACCATGACAGGTCCTTTTTTTTTTTAAACATTCTAAATTGCAGATTGGAGAATTCATCCGAGATAAGGCAATTTCCATGTGACCCCCCCCCCCCCCCAAAAAAAAAAGAAAAAAAAAAATGGACAAGAAAGAAAGTTACATCTCATGCGGAAAAAAACCCTGGAGAATGAATAGATATGAATAAAAATTCTCTGTACAAATATCGAGCTGGAATTATTGTAATTCCTGGGTCACCATGGGTCAGGTACTTGTAACTTTGTATTCACTTGAACAGTTTTTTCTCACCTGTAATGAGAGTGTTCACGATGATGGCTGGTTCCTGTCAAATCGTGCAAGTCACAAATTTTGGGACACCTGTCTGGAAACTGGTTTTCTATTTATATCATCCATTTTTTTTTTTTACCATATTCCCAAGCAGAAATTATTGCAGATAAGAGCATCAAACTTTCAGCAATAGTGAAAAAATACATCCTTTATGTGTCCTTCCTTGACCTGCCAGTGTCAAATTTGTATCATGAATTTTGAAGCTTGAAAAAAATGATATCCCGGGAACAGTTTGATCAGTTCCGTTCCATTATAATGTTTTGGACCGGGTGACCTTATCTGGAAAATGTTGTCCATGTAATATTTACAGGTATATTTTCAGATCAACTAAATTGCCTTTCATAATGTTGGTACTTTGTTCTAGATGTGCTGAATATTTAACTTATTTTAACGAAGGTAAATTCCCTCAACTTATCCAGGGTATCTGCTATCAATGGATCAGGTCCCTAGGTGCCCAGTGCTACCTTTTCATTGCCCTCTGACCTTTGTCAGAGACCTCTGCTGTATGTGACTCCCTTCAACTCTTTAAGTGCCAAATTTTGGACTGAGTCAACAGCTTTTCTTGGCATGCATTGGGCGCAATGCGCCAAATGCAAAAAAAAAGCTGTTGACCTGGGACACTTTCTCTGGAACTAGAGGCATGCTAGTACTTGAATGAAAGGTCTTTTTACGAGGAATACGAATCTGAGATCTTAATGATAATTCAAACTAGTTTGACTTTAGTAGATCAACTTTAGATGTGATTGGCACTAAACGAGTTAATTGATGGCAGTTGGAGCATGGCAGCTCCCAAATGAAAACTGTTTATGTTCACTTGTGCACAAAAAAATATCTTTAGTCCTGAACATCAGATGTTCAGACTAATGTCCACTTAATTCTCTCAGTGCCAAATGGGACCTAAATCCAACATCAGTCAAACCTCCCTATACCGAGCACCCTTGGGACCAGAAAAAAGTGTTCGGTATAGTGAGGTGTTCGGTATAGGGAGGTTTGCTTACATTGGAAGTATATATTTGGGACTGAGAAATGGTGTTCAGTATAGAGAGGTGTTTGGTATACAGAGGTGTTCGGTTAGAGAGGTTTTACTGTACTTAAAACAAACTGCTCTGAATTGTTTCGGGTGCTTGGTTCAGACTTGTGAAAAGACCTTTCATAAAGAACCAAATTGCCTGTTATTTCATAGGATATAAGAGTCCAGGTCAACAGCTTTCCTTGGGACACAATGCATACAAAGTATGCCAAGGACAGCTGTTGACTCAGTCGAAAATGTGGTCATAAAAGGGTGAATTAGGGTCATGTCTTCATGTGCAGTGGAACCTCTCTTAAAAAATGGTGGTCTGTCATCTGGTACATAGGAGGTAAAATAATCATACCATGCTGAGTACCAGGCAAATATGGTCCTTACAGGCAGGTGGTCTTTTATTGGAGTGGTCTCTTCAGATAAAGACCACAGTGAAAACAATCTATTAAAAAAAAAAAAAATTAAAATCCTGTTTTGTAGAAATGTTTGTCATATATGCATGATCCACATTTTGACTGCACGAAACAGTTTGATTGTGTTGGCTTTCCCCCAGTGTTCCTTGATTGCCTGCCAAACATTTGAACCCAAATAAAATCTGTGTATGAGACATGAAAAAAATGCAGCACACCTTTGAAAAAAGAGCAGCTTAATAACACTGTTGCCTACAGATAGTGGTTAAACCCTGGAGCTTGACAACACACAGGTCAATAAACTTTCACAGAGTTCCAGCAATTGTGACAGCCATAAGAGAAGATGTCGACCTGAGTCAAGGATCTATGGCTTCTTTCCAAATATTAAAATATTTTTGATAGAGTTTTTTTGATAGTTTTGTACAAGAAAATTTGTTTTCAATGACATTTGGACTGCACGAAATTTCCGTCTCCAAAGGACAGGAGTTAAAAGCTGGTAAACATGTTTGATGAAGCATCGTTAAATTAGTCGTGACAGCATTTGGTTTTTTCATGACCCTGCATGTTTGTGGCATAAGTGTTTGTACAGATTAAGACTCCAACATCATATATTTTTAAAACTTTAACTCTGTCAGCATCAACAGAGTGACTTAATGATACTGGATTTATATTCTTTGTAAATCAACCTATCATTCATGTCCCAGTATACCTACAGTTACTGTACGAGAGCATGGACCTTCACAATGGTCCGGGTCAACAGCTTTCCTTAGCATGCTCGGGACACATGGCACCCTAAGCATGCTGTAAAAAGCTGTTGACTCAGTCAAACCCTGGGACTGAAAGAGTTAAACGCATTGACAAGTTGACTTTGACGTAACAGTTCACAAAGTACAGGTTACTTGTAAGCCATACAAACGATGATTGAAACTGTTCATTGGTATCTAAGACTGTTTGGGTTATTTAGAAAGAACCTATAACGTGTACTCAGCTTTTGATGACCATTCATACCGTGACCCAGCTAATTCACTCAAAATATTTTTCCTTTGAAACTGATTCTAAGAATTCCTCATACCTTTGTTCCATACCTAGTAACAGGGAGGAGGTGAAGGATCTTGCATTGGTCAGTGAGTTTGTTGACAAGTCAAGTTTGTTGTTAAACATATTTTATTTCAACAGAGATCATCAAGCAGGTGAGGCCTAGAAAGCATTTGAAACACGATCTGTTTATCCGTTTGCAACACGTCAACTTTAAACTGCACTTGTTCAAATGTAACTTGCAAGCCAATATAAACCTATAACAACTCAATAATATAATCGTGCGCCCCTCGAAACGATTTTTTTGGCGGCGGGGGGTATACTGTATTTTAGCTCTGCCGACCTAAGGTTGTACAGCTGATACAATAACAACTACTCATGTCTGTATGTCTGTCCCATCCTCACAACTTTTGCTTGTGAATGTTAACTGAAACAGTCCACAGTTCTCCAGCTGTCCCCATACAACTTTCTGTATGTATTGGAGTAAGAAAATCAAGGTTTAGTTTGATATTGGTGGCGCCAGCTACAGCATTATGTAATACATGGGCCAAAATGACCGCAGCTTTTACACCAAATTTTTGTCAGAGAGGCGTCTTATGATGGACCACGTTCCTATTTAAAACCAGCATGCTCTTTGTATTTATAAACTTTTTATGAAACTTTAAAGTATTTATTTCAAATCTTTCTGAGTGGCACACAAGGAGATGATGTTACCATAATATCTCAAGAAAGATCCATCACAGCTTCACTACTTGTTTATCAGAGATGCACATTATAATGGCCCATGTTCCTATTGAAAACCAGCCTTCTCTTATTATTTTTAACTTGTTATGAAACTTTAGAAGTATTTATTTGAAGGTCGTCTGAGTGGCGCACCAGTGGACAATGTTACAATGTAGTATGTCACTAGAACTTTCCCCAAGAACACATCCAGAATTGCTCTTTCATTTCATAGACAGCAATACAAGTGTACAGAAATTGTATGTAAAGTGTTCTTCAGCGAAGTCTAAAAAAAAGAAAGAAAAAAAAAGAAAAGAAAAATATGGCAGAATTGAGGAAAAAAGATTGTGGGCACCGAGGGTATTCCGTTTGCTGAATGCTATTTTTTAATCTGAGTAGAAGGTGAAGGTCATTTGGCCACTTGTAACATAGTGGTCACAGTTTGAAAATCATGTGAATGCTCTGCACTGGATATTTTGTGAGTTAGGCCCATATAACTTTTAGCAGTTAAAAAGTGTATGAAAATGTACAATGATTTTGATATTAGGGGCTCCACCTACAGTATTAAGTGATATATGGGTCAAAATTAAATATGAAATACTGTAGCCACTGGTGTGTCCTTAATTTGCTATGAATCTTCATGAAATTTAGTGGGATTGTGCAGGAGATTGTTTTATATTGAACTGGTGGTGCCCCCTGTAACTTGATGGAGTTATGAGATAAACTTGAAATGTCTTTGAAGGTATAATTTCCATATCTTGAAAAGTGAATTGGGCTAGACATGCCATATGCAGACATCATGTGGACTGAAAACCAAACAACCTTGCCATATTGGCATTTGTGAAACCTCCAGCTTCTTTTGAAAAACATGCCATGCATTTGTTTTCACTGTACTTTTGTTGGTCACATACAGATGCAGCCTTTATTTAACTGTTTCAGTGCCAAATATGTCCAAAGTTGATCAACTTAAGTCAAACTAGTCTGAATTATCATTAGGATCCCAGATTCGTATTCCTCGTAAAAAGACCTTTCATTCAAGTACCAGCATGCCTGTAGTTCCAGAGAGAAAAGCTCTTGACTCAGTCCAAAATTTGGCACTGAAAGGGTTGAAAGAAGACTTGCCGCTACTTGATTCTTTTACTGACTATTTCAACAAAATTCAGTATGCTGTGGATTGACATGACACTAGATTCATATTCTTTGTAAATCCATCTTTCATTCAACTCCCTGCATGCCTAGAGTTGCAGAAATTAAAAGACAGCCAAAGCATAGCCCAGGTCAACAGCTTTAGACCAGGTCAACAGCTTTCATTTGGTGCAGTTTTGGCTCACCCAGGGCCCAAAGCACTATGAGGAAAGTTGCTGAATGAGTAAAAACTTGGCACTGAAGATATTAAATGAAAGCTCTTTGGCAAGGAATTTAAATATTTGATTCAGATTAAACAATTCACACTTCTCAGAAAAATATATGACTGGCATAAAGTGAATTCGACTTGGTTTTGTTTTATGGCCATTCTAAGGTTTATCAAAATAAAATTAGTCAATGTAATAGTAATAGAAGGTCAAGAATTTGTTTTCCTTTTTTTTGGGGGGGGGGAGGATTTGTTTACATTCTTTTTGTCCCTATTTTCTGGATTGAATTAATGTTTTTGCCCCTGAAATCGAAATTGATGTCTTTGCACCTGAAATGCATATGATGTCATAGCATAGAGCCGTAAACAGACTTGACATGTACACCAGTTGAATTTATGTAAGTCTTTCACCAAAAATATGAAAATATGTGGCAAAATGAGACAAACATGTTTTAATCAACATTCTTGAAATGTCTGTGTATATAGTTAGTAACAGATAGTGCTTATTTTATCGGTTATAAAATCTGTCTTTTGTTCTCTAATCGGCCTGTTTTGGCAGTTCTATTTTCAAAGAAGAGCAGACTAACTATATGTACGTCATTCCACGCTTGCTTGGCGAAATAGATTACGTAAGAGTTTGGGGAGCCCCTTTTTAAGTACAGAGCCCATGCGACACAGAGGTCACCGAATTTGATTTATCTTCTGTGACTGGTTGGAGGAAACTTAATAACTTAATGTTTGAACCCAGTCCAGGGAGGAATATAACTGAGTCAGCTGCTTCAAACCCTCCAATCTACATCCTATTATCGGTGTTAATGTTGCTTCAGTATTGTCTTTTCATTTTATTTTTCCCTCAAAGGGGCCACTTGCCTATAAGGTCCATATTTTAGCAGCCAGAGAGACCAGTACGTGTATGCTTTGAAACTCTACATGTATGCAGCAAACTATCTTATATCCTAGTAATGTGGAGGGGCCCAAGGAAGATAAACTGTTGTTTTTCAAATTACTCTTACAAGGTAAACAGTGCTGTCCAGCTGAAAATCTCTGTAGCAAAATTTTCTTCACTTGTAGCATTTTTTCCACTTCTTTACATAAGAAACATTTGTTTTTCAGAAAGTATGTAGCAATTTTGAAGATCTTTGTAGCAAAATTTTGCTACAATGCTCTAGTTGGGCAGCCTGGGTAAAGTGGATCTATTTATCTTCCCTTGGCAGGGGTTGGGTATAATGAACCCAAGCCGTACCAAAGAAAGTTGTTGACCTGGGGGCCTCTTATCCTAAATAGGTCATAGTTACAATTAGTTGTCAAAGCATTTTGCATTGAAAAGCAGTGAACCCATTCCTGGTCAGAGTATGTAGCCTAATTGGCACAGTTTGGATGCATTTCACCCAACCCATGCCAAGGAAAGCTATTGACCTAGGGAAAGCCATCATGAATGCTCTTACATGCAAATCTCAGCTGAATGGTTTCTTGTAACAGGAAATTTAAGTAAAAACATAAACTTTAAGGCAGATGACAATTTACATCTCGGTGCTTTTAGGTGATTTGAGTGGGAAAAGGTAAAGACACAAACATTGAAGCAGATATTTTACAGTTGGGTGCCTTTCGTCAATATAAGTTGCAAAGTGGGGAAATGTACAAGAAAATTTAAGCGTTGAACCTGTGGAAAGATGTGTTGTAGCATAATAGTAAGTACAGGATACAGTGAAAGCTGTCTTTTAAAAAAATCCCCAGGGTTGCCCAAATTGTGGTCTCTCAAGACAGGTGACCTCTTTATAGAAGGTTCAAAAAGCAAAAAGGATAAGGAGGTATCCTGAAATGGCAGCCTTTCTAGATAGTTGGCCTTTTTGTAAACAGACTTTCTCTCATTAGAGTGGTCTTTCTAGACAGGTGGTCTCAGATTGGTGTTTCTAGACAAGTGATCTGATTAGAGTTGTCTTTCTAGAGAGGAACTGTTTTATATTTAGGTGTTTCCAACCTTTTAAGTAAGAGACCGTAAATGGGGTAGTTTTTGGTGCAAACCTTAAAAGAATTTTGAAATTGTGGGCAGCAATAACATAGACATTGTTGTGTTGTGAAGGGAGCATTAACTACGTACATTTGATACCTGTTTATCAATGTTAATAAGGATGTCCCCTGCAGACTGCTCTGAAGCCAACGTGGACATTTGGAATAAAAATATTTGAAGTAGGGTTACCCTCCGCTGGGAGTTAGGGCTTATGGGTGCCGGCTGAACACTGTGACAAGGAGATCTAACCCCTAGGCCATGGTTACATGTGGATTTAACCCGTAGGCTATGGATACAAGTCAGTTGTTTGCTGTGGCACAAGCTGACGTGCCCAGCTGACAAAGAGGAAACTCTTGCCGTGACATGTTACCCTCAAGGATTCCCTTAAAACTTTACATTGAAATGAAAATAAATAAAAAGATTGAAGTAAAATCCATGAGGTATCAGGTTGTCAGAGCTGTGTAGTTTAGGAGACAGAGAGTTAAGTCATGTGGTCAGCTTACCCCAGTACGACATAAACAACACAGCAGGGGCCAGGCAGCAGGGGGCGTGCACACTTACCCTCCAGTGGTCCCCAACAATAGTAGTTGTCTTTCCAGGGGCCAGTGATTTATGTATCTACCTGGAAAATCTCTTCTTCTCTTATTTACAAATTAATAAAGGGGTGAGATTTGGTAACACTTCACAGTAAGAGATTACCTTGTAAGAAGAAGCATTAGTTCCGCATAAGATCATAAATTTCTTCTTAATTTCCCTCAAAGTTCAGCGAAACACTTTTATCTGCTTCACAGTACATTAAGTGTCACCCACTCAGTGTCAAGTTAGGTGTAAACACTACAGTGGTCACTGTCTTTTGTTTGGTTGCCATATAAAACCCTCATTGCAAGCTCAGCTGGGTATTTGAGAAAATCTGTCGAGCCCTGAGTACATGTTTCAGAGGTTTACGTTTGACATTGCTACTGGCATCATGGACTTCTAGTTTGCCTGCAAGGAATATACAGTTGGATTGTCAGGCACATGCAATGAAAAACATTGCAGTATAACTGTGGAAAAGAACATATATAGAGAGAAGGAGTTATATTATGTATGCTTTGCCAGCACTGTTTGGGGTCTTCTGTCAAGACTACGATCTCCAGCAAGCTGCCCTAAAATATTGTAAGTGTTTGTTTACTTTTCTGTCTCATTTCGTTTGTTTACCTTCATGTACCATTTCCTTTTTATACCTATTTGTTTACTGTACGTTTGCATATTTTATGCAAAACCCCAACGTTACGTCTGTTTGTGTATTTATTTGCACTTTTTTCATGAAAGTAGATTTGTTAATTAAGCTTCTGGCTTGCCATAAGGTTAACTCATTTTCAGCAGATTGGAGACAGTCAGTTTAATGCCGATTAAATTTATAAGAGATAAGATAAATTCATGCAAGGAATTCAAGCAATCCATCTATATCTGCTGTGTTGTCCAGTCAGTTACTTTTATGATACTACAATAAGCAAACAGCTTTCCTGGGCGTGAGTCGGCCTCAGTCAAAGATTTGCACCAGGAAGACCCAGGCAGCCTGTCCAGATAGCTGGGTTAGGTTATCGATCACTTGATAGCCTGCCACTGTGAGTCACAGTTTGACGTATGATGTTTTGAACTGACTAGATAGGACATCGATTTAAAAAAAAAAAGAAAGAGAACTGACATCGGCTGTAGTAATAAGAGTGAGTGCATTACCATCTTGTATTATAAAAGACCATCTAAATGTCATGTCAAAGATTCCAAGTTCACTCTCATTTTGTAACAGGAAAAATAAAATCCTGGTGATTTTTTTTTTCATAATTTCCTTCATGATTGGTCAGAGTGTATGCCTACAAATATCTGAGGAGTAATGGAATTGCACAGTTTATGAAAAGAAATCAGTCATGTTTGATGTATCTCAGTTGTTTCTCTTTGCAAAAAAAGTGAAAAAAAAAAATAGACAGACATACAGACAGACATGCAGAGTCTCATACACTTACTGCATCTGAAATATACGAAATGAAACATGTGACAAGCTTCTCCCAGGGCAGTGTTTAAAAACAACCTGAGGCAAGTACTGTATATCATTGTGGACAAGGTCATACAAAATCACTCGCTGTGTCAACAAAAAAAATTGCATTTTATTCAAATTTGGCTGCAGGAGAGGCTACAATGTTAGATGTGCTTAGAAAGACCTCTTGGTCAATATATTTTCATTGAAATAAAGATCTGTCTGGGAAATAAAATATTGAATTTTTGGCGGGACATGTGCAGACAACACAGGTGTGCACCATGTGTTTATTAACCTCTTTCTGATCAGCACATTAACTACCCACCGTTAAAGTTGGACTGCTTAAAACTCTCTGCAGGGATCTGACATAAAACATGCTAAGTGCTATTGATTCCTTCCTATTTTCATACGTGCCAAGTCTTACTATTTAGGAGTAATCATTACTATTTTGGAAGTAAAAATTTTCATGAAATAGTGTAAAATTGGAAAAAAAAAAAAGTAGAATATTACAATTTTTAGAAACAACTTTTCGTGAATGATTAACATGAAAATATCACTGAATACTTTTTTTTTCCGCAAAAAATATTACTATTTTGGAAACTTGGGGGTTGGCAGGTATGTCTTTTGAATTAAGACTGACTCAACAACTTTCCTTGTCACAGGACATGTGATCTTTATGTATCTTATCTTCAATTCTCATTCCGATGGTTTTCCATTACTGTCGGCATTACTGAAAAATGAAAAAAGCAGATGACATTTGACCAGTGGCTGGTTTTGACCAGTTTGAGGCAGAAAGGGCCAGTAATGAAATGAAAGTTGTTGAGAGGACCTTGGTGTGTCTCATGGTCTGGACAACAACCTTAAAGGTGATCAATATGGCTCAGCAGTCTCAATAAACACTTGGAGCAAAAAGTTTTTAACTTGCATTTTCTCATCAGAATGGGTTGAAAATCATTGGAGTTTGCCACAAGAGGAGCCAATGTGCACGACTTGTCATTTTAATGTGCAGTGGGGAGATTAACTTGAGGTGCCAAAGGTTAATCTGTAAAGACAGATGATGAGATCTACATGTGGGTACATGCCAGGCTCTTGATCCACGTAGTCAGGAGATCTCAGCAATTAATTCTGTCAAGGGACATTGTCAGATGTGACCATAAAGAAGACTAAGTTGCGTCACTGCCACACTTGGTCTGCCCCAGCACTGCAAGATTTTGTTGTCATGGTACTAAAATTGCATTTCAACCCTTCTCAAGGACTCATGAACCAATCAGGAAGTTGATCATTATCACCTTGGTGATTGGTAATATTTGTGCCCTGTTGCACTGTAGTCTATCGCCATGGCAACCAAAGTAGACCAATCAAAAACTGAGTCACTTTTTCAGCACAAAAGCAGTGATCATGTAGTCAAGGGGCAGACTCATGAAGATTGGTCTGTCTAGTAGACAGTGGTCTGAAGGGTTTCCCTTCACACTTTGAATCAAATTTTTTTGATTGATAAAACTCAGAATGTAAGATCAAATATCAAGCAAGTGATAGTGGACATTGATGCATTTGTAGTCAGGTTTAGAGTGACCGGGTGAATAGCTTTCCTTGGCCTGTTGAAAAGATTGAATCCAGCACATGGCAAGGAAAGCTATTGACCTGGAGCGTGTCAACGTGAGGGTCTTATCTATAGTTCTCACCAAAAGTTTTAGTAACATGAACTTTAATGAAAACAATAAATCAGATTGCAATTTACTTGTGGATCCTTTTGGGCAGTTTGAGTGGAAAAGTTTAAGGTTGCTCACTGCCAATATGGGAAAATATATGTTAAACTGTGCAGTGTTATTTCAGTTGGTCCTATACGTGATATATATCTTTATTTTTTTTTTCTTTTGTTGCCAAATCAATAAAATTTTCATCTAAAATGAACAGTTTCTCTGTCATGATTCTGAAAATGTTGCCACACAAAAGTTTGGAAATGAAAGTCACCATTTGCTGATCAAATCTTATCGACAAATTTTAAAATTGACGAGTAGATTCATTTATAACTTCATCATTTGTTTAATGCATGCATGGCATATATTTTCTCTCTCAGTTTCGAATTCAGTACAGTTGGAGTGTGAAGAGTTCAAGATATAGATCTGTACCATGTGGTTAAAAAACATTATCGCATTGTCTGCCATATTGTTTTTTATTAAAACTAATAATGTGTCTGTCAAAGGTTATTAAGGAGTAAAAAAACAACTGCATTAAAAAAAACTGCTGATTCGTAGCTTAGTGTACCTAAGCATATGGGTACATATGGGCGTGTGCAACAATAACCTGCAATCTGGATTTGTACATACATACTTGCCAGTCATGGATTTGATAAGCAGTTTTATTACATGTATGCTGCACTGCCAGACACCCAGTCAGTTACAGACCTGTTCCAGTTTCCTCTACCTTTCATTAGTAAGGGCCTGCAGGGCAGAAAAAAAGTTTTAGGTAAATGTCTCTATGACATAAAACAGCAGGTGAAAAAGTTTCATAGTGTAGCTGATATAGACGTGTTACAAACATATCAATGCACAGAAAAAGTGTGCCACTGGGGTGTTAATGGTCAGGCAGAGGGAACAAAGAACATGTCAACTACACTCATGTTTTTATTGTTCTTTGACTTATTCTCAATTCAAAGAACAATGACTAATTTTATTGTACCTCTAGACATGTGGTACACATGCTTTTGGATTTCGGTTGCATAAAAGTGCACAGATATCAAAATTGTCTGCATCGTTTTATATGCATTTCTACCAGAAAACATCTTGTTTGGTAACCCTGGTAACGGCTGCTGAGACTTGACACCACATAATGCCCTTTAGTTCAGTGGCTCTCCTGTGTGTGATTGAGGTGTGTCAATAGCCCTGAACCTGAGAAAGCGGTTGACTCAGTCATACTGTAACAAGCAACTATTGACTCGGTCATACTGTAACAGACAACTATTGACTCAGTCATACTGTAACAAGCAACTATTGACTCGGTCATACTGTAACAGACAACTATTGACTCAGTCATACTGTAACAGACAACTATTGACTCAGTCATACTGTAACAGAAAACCATTGACTCAGTCATACTGTAACAGAGAACTATTGACTCAGTCATACTGTAACAGACAACTATTGACTCAGTCATACTGTAACAGAAAACTATTGACTCAGTCATACTGTAACAGAAAACTGTTGACCCAGTCATACTGTAACAAGCAACTATTGACTCAGTCATACTGTAACAGACAACTATTGACTCGCTCATACTGTAACAGAAAACTATTGACTCAGTCATACTGTAACAGAGAACTATTGACTCAGTCATACTGTAACAGACAACTATTGACTCAGTCATACTGTAACAGAAAACTATTGACTCAGTCATACTGTAACAGAAAACTGTTGACCCAGTCATACTGTAACAAGCAACTATTGACTCAGTCATACTGTAACAGACAACTATTGACTCGGTCATACTGTAACAGACAACTATTGACTTGGTCATACTGTAACAGAAAACTATTGACTCAGTCATACTGTAACAGAGAACTGTTGACTCAGTCATACTGTAACAGACAACTATTTACCTAGTCATAGTGTAACAGACAAAGGATTTTAACTCCTTGATGTGGCATTCAGTTTAACCAAATGTTGTTGCCAGGTTTATGTGGTCTTGAACTTCCTGTCATAATAAAATCTGGTATGGTCCTGGTAGTGGTATACATGTAGCTCTGATAAGTACTACAAATACTCCTACCTAGCCTCTGTCAAAAGTGGGGGATCTCCCTCCTCTAGTTACTGAAAAGTGGGAGAGCCTGCCTGGCTATGTGTGTGTGGGGGGGGGGAGCATGCTTTCCTGGGACAATTTTAAAATTTGCCTCTTCGTTTCCAGCCTTTTTAGCCATTTTAGCCATTTTCGAGAGACATTCTTGAAGTCACAATCAATGAAATGTATGAGTATATAGTGCCAAGCGTAATATCACCTGAAGGCAATAAAACTGTACCGCTACTGATAAAACAGTTAACATTGCCTTTTTGGGGGGGGGGTCTTTTTGTTTTGTTTCGCTTTTCCAAAAAGCGCGAGACATTTTATAAGAAGCGAGTGAGTGTATTTTGTAGAAAAGTAAGAAGTGGTGGACTTGGACCTGTGGGCCTTTGTGCACTGTGGGACTGGCAAGTATGCTGCCCAATATTCAAACGTCACAAAATTATAGCTGTCAATGACCTACCAGTGGCACCACACCTCACGAACAACACAAGACGTTCTGTCAGAGGCACCCTTTTGTTTCACATCAAATACAAAAAAAAAAATCTTTCCTGGTCAGATAATGCTAGCGATAGGCCACATTACCTGGTGAAAATTTGCAAATTTTTGATGTATAAAGATGACTTTACACAAGAGAGAAGGGCAATATACAAATGTGGATATGCTGCAATGAGGTGTAGCAGTTGTTGATATCAGTATCCAGCGACGTTACTATCTTGTTTGCTCAATGATAGTAAACTATATATGCACACTCCATTGAGGTTTCGTTTTCTCCTTGTGTGTAGGAATTCACGTGACAAAGATAAGGCCTTTCGAAAAATTGTTTTGTGTTCGTTGCACTCAAAGTGGTCTTATGAGCTTGTTTCGTATGCAGTATCTCTTCAAGTCAAACTCAGTGGCAGTAGGTTTTCACCTGATTTGCTCAGGAGATTCATAATATTAAGATATGGAGATTGTCCGATATTAGTGGAAAAATAGGAGGATTACCAAAGACGTACACAGGACAAAGGGACACATGTTTGACATATTTGGAGTGACAATGCCGGGTCTTAAGAAATCGCTGGTGACATTAGTGATCGTTCAAGCTTGTAAGTATATATATGTGGAACGCTTTGAGGGGTGTTACCATTTTGCTTGTGGAACCACAGGAAAACAAGCTGAGAAAGGAGAGGTTGACGGAGATATTTACCAATCTAGCTGAAAAAAAAAGAGCAAAACTTGAATGAATCAACTGTGAAAACGTTTGATGTATTTTTGGCCCCACTGTACGTACACTGTCAACTGCTAGTGTAAACTTAGAAAAGTATCAGGTGGAATTTGGGTGAAAGTTTGCATCAATGTTTCTGTTTAAATATTTGCCAGAAATGAAATACATAAAAAGTTCTTTTCTTTAAAGGATAAATTTGCTCAGGACCCAGAGGTTAAAGAGACAGATGTCAGTCAAAGTTAATTTTGTATCAATTCATTTCTCAGAGAATATTAAATTCTGTATGTGCAAATTTGAGGTTTAATTGACCATTAAATACAAATGTACAACTGTAAGTATATAATGATGCCTAAAGGCAGTGTCCTATCAAGCCACTTTTTAAAAAAAGTGTATAATTTTTTTTTTACTGCATTCCAGTTGTAGGTAAAAGAATTTCTGACAAGCAGTGAAAACTGTTCCAGTGACTTACTATGCACAGATGTTCCACAGTTATGGTGGGAAACTTCGTTGGCAGCCAAACATTAAGCAAAAAAAAAAAGTAAAAAGAAGAAAAAAAAATTCACTATTCTATTAATCCTTTTAATACAAATCTATTTCAATGTTGCTCTGGTGTACCATGTTGGCTGCAAAACATTTTTTTCTTTTGCATGTAATGGACAAAAAAACATGATTCCAAAGAAAGTAGTCATTGATAAGTTAAAAATGTCAATTATTTTGACATTTTGTTCTTTGTAATTTGACATTCTGGTAAGATGCCTTGAGTGATATTTTAAGAAACCAGTTTGGCAATACCATTTATCACCAGTTTCAGTCACATTCCATATTATCAGAGCAAGACATCTTCCTCCCCCAGCGACAGAGTGTCACAGATTAACACTTTAACTTTTAATTCTTTAACCCCCTACCATAGGTCCATTTAACCATTAGCGGTCAGAATAAGACTGAGTCAATAGCTTAGCACATGACACTTTTCATCTGGATGCTTTTGGGTGATTAGAGCAGGAAAGGGTTAAGTGCATACTAAAGGGTTAGTGCATACTAAAGGGTTAATTGCATGCTACAGGGTTAATTGCATACTGAAGGGTTAATTGCATACTAAAGACTTCACCAAATTGCTAAACACGTGTTAATTGGATGTTGAGCACTGTTTCATAAAAATGTTACTGTCACAACAAGAATTATTATGAAAATATAGTGATCTGTGTGGTGAAATGATTGCTAATTATTATATGATAACTGGAATTACATTGCTGAATTACCTTACAAGAAACAATTACTGCACATCTAATGTAAATGCTTCCAGCTGAGTATAAAAAAACATCAGTCCCTCCCCCCCCCAAAAAAATTGTTATGTAGGCCTATCAATTGTCTGAAGTACTGAAGTTTCTATATCGGGAAATGAAACGATCAATTTAAAGCACTGTTGACCTGGAAAGGTGCACACCTGTGTCAAGTCAGAGACGTAAATGCAGAGTATATTTCGTCATGTGAGTGTTATGCACTGAAGAGACAAGTTTGATGTGTGGAAAGTGGTAGTATGGATGTGGTTTCGTGTGTGTGTGTGTTGCGAGGGGGGGTGGATTTTGAATTCTGTACTTAAAGCATTTACCATTATATTGCAGTTTTTGGTCATTATTCTACTGGGTTTACTCTATCAATATCAGCCATATAATTTCTCAGAGGCATATACAATTTTCTACAATTGATAAAAAGATTAACATAGCATATATAGAGTAAAAAGTTATTTGGTAACAGATGTCAGAGAACTTTTTCACCGACCGACTTGTAGCACAAAAACATTGAAATGTAGCAATGGAGTTGGTAGGAACGAAGAATCCATCGCAGCTGTTATAAGAACAATTGACGTTTGAAAACCATGTTGTGTTAGGGGTGAGTGTGGAACTGGAGGTTTATGTTTATTGTCAACCAGCCTGATGGCTGAGGAGAGTATACGAAGGTTGCTGGCTTGTTTAGTGGTTCAGTCAGGCACACACTGGGATAAGTTATCAGGTATTGGTGGTAGGAGAGTACAAAGGAGACCTGTGTGTGTCCAGGTATTGCTCATTATCTGTTTTCCGGGAAAAGCAACTCGTTGAGATAACAGTGTATGATGGTCCCCCTCTCTTAACTCTTTCAGTGCCAAATTTTGGACTGAGTCAACAGCTTTTCTTGGGGCACATGGGGCGCACTTTTAACAGAAATAATTCTTGTGCCCCCCTCACACGCCCTGCCCAAGTAAAAACAGTTGACAAAGTGGTTCTTGATGGGTTTATTGTAATAAGTGGATAGTGTATGGTTTATCTAGCTATTGGCTACAAAGAAGTTTCACAAACTAATTCCAAAGGAAAAAATGTGCAATAATTATCCTGAAGTCCGTGTTTGTCGTCCATCCATCACAAAAGTGTAGGCTGTACATTTGTGTGAACAAATCACACCTGTACTGATAATTTTGAGCAGAATGTACAGGCCAATTCAGCCTACCTGAATGTTATATTGGGATCTTCAGTAGATAGAAGCAGCGTGGACTTGTACATGTGATATTGCATGGAAAGATTCCGAGCTGACAGCGTCAATAGAACCATATGATTCTTATAATTAGATAGGATCACAGGCCTCTACTCATAAATATATAGCTATAATGTTACATCGTACTGTTACAAATGTTAACAGCTTCAACATCTGAATTATCAATTAGCTGCCAGTAGAATTTGAGAGCAAATGTGTTTGCAATGTATCTGATGCTGTTTACTGAGTGGTTAATGTGAGAGAGTGGTGGAATATCTCTTGTTTTTAGTATAAGTTATACCTGGTATAGCATCCTTGTGCAAAGTGCCATGTACGTTTACATATGCAGGATAATTTTGTGTCTAAGTGAGAGATGGCCGCAAACCAATTGCACAATCTGCAGACAAAATCAATCCCTGAGAGAGCGCCAAGGAATGGCTTCAGAGAGAGTACCAGTCAATTACATAAGGGCTAATTGTCTCAATTTTTATTAATCCAATCAAGAAATATCATGAAGGTTAATGGGGAAATAATTGTACAGTGTTACTACAGACGGTTTGACATGACGGAGACCTATGGGAGGGCAGAAAGCATGGAGTATTTACACCAGTTTGGTGTGGTGTTAGAGAGTTTATTTCAGGTTTGAATTCTCTTGAGTAGTAATGTCAGTTGCTGCTGACAGGAGATCTATACTGTTCCCAAGTAAACCATTGAGTCTGTTGATCTTGTTCAATACATGTGTTTATGGCCTGAAACTCCCTATACAGTGAAACCTATTTTGAGAGACCACCCCTACGGCAGGCTAAAAAGTGGTCACATAAGACAGGTGGTCTCTCAATGGAGGTGCAATAACATGGGAATGATAGCAAAAGGGAATTAGGAAATATGGTCTTTAAAGGCATGTGGTCTTTCATTACAGTGGTCTCTCAAAACAGGCTTCCCTATATTTGCTAATAAGCAGCTTTATAATTGCTTCATTGCTTATGTTGGAAACAGCTGGGTTCTTGCCATTGTAGACCAATAGAGACCTAAGGTGGCCATAAGTATAACTAAATGCAATGAGTCGGCTATGTTGCAACTTTTGAAGACTTTGACAATGGAGGTGACTTTTTTCACTCTTGACCCAACATAGTGTAGTTACCCGTGTTCTGGATAATGTAAATACTAATTTGTTGGGTTCCTGATTGGTTTTTCTGGGTGTAGGATGTTCCCAAAATGTTTGGACACATTGTGATCGAATTTGGTATAGAGGACTTCATGAGACGCTAAATTAACTGATAGGAACATTTTTTGCTTAATTTACATTTTATCAGTCAAGATTGAATATCAAGGTCATATGGCCATCATGCAGGTAAACTATATGTGCTGTCCTTCTCATCTAGTTTTACGAACAGTGAATTATGAAAACTATTAGCTCTGTCCAGATGTTCTCACGTCAAAGTAATGTACTTACACTGTCCTTAAGTACCAGATAATTAACCTTGATCAACTTTTTACCAGGTAACACCAAATCATGAAAAAAAAAGGCACAGAGCTAGAATTTCACTCAATTATAATAAGACTGAGCTCTGGGGAGTACAATACGACTAAGGTTGATTGGTCATATTTCTAGGTCATTCTGACCTATTTACTGGCTACAAGGTGGTTCATGTGTCTATCATGCAACCAAATTTGTTACTCATTACACTTGAAATGCTGGCGTGGACTTGGTTCTAATTTTGCACATTAGTAACATATGGGATGTGATACCAGGGGGCTATGAGATCAGGAGGACGTGTGACCAGGGGTACGTTGAGACCAGGGGGATGTGATACAAGGGGGAACCAGGGGGCTTTGAGATCAGGAGGATGTGATGCCAGGGGGCAGGGTAAGGCTGTCCGTGAACATGAGCACGTACAGTTCCTCTTCTTGGCACCTGGTACATAATAAAACCTCTCCGCAAAAACGATTGCAGAACTTTGGGTGTTTACATCAGTTCTACATATAGTTTTATAAAAAGTTTATTGCCAGTACAAAGACACGGACATTTCTGAGCAAACGTTGTTTTTTTTTTTTTTTTTGAAGACAAGAATGTCCAGCAGCACAAGGCTTACAACGAAGTTTGCTGTGACAATATATCATTCTCTTTGTTTAACCGTTTTTTCCTTCTTTCTGTTTTCAGCAAAGGACGGCGACTCGCCATTCAGCCGAGTGATGGGCAGCTACAACCGCTCTGGGTCAACAAGTACAAGCAGCAGCACCAGAAGTAAAGCGAGTCTCACCAAAGAACGAGAGAAGGAAAAACTCGAGAAAAAACAGAGTGGGGTGAGTTCTGGTTTTTTTGCATCCCCCCCCAACTTTTTGCATTTGTGAAATAGTGGTTAACTTTGAAACAAACAGCAACTTAAGTACCCTTAATTTGTCATAAAATGTTTGCACAGGGGGATAGATCGATACATGCAATTGTTATAAAATTGCTGGAATTGGACTTAACAGGTGCCATTGATTGTCCCTGGTATATATCTTTGACAGTTCCAATTATTTGACAAATGCAAATTGACAAACAGCATGATTTTTTTAATCAACATACATGTCTTTGGAATTAAATTTTGGAAATTATGACAGCTGAGGAGCAGAATGCTGCATTAAGTGTATGCAAGCTCACCCAGACATTGGTCGCTGATCATGTGCTTGTAATTATGTGAAACGTTTTCATTAATGTTTATTTCAGAAACTTTTTTTTTCATTAATGTTTATTTCAGAAACTTATTTTTTCATTAATGTTTATTTCAGAAACATTTTTTTCATTAATGTTTATTTCAGAAACTTTTTTTCCAGAAATGAAGCCTGACAGTGCTTTCCCACCATGTTGGCAGTGCCAGCAAATCTGTCGAAAGAACGTATTATAGTGCATTTCTGTCATCGTCAAATTAATTTTTGGAATGATATATTATGATTCTGCCCTGTGAGGACCAGTTGTCATGTCAAAAAATACACAGATGAACTCCAATTGGCCATAGGTCACTTCTCGTAAATGTTGTAGCAATGTTGCTCTATGGCAAATCTTGTAGCAATGTTGCTCTATGGCAACCTACTTGGCCACAGTCAAGTCAAGTCATGTGTTGCCAGCCACGTGGATGGTGCCTTTAGATAGTTATAGATTTTTGCCACCAGGGGCAGCAGCGTGCAGACACTCATTCAGGCCACATGTTTGCATGGAATGAAACCATTTGGAAACAATTTAAGTGAATAATCCACATAGTAAATATTAATAGCCGTGACTGGGTGGATGGAATGTGACAATTGTACAGTACATATACATTAGCACTGGTCTGCAAATTGTCATGGAGTTGATGCTGTTTTGTCAGAGATAGTCTGTGTTTGTTTTATAAGTGTTAATTCATACCTTTACTGGATATATTGTCCCTGTATGATATAAAGCCCAGCAACAGCATATCAATGCCATCAAATTCTTGATTTTAAGTGCCGGTACATGGCAACAAGCTTCTAAAGTAAACTTGGGACAGCCTTAAATGTATACATGACAGTTTAGTGGCCGAGTTTTACAAGGAGGTTACCTTATACAGACATCCTTAGCTGTCCTTTGTTTTTAGCTGAAAATTTAAATTAGTATTTTAAAAAATCATATTTAGTTTATAGTGTCAAATGAAAAGACACATAACCCTCTCTAAAACTAAATTTTAATTTTTTGAAAAAAGGCTTAGTTCTATATTTATGGCTGTTTAATTTTGTTAAAATTCAAAATGTGAATTTGAATTTAGACATCCTGTAAATTTTGAGTTAAAACCCTTATCTGAAAAATAAAGTATATTTTGTTGATAGAAGTGAACTGTTTCATTTCCCATATGGACATGTTTCCCATTTTGGTTTGTGCTCTATTTTTTTATTTTTTGGCAAAAACAGGTGAAATTCAAGTTTTTTAATTAAGCAATTAAAATTCAATTTCTTAACACTTACAGAGATTTCATTCTTTTTGATAGCTTAACTCAAATGTTTACTTTTAGAAAATATGTACAGTGAAAACTGGTTATAATGACACCATCTGTTCCCTAAGAAATGTGTCAGATAACTAAATATGTCAAATAAATGAGTCAAATAACAAAGAAAATAAACTTTTTTCCCATGAAATTGTGTCATTGTATTAAATATGTCGGATATCTAAGTGTTATAATGAGGTTTCACTGCAGTTCATATGATCTGAAATAAGAAGGCTACTGTATATAAGGACATGTTTCGAACAAAGTTGTGTTTTATGTGTAAAGTGCTGTGAAACTATACCATGGCCTTAAAACCCCCACTATATGGCTGAAGGAGAGAGGTGGCTTGTCCTTACCTATGAACAGACCAGAGAGACAGGCATGAAGGCAGGCAGACAGACAAATAAATAAATAAATAATCATCATCATCATCATCATCATAAAGTAATAGTAATAGCAATGATGAAAATAAATGGTCAAGTTAAATAAATGGTAGAGAGAGAGAGAGAGAGAGAGAGAGAGAGAGAGAGAGAGAGAGAGAGAGAGAGAGCAATGATCAAAATAAATGGTCAAGTTAAATAAATGGTAGAGAGAGAGAGAGAGAGAGAGAGAGAGGAGAGAGAGAGAGAGAGAGAGGAGAGAGAGAGAGAGAGAGAGAGAGAGAGAGAGAGAGAGAGAGAGAGAGAGAGAGAGAGAGAGAGAGAGAGAGAGAGAGAGAGAGAGAGAGAGAGAGAGAGAGAGAGAGAGATTTAAAATTAACCAAGGTAGTGACTGATATGGTAATATATGAGCAATTTCCTAGCTAGACTAGAGTTGAGTCAACAGCTGTCCTTGGCATTGGTGGAGTGCTTAGTGGCCAACCCATTGCAAAGAAAGCTGTTGACCCAGGGACATGCTACACGCAGACTGGTTTTGCTGACAGTGTTACACCCAGACTGGTTTTGCTGACAGTGTTACACCCAGACTGGTTTTGCTGACAGTTCTTGTTCAAACTGTTTTAAACGACAAACTGAAAGAGATGTCGTTGAATAGTTGGCTACTCTTTGCTGATGTGAGATGGAAGAGGTCAGGGCTTTAACCCTTAAAGTGCTAATCACGGCTATAGTTGTTTTGTCGTTATCATGAAACATATAATGGTTAAAAGATTTAAATTCCTTATGAAGATAGCTTTCATTCAAATACCAGCAAGCCTGGTCTAAAGCAAAAAGTAGTCTTAGTCAACAGCTTTCCTTGTGCGCAAAGTGTCACAAGGAAAGCTGTTGACTCAGTCTTAAATCAGCGCTTTAAGGGGTAATAGACATGCATGAAAATGTACACATCCAGTATAGATGGGGCTTCAAACTAGGGGTTAATTGTTGTCCAAGTGGTGTCAGTTAACCCTCTTTTAGGAGACCACCTGTCTTATGTGACCACTTGGGTGTGGTCACTAATAACAGGTTTTGCAGTGTATTGAATGTAACCATGTTTTTACAGACAAATATCTATTGTAACTGGGCTTTCACAAATATATCGATTGTAACTTGTTTTGACAAATGCATATATCATAACTATGTTTTCAAAAACAAAAGTATCTTTTGTTACCATGTTTTGACATACAAATATAACAAAATATATGTATTGGGACTCAAATGCCCTTGGAATTCAAAATATTTGGGATTAAGTCTGAGAATGCACCTTGCTGTGTTTAGAGATACAGGCAGAAAACATTGGTTTGTTCCCCAGTAATTTTCACTTGATGTTGTGACATGTGTGTGTATGTAAAGTGTCCCACAAAGAAGTGTGATATCAGTAACACCAAACAAGTTAATTTTTGTACTGTCATGCAATACGTGTTCATTCACACAGACATGTAGACATATAGATTTCCAGCAGAAGCATCTTAAGTTCAGTTTCTGAGGGTCTGAGGATAGCATATAGATGACCTTGAGTCTATGGCTTCAAAGTCATAGCACGGAAAGAAATCTATAAATTGACTGTTTTGTAGTTGACAGCTCAATATTTTTTTTACACTGGGATTTTGATCATGAAAACTGCAACTGGCGATACCTCCGCTCAACCTGTGTTGATAATATTTTTTCATTTGTGGATATATTACGCCACCACTTTGAAGGTTCTGCTGATCAACGTTTTTGAACATCATCTCTTTGTACGTTTTCAATGCCTTCCACACTGTGATGGTAAAGACCTAGGTCAGTGGCTTTTGCGTTGCCTGGCAAGTCATGCTGTACCTGCCCTTGTGGCATCTGTAGCATGACTTGCTGGACAATGCAAAAACCACTGCCTTTAGACCAGGCTCGTCGATACTGGAATATAGGCTCTGTTGAGGACTAATTTGAACATAAGCCGTAATCTGTGTCACAAAGTTAGGTAAAATGCAGGCAGTTCTAGGACTGGTAATGGAAGCATTTAGCTCATTCCATACTATGGTCACAGGCCATGGTCAGTGGTTCTGGCACTGCCTGGCAAGTCATGCTGCAGCTGCCCTTAAGGCAGCTGCAACATGACTTGCCAGGCAGTGCTAGAACCACTGACTTAAGACTATAGGCATATTGGTACTTGAACCAAAGCGCTTTTCATGAAAAAGTTAAATATGCAATTGCCATCTTAAATCTAGGTAAATATACAGAATAATCAGGGACTGGTATGGAATGAGTTAAAATGCAGGCAGTTCTGAGACTGGTACTGAAAGCGTTTAACATTGAGCACAGACTGGACGCATCTTCGAGCCATGTAGTCCATGCAGCATCTCGTTAACTCTCCCCGCAGGCACGATGACTGAAGTTCACACCTTGCATGATCTCGAAAATGCCCCACACTGATAATGTTTTTACGTCAACATACAAAAAAGATGCTAGGTTACAGGTGTGATGTTTGGAGAGAAGATTCTTGTTAGTCACTGACTCCACTCTTCCGCCAAAAACAACTTTTGTGATATTTTTGCTGAGCATAGTTGGCTAGTCTCCAGAAATTCCATAAAAAGTGGAGGATTCATCAATGCATAGCAGATTCAGATAATGAGCCAGATTTGATTTTTTTAAAAATGGGAAATGTGTAAACTTTTGAAACACCATGCATCATAATTTCTAGTTGCAATTACTCTGTCATAAACAAGAAAATTAGTCTTCACATTAAACATTAATTTTTAGCATTACCAAAATGCTGAGTTTATCATGCAGGGTGTATATGCTGCCATTCATATCAGTGTGTCTGTATAAATTGAGCTATCATAGATGTTTCTTTCCTATTATATTTGCTTATGTCTTTTTTTTGGGGGGGGGGTCTGTTTTGAAGGGGGAAAGTCTATTGTCATGTTGTTTGTGAGTTAAATGACAAGTTTATTTTTAATGGACACACACAACCATACTGTTGTAAATAGTTCTCTGTTCCAAGTGTAGATGGCAGCACTGCCTAACCTGCTCAATTTCAGTGAACATTATCTGTCATTGAAGGTGAAATGAAAACAAAGCCTTTTGTTACCATGAAGTCTTCAGTGTAAACAAGCAAAGATCAGCAATTCAAAACATAGAGTTATGATTTAACTCCTATTACTCAGAAAAATGGCAGACTTTCTACGACATGGCCTTAATATCATTGGTACTGTATATAATGACTGACAGCTGTGTCAACAAAAAGACATAAAGCAGATATTCCTAGCTGTATGGTCAAGTCTTGGACCAAAAAATATACGCAGCATCAGAATTGTGCTCATCTGAACTTCTTTGAGGATTCCACATTCAAATTCTCCATAAAAATTAATAAGAGTTGTCATTGAAGCAGCAGCAAACATGTTTCTGTGGACACTATTAACCCGTAAAGTGCTAATCACGACTATAATCGTTTTTGCATTACCGATAAACATATAATGGTTTAAAGATTCAAATTCCTCATGAAGATACCTTTCACTCAAATACCAGCAAGCATAGTCTTTCTTCGGGACACTTCGCACAATGCACACAAAGTGTCATGAGAAAAGGTGTTGATTCAGTCTTAAGGTAGCGGCCACATTTCGACTACAGCGGCAATATGGTGACTCATCATAAAATGACTTTTTTCCATTTTCATGAAGCCCATTATCTAAACTTTGTGCTCACCAAAATTGACTTTAAAAATATAAATATTTATAGGAGAAAAATGAAGAAAAACATCACTAAGTTTGGGCTGTCAATTACCCGTGCTTGGTCTGTTTGTTGAATTATGTTAATTAGTCGCCAAGTTTAGATAGCACTCGGCCGCCGCCTCTGGCCCTGACAACGCGGAAATGCGGTGGACTATGACTAATGAGACAATGGGGCATCGCTTGAGTGAATTGACACTGCCACATGATATGATGACGAAAAGATGTTACTTCAACCCTTCCTGTATCGACCGAGAAATTCTCTGTTCTTTTTGTTTATCTTATGGTCTATGATTGAAATAAAATAACTCTTGATGACCCGTTTTGACGATCGCCCTTTGTCAAAATGGCGGCTCGATCGACGGGCACGGAAGATTACAGCAAAGGCGGCCGAACGGAGGATTGCCCGAAAATCAGCATTCATCATGCAATAATAATACTATGAGCATTAAAATAATAAAAGTTTGCTGGTGTTCTGATCAGTTTGTTACGTGATGAGTAAACACAATTGGTGATCAGTGAATTTCAGTAAATGCAATGCTGCACGCAAGTTCCTGTAATGATATATCCTTTCATCTCAGGCGGCACTTCGTTGTCTGCGTGGTTCGTGTGTTGACATTCCAGGAAAACATTGCAGTGGTGGTCAAAACCTTACAATGGACACTTGTCGCAAATTATGTTGAAACTAATGGGTTCCCGGCATTTGTAAGACATTTCTTTGAAACTTTTGACTGGGGTGGAGTCTGTGTGTTCAGCAATAATACGACTCTACCCTCAGAAAGCAACCTCATAGGTGGATTACCGGCCCCTGATACTTTCATCAATCAGTGTAATAACACAGTGCGGGCATTGACCTTACTTTCTTAGTCGTCTCATATACTGTACACAGAAACCGTATAGTCCCTAGTCACTGCTTTCAGACTTAAAGAGTCAAGTAGGAAAGAATTATGTCAAAAACAAAGAGAGAATCAAAAGCAGGACGACGCCAGCGTCCTATTGCCGAGAGTGTAACAGTAACGGACAGAGAGAGCTTGCGAACCAGAACACAACTCGGGCAAGCTTTATTCTTTGTTTCCTTTTCAAGTATATAAATAACTGAATATTATCATCATGCTTTAAGCCTATAGAATGCCAATCATTTAAATTATTTTTATTTTTATTTTTTGCTTGGACATTTTCATAACCCAAATAAAACGTAGGTTTCGGGGGTATTGAGTGAGCAATAAGAACGTATAATTTACCAAAATCAGACCTATCCAAAGTCTTGCATTTGCTGGCTATTATGCTGACATTTATCAATATTGACCATGCTGTGTTGAAGTGCTTAGCTATAAAATTACAAAAACAACAAACAGCACCCCCCCCCCCCTAAAACATGTCTCTGGTCAAACCAAGGCATATAGGCCCTACCCTGGAAAATTATCATTGGAGATATATATGTATCTTTTATATATATATATATATATATATATATATATATATATATATATAATATATATATATATATATATAATATATATATATATTATATATATATATATATATATATTTATATATATATATATATTAATTATATATATATATATATATACAATGATATGCTGCAGATTGGCCCAAGTCAAAACGAATGCAAATACAACAAAAATGAAAACACTTTTGGATGTAAATAAACTTTTTATAATACTGAAATACAAGATATTCACGTTATTCGTACCTTAGTGAAAAACGGTCTCCTTTTTCCATTTCTAAAATATTATAGCCAGTGCAGCTTTTACATCAAAGTAATTGGTCACAAATCCCCTCCCCCCCCCCCCCCCCCCCCCCCCCCCCCCCGGCATCTATCAACTCAACAATGGAAGAGAACTGGAGGTCAAATTACTTCACATGAAATTTGACAATGAGGACGGAGACGTTTTGAAGAAAAGTTTTATTACTCATGTTCAATATCCAATTATCTTTGGTTGGTAACAATATCAAAAATGTTCTATAAGATTTGACAGAGAACACAAAGTGGTCCATCCCATTCTGCTCTATGCTCCAACTGAACAGCACCCTGCATCTAACAAAACTAGTAATGGATAATCTTTTTTTTCTCGAACTCCCAAAACAGTATCAGAAAATAAAATGCTCAATTTTGTTGATATACAAGTTACAACACTGCTCCTTGTACAATACGATGGAAAATATTTCCGTCCAAAATAATAAACACAAGACAAATTTGAAAAATAAATATTTATTCAATTTCACATGGCACAACATGAAGAAAGCTATTTACATGTCAAACACCAATCAATATTCCATAGTGTCCATATCTTCTCGCTCAATAGTCATAATGCTTCATCACATATCCAACACAAGAACGATGTTGTGATGCAGCACAATACAGGCACAAATACTAGTATCACTATCACACTTCACTAATTTGCTGACTGGACGCTCTTTGGTATCTCTGTGTCTAGCCGTCAGCATATCTTTGACACTGCCTTTCATCCGTTTCTTTTCCCGAGCCTTGTCGCGGCATTTTCCAACTTGTAATAACGGTAATATTCTGCTGAAAGTTCTCCGAGTTCGCACAGGTTGTACTTGCTGTAAGCTTTCCAAAACACTGCATGGCCATGGCACTAACCATGGCGTAAATAAAGGCCTTTTGCTCTTTGATCCAACGTGATGAGAAGTGAGTGAGCAGAACATGCCAGCTGAGTGAACTTCTCCGTAAAACAAACATTTGAAATACACGAGGTCTTCACTTACAGCCGCCATATTTAAACACTGGTTGTTAGGGTCAAGGTTATCACACGTCAGGTCACGTGATTAATCCACTTACAATTCCCGTTTGAAGTCAGGCAGCCGCATGGGAAACCAGCCAGGTAAAACCAACAGCGTGGCTGCCTTTGGAGTCTTTGAGTTTTAAAACATGCTTTTTAACACAGAAAACATCAATACGTTTTACGAGCAATACATCAAATGTGAGGTTTGCATGTGTACCATGTGTACTACAAAGTTGAGCCGGAGAAAACAAACCGTATTCCCGCTACAGACAATCATGTACGAAAACGGGCCATTCTACCTTTCATTGCGATTTACTCAGAAAACAATTTTCGCAAGAATAATCAATTTTGTAAACAACATTTTAAAAAAACCAGTAGGTTTATCCTATCGAAATGAACAGATTTTGGAAGGTAAATACCTAAGCTAGGAACCGTATCTGGGATTTTCCGTTCTAACTATTCCTTCCGTGACTTTTGAAGCGCTGAAAGTGACAGAATTGTAAGACTTTATGATGGCGATGAGAGAATTCAACAACATTTTCAATATTCATTCATTTCATGAACGGTAAGAACGGTTCCTGTGTATTGGTCAGTACTTAAATCCTGCATAGTTTTTAGACTTAATTGTCGAATATTTTTCCAGTAGGCGCTGCAAAAAGTGCTATCTGATACCCCCTAGGAAAATTACTCAGGACACCATCAAAACTTGTCACATTTATACAAAACCTGGTTCTTTCAAATCTAGACATCTGTACCATTAAAATAAGGTGTAGTTTTCCGGGTGAAATGGCAAAAACGAATAAGTTATAAGGGGTTAAAGTCGCTAGTTCTATACTCGCGGTCGAAATATGGCCGCTACCTTAAATCAGTGCTTTAAGGGTTAACAATGCGAGCAGGGACTGAGGACTACAGGTTAATGAATGTTTATGGCAGGTCTCCTGTAATTTGTCCAGTCGTCCTCAGTGTGTCTAAGTGAACACCTGTAAAACTACACTTTAACAAGAAGCAAAGAACATAGGAAATACATCAAAAGTGAATATTTTTGTTGAATCTCTGAGTTCAGTTGGTGTTGGTTTAAATGCTTCTGAACTGTTTTTGTTCAAGCAAACAATGTCGAAACAGACTCTACATTTTCGAGACTAATTTCCTGGAAAGGATCTTTATATTTACATCAGAACTATATGTCACACAGCATATGAGGGCAAATTACCCGAATTGGGTGACCATTTAATGCTGCCATTTTACCCCAGCTTATTGGATCTTGAATAAGAGACACTTGATGATCAAAGAAGCAGCTAGAGCATGGAAACTTAATCGTTGTCACCAGTAACAGAAACGTACTTTGACAGGAGCTCCTGGGCCAGACACAGCTAATTGTGATTCTTTGCTGGTGTTTTTTTTGTTTTGTTTTTGGTGACGGGACCTGTGTCCAGATCTCAGCTCGCAAAAATGACAGCTGGTCAAATGGGAATGGACAAAGTGGCTGTTCACATACCAGTCTGCTCACGTGGGACAGCTGTTTTTGTGCACCAGCTGGCGCTACTGTTGCTGCTTGATGCAATGCCAACACAGAGCCATTATTGTCACCAGGCTGACCCGCCCGTGCTTGTCAGAATCTCGGTAACTCTAGCTAGATCCCAAAACAGTAGGGGGGGGGGGGGGGTGGGGGGTGGGTAGCAGCTTGGTCAGTGCAGCATATGTAGATATAGATATTGCCATCACGAAACACAGAATGATCAGTGTTTATCTTTGTGTTGTTGGACATAGCTTGGAATGCCCAAAGCATACAAAGGACTCATGAAATTAAGACTTGTCATCACCAGAGCTGGGATTAACCGTGATGGGGACACTTTTAGGTGTTACAATTAGACGATAAAGTTTGGCTGAGGGAGTTGTTGTGTCATGCTTTTAGGATTATGTCGCACGACATAGCCTCATGTGTCATACACAGATATTTGAGTTTTTCCGCAGGCATTTTCTCTCTTCATCCAAGTCGATGGTAAGGTTTCTCATTTTCCATCAAATATATTAACTGCATGTCCAGCAGCCACAAGAAATCATTGGAAATTACTATGCAGCATTTTGTCCTATCTGCAACCATTTACAGCTAAGTGGCACATTGAATTGAAGTAACCACTTTTGCAGATGTTACCGTGCGATTGGAAAAATGGGAAATTTTCCCTCATTACAAGATCTCTTACAATGTAATGTTTCATGACCTTGGGCATATATTTAATGAAAGCATATTTATAGAAATATACTCTTGTAGATATAAAAAAACGGACATAAATGTAGCAAGTTGAGGCCTTAAGCAACATGAAAATGACAAATACAAGGCACAAGTAGATGGTAATTTCGGACATTTTGGAATCAAATTTATGCGTCATGCATGTAACTTGTATTTCTGTCCAAACCTGTCTGTGTACAAGTTTTGAACTGCTTACAACAGGAAAAACTTGAGAGAAACCTGACATTGGTGAACATTTGCCTGCTTAACAGATCTCTATTGCCACGTGGAACTTTGGGATGATCATTTTGTACACATGGGCCTTTCAACCCATTTTTTAGATTCAGCAGTTAAAAAGTTTATTAATGTATCATTTTTGATCATTCCTGCACATTGAAGATACTTGTTAAAGATTGCTATTTAAAACATTATTGTCATGGCAACTGTATTTTCTTACATACTGGTTGACAGATGTACATTAAACGAGACCAGTCCTTGCGTGTGTCCATCGGCCCCCAGAGGGAGCCACCAGTAATGCATCGAAGATCCTCACTGAGACCAGGACCATTTCGGGAAAAAAGAAACAGCACGTCCAAAAACGAGTTCCCTTTGAAAAAGGCACTTCCGGAGGTGGAAATTAGTCCCCCACCATACGAGGAGGCAAGTGTTTGCGACTCGTATCTGGCCACTGAGCTCACGAATTCATAACTTATATCTAGAGTAGTTCAACATGCGTGATAGCATAGTCCTAACTTTCCCTTTGATCACCCATTCTGTCTGAACATTGCTATAGCTATCTAGTTTTGATATATGTGCACATGTATGAGGTGTGCATTTTAGGGCGATATATATCAAGCTATCGTATGCACAGGGCCAGGGCAATGCCTGTATTGCTTCTGTATAACTTCCACTCCATAGAAACAATGCTGATGTTACACGTTGAGTGTTTGTTGAGTGCTAACAAGCTTTTTAACACAACGTAGTCAACTGTTGTAGTTTGGTACAGAGGTCCACTTGATTGGGTAGAAGAGGGGTGCAAGCTGAACCTGTCATGTTGCTTAGTAACAGTTCATTTTGTAGCCATGTTGAATCAGCTGCGAGATTCTTTGGAGGCAAGTGAAAAAACACGAGAGGTTTGTAAGTACAACTGTTTGTTGTGACTTTACTGCTGAAAACCAAGGGAGCTGTCTTCTTTGTTGTTTACCAATAGATCCATCTTATCTGGAACTCCTTATCTGCTGCCCCTGTTGGCTGATTGGAGGATGTTTTCTTAAAAGGCAAGATAGAAAAAAGGACAAATGAGGCAGACTTGATGAGTGACGTGACAGCCAGGGGAAAAGTTGTGTTTTAGTTGCCATATGACACTGGCAAAATTGTGTGATCATGTCTGTTGAAATGTGTTGCAAAACTAAGTGCATTTCATACTCAAAAACACATGCAGTATACTGACAGTACTCCAGCATATTGACAGTACATGCAGTCCAGGATACGGAGAGTATTCCAGCATACTGAGAGTACACCAGCATACTAACAGTACTCCAGCACACTGAGAGTACACCAGCATGCTGACAGGACTCCAGCACACTGAGAGTACTCCAGCATACAGACAGTACTCCAGCGTACTGACAGTACTCCAGCGTACCGAGATTATTCCAGCGTACTGACAGTACTCCAGCATACGGAGAGTATTCCAGCGTACTGACAGTTCTCCTGCACACTGAGAGTACTCTAGCATACTGACAGTACACGTATTCCAGCATACTGATGGTACTCCAGAATACTGATGGTACTCCAGCATACAGACAGTACTCCAGCATACAGACAGTACTCCAGTTTACTGCTCTGCTGAGTTTTATGTCAATTCAGACTGATGTTGCTTTTGTCATTGGCATACTAACGCCCAATAAATTATGTAAATAACGGATAAATAAATGAAAAAATACATAAATAAATGTGGTAGGTTTGCAGAGGGTGATGCCCACCTTAGGCTTAGAGAGCAGAGAAGACAAGCCAGCTCATTGACAGTATTGTTATCAGTATGCTGGCAGCTCATTGACAGTTTTTTTACCAGTGTGTTGGCAGCAGGGCAGGACTTTATTAACCCTTTTGGTCAGAATAAGATTGTATTTAGCTTTCCCTGGTGTGGGATGGACACATTATGCCTAAGGTGCAGCAAGTAGAGCTGTTAACTGAGGTCAATGTTGACTGAGGTCACTGTTGACTGAGGTCACTGTTGTCTTGTCAACATTTCTAACCAAAAATTGACTTACAGAGGAAAAACTTCAGTCAAAACATTCAGGCAGATGACAAGTTACATCCAGGCACTTTTGGAAAATTTGAGGCAGAAAGGGTTAATGAAGTCATGAACTTTCAATTCTTATGTTTACCTCAGCACTTCAGTTGTCTAGTGATGAAATTTCAGGTGTCTGTTTTGCCAGTGAAAACAAAACAAGAAGATTTATAAATAACTTGAAGTCTTATTTTAGTTTGGCCTGGATTAGAATTTGTTTTCTTCTTGCCAAGAGTACAGGGCTATTGACGCAGTTCAGAATGGTTTTAGCTGGCATAGCCATTAGCACAAGAGTCACGTGTGTGTTGTGTCTCGGATATCTCCAATTAGCAGGAATAAGGTTTCTGCATTTAGAATCCTAGGTATCATGAGTACAAACCTTGACGTCTGCAGCAGAATCCCAATTTTGAGATATGCAACTGGAAAATAACAATCCCACACCTCTTCATAATTTTGGTTGCCAGCTTATTCCACAGGGTGTGTGCTTAATTCTCATCTTAGTCCACCTTAAAAATGTTCACAATTCAGAAACACCTGCCTCAGTGGTTTTTGCATTGTCCAGTTAGTCTTCAACAACTCTGGGAGCATGAGGTGACAGGCAATGCAAATATATGTATGTATATATATAAATGAAGGGAGGGGCAAGAAAGAAGGAAAAAAGAAAGAAATGAAAGAAGGGAAGAAAGAAAGAATTGTGGGGCCGGAGTTAAATCAAACCTCTTTTAAAAAGTTGTCTGATCTAAAATCATCAAGTTCTGCTTTACCACATAAGTAGGGGAATAAATCACTTGTGGACTTGTATACGATGTGGGGAAACTCAATACAGTAAGTGTACTGGATAAAATACAATGAACTGGGCCATGTTGATTGTGACATTTACCCATGGGGCTTTGGTACAGTGGATTTGAACATTTTTTCCCCATTTTTGGCAAGGTGGTTAATACTGAAGGTTACTGGTTCAAGGCAGAGCCATTTCATGGTCAAAATACAAGTGTAAGTCAATGCTTGTCAGCAACCATTGATCTCAATGCTTGTCAGCAACCATTGATCTCAATGCTTCTCAGCAACCATTGATCACAATGCTTGTCACAACCATTGATCTCGATGCTTGTCAGCAACCATTGATCTCGATGCTTGTCAGCAACCTTTGATCTGGAAGCTTGTTAGCAACCATTGATCTCGATGCTTGTCAGGAACCATTGATCTTGATGCTTTTCAGCAACCATTGATCTCAATGCTTGTCACAACCATTGATCTCGATGCTTGTCAGCAACCTTTGATCTCAAAGCTTGTTAGCAATCATTGATCTCGATGCTTTAAGCAACCATTGATCTCCAAATAGTATGTTGATTGACCATGCCACTGGAGCCCACTTTGGGTTAACATTTGCTTCAAAAATGGGTACTGTGATTTGATTTTAAATGTATTAGATGGGAGAATATGCAGGTATAACATGAAATATACATATTATTGGTCAGTTTTAGGAAGATATAATTACACATTGTCAGCAGTGGATTGACAACAGCTGGTCATCTGATTCATTATATTTCTGATCTTGATGTTTCATGCATTGTTGAATGTCTGATAATCAGGACAACAGGGTTTGCCAGCATAGTATGTTGTATAATCCTATATATTCCCAAGTAATTATCGTCCACAATTTGAACTCAAAACATAAATTTCCAAGTTGTTTTCCCAAGATAGCCCAAATTGGATTCATTACTTATTATAAACAAAATAGTTCCGGAGTTAAATATTCCCAAATGCACCTCCTCAGGAAAAAGTCGTAAATATTTGTCGCTGAGGGTACTTTATGAGAAGCCAGTATACAGACAAGTTCTCCCTGTGCAGTCAAGGTGTATGAGGGGTGAGAGTATGCAAATTAATGCAACATGTTGGTAAGAGTATATTGGGCAGGTAGAGGGTTAACATAGTGGGCCCTGCCAGTCTCTGGAAGAATATGTTTAGGCAAACAACAACACAGACATCCAGGGATTGTTTACTGACAGGTGCGGAGGAGGAGGGCAGACGGGATTGCGGAGTGGGAAGGGGGAAGATTGCTTCAAGGTGGGAACAGTGAAGTGTTTGGTAAGGGGGGGGCCATCGGGTCTTATTTGGACATGTGTATGTTTGTGTTTCTGGTCAGTGATGGTGATGATCATAATGGTCAGAAAGGATGGGGTGGTGCTTTTTATATGATGACAACGACAATGATGACAATGATTATGATGATGATAGTAACTGTGATGATGAACAGGGGTGAGAATGCAGTTGTGGGGATGCGAAGGTTAAATTTCTGTCTAAGGAAAATAAAAATGATTTGATGATCACTACTATAATGGATTGAAAAATACAGCTTCTCAAGTTCTAATACTTTTCTAGTCGAGTCCACAAAAGATAAAATGCTTTTAGTGAAACTTCCGAGTGGTGATGATGATGAAAATGACGATGTACAAGTACTGAGTACATGCAATGCCGGCAACTATGTGTGATGATGACTGATGGTTAATGATGACCAGAGTATTAGAATGGATGCAGTTTGTACACTCCTAAATATGCAAGATCCATACATACTATAAGGCCTAAATCAACAAGCACAAAACACCTGAAGGGTAATTGACAGTTTCGTATACACCTGCATGTATCAATATTCATCTCCGTGGTGGAAAATCCCAACAGACGCCAGGCAGTTACTGCATAACTTTGCCTGAGAACAACATCAGATTAAGATATCCCTCACGGAGTCTAACGGTTTAAATTGCCTTATCAGAAAAGATGCACAGGATCATTGAAGAAGTCCTCATTGATGCAGCCAACGATTAAATGTGTTCAGATTTCCCTGAAGGGGCCTCAGTGGGTTGTTTGAGAGGAAAAGAAAGTTCATCAAGTAAACCCCTGAGGAGCCTCACAAATGAGCTGTAAGAATGCCTGAGGCTACCATCTACAGAGAGTAGAGGTTCTCAGAGGAGAGTGCCTCTACAGGCAAACCTCTCATTTAAGACCAGACCTTCTTATGAGACCATACACCTGCTGTGCATTAGAAGTTGGATATTTGTTGTAAATTGGCATTAAACTTGTTCAGAATATTTGCAAAACGTAGAGCATCATACTGTTTCTGGAAGTCTCAATGTTGGTCATTGTTAAAAAATTTATGGCAAAATTTTTCTTTTTTTTGTTTTTGTTTTTTTTTGTTTTTGTTTTTGTTTTTTTGTTTTTGTTTTTTTTGCTTTGTTTTTGTTTTTGCATCATTAATACACGAACAGGCATTACTTGTCTCATATTTTGATACAAAGTTGTAAGTTCTTCAACTGACATATAGGAACATGTGTGTATATATACTGACAGACTATAAGGTGGTCTTACTGGAAGGGTTCCACTGTGCAAGGTATACCCTGAAGCCCTGTGGCCCACAAATATTTACCTTACCAATGCAATGTCTGTCATAGGCAGCACCTGCCTAAATGTGTATTAATGTAGATGAGGTCTTGTTAAGGGGGCTGGCTGGGGGGTGAAGCTGGGTATGCAGTGTATCTTTCAGGTGGCATGGAAACATTTTGTGAAGTAAAAATGATCCTGTTTGACTAACATCATTTGTGAATCGCAAAAAAAAAATATATATATATATATATGTATTTCCCATAACCATAATAGGGTGAACTAAAGTAGCTCTCTGAAAAGTAATATCAAGGGAAATGATATTTCATGAAACATGATTAAATGAGGCCCCTTCCCCCCTCGTTTTACCTGTGTAAACAGCCATATATATATAGTTAGATAATCACAAGACTATCCTCGGATTATCTGTGCCACTGTCCTGGCCAGTTCATTGAAGATTGGTAGATGCACAACTTCAGATGTGGATTATAATTTCTCGTCTTCTCTGGATTTTGTTTGTCCAAGTACATTTCTGAAACTGTGGCATCTTCCATGTGAAGGATAGAGGGTACAGACCATGGATAAAATCACAACAATGGAAAACTTAGCTACAATGGCAAAGGTGGAGATAACATTTACTGCAGGGAAAATGTTACAGAGAGTCCAGGTAGGACTGCCGTGTTCTCTGAAGCCCTTATTTCAATGAAAATGTCCAATTCAACAATGCACAGGGCCCTCTTGTTGACTCACATTACATCATGTAGTGAGGACGATATGTGAGGGCTGTTGACCTGGATTTTATTGCCTGGGAAACATTAACAAATGTTGTGCAGGCAATACAGTGATGGCCTTCCAATTACTTTGTACTTAGCAGTACAAAATTGTTTCCTACAAAAGTTTAGAAAGCGTGCTCATAGAGAAATCCTGTTCCACAGTGCAGCAGTTGATTTAATTTGAGGTGCTTGGCAAATTCTTGCAAGAAAAATAGTATATTTCCGGAAACTTTCTATGCAGGCTGGCTTGTGATTAGTATTTCCTAAGAGCTATTGACATATATCATAAAATGGAGAGAAACAAATGATCTGTATCCCCCTCATGTCCAGCAATTTTGACGTTAGCTGCGCCAACACAGCTAAAAGAAAATTCTTATGGCCTAAGATGTAATACAACGTAAGTTTAAGGATCAGCCTTTATAATCAACAATAACTGTGTACATGAATGTTTTATTTTCTTTGTCTGTGTTTATTCTGGATGCCGAGTTCTGTTAGGTTAGACGAGGCACCAGCACATTCTTACATGGACTCTTTGTGAACTTTGCAATGATGAATTAGCATTTTTCTTTTGATGGGGTCAGCGTTGCATGAAGCTATCAACATTGCCAGACGTCCGCCTTAAATTCACATGCTGTATTAACAATTACATACATGAATGAATGTCCTGTGCATAAAACTTCCCCAGGTAAAATAGAATCGAGGCGTTCATGTCAGATGCACATGTGTTTGACTTTGTCAGTAGTATTTGCACCTTACATTCCAGTATATATCAGCTTTAATTGTTTATGTACCACTCCAGACATGCTGTGTACAGATTTTAATTCCTACATGCACCAAATAGGAGTAATTATGAGATAACAACATGATGACAGTCAACATGAAACTACAGCCGTTACTGGGAAACATAAATACTGACGAGATTGTCTTAAAAAGTGTACGTACTTTGGATCCGGTAAGAACTTTTTGATTTTTACTTGCACCTTGTGGGGGTTTTTTTAAATACTTTTTTCAGGTTTCATCCTCGATTTGCGTGGAGCACTCCTTTTGAACAGAAAATTTGGTTATTACAGGAACGTTAGGCTACTTGCATGTTGGCATCACTGTCATATTTAGTGACCTCAGTTTGCTTGCACAACATACAGATAGCCTATAAGGCAGGAGCAACCAAACCTTGCTACATTTCCCAGCCACAGTAATCCCTGTATCAAAAATCTAAAAAAAAAACATTTTCAGTCAATAATGGAGTAAATTAATATTTTATGCCTGGTATATATGAAGATTTGTGATCGTGGCTCACAGTGAAACAGGAGGTCTTGCTTCAAAATTAATGTACAGGTGATATACTGTACTATTGTCGACATGTTTTTACCTGTAGTTTAAAGGGCAAAAAAAGGCCAGAAGACAAAAAATCACAGTAGCAGTTGCAGGGAAATGGAAAATAAAGAGTTACAGAATATCGTTATGTAATTGAATTTGACATAAGTCACACCAAAGACCAGACTGACTTTAAGGATGGCCCAGGAGAATATGATTATGCAGGTAATTAGATAATTAATTCACAAAGGAACAGACCCATGGTTATCCTGATTATATGTAATTAGCAGCTGAGTATCAGTTATTCATGTCTGAGTCTGTTTGGGTGAAGTTTTTGTGATCGCTTTGTCATGGTCATATCAGACGGTCATTTTCAAATTGTGTTTGGGTCCAATTTGTTTCTGGTTTCCATGTCGAATGGCAAGCGTTATGTCCTATGATTTATGGGAAAAGGAAAGATGGTGTTTATATAAACATTTGTGAGTCAAACCTTATAGGATGTGATTTATAAACAGTGCAAAATATGCAGCTTAAAGTCAATTTATCTTCAGGAAAAATAAATAAAATTGACATTTATAATGCCATTGAAAATACTAATATTCTGCTCTCTGTGGTTGTGTGATGTAATTTCCATGCCGCAGGCATAAATAATTTCCATTATTTGTTTTCTGGTATTTATGATAGGGTGTTTTTTTTTCGTCTTTTATATTGTCAAACATTTTTGGAACTCACCAAGTTGGCTGTTGAAATCAGTGGCATGGCTATAGGTCTCCCATTGTGTCACAACAAAAGCGTGCCCGATAAATGAGCACTAAATTGTTCAAGTTGTGTGTTTTAACCAGTTAAACAAGCAAAGAAACCAGCAGGCAAACTTAAAAATAATCTGCTGCAAATTTTTAATATCGCACAAAGTAGATCTCAATTTACACGTGATCTGTGTATTTATGGTCATCTGAAGGAGCCTTTCACCATTTGCCTCCCGATCACTTCAAAAGTCCTCATGATGCCAGCCTCATGTTGCTCATGGAAGGATGTTTCAGTCAGGTACGCACAGCCTCGGGTGTCGCAGGCTCAAGTCAACAGTTTTCGTCAGTGCACTTCAGGTGCACTGTGACCAGAGCACATTAAAGAAAGCTGTGACCTTACTGTGTTTTTGGCCATGAAAACAACCGTTATGATGTAACATTATTGTCATATGAGCTGCAGTCCGCCGCCATCATTCGTCTCCTCTATAAGGGTATAATTTGTATTGTCTGTCAACTCAGGTGTGGTCGACATTTTCTTCTTTCAATGATGAAAGTGCGCAATTGTTGTTTGTCACATATAATATAGATGTTCTTTATCATATGTATTATACAGATTCTCTATATCATGAAAGGTAAAATTAATGTTCCCTGGAATCTGAGTGTGCAGAATTGACTATTATAAACCATTTCCCCAAGGCCATTTACTAATTAATGCCACAATGAAGTATAGAGGGAGGTTGCCACGGTAACCAGCAATTTTCGTGATACTGGGCTATACAGAGTATTAATTATATTGCTCTCAAATGCATAAAAAGGGCCATGCCAATACACAGGCACTATACGTGGCCATAGTTATCAGGCACCAAAACCAAGTATGACCCAATGTGTGACAGATAGTTCTGGCATGCAAAAGGACCAGCTTGCAAAGTTAACCCTCTCCCAGTGCCAAGTTCTATAGAGGTTAATTTAACATTTTAGCATGGTCTACTGGTGCACAAAGCGTATGTCAGGAAAAGCTGTTGACCTGGGTCACTGTTAACCCGTAAAATTATAATCACGGCATCTAGTCATTTTCTCAGTACTGTTAAACATACACAATGTACTGGTTAAGAGCTTCAAATTCCTCATGAATATACCTTTCATTTAAATACCAGCAAGCCTAGTCTAAAGCAAAAAGTAGTCTTAGTCAACAGCTTTATTTGGGACACTGTTCATGCCATGCATGCAAAGTTTCCCGAGGAAAGCTGTTGACTCAGTCTTAAATCAGCACTTTAAGGGTTAATATCGCCTGTGAACACAGGCTGCCACTCCAATGAAACGTAGTCTTTTGGGAAATTTGAATCTAAAATCATTGTAATCAATAACACGACTTTTCTTGTGATCGGTACGGAAATGGTTAATATATATCACCACTTTTCTCACAACTCATTGTATACTACATATAAGCCACACTTCAGCTGTGACTTTGTCATGAAGCTCAGAAAAAGAACAATTTAGGTGTGTTTGTATTTTACTGAAGGGTTGTTTTGGGGAAGAATGATAATGCAGTCATCATCATCATCATCTTAGCCATTAACTCATTCCATACCAGTTCCTGATTTTTCCGTATATTTACCTACCTTTAAGACGACAATTGCATATTTAAATTCTTCATGAAAGGAGCTTTCATTCAAGTACCAACATGCTTATAGTCTTAAATCAGTAGCTCTGGCACTGCCTGTGACCGTCATATAGGAGGAGTTAAGTGTTGCTAGCCACTTTTGTGGCTTGCTGGCCAAAATGTGCAGGGAAAGGTCTGGCCACAAACGTCTGGTGTGGCCCTATACATTTTAGACTGCTGCAAAATTTTGAAGTGAGCACTTTGACCGTTAAATATGGACAAGTATACAAGAGAATGAAGGACTGGTAATAGAGTGAGTTCCGACAAGAACATTTTCTCTTGCATGAAAGACATTTGCATTAGCGCATTAGAGCTGCATATGTGTATGAAACGATCACACTTTCTCAAAGTTATGTGCATGAATATTTGTGTATGTATCGTGAATGATGTAATTAATTTCTGGATCAGGCGCAGTGTGGTTAATTGTCTTATGTTTATTGATTGACGATTAATATTACACGTCTTTCCACATAGCCAATGGCTGTTTGACTTGTTTATCTTTGTAAGTATAGTTTCCTTAGTACAGTCTCTGCCAGCTGACTCATTAGGTGATTGGTAAACATGCAATTGCATATATCGTGGAATAATATCAATACAGACATGTCACACATATATTACAAATTAATAGATTTACTTCATGTGTCAATGCCATGTTTGCACACAACCCTCTTTGGTAATGGCAAATGAAAATTAATCTTTTAGATTACTAAAGAATGAAAATTATGCTCCTAAATAATGAAAATGATGTTTCTAAACACTGAAAATTATGCTCCTAATTAGTGAAAATAATGCTCCAAAATGATGAAAATAATGTTCGTAAATAAAAAAAATCATGCTCCAAAGCACATTGTAGTCATGCATAATTTTTAATTATAACCAAAGCAGACTGCTATTTATTTGTGTGCATGCATGAGTGTATGTGTATACATATGTATTCTTTCGAATAAGCACATTCCTCTTTATATTTTCTGATAAAATAAAAAGCTTGAAAAGGTTTATTTTTTTTGTGGGGGAGGCACGAAACTATTAAGGAATTTCTGTGATGAAGCAAAAAATAGTTTGATAAAGCCATGATCAAAAGACTATTTTACCAAATACTGTTAATTGCTTTAATTTCGCTGTATTCTTATTTTCGCTTATTTCGCTGATGGTACAAAACCGTGAAAATAAAAACACAGTGAAATAGTATTTTAACATTGTTTGAATAGGAATTATGTCCAAAATAGTGAAATTAAAAATACAGTGAAATTTCAAAAATAGAAAAACCGTGAAAATTTAAACACGCGAAAATAAAGCAATTTACAGTACATGAAAATTAAGACGGATATATATATACAAGGGGGAAAGAAGGTTTCAAAGAATATACGTGTAAGTTGGGAAATTTGTACAGGTGATATGGTTTGTGTCTCGATAGGCTTAGGCCACAAAGTAAATATGATGGCGAATTACATCAGTTTCTTTGACCAGTGAGTACTATGATAGCTGTGAATACTGATCAGTGTCTAGGAGATGTTTAGGGGAGGACACCACCAGACAGAAGGTTTTGCAAACAGGACTTCAGGGCAAGACTTGTCATAATTTTTGAAACATTCACTTCCTGCCTGTGCATGTAAACTGACGGGCGTGTGTCTTGTTTTGGTTCATTCTGTTTACTTCGCTGTGAACTCAGAAGTCACACTTGTGTATTGGTTTCCCACTGTGCCTTTCACGATCAATTACCGGGACGCTGTTTTATGCGGATCGTGCATATATTCCATCCATATGATCATTAAATGGTCAGATGTCCACAAAAAAACAGAGTCAGTAAAAAATTTAATATTTGCTGTGATACTAAACAATTTGTGTTTCATGTTCTATCCAAACCTTATATGGCAATTATTTTTAATGTAAACACTTTTTTTTTCCAGTGCAAAAGTGATAGGTAGTTTTAGCGTGGGAATGCTACTGTGGGTGTGGTTAGGATCATCTTATTCTCAGTTATTACTTCACCGTCCAATTTCCTTTGACCCTTTCAGTGCCGCGTCTTGGCTGAGTCAACAGCTGTCCTTGGTGTGCTTTGGGTGAAGTGTGCCTAAAGTGGACTAAGGAAAGCTGTTGACCTGGACCATTCAAATGCTGTCTGCCCCTACCATCTTGCTTGTACTTAACCCTTTCCCCCTTAAACTGGCCAAAACCAGCTGGTGGTCAAATGTCTGCTTCAGCGTTTTCAACTGATTTCAACAGCAATGAAAAACAGTTTGACTGAGAATAGAAGATGAGACTTGTCAAGACAACATGCCCCAGGTCAACAGCTTTCCTTGGCATGGGTTTTGCACTTAGTGCCCAACCCATGCCAAGGAAAGCTGTTGACTCAGTCTTAATTCAAGGGAAAAACGGTTAAACAAGAGGTCATTTTGAGTAAGAAAAAACACCAGCTATATAACGTACGTCTTTGTACATTAGATCACATTCACTGCTAGGTTTTGGAGTCAAAAACTTTCCTCAGTGTGCTTTGGATATACAGCTGTACTAAGCAACATTGTGCCTAGATCAACTGTTAACTTAGGTCATATCTTGTTTTCCCGGGAAAAAACTGGGATGCTGGTACTTGAATGGAAGGTCCTGTCACCAGCAATTTGAATTGGAAATCATCAACAGCACAACCTTTTTGGTGATAAACATGGATAGTCTGGTTCATAGCTGTTTACTTTGATATGACTTAGGTGCTAAAGGACTCAACTTATGGCAGAGAAAAATGTTGACCAATGACATTCTGCTCCTGAAGGTATAATTATGCCCCCAGCCAATCAGGTTATGAAGAGTGTACTGTTTTCAGCTTACCGGCTATTTGCCAACTGTGCGTCTGACTGAATGTCCACTGCAGGTTCCTAACGAGCAAAATATCTCGTGATACGTGGGCCACATCAAACTCAAGTTAACTTCGACTTTGCCGTGACACTATTTTTTAACATGATTACATTTTGGTAACCTTGACTTTATTTTCAAGGTCGCAGAAGGGGGGGGGGGCCTAGTCGGTTGGAATCAGTCTTTCTGATTGTCATCTCTCATTCAGTGTAGTTTTTCGATAAATTAAGCAAAATCATACGACACCTGACGTAATTTAAGACAATGTTTGTTGTCTCCAACTCTAAAGCGTTCTGTAACAGGGAATACCAGGTAAGAAAAATGAGGTGGACGATACATCCTTGGAGAGCCCCCTGTCTTTTAAGACCATATGTACCAAGTCCCAGGTGCTATATTTTTCATGTCCTATGATGACCCTTGAGAGGTCACCTGCTTTATGGTGACCACTTTTAAGTCTGCCCTTGGGGTGATCTTGTGCAGTCAGGGAGAAAGAAGACACATGTATATGAGGAATTTTTCACCTGTTGTTCAGGTCTGATTAATGACTCTGTGTCCCTCCACCTGCTTGGTATATATACATTTATTACACTGTAACTTGTGCCACTGAAGACAGGCAAATCTACGTAGAACTTAACCCTTTTACTTCCTGACTTTCCCTCACACGTTTCTTTAGATTGAAAAAACAGAATTGTGTGTTCAAATTCTTTGCAAAGCGAGCATGACTTCAAGTACATATACCAACATGCCTGGTCTAATACCAATGGTTTCTCCGCATTGCTAGGGTTAATGTCATGCTGTGGCTGCCAAAAGTCAGCTATGGCATGGCTCACCAGATGATACCAAAGGCACTGACCAAGATCTTGCTGACCGGAGCACTGAATGAGTCAAGTATTTGTATTGTGGTTCAGTCCATCAGGACCTGTAGCCCAGAGCCAGGCCATGGGGCTTTCCCTTTTATTATTTAGTTGTGGCTGATTGTTGAGTGCTGGATCTATGACTGATGAAGCTGAGTGTACAGTAGATATTAGATATGTATATTTTATTATGTGTTATTGGTACCTTGGTTCTCCTGCTGACCACTGCACAAAGTACCTGGACTAATCAGAATCGGAAATAATCTGTGGGTATAAACTAACGCTTAAAGTGCTAATGACAGCTGTAGTCATTTTCTCATTACCCTTGAACATGTAATGGTTAAAAGATTCACATACCTCATGAAGATACCTTTCATTCAAATACCAGCGAGTCTAGTCGAAAGCAAAAAGTGGTCTTAGTCAACAGCTTTCCTCGAGGCATTTTGCAGGCAATGTGTGCAAAGTGCCCCAAAGAAAGCAGTTGATCTAGTTTTAAATGAGTGCTTTAAGAGTTAACACTCGAGATCTCCCTGTAAATTGCACTGATGTAAAATGTCATCTAATTAAATGTTTCTGAATAAATGTATCAGAACTAGGAGACACTGAGAGTGTGAGTTGTAGATCAGACATAGCAGGAACGAATGACCCAGGTCAACAGTTTTCCCGAAGCATGTCAGAGCTAGGTGATGAGTCAGCATTTTTCTAACCAGAATAGGTTTACTGAGGTTGCATACAGGGTCTGTTGGCTTTCAATCTTCTGTAAATGTACTTATATTAATGCACATCAATTTCAACAGCTTTTCCATTTCAGTCATTTAACTCGTTTTGATTTTGAAATTACTACTTTGGATATAGCTCATATCAAATCTATATTAAAATACTCTTTTGTTCTGTTTATATTTTCACATTTTTGTGCCATCAGCAAAATTAACTGAAGTTACTGTATCCTCTTGTTGTAATCGCTGATTGCTGCATTTTATCCATTTCTCTGTATGTAATTGTGTTGTATCTGTGCTGGTTAATATGTTTTAGTGTCACAATTTATGATAAAATGGTCAAAAAGCCTACAAATTCCATATAGCAGTATCATGTTCATATGCGGAAAAGTAGCTTGTTTTTGTTTTGTTTTTTGTGTTGGATCTTTGTCATTTCCCACAATTGTTAGGCCCATATTATGAAGCAATAATGGTGTATTCATGCAGTTTGGAGATTTAAAACTTCTACATGTGAATTTTAAGCAGTTTTTATTTTGATTTTGTTGTTCGTCCTCCCCGTCAGTATCCTCCTGGGGAATGAACAAAAGCTGCTTCATTCATTGGTTGGAAATGTCATGTGACGCAGGAAACAGGTGCTGCCATCTTACAGAATAGTGTACATAACATGCCCAGTTGCAAACAAGTGATCAATTCAGATCAGGTATTTTGTATTATGGTACTGTAAGGAAAGGTCTTTTTATTGGCAATAGAATATCCACCTAAGTCCAGAACAAAATAAAAAGACTAGTCCTGGGTCAGATGTGTGTAAGAAAGGAGTTAAAAGCTTTCTTCACTGTGGAAAAAACTGACTGTTAAATCTTCAAATTACATTTTTATAGTACAAGTTCAGCATCAATTCTCTGTGCAATCAGCATGAAAAGTTGATTTAAAAAAATGTGCTGGGGAAACATTCAATGTTGACATGAGAGAGGGCTGTTACAGGTATAAATAGAGACTAGTTTGATTCATGTCTGCTGCGTGCAGTAGGTTTCATCACATGACTTGAACTGTAGTCAGGAGTGGACTGGCTGGAGGTGTATGAGTGTATATGAATGGTGGCCTGGAGCGGGGCATATCGTGAGCCTTGTCAATGGCTCGGGTGGAATCTAATTCCAACAAAAATCAATACAGTTGCAATTGTTTTGTTGAGCTAAGGTTTTGCAGAATAGGTCGGTCTCAGAGCTGTCCATGGACGAGCAACGGAAGTAAGAGAAAGTCATTACCGGTCCTGTCACTGCTGATCACATTGTGCTGTATGCTAGCGTCTGAAACGTTAAGACAGAATCTTCAGGTGATAGACGATGACTTACTTTGAGTGTTCTGTGCAGCACGGGGGGCATCTAAAAGGGGCAAGTGAGGACGCAGCAGCGTGGGCTTTTTTGGCAGAGTTATATATTGAAATAGTCTGTGGGTGGTATTTGTGTTCTCCACTATGAATAAAGTTACAAATGTGGAAATTAATGTCATGCAAATGGGAGTCTGTGTTATGTGAAGAATGTAAAATTTAGGTATGTTGACGTTATAAGTTGTTCTCAACTTAGTCACCAAGTTGTACATTTGTAAAGTGCAAATATAACAACATGAATATATCAAAAATGATATAGTACATGCAGTTACGGACTATTACTTATATGTATGATATATCCATAAAGTACATAAATGGTCATGTGACCTTGGGCAATAACCTGATTGGATGAGCAGGAATACATTGACTTACATTTATAAAAAGAAAGAAAACATTGTCTACTTTTAGTTGAAGAAATGCTTCAGATTTATGCATGTTTCAAAACAGTAATTTATTTTTAATCTGTTCAAAAAGCCAATGGGAAATACAGTCTTCATGTAGAGAATAAAATGGAAGCCATATACTTCCTGTCCCAAATGACTGGCATGAAGAATTGATTTAAATCAGCATATGACGTAATTAACCCACCTATTGGCAACTGCATACAATAAAGGTATATTTTAATGGACTGCTGCAGACATCACAAGGCAAAGGGAGATAACCATTAAAATATCTTGGTAATAGTTCAGCAGTAGCCTATGATCAGAGGTAAGAAGGAAGATGGCTTCTGGCCAAGTGCTCATGTTACATGAAGTCTGATTTTCTGGCGCCAATTTAACTCCTCAGACTTTGATATCAGATTAACTTATGAACCCAAATTGTGGATTTTTTCACTGCTTTTGAATCAGCATCATATTTTTTGAATCAGCATTATAGTTTATATTTTTCAGGAAAAAGAGGTCAGTGGTTTTTGCATTGTCAGTCAATGAAAAACCACTGACCAAGGTGTTAACTGGCTTAAATCATGTAAATATACAACAAATTAACCTACAGAGATGAATGTTTAGTTGGGGCAGGGGGTGGGGGGATGTCAGTCTTAGGTCAAGGCCTAGTTAACTCTTTCAGAGTTTAGTTTTGACTGAGTCAACAGCTTTCATTGGAGCACTTTGGACACATTGCAGCCAAAGAGTATTGAGGAAAGCTGTTGACCTGGACCATTCTTAAGGTCTCTGTGACTAGGCTGTCAAGGAAAGCTGTTGCCTTGGACCACCCTTAAAGTCTCTGTGACCGTAGGCTGCCAAAGAAAGCTGTTGACGTGGACTACTGTTTTGGTGTGTGTGACTATAGGCACACTGGTACTCACAGTAGATGAAAGGTTAACTACCAAGAACAGAAGTCAGGTATTGCTATGTGCATTGAGAGCACATCAACTTCTGTTGAACTTATTAGCAGTGGAATTAGCCCGTAAGGCACTGATTTAAGACTGAGTCAACAGCTTTCCTCAGGACACTTTGCACGTAAGGTGCACTGAGGAAAGCTGTTGACTAAGACTACTTTTTGATTTAGACTGAGCTTGCTGATGTTTGAATGGAAGGTATCTTTATGAGGAATTTGAATCTTTTAACCACTATACATTTAATGGTAATGAACGAGAAAATGACTATAGCTATGATTAGTACTTTTAGGGTTAAGACAGGTAGACAAAAATGGACAGGTGGCCAGCAAGTCCTGTCATCCCGAGACAGCCTTTGGGGAGCCATCTTTACTGTTTGTCTTTGCGGTATATTGTAATTATGCCTCATAATGCGCTTGTTTTATTAATCTCTACAGGTGCTGTTATTGTGTCTACAATCAGGTATAATTAGGCTGTTATCATGGTATCATCATCACCACATTGGTTGTGGTTTTGTCTTTACATGCTCCTTACCAGCTTACTGATGTTATGACGTGGACCTTCCTGCAGGCTGGGGTTATGTCACACTGGATGGTCCCCCTCATTTATGATTAATATTATGTATAGTTTAGGTGGGCAGCAGGCTTACTGATGTCATCCCAGATTGTGTGTGTATATTTCCAGGGTGCAGTGGACTATCACTAGATATAAGTCAACATTATATACTTAAATAATAATATTCCTCCTCCTCCTCCTCCTCCTCCTCCTCCTCCTCCTCCTCCTCCTCCTCCTCCTCCTCCTCCTCCTCCTCCTCCTCCTTAGTTGCCATTGCAAGCCAGCTGGCCACACAATTCAGAAGCCTGAAGTCGTGTTAGGTTGGAGACTTTTACATGCTCCTGTGAAAGCTCCCTTCATGGGGAATTGCATGTAAATTTGTATAATTTCATCTTAGTACGTTTACAAGAAAATCAGTTTCTGGCAAGACATGAGGCATGAAGATCAGCATTGATTCAAGGGCTGCAGCTTATACATTTTATTATCGTATTGATCGATCTAAAAAAAAAGAAGAGAAAAAAAAAGAAGAAAAAACTCTCTTATTAGATGACCAGAGGCAACGCTGATACACAAGTTAAAAAAATCAGATTAACTTAATTTCTAGAAGGAAGAAAACTGATTGGTTTGATTTCTTGTGCGCGGTGACCAGTTTGGGTGCAGGACGGTGTATATGTAAAGCCTGTGACCTGGGGGAGGTAAGCAGTAGTTGTGAGTCTGTGCAGGCCATTAGTGACAGGCACACACCAGGCTGGTGGCAGGGCACGGAGGTGCGGAGTGCTTACCTGGTGGTGCCACAGAACACATCAAGGAAGCTGCCAGGCTTACAGGCTCGTACTCACCGCCAGCAAGGGCAGCGCTCTGTCCCTTTTTTTTTTGTAAAACTTTGGCTTATGGTACGACTCGCTACAGTTGGACCTGTCTCAGAGACGGGGATTTCTACCATGGCTGACAGTTTACATAGGAACTCGAGAATGTTACGGAGGGTAGGTGCACGCATTTGTCTTGATGAAGCCATATTTGTGGCCAGGCACTAAGTGTCTCACCACTTCAAACCAAAAGTGACTCCAACTTAGAGCATCATTATGTTTTAGAGAGTTGACTGAGTATACGGGAAAAAATCCTCTGATGTATGTGTGTCATATTTGCTAATTGATAGAATGTCCATGTTAAAGTGCATATGAATGACCTTGGAATGTAGCGGCATTCAATGTTTAGTGGAACGGATCAAAGTATTGATTGTAAGCCTATAGACACACATCAGTAAACTGGTCAGACAGAGAGAATTGTAGCTTTTGTGCACAGTGCGTATGTTATCATCATAAACTGGGGCAGATGCTTGTATCTCATTCTGCTGAGCATTCTGTGAGGGGAGCAGTCATTGATGTACCTGTAAATTAGCAGTACATGTATGTGATTACCACTGTTTAGACATTGCTCTGTCTGCGGGTAAAGCTTGCAAGCAGCTCATGCTATAAAGTAATGGGTGACAGCTATTGATTCCCTGAAAACAAGTTGGGGGAAGGGGGAGACTGGCAAGAGAAAATCTGGATGATTAATGTCTGTAGCTTGCACTGTCAGTGATAATGAAAATTTCAATTATTCTGCAGATAATTTAAATTTTTAGACAAAATTGTAAGATGCAAAAAAAGTTTTGATCTGAATTTCAACTACATAAGATTTTTAGTGACAATATAGAACTAATACAAAATATATGGATATTAGTAGCATCAAGAATAAGGTGCTGACATTATATGTCCTCTATAGGTATTTACCATGTGTTCATTCAATCCATTTCCCTTGAATCAAGATTTAGGTCAACAGCTTCTATTAGGTCAATTTGATACTTTGCACGCCACTCCTCCAAACAAACTGCTAAACTGAGTACACAATTCTGATGGGGTCTATCTTTATGGGGATAAAAATGTTAATGTATCATGTCTGGTCATCTTTACAGTGATAAGAGCTATGGTGAATGTATCATGTCTGCATGGTCATCTTTACAGTGATAAGAGGGTAAATTATTTTTTTTGGTCATCTTTACAATGATAAGAGGGTAAATTATCATGTTTGGTCATCTTTACAGTGATAAGAGCCAGGGTAAATTATCACCTCTGGTCATCTTTACGGTGATAAGAGGATAAATGTATCTTGTCTGGTCATCTTTACAGTGATAAGAGGGTAAATTATCATGTTTGGTCATCTTTACAGTGATAAGAGCTATGGTGAATGTATCATGTCTGTATGATCATCTTTACAGTGATAAGAGGGTAAATTATCATGTCTGGTCATCTTTACAGTGATAAGAGCTATGGTGAATGTATCATGTCTGCATGGTCATCTTTACAGTGATAAGAGCTAAGGTAAATTATCATGTCTGGTCATCTTTACAGTGATAAGAGCTAGGGTAAATTATCATGTCTGGTCATCTTTACAGTGATAAGAGGGTAAATGTATCATGTGTGGTCATCTTTACAGTGATAAGAGCTATGGTGAATGTATCTTGTCTGGTCATCAAAAATCAGTAGTTTTTGCATTGCATTGCAATGCAACTGCTTGCGTCGCAAGTCATGCTTACCAAAATTTATCCGAGGCAAGCTGTGATATATAGCTCCCTTAAATGTATCCAGTGTAAGGTCCCCTAAATTTGTCATTGCATAATAGGTGAGCTCTTATAGCTCCCCAAACGTTTATTGGTTAGTTCTTATTTCTCCCCTAAGTCTATCATAGGTTAACTCTCATAGACATATAGCTCTCCTAAAACTGTCAATACCTAAGCTCATATAGCTTCCCCAAATCTGTCTGAGGTGAGCTTGGGGGATTCCTGGTCAACGACTTTCCTCTGCACACTATGGGCACATTGTGCCCAAAGCGTGCCGAGGAAAGCTGTTGACTGAGTAAAAAATGTAGCGCTCAGAGTTAAAGTGATTTGACTGCTGTTAAGATGACTTTGAGGTAAGGTGCACTTGGTTTGCATGCCAATACAGCATATAAAATTACGCAGGGCACGAATACTTTAATAGGACCGTGTTATTGATTTTATATATATATATATATATATATATATATATATATATATATATATATATATATATATTACATATTGCTGGATAAAGGGTCTTAGTTGCCAGGACCTGCCTGTATAAAGCAGCCAAAAGGAAGTGGGTGTTGACCATGTTCCCCTTAATTGGCCAAAATGAGCCGGTGGTCAAAGGTCATCTGCTGCGTGTTTGACTAAATTTCAACATGCAGTCATGAAAACCAGTTTGATTGAGAATTGTAGATGAGATCTATCAAGATAACATAATGCTGGCCAACAAGCTGTTGACTCAGTCTTAGTTCAATGAGGAGAGGGTTAATGAGTTCATCTTATTGCGTCTTTATCTTTTTCTTTGGTAGCTCCCAAAATATTTGTATGGAAATGTCAGAACTAATATTAATGTCTGTCGTGCCAATATATGCCGGCAGTGTAGTCATCATTGAGACACTGGCTGCAGTGACAGCCTATACATCCTCCAAGGGAGGCTTGATGCAATCTTCTTATGACTGTTTATAATGTGATTATGTTTGAAACGTGGCAAATGAAGGAACAGATCAAGGTGTTGGCTCAGCCTTTGCTGGGGCTGCATTCCTGATGTATCATTGGCGTCATTGCAGTCGCGGGCATCGGAGGAAACATTGATTTACATCATTGATTTATAACATTGATTTATAGCATTGATTTCTAGCACAAGTGCATCAAAGAATCAACTCATTATAGCTGCGTTAGCAAAGAACCTGGTCATTAATTGGTAAGTCATGCCCTGATTGCCTGTGTGGCAGCCAGAGCAGGACTTTGCAGGCAATGGTAAAACCACTGTCTAGACAATTCATTGCCATTTTGACAAAAGTCAGTATGTACTAAATTAGCATGATGATTCCAGATTCATATTCCTTGTAAACTGATCTTTGGCTCAAGTGCCAGCGTGTCTATATATAGTTACAGAACACAAGAAGGGCTCAGGTGAACAGCTTTCCACATCACACTTAGAGCGCAATGTGCTAAAAGTGTACTGAGAAGATCTGTTGACACTGAAAGAGTTGAGACAATTAAGGCCTGTTGGTACTGGAATGAATTAAAGATCTTTTTACGAGGAATCGTGTTTAAATTGGGCATAAATGAGTTAATTGCACATTCATTACATACCCAATTACCATCTTCGTAATGTAAATGATAATTACAAGGACCTATTATCAGCAAGTGATCCCCTTTACCAAGGAATTTGCTCAGCGTCGTACATCAACCTACATTATGAGGAAAGTTGATGATCAAGACAACATCCTATTCTAAATGTAAAAAGGTTACAGTGGTCCCTGTCTTGAGAGACCACCATCTGTTAATCCCAAGGGGTGGTTTTTCAAGACAAGTTTCTCTTTATTTCATAAATTGTATCAATTTCCATGTGGAACAGCTTACTGCCATGAAAGATAATGATTCCCTTTGTGTAGAATCCATCTCAAAAAAGAAATCCACCTTGGATTGAAATCTTGTGTTAGTTTTTTTTTTTTGCACTTACTGTTGAAAATACCTGGATCTGATGGCTAAACACCTGAGGCAATGTTAAATGGTGTGCGAGGCCACAGACACCACAGAGTAAGGCAACCTAAGACTGCAGGTGAAGTCGTGCATTGTGGTCATTCCTAGCATTGGTAAAAACGTAAACATCTGAGGCCAGGTCTAGGTCAAACAGGCAGCAGATCTGACATTTCAGTGAAGACTTACAATATTTGGTATGGATGTGCTCCTATGCTGCAAAAAGCCTGAGGAAATTGATCTCAAGTATGCATAAGAAGTAAATGCAGTTAAACTGAACTGTTAAACTGTATGGTTGTACCATGTGCTATGCATAGCCAAAGTGACTTCCTATTGGCTATTCACTGTAATTATGTGCAGCCAGACTTTAATTCTCCCTGGTGGCTGGTTTCTAAAATACAAAGTCACACCTTTCCACTATCGGCCAATAACTGCAAAGCAGTCTGCTACTTGATCCTTAATTATTGGTCAGCAGCTAATGCTCACAGTCATGTTTTTCAGTTTTTATGCACAATCCTATGCTTCCTATTGGTCAATTTCAATGATGCACAGCCATACCGAGCTTCACAATTGGTCAGTTCCTCCAAAGTGTACATGGCACTGGCCTCCTATAGGCTACAGCTACACTAACATTCTGCCAAACTGTTCTTGTCACCTATTGACCAAAGTTACAGACTATAGGGTTTACCTTGCTTGCTCGTGGTCAAACCAGGTCCTCTAGTTGCATAAGGCAATCAGTGGCATATAGTATAAAATTAACCTCAAATTCACGTAATTTTTCTGTATTTTTATTTTCACTTGTTTTGCTGCTGACACAAAATTATGAACATAAAAGCACAAGTAAATAGTATCTTCCTACAGGATTGATAGTATCTGTGACCAAAATAGTGAAAGTTAAACTTCAGGAAAATGCAAAAACTGGAAATGTAAGGTATAACTTCTTCCTTGGAATTACATTGTTCCTCGCACTTCCTGCTTAAGTATTTGTTCTCTTTTGAAGTGGCAGGGTTAATACTAGCAGCCTGTGGTTTGCCCCCAACCATGGCCTCTTGCTTTGACAACCCCACAACTGAAATTGATTTGACCCTTTCTTCCTTGGACTGGGCAAAGCCAGCTGGAAGTCAAATGTCATCTGCTTCAAGGTTTTTGTGACTACCGAGTAATTTCATCAGTGATGAACAGCAGTTTGAATGAGAAGAGACCTAACAAGATAAAATGCCCCAGGTCAACAGCTTTCCTTGATGTGGATGGACACTGAGTGTTTAACCATGCCAAGGAAAGCTGTTGACTTGATTTTAAACTCTGTCCTGAATTAGTCTGCAGCTTTGTCTAAAGTCGAGGGGAACGGGTTAGCCCCAGGTCAAAAATGCCCCACATACTTTTTATTCCTGTGGATCTAGACCAGAGAAACGTCAGGAGCTAAGATCTTGCAGGCTGTTGTGAAGATGAAAACCTGGCTTGAAGACAAGCAGCATTCCAGTAGCTCACGCGGCACTTTTTATTACCCTGATTTTCTGTGAATGTTGTCAAAAGGCAACAAGGTCAGGATTTTGTGTACCTCAGCTGCGTAGATTCCAGTGGGGTATGGAAGATGTTAGGCCAGACCTACCTCTCTCTCTCTCGGTGGGGAATACAGCACTTTTCTACCAGAAGTTCTCCTCTCTTCTGGATGTAATGATCCCAAACAGGCATAGTAATGTAGACCTTAGACTGCCAATAAGTGTGTGTGATCCTGAAAGGAACTTGGTCACTTTGTCATTCCAGCTTTTTTGGCACAATGCTATAGAAGGGCTGCCTCTTGACCTGCTGAGGTGTTTTTTTTTTTTTTTTTTTTTTTTTTTTTTTTTTTTTTTGCGGGGAGGGGGGGAATATGATTGCAGGGAATAACCTTACAGATTTAATACAGACACAGGTAGTTCATGAGGAATCACATGGGAACATAGAATTGCTTTACTTACTATTCCTAGAACAATATTAAAGTTGAAGAAAGTTCTCTATGTCCATTCTAAATCCCAGTTTGTTCTGAAATTGTCACTTTTGACAATATTCTACTCTGAACTATATAAAAGGAGTTTTTTTTCTTGAATTGAATCTTCCAGTAAATTTTCAGAAGGTACTGTTATGCATCAAATGCTTGAGGGTTGAAGTATGCCTCGAGGTATGTCAGACACAGGGTGGTCAAAATCATACAGAGAAAAAAATTGAGTGGCCTGAGAGATGAGGGGAGGGTTAAAGGTGGTGGGCCTGTATTCTGGGATGGCAAGTCATTTTGCTCTAGTACAAGCTACACAGAATAAGAACATTTGTAAATAATGGCTGGTGGGAAGCACAGAAAACAAAGGGGCTTCCAAGTACACAAGAACGGTAAATAAAAATACCAAGTATGCTAGTGAGGAAAGCTCATTTACCCCCACCCCACCTCCACCCCCAAGACAGGGTACGTAGCAGTAGTGATCAGCAGTCCAAGCAATTCCACTCAGCTCTGATAATCTCTGTCAGGCTGGGCTTTCATGTTCTGCCGCCGCCAAGTCCTTTATGCATATTTGCACCCATGTTGCAAAAAAAATGTCCCGCCTGTCCATTTACTTTCTAATTTTTCGCCACATTTGAAATTGCAAAAACAGTATATACAAGTTGACCTGGGCTTAACGTACATTAGAATCTCCTTCCAAAACATTGTTTAAATATTCTAAGGGAGTTTATACATTGCATTCATGAATTATCATGAAAATATGAGGAAGGACGACATTTGGAAACAGTAAATTACAGTGAGTGGGCCATGGGTTAACTAAGGGGATATTTCACGTATGCTTTCTTGTCTGCTGCAGTATAGAGGCTGTAACTGAAGTGAGCCATGCTTGGAACTTAGGCATCTCCTCACGTGCACATTGCTCCCCTCATATATCTCCATGGAGTTGATCCACAGCTCAGAATTCTATCAGTGCCTGTGTGCAATGTTAATCATAATCTACCTACAGCATAATTGTCAGTGGCTTGTGTTAGTCAGGGATTTCCTTTTTTTTTTTTTTTTTTTAAACTTTTTGTTTTTGAGTCATTTAGATTTAATTAGGATATGCCAGTATTCCTAAACTTCATGCCAGAAGTGTTTCATGTGTGGATGGTCATTTTCGGCATTTTAATGGCTTACTGCAGGAGCCCTCTGTCCTTTCAGAGAAAACTTCAAGAAAGACCATCTGCCTTTTAAGATTACATGTCTGGGCTTCCTAGTGCCATGTTTTCCATGTTATTTGACCTTTAGTGGGAGACCAGCAGCTGAATGTGACCACATATATGAGTGTAGCATCTGCCTCTTAACTCATTCCATACCATTTTCTGATTTTTCCGTATATTTACCGAGATTTAAGACAACAATTGCATATTTAAATTCTTCATAGAAAGAGCTTTTGTTCAAGTACCAACATGCCTATAGTCTTAAGTCAGTGGTTCTGGCACTGCCTGGCAAGTCATGCTGCAGCTGCTGCAAGGGCAGCTGCAGCGTGACTTGCCAGGCAGTGCCAGTACCACTGACCAAGGCCTGTGAGCATAGTATGGAATGAGTTAAGTGATCTGTCAAAGGAGGAGTAAGTGAGTGAGTACAACTGATTTCATAGAGGAATTTTCTGCCTTCAGAGTATTAACTTTCCGCGTGTTTGTAAGTGAATTTTACATCAATGTTTGGCCACTGCTGTGGTGCATACATGTACTCATCTTAGGTAGGTCCAAAATTCATAATGGTGATGGCAAAATTCCAAGGTTTCTGTACATTGATACATATATACGTATATCAAAGTGTACATTCAGACATATATACATGTACGTGTCAAAGTGACTACATTCAGACATATATACATGTACGTGTCAAAGTGACTACATTCAGACATGTGTGTGTCCCACTGCAGGTTGCTGACCAGCATCAAAGATAAATGGGTGGAACCTTCTAACTGTGATACATTAATTCTGCTGATTTACATTTTAAGTAGAATTGTCCATGTTGTCATGGTTAACGTTTTTTCAATCTATTATTTGGATTCCTAGAATGAACTATATTGATATGTTCTGACACGGTATGTATTCAGATGATATGCAAAGTAGGCTCTCTACAGATTTTACCAAATAAACTAATCACTTTTCAACATATACATGTATCTTGTCATGATTACCAAATCGGTGGAATTTTTTTACATTTGCATAAAAAGAGAACAAAGATCATGGCAAACATGTTTTTAAAGTGTGAGACAAAAGTGGGCCGATTTTGAATTGAGCATAATGGATTTTGACGCCGATGGTATGCCATATGTTTTGGGGGTGTGGCCTGAGTACTGCTCATGACCTTCAACCTGTTAGGGTCAGGACTGGGCCGGCTGACGACAGCTGCTGAGTCAATCTGTTGCAAGTGGCTTTGCTTAGGCCCAAGAGAAACAGAGGACCAATGGACACAGATAACTTTATGCTGGGCATCAGACACTGCCAACTGTTTAAAACGATTCAATATACGGCTCAAAAATTTAGGACTAATCATCAGATATTGCATTGAACATTTCAGGCATGTAATCAGATACAGTAAAACGGGTTTTGAGAGACCACCCCTAGGGCAAGCCAGAAAGTAGTTACAAGTGGTCTCTCAATAGAGGTACAATAACATGGGAAAGATGGCAAAAGGGACATGGTAAATGTCTGAAAAGGCAGGTGGTCTTTTCTCACAGAGGTCTTTCAAAACAGGTTTCATTATTGCATACAAAATATTCCAGACTGCATATTGCATAGAATATTCTAAACTAGGAATGAGATAGTGTATACAATATTCAAGATGTGTGATCAAATATGGCATACAATATTTAAGGCTACTGATCAGATGTTGCCAACAGTATCTTAAGGTTGGTGATCAGATACTTCCCACAGACATCACAGTACTTAATGCAAGTGATCAGACATTGCACATAATATGAAGGGCTGTTGATCAGGTTAACAGGTTTCTGATAGCTATTGAACACTGACAGGAAGTTTCCAAACATACTTGCAACAAAGGTATAAAATATAAGTCAGTAATAAAAGTGGATTGAATATGATGACTCTGTGCATGTCACAGGGACCTTGTCCAGCTGATGTGTCGTCTATATAGCTTATCGTATACATCAAGCTCTCGGTATCAGCTGGGGTATGACTTGACATGCAATTAAAAAAGGTGATGACTATGAGCTAGGCATGGAACACCTGCGTTCTGAATGGCAAATTGTGTTTGATGAATTCCATAAAGCTTCGCATCAGTTGTCTGGAACCATATTGCATATATTTGTCATCTTTTATTGGTGTAAAACATAAAACATGTTTGTCTGCTGTATAAATGAATGCATATATCTATCTGTCCATTTGTACATGTATGTATGTACACTATACACGCATATATATAATATATATGTATATATGTGTGTGTATACTGCATGTACACACACATATATATATTATGGATAAGTATATATATGTATATATCAAACCAGCATCTGGGAGTTACATCATGCCACAGTGCCTACATTATACACACATGTGAGGACTTGATGTGCAAGTGATAGCCAAAATGGTAGGTGGTTTATAAATGTACCATTCTTTGAACATTGTAATCATGCTAATTTTGATGTAGCTTTGCTATTCAGTTCCCCTAGTTTAATGATTTACAAAGGTTTCATATAAAAACAATTTCAGGTAGAATTTGGGTGGTATATACAGACAGGTGTATAATATGTTTATGCATGCATTGAATGTTAGCACTATGTTGTGTATGTTATTGTGGCTTCCCTGTCCATGCATTTGTTTTAACTTCATCCCTTTCACTATTAGTATATGGATTTATTTCAAGATGAATTTAATTTTTCATTTGTTTTCATAAAGACTATGATGGGTTTTAGTAAACAGTTCTAAACTGTGACTCACATGTAAGTGAAAGCAATTAAAACACATCCCTTTAAGATTTCCTTTTATGACGAGAACTTTCTTCGACATAAGTACAGTATGCGCTGTAAGTATATCCATGTAACTATGCATTTTCAGTTATTGCATTCTGGGTGTTGAACTGCAACTTCACTATTTGCGGCATGGTTCCTATTAAACCTGTCTGCAAATATTATTTCAATAGGTTTCTATTTTCATAGTTTTGCGCCATCAGTGAAATAAGTGAGAGAGGGAAAATACAGCATAATTAAGTAAATTTGCAGCCATTAATGGCTGACAAACCAGTTTTTATGTTAGTCTTTTATGGCCTGGCTTATTTGACTTTCCTCAGGCATAACAGATAAACAGGGTTCCTTGCAATGACTGGGTTTTAGGACCTTATTCGAACAGGAATCCTCTTGATTTTTAATGTATATACAGTGAAATCTCCCTATTAAGACAACCTAAGGGACTGAGAAAATATGGTCTTTATAGGGGAGTGGTCTTAATGGGGAAAATGATTGAATGAAGGATAAATAAAAACAGGTCTGTAAATTAATGGTCTGAGTATAGAAATGGTCTCTTTATGGAGGTGGTCTTAATTGGAGATTCTACTGTATCAATTAAGCTGTGGTTAGCAATCTTCATAGAAGGTGTCATATGCTAAATGTTTATAGTGTAGTTCTTTGGAAAAGTTTACCACAGTTGAAGCTTTTCCTGAAAAAGACTCTTGGGTACCATATTATTTCAAGTTTTACTATCTTAAAATATGCAGAGAAACTTCTAGCAGCAGTGAATTGTGGATGTGTTGGTTGTTGCTGTTGACCTATTTTTTATGATTAACATGCATTGTTTTTGGTGTTGCTCTCTGTCTAGATACTGGTGTTTTTGTTAGAGTATTAAACTTATTGTTTTATTATTGTTCATTACACGATACTTTTTACCTTATTTACGTTATTTTCATCGTAACCTGTTACCCTCTTAATATTGTCCAGTGATTGTTATAAAATTTCCAGTTTTGCTTCATTCCAACCGAAAATGTATGATATTGTAAGGACTTCAGGCTTATCCTGTAATTCTGAGCTGTTCATGAAGAATACATTTTTTTATGTTTATGTCCTGTTTGAATTAACTGTTTCAGTGCCATTCATGTCTAAAGTGGATCTTCTAAAGTCAAACGAGTCTGAATTATCTTAAGGATCTGAGATTCGTATTGCTCGTAAAAAGATCTTTCCTGTAAGGACCAGCATGCTTATAGTTCCAGAGAAAATATCCCCAGCTTCTCTCGGTGTATATTGGGAGCGTTGTGCCCAATGCATGCGGAGAAACGCTGTTGACTCGGTCCAAAACTTGGCACTTAAAGAGTTAATGTTTTATCAACACAGCTGGTATAAGCTGCTGTTGATTGTCTCCATGCTAACACATTTCCAACATGAATGATGTTCATACAGCGAGACCTGTCATGGAATTAGGTCTCCCCATGATACATTGCCAGGGTCTTTATAACAACTGGTATTTGTTCCTGGTAACATACATTGAACTTTAATGGGTGATCTACGGAACAATTTTCTGTATTGGCCACTGCCTTACATGTACAAAGGAAAGTTTCAGAGTTTGTGGACAGAAATTGCTTTAAATTTGGAAATTGTCACAGAAATGTGCTTGCTCAATAAAGAAGATAAAAACCATTAATTTCCCCCCTACCTCTAGAGCCTGTAGGTATATGCTACCATGGAGTGGGCATATGGTTTACCTCACTAGGATCAATTTTGCAACTTAGCATTTATTTTCAACATGGTATTAGCTGAATTTCTTCTGTTCTGACGGTTATCAGATCATGATCAATTGTACGCCACAGTTTCCATACAGTACACCAAGTGTTTAAATAGGGACAGCTGTATATTCTATATATAGATCTGTAATGTAGCGGACATGTGCAATTCCTATTTATGACAACTCTTGTTTTTATTACACTTTTAAGACAGTAAATGGCCTCAAACCTGTACGAAGAAATCTGGTTTAGTAACTAAAGCTTTACGAGAGACTGCATGTTCTTCCTGGAAGTGCTAACTGTAAGGTTTCATTGTGAGGTCATTATACCTACTGCTTACTATGGCTATAAATTGAAATTCACTTGGATTTTCTATATACAAGTGCTAATTAAGTGTTGATCATATTTAGTCTGGTACATCAGGGTCAGCCTGGCCACCATTTGTGGAGTTGCTAATCACTGGTGTACATGGAGAAGATAATACAGTGAGACGTGTGTATCCCCAAGCAATGGCACGAATTGTAGGCCAAACTGATATCTGCTGTTTTAGCTGCGATGTACGTACCAGACCTCAGTTGTCATGCCAGACACACCCAAATAGCCAATTTTCTCCCGACAAACTCTCAGCTCCTGTGGGAGATGCAATGGTCGCTGAGTGTTACTGATGTGTCTTGTTTGTTGCTTGCAGTCCCAGAGCCAGAGGAGTAAGAGATCTGTGCAGGAAGACAACCTCAGCGACACCAGTCCCGCTGGAACGCTGACGAGTGGCGACAGCCAGAAGCTGAAAGGGCTGAGAACACAGAGTAAACTCAGTACCATCTTCAACCCCTTTGTCAAGGTACCATTTCACTTGGCTTCCTTTTAGCTTGTTGGGTGTTTTTTCGCCCGTGCACCAACTCTCGTGACATTGAAATCTTAACCCTTAAAGTGCTAATCACTGCTATAGTTGCTTTCTAATTACCATTAAACATATAATGGTTGAAAGAATCAAATTCCTCATGAAAATACCTTTCACTCAAATATAAGCAAGCCTTGTCTGAAGCAAAAAGTAGTCTTAGTCAACAGCTTTCCTCGGGACACTTTGCACGCAATGTGCGCAAAGTGTCCTGATCGAGGAAAGCTGTTGACTCAATCTTAAGTCAGCACTTTAAGGGCCAAATATCAGGACAGTCATCAGTCTTGAACTCTCACATTCTTGACAAAACATCTCCTTTTAAATTTTTGTAACATTTTAATTCTCTCTTTGGGTAGTTTCTCCTAGCCAGCTGAAATTAAAAAATATATATACATGTATATGAACAAAAACTATTTACGTTCAAGATAAAAATTCCCATATGCATCAGAACATGGAATTTTTAACGTGGTTACACAGCATGTTTAATTACAGGTTTAAATCATAGTTGAATTAGTGGTTGAAATGTAATCCTTTTTATGAGCACATCTAAAACGAATAACCTTCAATTAATTCCAGCATGAACTTACATCACCAATATTGGACGAGGTAAAGAGTTGCCAGCCAGCTATTGCTTTCCTTCCTTCAAGGCATTACTGCTTCGTTTCTTAATCTGACAGTTTGCTCATGCCTGCTCCTAGTACATTTATTGTGCATGCCAAATTGAAATTTCCCATACAAATGTGTATGATTGTGATGCTGAGCTGGTATTACTCAAGAGACGTGTACAGCGCGTTTGGGGATTTAGGATTCAGTTGCAATTTTCAATGTATCAATGCTCGCATGTTACATAACGCTGCCACTCGTGAACACTTACAGCCTGAAGCAAGTTCAATTATGCATTTATGATGAAAAGGGAGAGATCCTATTTGTAAAAGCTTTACATTTCGATCTGCCCTCCATGGCACTGGCCAGGATGCAGCCTGTCTGGAAGCTGAAAAGTTTCCAGGTACTTAGTTGAGCGCAGATGTATTTTTAAAAGACCCATGCATCTTCCGGGAATGGCTGAATGTATCTGAAGCCTGGCTTGCATGTCTAAAACTTGCCATTGTAATTACACACTGCAGATTGAGACTCTCTTTTTCTCCCCAATGTATATCAATAATGACTTGTTCCAAGACTGATTATACAGGTATAATGTATATACATGTACACACACACACACACACACACACACACTCACACACAGATATATAATATACAGTGTACATGCAACCAGATCAGTCTTGAAACAAGAGTCAAATTGGACACCTTCTCCACACCACCCATATTATTCCAGTTTTAATAGCAGATCATTGGAGGATAATAATGTGCATAATTAGGCAGTCAGGACACGTGAATGCGTCTCAGGAAAAGTAACAGCTTGCATGTCGTGACAGGCAATGCTGTATGCTGCGATATTTACAGTTAAGTCCACATGTATATTTGAACATGTACATAAAATTGTTTACATTGGTGAAATCTTTTGCTGTAAACAAATCCTTGAAAATACTTAGGTTATGTCTGAAAACAGTAATATTTTTAAAGATGTAAAAAAGGATGGAAAGTCTCTTGAATCCAAAATTAACCCATTGAACCCATTTCTGCTGCACAATTGGAGATTGGGTCAACAGCTTACCTCAATGTAGTGTGAGCAAACGCTCTTAGCCTTTTCCCCCTCAAACCGGCCAAAACCGGCTGGTGGTCAAATGTCGTCTGCTTCAGTGTTTTGAACTAATTTCAGCAGTAATGAAAAACAATTTTGACTGAGAATTGTAGATGAGCCCTATAAACATCACATACCCCAGGTCAACAACTTACCTTGGCATGAGTTGGGCACTTAGTGTCAATTCAAGGGGGAAAGGGTTAAAGTGCAAGTACATGGGCTGTTGACCTGGTATATCCATTTCCCTGACAATTGAGGTATACAGGTACTTGAGTGAAAGGTCCCATTTGAATTAATTATGTCTCCCGGTGGAAGCCGGGGGACATATTGTTTTAGTGCCCGTTTCTTCCGCTTCTTCTTCTTCTTCTTCTTCTTCTTGTTGTTGTTGTTGTTGTTGTTGTTGTTCAGGTTCTTGGTTTCCGTGCGATAAGTCTTGAAGGACTTGACAGAATTTGATGAAACTTGGTAGGATTATGTATCTAGGCAAGACCTAGGTTGGGATTGTATTTGGGTGACCTTGACCTAATTTTCAAGGTCACAGGGTCACTTATGTGAAATTGGTTTCCGTGCGATAAGTCTTGAAGAACTTGATGGAATTTAATGAAACTTGGTAGGATTATGTATCTAGGCAAGACCTAGGTTGGGATTGTATTTGGGTGACCTTGACCAAATTTTCAAGGTCACAGGGTCACTTATGTGAAATTGGTTTCCGTGCGATAAGTCTTGAAGAACTTAATGGAATTTGATGAAACTTGGTAGGATTATGTATCTAGGCAAGACCTAGGTTGGGATTGTATTTGGGTGACCTTGACCAAATTTTCAAGGTCACAGGGTCACTTATGTGAAATTGGTTTCCGTTCGATAAATCATGAAGAACATTATGGAATTTGATGAAACTTGGCAGGATAATGTATCTTGGCAAGACCTAGAATTGGATTGTATTTGGGTGACCTTGACCTAATTTTCAAGGTCACAGGGTCACTTACGTGAAATTGGTTTCCGTGCGATAAGTCTTGAAGAACTTAATGGAATTTGATGAAACTTGGTAGGATTATGTATGTAGGCATGACCTAGGTTGGGATTGTATTTGGGCGACCTTGAGCGAATTTTCAAGGTCACAGGGTCACTTATGTGAAATTGGTTTCCGTTCGCTAAGTCAGGAAGAACATTATGGAAATTGATGAAACTTGGTAGGATTATGTATCTTGGCAAGACCTAGATTGAGATCATATTTGGATGACCTTGAGCGAATTCTCAAGGTCACAGGGTCATTTATGTGAAATTGGTTTCTGTGCGATAAGTCTTGAAGGACTTGACAGAATTTGATGAAACTTGGTAGGATTATGTATCTAGGCAAGACCTAGGTTGGGATTGTATTTGGGTGACCTTGACCTAATTTTCAAGGTCACAGGGTCATTTATGTGAAATTGGTTTCTGTGCGATAAGTCTTGAAGAACTAAATGGAATTTGATGAAACTTGGTAGGATTATGTATCTAGGCAAGACCTAGGTTGGGATTGTATTTGGGTGACCTTGACCAAATTTTCAAGGTCACAGGGTCACTTATGTGAAATTGGTTTCCGTGCGATAAGTCTTGAAGAACTTAATGGAATTTGATGAAACTTGGTAGGATTATGTATGTAGGCAAGACCTAGGTTGGGATTGTATTTGGGTGACCTTGACCAAATTTTCAAGGTCACAGGGTCACTTATGTGAAATTGGTTTCCGTGCGATAAGTCTTGAAGAACTTAATGGAATTTGATGAAACTTGGTAGGATTATGTATCTAGGCAAGACCTAGGTTGGGATAGTATTTGGGTGACCTTGACCAAATTTTCAAGGTCACAGGGTCACTTATGTGAAATTGGTTTCCGTGCGATAAGTCTTGAAGAACTTAATGGAATTTGATGAAACTTGGTAGGATTATGTATCTAGGCAAGACCTAGGTTGGGATTGTATTTGGGTGACCTTGACCAAATTTTTAAGGTCACAGGGTCACTTATGTGAAATTGGTTTCCGTTCGATAAGCCATGAAGAACATTATGGAATTTGATGAAACTTGGCAGGATAATGTATCTTGGCAAGACCTAGAATTGGATCGTATTTGGGTGACCTTGACCTAATTTTCAAGGTCACAGGGTCACTTACGTGAAATTGGTTTCTGTGCGATAAGTCTTGAAGAACTTAATGGAATTTGATGAAACTTGGTAGGATTATGTATGTAGGCATGACCTAGGTTGGGATTGTATTTGGGCGACCTTGAGGGAATTTTCAAGGTCACAGGGTCACTTATGTGAAATTGGTTTCCGTTCGCTAAGTCAGGAAGAACATTATGGAATTTGATGAAACTTGGTAGGATTATGTATCTTGGCAAGACCTAGAATTGGATCGTATTTGGGTGACCTTGACCTAATTTTCAAGGTCACAGGGTCACTTACGTGAAATTGGTTTCTGTGCGATTAGTCTTGAAGAACTTAATGGAATTTGATGAAACTTGGTAGGATTATGTATGTAGGCATGACCTAGGTTGGGATTGTATTTGGGCGACCTTGAGGGAATTTTCAAGGTCACAGGGTCACTTATGTGAAATTGGTTTCCGTTCGCTAAGTCAGGAAGAACATTATGGAATTTGATGAAACTTGGTAGGATTATGTATCTTGGCAAGACCTAGGTTGAGATCATATTTGGATGACCTTGAGCGAATTCTCAAGGTCACAGGGTCATTTATGTGAAATTGGTTTCTGTGCGATAAGTCTTGAAGAACTTAATGGAATTTGATGAAACTTGGTAGGATTATGTATCTTGGCAAGACCTAGGTTGGGATTGTATTTGGGTGACCTTGACCTAATTTTCAAGGTCACAGGGTCACTTACGTGAAATTGGTTTCTGTGCGATAAGTCTTGAAGAACTTAATGGAATTTGATGAAACTTGGTAGGATTATGTATCTAGGCAAGACCTAGGTTGGGATTGTATTTGGGTGACCTTGACCAAATTTTCAAGGTCACAGGGTCACTTATGTGAAATTGGTTTCCGTTCGCTAAGTCAGGAAGAACATTATGGAATTTGATGAAACTTGGTAGGATTATGTATCTTGGCAAGACCTAGGTTGAGATCATATTTGGATGACCTTGAGCGAATTCTCAAGGTCACAGGGTCATTTATGTGAAATTGGTTTCTGTGCGATAAGTCTTGAAGAACTTAATGGAATTTGATGAAACTTGGTAGGATTATGTATCTTGGCAAGACCTAGGTTGGGATTGTATTTGGATGACCTTGACCTAATTTTCAAGGTCACAGGGTCATTTATGTGAAATTGGTTTCTCTGCAATAAGTCTTGAAGAACTTGATGAAAATTGCTAGAGTAATGTATCTAGGTGAGAGCTAAACTAGGATTGTAATTTTCAAGCAAACTTGGTCATTTGTAATTTGTTATCACTGTAGCTTATTCAGAGACGTAAGTGTTCCACCGGGAGACATTTGATTTTCTGTTGGAAAATCAGTCTGTTCTAGTTTAAATATGGAATCACAATGCAGATGCACACAACTTAATTTTGCTACAGTTAATGCTGGAAGGATGACAAAGGGACAAATAATGTGAGAATAGTTTTGCGGTCTTAATGGACACCACCACCTACAAATTGTTATGAAAATATCTTCTTTCTGGGCTGGATTGTTCCCATCAACATGTTTTCTGGAACTGTATTAAAATAAATAAAATCAAAACCTCTATTAATCCTGATTTTGGGTTGAATGGTTAACAATGTAAAGTGCTGTAATCACCACAGGCCAGTAGCTTCCCTCAACCTAAGCTCGTTGGTTTTTTGGTGGACATGTCAATGTATGCATTGATGAGTTCCTATGTCCTGCTCAACAAGAATCTGTGCAATTTACCGCTGTCAAAATCTTCAAGCAAGGACTTGATTAAATATATTTTTTTTTAAACAAGCAAATATCTTCATTTGATTTCAGAGCCAGGAAAAGCAGGAACTACTGAGTGAACACCTCAATCGCTTCAGCCTCGATGGCCTCCCTCCAATGCCCGATCTTCTCACGATTGGACGACCGCAGTTTGATGACAGTGTCTTTGAGATGGAGAATCACTGGACAGACGTCGTTGATGGGTCAGAGGTGAGTGACCTTTGACCCTCATTTGAGTCAGCAATAATCATTAATGTAGAATAATATACATTTCAGTTACATTTTAACAACTAGTACAATGGGTGCACATATTTAATAACACATATTTTGTTTACATATAGGGTAATACAAAATGTTTCAATTTTGACAGTTTTCGTATGGCTGAATCAAAAAAATATATTAAATGGCCATAAAGTTGATATGTGATGTTTGTGTAAATTTTCAGGCATCTTGTGTATCACTTTAAGGAAAATGTAATCCTGGGCACCATAAAAATGATAAATTTTACAAACATTTGTATGAGAATGTTTGCAAATTTATAGTAAAAGTTCACTTGGTATAATATACTTACTGCAGAAACTATTTTGCATGGTTGCCGTGGCAACAGCATGTGCATGCATTTGCAGACCTAGTCATAAAAGTGTTATAAATGTTTAACCCGCTTTTGCAAAAATTTTAACAAGTTAGACAATCAGCTTGTACAACAATGTCAGTGTCGTGACTATACGACTTGGTCAGCCCTAACAACAGACTTGTTTATCTTTCAAAATATTTACTTTGCAATGTCATCAAGTCGCGGAATGTCTCATTTGATCAGATTTATATTGTCAACTTTACTGTTTTTCGAGGACTGAGACAAAGTGCAAATGTACACTTTGCATAAGTGACGCTTCTCATTGTTGACCAAACAGCAGTTACTTAGAAGGAATATGTCAACAGGTGCTTATCTTTTGAGGAACAGTTGAAACCTCATGTGAAACAGAACTGTCAGTTATCTTGTTTACAGAAACTGCTTGTTGTTTTGTGTTGTTTATATGAGTTGCTTGTTATTGCAGACCGGAAGTTAATCTAACTTTTCAAATTTTGTTGACAGACGATGTCCAAAAAACAGAAAGACCATCAGGAAGCTATATGGGAGATATTACAGACGGAGGTGGAATATATTAAAAAGCTCAAAGTCATTACTGATGTGAGTTATTGTGGTGTATTCTAGCTTAATTTGCATCAGTGTAGTAGAGCAGGCAATACACATATCATGTCTCCACAGGACTGTACACACATGGGCCCCCTGGTACCAAACAGTCTGGTAACTCTCTAGTGCTAGAGGTAGAAAAACCACAAAAATATTCACTTCAGGGAACAAAGAATGTAAATGTGCCACAATTTACATCAAAATTAACTTGTCTTGTCATTTAAGAGGTGCTAAATGACTGATAATTGATAAATTTATTGATATCAAGGTGAGAAACAGGTTTATAGAAAACACCAACATCCACCTCCAACACAAGAGAGTATACCGGAAAATTTAGCATCAGGGAGTGCATGTGTGGTATGCAATGTGGCTGGCTGGGACGGCTACCTCGTTTTAACTCCGTCCCTCTTAAACCAGCCAAAACCAGCTGGTGGTCAAATGTCTGCTTCAATAATTTTGACTATTTTCAACGCTAAGGATGAACAATTTTTATGACAATTGTAGATTGAGAGATATCAAGATCACATGCCATAGGTCAACAGCTTTCCTTGGCATGAGTTGTGCTGCCATCCAACACATGCCAAGGGAAGCTGTTGACTCAGTCTAAATTCAGAGGGAAAGGGCTAAGGTGGGCTTATCAAGATTAAGACTGTCCCATTAATGTACCTGTATGTTAAGGTCACCTTTTGTTGTCAGTAGAGGGCGCCTTAAACACCTATTTCCACTGCACTGCTGCCCACTCAGTGCAGCCACTGTGGACCTGCTAGATGGCAACTCATTACCAAGCTTTAAGTACAATTAAATTTAACAGATGAAAAATGTCCTAATGTGTTAGATGATATCTATAACAAGCTCACTATAGTCCCATTGTAAAAGACCATACGCTCATACACTTTTGTGTTTTCTGTCATAAGAATTTCAAGATGCTCAAGGTATTTACTGAGATCTATGCAAATTAGAAGATATTGTGGTAGGCATACAATTTGAAGCTTTTTATGGACATTTTTCCATACAATACTGTTCATATTATCTGTAAACATTTATACATATTTATATTTTATTTTTGTGTTTCAGGTCTTCATATGTGTTTTACTCAACCTACAAAATGAACAAGTATTAAATGAGGTAAGATTTTTTTTTCAGCACTGCTGATTTTGTTCATGTTGATCAATTCTTGCCCCCCTCCCCCTTCCCCCTCCCCCCCCCCAACTCTTTTCCCCTTAAACCGGCCAAAACCGGCTGGTGGTCAAATGTCGTCTGCTTCAGTGTTTTTGCTTTGATTTCAACAGTAACGAAAAACAGTTTAAATAAGAATAATAGCTGAGACCCATCAAGAAACTATACCCCAGGCCAACAGCTTTCCTTGACATGGGTTGGGCGGGAAGTGCCCAACTCATGTCGAGGCAAGCTGTTGAGTTGGTCTTAAGGGGGGAAGGGTTATAGCAGCCAAAAGGGGCTTTTGGTCAAATGTTATCGACTCTTTACAAAATCATAGCCATAGGCACCCTCTGCAAATGCATGTTAAGCTGGATATTAAAACAAGGGTTCTCACACTTTTGGAACAAGTCTCTTTATTCCCACAAGTGTTCGTAGCAGCCCGAGGTTTTCTCCCAGCATACACGTCCTAGCTACATGTGCTATGCCAAAGAAATCTTTTTGGATTCTGTCTTAAACTCAGTCTTTACTCAAGGGGAAGGCTAAACCATGATATTATGTTTGAGTTTATAACCAGAAAATTAAGCTAATTGTCAATGATTTTTATAAGATACTCGGCTGGTACAAAGTGATGAAAATTATTTGACCATTAGATTTTTTTCGTAGGGTAAGAAAGTTGTGATATGTAGCACCAATTCAGATTGAGAAACTGCCATGTAATGAATGCTTTTTGTCTGTACAGTCAGATTAAAATATTCAGCAGTATCAGTGCAAAACTAATGTTCATTGAAAAACATACATTTTTTTAATAGAGAGACACGAAAAGTATTCAACAAAATTTAAAAACTGCCCTTCCTTGAATTTTATTTTCTAAATGGACTTTCTCGCTTCAGAGAATGAGGCAGAATAAGTGGTTAACAATATCATTTCAAAACTGTTGCTCAGTGAGAATTTTATTTTGTGACAACTTGATACAGAAAAAGTGTTCAGTAATATCACTTCAAGACTTGTTCACTGAGATTTTGTGTTACAGATTGAGACAGAAAAAGTGTTCAGCAACATCACGGAGGTGTCGCAGGTGAACGCAGTCTTCTGGCATGATTACATGAGAAAAGTTTTGCTTCATGCTAGAGAAACCCGAGAACCACTCAATCCGTCTCTCATGAAAGAGGGATTTCTCCAGGTAGGTCTTTTTGTCTCTAAGTTGTATTTGTTAACCCTTAAAGTGCAAATCATGGCTATAGTCATTTTTGCATTACCGTTAAACAGACAATGGTTGAAAGATTCAAATTCCTCATGAAGACACCTTTCATTTAAATCCCAGCCAGCCTGGTCAAAAGTCAAAAGTAATCTTAGTTAACAGCTTTCCTTGAGACACTTTGCATGCATTGTGTGCAAAGTGCCCCAAGGAAAACTGTTGACTCAGTCTTAAATCAGTACTTTCAGGGTCAAAATTACAATCACAGAATTTCATGTGCACTGCTGAATATGCGGTACTGAATAGGAGAAAAAATGGGAAAAATACAAGGCTGAGAAGAAATAGTCTTAATGTATTACCAATTAAGATAATTACATTTAGAAAAGGTTTTAGATTATTCAGAAATTTAATTGTGTATTGTTTGATTGCCAACCTGTAATGGATAACATTGTATTGTTGAAACATTCAAGTACATTGCAGTGGAATTATGTTTGGTATGGAATGTGTCATCCCAAATGACTGATGTCCAGTAATCCGTGCTAAAAGAAAAAAACTTGCTACGTTGGAAGTTGTGGTACATGCACTAGGTTTCAATAATGCATGTATATAACAGTGACTTAAACATTGAAAACAGCATGTGAAATATATTGGATAGATCACAATTTCATTTCTTTCACTGTTTTTTTCCTTCAGTTTGATGAGCAGTTTCATCCCTATGTCAAGTATTGCTTGGACCAGGAGTCTTGCCTAGAGTACATCAAGTCCAAACTGAGTCAAAATGAACTTTTCCGCACTTTTGTTATGGTAAGCATCGTCATGTTGGGTTTTCCCTCATCAAAAATGTTCCATGTAAAATGACAAAGAAACAAACAGCAACAAAATACAATTCGACTTGAGGGAATTACAAATACATGTATTTAAATTTTATTTGAAGGAGCTGAGGGAACTTATACTACGTATATTGATGACAGGAAGCACTTGTTAAATGACTGTGTGAATTTTTATTTTATTTTTTTTTTTTTTTTTTTTTACAAGATGAATTTTGTTGCATCTTGAATTTGAAAGAAAAGACTGCTTTAAAACGTAATGTTACAGCAGTAGCTGGGACCCTCTTGTCTTTCATGAGACCTGCAGCATGAAACTGATACTTGAAACGTAAAAATTGACTTTGTTGGATCTGCGTTTTTGTCTTTTAGTGGGCAGAGGCTCAAAAGCAGTGCAACCGGCTTAAGTTAACAGACCGTGTGGTTAGTCCCATGCAACGACTTACGAGATACAAACTTCTACTGAAGGCAATACTGAAGAAATCTGAGAGTGAGGAGCAGAGAAAAGATCTAGTCCAAATGGTCAGTTTTTTTTTTCCTGTCTTCATCTTAGTCTTAACCCTTAAAGTGCTAATCAGGATTATAGTCATTTTCTCATTACTGTTAAACATATAATGGTTAAATGATTCAAATTCCTCATATAGATACCTTTCATTCAATTCCCAGCAAGCTTGGTCTAAAACAAAAAGTAGTTGTAGTCAACAGCTTGGGACACTTTGCTTGCAATGCATGCAAAATTGTCCCAAGGAAAGCTGTTGACTCAGTCTTAAATAAGTGGTTTAAGCTTTAAGGAGGAAATGTGTCATTCACCGGGATTTAGTTTTGCTCTGTTTTAGGGCAAAGTTTTGATGTGTTCAACAGCTTTGTTCAAAGTGCTGAGGAAAGCTGTTGAGCTGGACCATTCAAAGAGTCTGCAACTGTGGGCATGCTGATATGCAAATGAAAAGTCAATTTACAAATACAAATTTACTAAGTCAATGTACACCCACAGCACATCAACTGTTTTTGCAGTTGGAAACAAAAGAGTTAAAATACAAATGTACGGTTGCCATGCCAACATCATGTGCATCCACATGCAGACCTAGACACAAAGGTGTTATAAATGTTGATCGCTTATTAGCAAGAATTTCAGCAGCATAGACAAGCAGCTTGTGCAAAGCTATTGTCATGATTGCCACTTGGTCAGCCGTACCAACAGACTTGTTTATTTTACAAAATATTTACTTTGCAACTTTCACAGCTAGCAAATGAACTTGTGGAATGTCTCAGTTCGTCTTGTTGATATTGTCAACTTGACCATGTTTACTACTGCTTACTGTTTTTCCAGGAAATAAATTGAAGTGTAAACAGTTGTAATTTATGATGCATGTTATTGTTGACTTAACAACAGAAATAACCTGATCATTTGTGGCCTAAATATGCAACACAACAGATTGTGTTTTTCTGCAGCACGTTTATATAGATTTCACACAGGATGTGAGGGAAATGTCTGTTACCTGTCCATAACTTGCTGAAACAATAAATTTTTCAAAAGTGCAACCCCCCTTTCTCGTTGAAAAAATAAGTAAAGCAACCTAGTACATGATGTAATTACTGTCAAAGTTAAAGCCTGTTTGTCTTTTGTTGCTTTAGATTGAGAAAGTGGAGAGATTTGTATTACACGTAAACACCGCCATGCATCAGCGACAAGAACAGGCACGACTCTCCATGATCATAAACCGAATCGAGTCCTATGATGTCATCGAAGCCGTCAATGATGAATGCTTAAAGGTAACTGCGTAAAACACACTCCATTCTGATAATTTTGTGGACAAGAAGATTGATAATGAGTGTTCATTTAGTCCTCAGTTCACACACAAATAGGAAACGTAGTCAAACACACTCCATTCTGATAATTTTGTGGACAAGAAGATTGATAATGAGTGTTCGTTTAGTCCTCAGTTCACACACAAATAGGAAACGTAGTCAAACACACTCCATTCTGATAATTTTGTGGACAAGAAGATTGATAATGAGTGTTCGTTTAGTCCTCAGTTCACACACAAATAGGAAATATAGTCAAAATGGAAAGAAAAACAACTCAAATAGCTGTGTATCCAGTTGGTGGAATGTATTGTCAGGTCCTGATAACAAGCAGAAGTCATTTGTTTTAGTCATATGGTTTTTTTTTCCGTTTATATTTTAATCCCCATGCTGAGAAAAATAGTTTGTAGTTTGAAATGAATTAACGTTACAAGTAACAATTAGCATTAGACTAAGCCTATGCCACACTTTATTTGGGATTATTGAAAGAAAGGAAATCTAAATATTTTTCACATCTTTAGTCCCCTAACCATAAAAGTGCACTTTGAAGCACTGGCTTGAGAGGTGAGGGTGACAGGAGCGGGTGCATATCACATTTCTTTGCTCCAACTTGATGTACAATGTTTTTTCTTTTTTGTAGCTGGTGTACGACTTTTGCCAGCTGGATCTTACCAAACCCATTCCCGGGTGTGGCCATCATCAGAAACGCAACCTTCTGCTGGAAGGCAGTCTGAAGATGAAAGACTCCGTGTCAAAGGTGAGCGCTTTTTTTTTTTTTTTCAAAATTGATCCACCCAAGCTCCAAAGTCATGAGAACCCGCATGTCAGAATTGGTAATACTGAGATTTCATTGAGGTACCAACAAAAATTACTGAGATGAAACTGTATGGGGATTTTCTAGCAGCCAGTTAAGGCAAAAGTGACATGTCAGGCCGTGCAACAATGACAAGCATCACCAAGGCAGACAGACAAGACATCAATGGCCTTCTGTAGCACTATAGTTGTAGCTTTTGACAAAAGATGGCAGCACTGTCCTGTGACTGTTGCTCCATTTCTTGGATGGCATTGTATCAGAATGCAAATTGCAAATTGCAAAAAAAAAAAAAAAAAAAAAAAAAAAAACCCGTGGAATTTTGTAAGCATTTATGAAACAACATAAGAAAATCAAGTTAAAATTTTGTTAGTACTTCTAAAATATATTGCAAGTAAATTGCAATATATATGGAGCTTTGGGCTGTTACCAAGTGCCAGGAAATGAAAGTGAAAGCAAAAATTGATTATTTTTGGGACCATCCATTCATTAAAGTTTATTCATCAAAAATATACATTCAAGTTTCATAAGCACAATTAGAGATTAGAAACCCTTACAGCCTTATATACTACCAGCAGTAGGATAAGTGCAAAATGTTTCACATTACAATGATATTAATCATATAATCCATATACATGTTTAATCAAAATTGCCATACATATCATATAAAGTGAACAATTAAGTTTCTTTATCTCTACAGATGGACGTTTACTGCTTCCTGTTTACTGACATGTTACTGGTCACCAAGCCCAATAAACGAGGAGATAAGGTCAAGGTCATTCGGCCGCCTATGCGTCTGGACAAAATTATCGTACACCCTTTGCGGGATGGAGGTAAATTATATGAGCATAGACCAAGACTGTTGTGTTTACTTACTGTATATTGCTTTCTTTTCACATGTAGAAATTTCATTTTTACCTCAGCTGACTTGTCAGTCAGCTGAGGTTTTTTGAGGGTCCGTCGTCCGTCGTCCGTCCGTCCGTCCGTCGTCCGTCCGTCGTCCACAATTCACATTTTCGACTTCTTCTCAAAAACCGTCAGCCAGATTCACTTTAAACTTGGTGGAGATATGCCTTGGGTGGGTCTCTACCAAGTTTGTTCAATTGGTCACGGTCCAGTGATTTTTGGATTTTTAATGAATTTTTTTGTTCTTTTTTGGGTAAATCTTAAAAAATCTTCTTCTCCGAAACCGCTCACCCAATTGCTTTGATATCACACAGGAACACTCCCTGGGACTCTTAGTTCTTAATTTGTTCACCAGGTGGCGCTGCGATTTTTTCCTAATTCTTTATGAATTTTTGTGTGTTATGGCTATTTTCGACTTCTTCTCCAGAACCGTCTCTCAGATTAAGCTGAAACATGGTGGATATGTTCCTTGTAGAAAGGTCAAACAAAGTTGTTCACTATGTGGGAATGCTGCGGATTCCTGATTTTTAACGATTTTTTCAATTCTGGTACTTGTCGGTCAATGCAGCTTTCCTATTGATTACTATGGAAGTCAGTGGGCATTCTAATGCTAATTCACATTTTCGACTTCTTCTCCAAAACCGTCATCCAGATTGACTTCAAACTTGGTGGGGATACACCTTGAGTGGATCTCTACCAAGTTGTTCAAATGGTCACGCTCCATTGATTTTTATATTTTTTTTGAATGCACCTTTACTATTGATTACCATGTAAGTCAATGGGCATTCTAATGCTAATTTACATTTTTGACTTCTTCTCCAAAACCATCATCCAGATTTGCTTCAAACTTGGTGGCAATGTACCTTGCGTGGGTGTCTACCAGGTTTGTTCCAATGGTCATGTTCCAATGAATTTGGATTTTTTTATGATTTTTTTTCAAACATCTCTACAAAAGTTTTAATAGGAAAGTTTAACATGGGAATTTCTTGTGAAGGTCATAACTTTAATAATATTGACCAGATTTACTTCAAACTTGGTGGGGATGTGCCTTGGGTCGATCTCTATCAAGTGTGTTCAAATGGTCATGCTCTATTGGTTTTTGGATTTTTTATGAATTTGTTTGTTCTTTTTTGGGGCAAACCTTCAAAATTCTTCTCCTCTGAAACCGCTCACCCAATTGCTTTGATATCGTTCATAGACACTCCCGGGGACACCTAGTTCCCAATTTGTTCACCAGGTGGCACTGCAATTTTTTTTTAAATGAATTTTTTGTATGGTTTTGCTATTTTTAACTTGTTTTCAGAACTGTCCCTCAGATTAAGCTGAAATGTGATGGATATGTTGTTGTGGAAGGGTCAAACAGTTGTTTAGTAGGTGGCACTGCTTTGGATTCCTGATTTTTAAGGATTTTCAATTACGGTACTTACCAGTCAGTGGAGCTTTCCTATTGATAACTATGTAAGTCAATGGGCATTCTAATGCTAATTCACAGGACAACTGACACGAAATTTACTGTTTACTTGATAACTTGAGATCTGTTTTGAGTTAGTTACACATGTTAATTATTCTGTATGAAGGTCATGCTGAGACAGTACATGAATGACCTTGACCTTGTTTGTGGGGTCACAGTGCAACATACATGAATTTTACTCTTCATTTTAACTTGAGAACTACTTGAACTTTGATGTTGCATGTAAGTGTTCTTCTATAAAGGTCAGACTTACTCAGAACATGGTGTCCTTGATCCTTTCCCAAGTTCATAGAGCTGCAAGTGTGATGAATGTCAAGATCAGCTGAGGCACGGGCTGTTCACACAGCCCTCTTGTTCCAAAATTTGACAAATTTTGAAGGTCTAATATTCAAAATTATAAACAACAAATATGGGGTCTTTTAATGTGTTACAGTAGAGAGTCCCATGTGCTCAAATGCTTTCTAACAGAAATTACTTGTTTTGAGATGGACACGAAAGGAAAACTCAATGTCACAGAGTTTTGCAACACTTTCTAATTTGCATATTCAAACATGAAAAATTTGAACCTGAAAATACTGCAAATAAAGAAATTGACACTATAGATTCAAATGGAAATTGATGGCAATTGTAGCTTTTTAAACAAGTACTTGCCGATAGACTTTATAAATTGATAAGTGCAATTGCAAATTGTATTTGTAGGATGTTTCATACGCTGTGAAAAGTCAATAGTAAAAGTTGAAGACCACTTAAAAGATAGAGAATGTGGCCTTAACAGGGGATAGATACAAAGTAAGAGTTTGGAAGCAAAACCAGGACTGTAAATTGGTGGTCTTAATTGGAGATTCTGGTGTATATGTACTTGTATATATCAAGGATATTCTGCCAGTGATTTCAAAAACCAGCTAACACAGCTCAGGTTTTGTTAGTTTTGTAACTCAAAAAATATGAACTTGGGGGTAGAGTGGTAGCATTTGTTGACATAGTGATTGTTATATAGAGCCAAAATAGGATGCAAAAGAAAATGTCAACACCACACTGCTTCAAATGAAAACTTTGTTAAAGATCTTCAAAATGTTATCAAAGTAATTTTCCTTGCAGTTAAGGTAATACGACTTTTTTTTTCCTTTCTAACAGCCAGTTTTTTCCTGGTGTACCTGAATGAGTACCATTTAGCCACAGCAGCATACACACTACATGGTGATGCCAAAATATGGGTGGACCATATACGGAAAACACAGGTAAGATAGAATTCTTTATCCTTGTGTGTCAGTCCATACAAGAATTTACAAAGTCACATGCAAAGTAAACAAGCTTGCAGCAAAAAAAAAAAAAAAAGTAATTTCAGTGTCTTGCATATATTTCGCATAAACTAATTTTGATGAATGGGCACCAGTTAGATTGGGGGGGGGGGGCTTCTTGCCCAGTATTTTTTTTTTAAGGGCAATATTGTCATACTTAGTGAAAGTTGTTGAAGACAACTGCGATGATGAACCCCCTGGCTTTAACCCTTTCCCCTTTAAACCGGCCAAAACCGGTAGGTGGTCAAATGTAGTCTGCTTCAGCGTTTTCAACTGATTTCAACAACAATGAAAAACAATTTGACTGAGAATTGAAGCTGAGACCTTTCACGACAACATGACCCATGCCAAGGAAAGCTGTTGACTCAGTCTTAATTCAAGGGGGAAAGGGTTAAGAGTAATTTTCAGGGGACCATCTTCCCAGCATTGTTTGTTGCTTGAAATAAAGTACACGTCACAGCAAGAAGAATATTAAAAGCTGCGTTTCTAAATAGTCTCTGGACGTAAGAACTGAAAAACTCCACACCTTGTATTGTGAACTTAAAACATGATTGTGTTAACATGATTGTGTTAACATGATTGTGTTAACATGCTCAAGGGGACAAAACCAGAGACAAGCTTGAAGAAATTGCTTATCAGATATGACCATTTTGTGCATGCACTTGTCTGAGAATTCTGTTCATGAAGGCCAGGTTTTACACAAGATTTCATTCTTTTTCTTTTCGTTGTCTGATAGGATGTGTACAAACAAGCTCGGCAGGCAGCCATGGAAAGACCGGAAAGAAGTCTCCTTTATTTGGAAGGACTTGATGATCCCGAGGATGAGTTTAATTTCTACAGCTATCCACAGCCACATGGGGATGTTTTCCCAGAGCCTGTCTCTCGTACAGACAGTGTGTCTTCTGCTGAGAACTTCGTTCCCAGCATGCCACGGTCAGTGAGCCAGGAAGCGGTTAACAGTCGATTGAGTGTCCCAGATATGGAACACCATCGGAGATCGTTTACTTCATCAGGGAGTTTGGAAGAAGGTTATATGCATGGACAGCACGAGGCTTTGCCTAAGAGGCCCAGATCAGCTACTCTGACAGAGGGGCGGTCACGATCTCCTCGCAGTCATTCAGTTATCGAGAAAAGATCGAGCCATGGAGACGAATATGATTCATATTTACTATCTCCTTCAAAGGGAGATCAAGGTGCATCTCCGAACATTTCTCCAAAACTTATGCAAAAACAAATAGCACATGAAGCATTTATTGCCAAACCGGTGCCTGTTCGACCAAAGCCTGGTTCCCGACATGAATCACAGTCCAGTTTGGATGGGTTCGGGCCACCGCACTCAACAAAACCAGGACTAGTCGGCTTACCAAATCCACCAGATTTGACATTTGTAGATGAAAATTTGCGCAGTAAGTTGAATCAGCGAAGAACATCGAGAGAGAAGAGGTATCACACAGCGGATGCTATCCAGGATATGAGAAAAGACAAAGATGCATCGATACACAAACGGTTGTCGTGGAACTTTGGCACAGCTGTTGATATCAATATTGATGAAAAGTCAGACATTTTAAAGGGCAAAACTTTCAGTTGTGACTCTCTGCGTAGTATGCCCAGTTCCAGTGGCGTTAGTTCAACTGGCTCTTTACATCTGAGCCCCGAGAGTGAAATCTGTGAAGAATATGACCCAAGTATGTGTGACATAGACAATTTTGTGGATGAGCTCGACCCCAGATCGAACTCACAAAAAGACTCCCGTTTACTCCTTGATGCAATAAATAAAGCCAATCGGGGCGTGCAAGTCAACTCCACTCAAAACATTGAACAGCAGCGTAAGAATATTTCAAAGTCTATGCCCGATATATCACGCTTGGGGGAGTTGGCAGCCGGTGAAATAAAAGACGGAATAGCCTCTGTGGACTTGCCAGAACACGAAGATGGTGACCAGAATATTCCACAAAGACGAAAGATGACACATGCACAGATTATGCGAATGAAAAAGCAGCTTTTACTCAACTCTACACTAGAAGCCTCGTAAGTATACTACTGTACATTCCTATCAATGAGTTTGTCACCGGAAGCATCCTTAGTAAAGACGCTTATTGAGAGGAATACGGTAATATATATTACCGTATTCCTCTGGATGAGTGTCTTGCACATGAGAAACCTTTCATGTATACTAACATATCCCTCCCCAGGATTTTAGCTAGAGGGTAAAATTGGTGAAACTTTCTGAGGGTATGCCTTTTTAGCCTAAAATTGTTGTTTCAGATCCCCTGAACTACAAAGTGTACTTTATACCAAGGTCCATGATCACAGCATGAGCATACTTTGTTTCATAGGAATTCTATTTCAAAAACATTTTCACTCCCTCAAAACTACATCTGGCAGAAATCCACATTCTCAATGAGTATATTGGCTACATGTACTTAATATAAAAGTTAAACAAATGTCCATTGTGGACAACACTTGGGTCATTACAGTTTTGATGTCATGAAAGTTCGGGGAGGCAATCATATCACCTTGGCTTGCCGAAACCAAGGACAAACTACTTGAAATCATCTTTTGTGTATTCTGGTGCTGTGACATGGAACTTTCTGCCATGTGGTGTGAAAAACTCTCCTCCCTGCAACAGATCCAAGCATGACAGTTACAATCATATAATACAAACAAGAGCTGATGCATAGTGGAAGAAGTCACATGGTTCATTAAAATGAGTCTGAAATAAAGACATATATATGTATGTGTATATATATATATATATATATATATATATATATATATATATATATATATATATATATATATATATATATATATATATATATATATAAATATATATATATAATTATGTCAAGTTATTGTAGTCAACCAATTGTTATTGTAACCATGTGTTTGAAGTAGTATTGTATTTTGATTGCCTGAGGACCTTGGGGAAGATCAGGAAAATACACCTGTATTTCCCGAACCAAGTCACCCTCACAAAATAAAGCTTATTTATATATATATATATATATATATATATATATTGCACAATTGTGTTTAAAACACTCATCAGCATTAAAATTTCATATTTTTGGCTTTGATTTTCAGGGAAGTATGAAGAAACCAGAGAACTGACGCTATGCACTTGAAACCATGATCAGCCAATCAAGTTGAGCTTCGAGGGTGCTTAGTTACCATGGAGATAGTAGTTACCATTGGGTTGATAAAATCTCTAAAGAGTTACATAAGTACAAGTGTGAGATTGCTGGTGGTGTAAAGTGCTCGTCATAAACCAGGCCCATGTGACACACTCACGGTGTCCTGCAATGGGATTGGATGACTGTTTAGCAGACTCACCTGTGACAAGCTGGTTGATTGGTGAACCAAGTGCAACGGGATTACTGATTGGACAATTCAATGCAAAGGGGACTGATTGGCAAATTCCGTTGGAAGAGGAGGCTGATTGGCTGGCCAAAAATAGATCCGTTAAGATCAGCTCTGTTACAAGAGTACCATAAAGTGATAGTGTTGCCACAAGTGTACATTTTACATAGAGTGTTGAGAGCAGAGACCTTGGCACTGACTGTCACAGACCTGGATCACGTGCTACTGCTTCATGTTAAGGAAGCCTGTTTTCCTGCTTCAATCCGCATTTTCCTCCTGGGCATAACAACCAAGAATTTATGCTCTGCTGTATATGGACTAATGCAGACTGATGTCAAGAAGTGAGACAAAGCAGGCTGAGGATGAAAGAAGAAAGCTGATTGGCTAATATCATTGACTATGATAAGAGAAGAGATATGATTGGCCTATTGCACAGTTTTCATGACCATCACACACTGCGTCACCAGCATCAGGAACACTCTAAAAATGAAGGTCAGACCAGAGGTCAGTTGCAGTGGCTATGGTCACACAGAGACCTAAATTTGCTCATTTAAAACAAACAAAAACAAACGTAGAGGAAATCTGGCCCAGTTTGAAAAATTTTTATGAGTCTGGTACAAAGAGGGGCCCAAATAAGGGGGAAAAATGAGAATGAGGCTAATAAGGTCAACATATGTTGCTGTGACGTCCAACTGAAATCATGTGAAAGAGGCAATAATGAAAGGTACTGTGAGAAGGGACCTTACAACTATGCATAGAGCATGCCAACAAAGTGCTGGAATCTCACGTCTTCAAGGAGAACACGAAAAGTATGAACTTGTATAATGCAGTTGTGTTTTGATATAATTGAGCCGTCAGGACATATTGAACAAAGAAACTGAACTGAAACTTACCCTAACCAGTCAGGGAATCAATGTTTTATCTGTCAGTTAGGTACAGAGGAAAGACTTACTTTGAATCTATGAGCACCGAAATAAGGCAACTGTTACATCAGATGTTTTCAGACATGAACATACAGGGTTGCATCTAATGACAAATGGGGTGTTCTGGAGACCGCGATGTTCTTAATAATACTTTCACGGGTGACATGTTTTACAGAAAGCCTGATTAATTCCATTATGAATTTAAAAATGAGAGGCAATATGAATGAGAGAAATGGTTGAGATATAAACGATATATGACAAATCCTCTTCGTGTGTTTATTGACAAACAGGGATCTGAGGTACTCCCTCTGTTCCTGACATTATGGAAAGTAACATATTTTAGCTTTTTGCCACAATGATCTTCCTAAAGAAGCACGCAGTGACATGTTTAAATACATGTGACCCTTTGAGATGTTTAAAGCTACTGACATGGGTTTTAGGTATATATGCTGTACATCCCATCAAAATGATTTCACCTTGATATGAGCTGATTTCACTGCTCTCTCCCCAAAAAATACCATTGGATATTTCGATTGATTATTGGGAAAAGGACATTGGAAAGATGGAACAAATTTTAGAATACCAGTAATGTGGAGGAATTTTTTGCATGTATATTACTATTCAACAGTATTCAATGGATACAAACAAAACCGGGTTCTCCCATTCGGCAGACATTACTTACCAGCACTGTGCTGCCATCTTGTGGGCAATTGCTACTGTTACGACTTAACCAATTTCCTCTTTGAGCAATGTGCGTGAGACACCTGTAGATAGATCAAGGAAGTTGTATAGTTTGCACTGGAAGGACCAAAGAAAAAAGATTGCTTTGCCCCAGAGTGTTGTAGACCAGATTGGTGCTATAAATATAGTGTAGCTTTTAGCTATTGAGCAGGGAATACCCTACAAATGACACAGAATGCAGGACAATAGATTAGGGTAATACTGAAATAAATTACATAACAGCCTCTTGTTCATTGGTAATGCCAATTCTGCACAGATGTCTTTGTTGCCCTCTAGAGGGCACTGCTGTGTACCCTACAGAGGGCACTTCGACATGTGCCCAAGAAACGGTTTTGGTCCATGTTGCCAGGTGTAGTTTCAGTGTTTTGCTGACAGAGAGACGAGAGCTTCCACATAGACACCAGTGGCATGTCTAATATGCTCAATAGGTGTGTTTTTCACTCACAAATCTTTACAATATTACTGACCAATACCAAATTTTTGGAATTGCAGGCTATTTATTTCACAGTGAAGCACTCATATTGAAGATGCAGATGTGTACTTTCTTTATGGATATAAGTAGACTTTAATCAGGCAATGTAACAGAGTTGGTTCCGTTTTTCTAAGTTAAATTGGGTACACGTAATCTGTATGGTTCAGTATTTAAAACACCAATACAGTCTCACAGTCAAGGACCAGTTGTTAATGTTTGGTAATATGCTTTGTCTCCTTAATAAGTATATGCACTTTATTACCCCTTTTTAAAGCCCCAGCCTTATTAAGCACCCCATCCACTTGCCTGACTCAGAAAATAAAGACATACTGTTAGAGTCTCACCATACATTCTGTAAAAATCATGCTGCAATATTCAGAGCATAGATGTGAATGCAGTCTCGCATGACAATTGCCTCAGTGCCCAGGGTGCTAACTTGGAATAATACAGTAATGTAATACCTGAGGGTTAACTATGCAAGTTTGAATCAGACTTGATTGGTTATTCTGAAAAAGGCTTTACATTTTTGGATTGAAAAAGGTTCGATTGGGCATCAGAATTGAGAAATAATGATGCAGAATATGAGTTTTTTTTTTTTTTTTTTTTTTTTTAATGAGATGCGTTTGATGGTCTTGCCATGGAGAAAGACGAAGAGGAAGGCCAGTTGTTAGTAGTTTGGGCTCATGATCAGTAATGTGACACCAATTTTATGCAGAGTCCTATTTTATTGTGAATTGTTATGTCAGTTTCTAAACAGATTGTAAACAGATTGTTTATCGTCCAGGTTGTCCAAAGTTAAAATACAAACAAGACATCACATTTAATAAATCGCTAGAACCTAGTTTTCTAGCTTATGTAGCAATGCACTTGTGAACCCCAAGTATAAATATCTATACCTACCCTCTGTGGATTTATCCACTGTCTGGGGCAGTGTACAGCCTGGATTAATTTATCCATGGTCTGGGGCAGTTTACTTCCTTGAGGCACCTGTTGCATGCCCAAGGCCTGCCATGCCAAAAACTGCAAGGCGTTGTGAAGTGTGTATTATCATTGCAAAGACTGTGAATATTGCCTTTGTGAAATAACCAGTAACTGTTAAAAGTGTACAAAGACACATACTTATATATTTTATGTACATCACAGTTGTCTGCCAGCTGTTTATACTGTAGTGTCGAGGCTTTGTAGTGTATTTATTCATAACTAATAGGGGGGTTGTACTATTACTCAAAATGTTTGATATGCTGAAAGCTGTCTGTTTATATTTGGGTGATGGTTTGAAGTTTGGAGGGAGAAGCAATTATTTGTACCTGTGGCGATGTCTCATGAGATCTCTGCATAAATTAAAATATATGACCATAAAAGTGCTTGTCTCATAGTTGTTCTTTTTGAATACCAGAGTGCAAGGAACAGTGTCCCTGAACAGAATTGAAAAGGACCGTTCTTACCCCTCAGTTTTATCAGCCGATGAAACATTGTCGTCATCATGTGTGTGTATGTATGTGTGTGTGTGCGTGTGGTGTGTCTGTCTGTGTGTATGTGTGTGTTTCTGTCCAACCATCCAGTACCCTTGCAGACAATAACTTCTGAACAAATCGAGCTACTATCATGAAACTTGTACTGTACAAGCATCTGTTTGGAACTGTGACAAAAAGTTCAACACTCAGTGACCTTTACCTATTTTCAAGGTCACCAGGGATCATCCCTGGCCAGTTCTAAGGTCATTCCCATCTTTATATTTTAGTAAATACAGAACCTCATTATGACTGTGTATTTTAACAACCAATTTTTACAAATTTGAGGCATTAGGTTTACAGCTGCAGTGGCAAAAACAACCAAGCAACCCCATTATACAAATATCCAAAAATCTGAAAGTTCACTTGTCTTAAGGTTTACTAGTCCAAAGGCTCACTTGTCCAAAGGGCCGATAATATATATATATATATATATATACATATATATGCAGACAGGTTCTCCATGCATATATTTTCTAGGTATATACATAATACATCCAAATATTTAGTGTACAAACTTCCATAGCCTACATACAAACATATGTAGGCTATGTGATGATATGCATATATATATAAGGAATGGGGATTTGGTCGAGTGGATATGTGCGTTTCCCATTTCAGCTAGGCGACTGGTGCCAAAGGTTGCAGGTTCGAGTCCCACTCGTTCCGAACATGAAATATACATACACCTATACAAAAATCATTTACATACATATGAGAAAAGAGAAATCATTCATACAATTTGCATATTTTATAAACACATGCATGCATCAATACTCATACATGCACACACTATACATATATGTATACATACCTATATACATGTATAATTATATATTTATATATACAGTGGTACCTGCTGTATGTGGCCACCCCTTCTGCCAAGAAAAAGTGGCCACATACAGCAGGTGACCTGTCACCACAGATAAATTTTACAAAGAAACTGACTCCTGTGCCCAAGCATAGTGACCACAAAAAGCAATGCGGCAGCTCACGGCAGTGGTTGCATACAGCAGGTACCAGAGTATATATATACAATAGTACCTCCATATATATATATATACAGGTTAGACAGTGACAGGTTAACTTATGTATGGAGAGTAAAGAGTTCAGACTGCAGAATAGGGTAATGGCCACTAGGAAGTGGTTCTGGACAAAAAGACACAAATATAGTATATATAGGCGTAAGTTTTAAGCATGTGTATTAGACTTAGCTTGGTCAGAATTTTCTTAATTTACCAATGGACTGCAAAACTTTTAGTCTGTCTGCTGTGTCAGGTCTGAGGATGGTTCGTCCTGTGATGGTCACTAGATGCATTTATCAAGACGAGTCTTGATCAATATTCTATACAAGGACAGTCTGAAAGGGGGACCCATCTTTTTGGGATTGCTCAACTGGGCAGTGCATGGTCAGACTGCACTTAGTTTTTCTAGTTAAAATGGGACTCTCAAAGAGATAATCATATTTTGTTAACAATAAAAGTTTTTAAGAAATACAAAATTAACAATAAAATTTTACCAAAAACAAAACAAAACAAAATCTCACTTGAGAAAAAATAAATAAAAATAAATGAAAACTAAAAAGAAATCCCGACCTTTTACAGGCATAGCATGTGCACGTATACATGGTATATGAAATATATACCGTGTTTTGAAACCGCCTTCCTGCACATAGAAATCTCCATACATATGTACTTTCCTAGGAATTCCATGGATTTTTCTTCGAGATTTTTGTGCCAATTGTGGGAAGACTTCCTCGAAATTCCATGGAGTATTGGCTTGGGAATTCCCTGAAATTCTTTGGAAGATGTACTGAAAGAGTTTGGAGATACTGCCGCAATAATTTTGAGGATAAATTTGGATAATTTCCATAGCTTTTGAAGACATGCGGAACACTTCCGCTGTCATTTCGGAGATCTGCGTAAAATCTACGTACATTTTTCGAAGAATTCCACGGAATTCCCGAGTCAATACCATGGAAGCTCTAATGGCTTCTCGGTAGAAAAAAATAATCTTCGAATTTTTTGGACACAGAGAATGGGAGAAGGAAATGGGAGAGTAGAACCAAATGTATCTTTCACAGGTATTCTACTGTCCACTTAGTGCATAGAAAATTAAGCTATTGTCGAAAATGTGCAAGATTTTATGGTATGTAAAATTAACATTTGTCATGAAGAAAATTTTATAAATTATACAACGTAACTAATGGTATATAGTTGCCTTCTATGTTAGGCAATTATTAAAAAAATCTGATTCGAATATAACTTTGATAAAATTCATCTGAACACTTTAAACAATGCCCCCCATGTTTATTCATTTTTTACAAATTATATGTCAAATAACAAAGAAGTTGTTCATTTATTCTCCGCAGTTTTCCACTGTTTAAAAACAGCGTCCAGAGAACGGATTATCCTCGACACCCACAATCCTTTTTTTACTCAATTCTACATTTTTTGCATACTTAGCGAACTCTAAAAGCTACGCTGACAAACACATAGAAGGGTGAGAAGAATAAGGACAGAGCTCTAGACGGAAAAAATGTCTTTTAAGATAATTTGCCACTCAAAGCCGGGGCTTTTAATAGTGGAGATATTCTGCTATAATACATGGGAGTGTTTGTTGGTAACTTCTTTTTGGGACAGGTACCATACCACGGTGTAACTGCACAAAACATTTGATGAAGCTGTGATGAATCCTTGAGGTGTTATGGTGTTAACATATTTAAAACATGGTATAACGGGGGGGGGGGGGGGGGGGGGGGTCACCAGTGCAGCAGACTAATAAGACTGCAGAAAGGAGCTATAAGAGCAGTTTGTAACGGTAATTACAATGCACACACCTGGATACTTTTTAAAGAGCAATGCCTTTTGAAATTAAATTATATATTTAAGCTATCTTGCATCAAACGTTTTTATAAACACGAAAATAGCTTTAATACTACCAGCCTATTTTAATAGCATTTATCATCCAAGCTCGCGTCTTCAGCAAACTCGACCTCCTAGGACAGTAATAACTCCCCAAATATACGCATACAGAAATCCTCATTCTAAATCCATCTATGTCAGTAAATTACACCAATACAATGACATGTCGATTATGCGTCCGTTACAAATTACCATCTTTAATTGATGACAAATACTATTATACCTGAAATAGCAATGGATAAAATTAGAACATATTCTTTGAAAGGATTTACGCAATATGCCAAAAACTACATCATAGATAATTATGATAATATATGCAGTATTGCCAATAGCTATAACTGTCTTAATGCAAACAGCTCATGACTATTAAACAGCATGATCAAATATGCATATTTGTATTAATTTCCATCACCATTGATCATATATGGTAAAAAGATCTATAAAACACTTGATTATATTGATCCCAATCACATCAATGAGAACGAGACTTTTTCGGGTGGCTGATGCGACAGCGACCCATAGGGTCTTAGCATCGATCTCCCGGCCTATTGATTAAATACATGTAGCTGTATATAATGTACACTATTATAATTGTTACGATTAGACCGAATTAAATTTCTTCTGACTCTGACTATTTGGTAACCTTGTCCAGTTGTGCGCCAGTCAGACGGCCTTCAAATAAATACTTCAAAGGTTTCATAACGAGTTTAGAAATAATAAGTGGAACGTGGTCCATTATAATGTGCATTTCGGATAAAAATTTGAAGCTGCCATGGAACCTTGTTGAGATATGGTAACGTCGTCCCCTTGTGCGTCACGCAGACGGCCTTGAAATAGAATTTAAAAAAAGAAGAGTTTCATAAAAAGGAAGCTGGTTCTAAATAGGAACCTGGTCCATTATAAGATGCATCTCTGAAAAAAAAATGGTACCGGTGCAGTCAATATTTTTTGAGATATCGCAGTAACGTTGTCAAGGTTGACGCCACTCAGACGGCCTTCAATTGAATACATTAAAGGTTTCATAAAATGTTTTAAAGTAATCAGAGGGAGCTGGTTTCTAAAGGATCTTGGTCCTTTATAAGGTTCTTCTGTGGCAAAAATTTGGTACAGCTACAGTGAATATTTGTTGAGATATTATGGTAACGTGGTCCCCTTGCGTGTCACTCGGACGGCCTTGAAATAAATACCTCAAAATTTCATAAAAAGTTGACAAATAATAAGAGGAAAGTGGTTTTCATAAGGAACCTGGTCCATTAAAAGATGCATCTCTGACAAAAAGTTGGCAACAGCTACGGTAATTTTGTTTAGATATATATCGCGGTAACGTTGACAAGACGGACAGACGGACGATGCAGGGGACGATAATACCCTGCGGCACTCTATGTACCGAGAGTAAAAATGGCTGAGTCCACAAATTCTGGTTATCAAAAATTTCAAAGATATATTCTCCTCTGTTTTCCGTATCTGTTTTTAGCCCATTTTTTTCTTAGCCTTCACTTTCCATTCATTTTCCAATTATATCTCGGAATATCTCGGCCTTATCACCAAAGAATTTCGCACATCATTTCCCCATAGAGTCCGGAGATCCTTGGAATTCCATATGTTTTCTGTGTATCTCCTGCGAGCTCCATAATACTCCGTAGGTCTTCCGGAACATCTATATCATTTCTCCAAAGAGCTCCGCAGTGCATTTTTCCGTACAGTTCGGAGATCCAATGAATTCCACATATTTTTCACAGTTTTCGTAGGACCTCCGAAGATTGCCCTGGAAGAGTACGGTGATATCAATTCTATGTGCGGAAATAGGGCAGGTCAAAAAGTGGTCACATAAGGCAGATGGTCTCTCAAGGCGCAATAACACAGGAAAGATGGCAAAAAGGACATGGTAAACATAGGCTGGAAAGGCAGGTTGTCTTTCCTCACGGTGGTGTCTCAGAACAGGTTCATATATATAAATAAATAAATAAATAAATAAATATATATATATATATATATATATATATATATATATATATATATATATATATATATATATATATATATATATAATATATACATATACATATACATATACATACACACACACACACACACACACACACACACACATATATATATATATATATATATATATATATATATATATATATATATATATATATATATCCTTCGGACAAGTGAACATTGTTTGTTTGAGTGCTGCACCCATCAGTAGGTGGGGGTGACTACCACGCCAGTTGAACTCGCACTGTGTTTGAATTAGGCTTCAGGTTTTGATGCCCATTCGTTCTTCTGTAAAAAGTGGCATTTGCTGGTGAGTCTCTTCCCCCACCCCCGATGATTTTTAATCCTAATTCAGATTTGAACAGTCGGATGTAGCAGTTGTCTCGGAGTATAAATATCTTGGTGTCATTTTCAGTCAGACAAATCGGTTTCCCTCCAACTGATACACAAATTATGCAGATTCTCGAGCACAGCGGTGAAGTTTGGTTTCAAAACTCTGTAGTTAATTCATTGGAAGTAGTCCAACTCCAGTTCTTAAAGCATATGCTTAGAGTCCGCAAGCAGACCCTACCACTGGGGATATACTGTGACACAGATCGCCTTCCCCTTCCATTGAGGTACCAAGTGGTGGGCCAATAAATATTGCATGAAATTATTGAAGTTACTTTTTAACAATGTTGCGAGAAATGCACATTGCACCCCCATTGAATTTAAACAGACATGGTCAGCTAAATTGGTGAGCTGAGATTCAAGACATTCTGTGTAAGGTCGATAAGTTTGATGCCTGGATTGGAACAATGCATTGTAAGTGAGAAAGCCTTTATTTGTGAATTCCATGAGAAATTATACAAATGGTACATACCTAGATGAACCATAGTGTGCTAAGCATGATCAAAAACTTAGAGCTCGTAAGTTATTTAAAACACTACTGCACAGGAAGTTCTCTGATTAATGTCCCCAGCACTCATTTTATAAGTGCAATTGCCCGCTTTCATTTTATCTCTCATAGGCTACAGGGAAAACTTTAAAGACACAGCAGCCCTAAACAGGACTATGAGAATTTGTAAAAAATAAAGTTTAAATTTGGTGGCGAATGAAAAACATGCCCTACACCCACCCACCTCCCATAATGTAGAGAGAGAAAAGACAGTGGCAACACAACATAGTTTAGAACCCTCTGTATCAACATCAACTTACAACTACTAAAGATGCTAATGTATTATTTTCAGGGGAAAATTCCTGTTTTGACATTACAAATATGACACACTGGTAAGGAGTGTTTACCTGTCAGTGATGCATATTTTCTATGTAACTTTTGCATTTTGTACCTGCAGTGCAGGCAGAATAGTTAGTTTACATAGCATGTAGTTCCATGTTTACGTCCTATTAGATAAAGAAATAGTTAGTTTACATATCCCCAGTTCCATGTTTACGTCTTCTATTCGAGCAAGGAATAGTTAGTTTACATTTTCTGGACAAAAGACACAAATACAATAGCCTGTAGTTCCATGTTTATGTCTTCTGTTAGACTAAGGAATAGTTTATTTACATAGCCTCTAGATCCATGTTTACATCTTCTATTAGATTAAGGAATACTTAGTTTAGATGATAACTGTAGCTCCATGTTTACGTCTTCTATTAGATTAAGGAATAGTTAGTTTACATGCCCTGCAGTTCTATTAGATTAAGAAATCTAACTTACATAGTATTTCCCTCTATGTATTTTTTCATTGTTGAAGTTACAGGAAAAATGCGTCACTTGTGGCGTTTTCAGTTAATAAAAGAATTACCTACTGGTACTTCAGAGAGCATTTCTGCTGTATATCCGTGCACAATTTGCCCGCTCAATGCTGCTTGGAGAGACTGGTATAAGGAAAAGGAAAAGAAAAATTCTGGTTATGTTTGGATAAATGGTTGTACATACTCTGCTGTCAGATAAAGTGTCAGCTGGGCACTGGTTTGGATCTGCACTTTTCCACAGATGCAGTCACAGCCTAAGTTCTTGGGCAAAAGTACCCGCAAATGGGAAGTCTTCCATGCAATATTGAAGAATACCATCGAAAGTGGCTTGATCTATATTCACATTTGTGGGCGAGAGAATGAGGGCTTTTATAACACTGCCAGGTCACCAAATCTCAGGTTGAATTGTTGCAGGAGGGAATCCAAAAGTGGAATAAACAGTGATCGTCTGAAGTACTGTTTCAAGTCAGGAGTGAACTTTATTTCTTCACATTAGTATCAGGAGATGCATGTTGAAGTTTTGGTAATTCTTGAATCTTAGCCTTTTGCTGTGTTTACCTGCGCTTTCATTGTTTATGAATATTGGTAATGTTTCTCTGAACTATTTCTTAGTTTCTGAGGGTATATTGTTTCACTGCATTTGTATTCCACAAGGGCGTGGGGGATTAAGAGATGTTAAATTTGCAGCATCAGTCATTTCTGACGATTTGGTGTGCACAGGTATAAACTCTGAGAGCCAACTGGGTCATTTCTAATGACAGAAAAGAGTGATTTTTGCGTGATTTAATATCATGGTTTTTCTTTTATTTGCAACTATTAATTCAACATCATATATTATGGTTACATATAAAGTAAATGAAAGTATCAGATAGCAGACAATGACGGAAATAGGATTTCTTACCACAAGTCTACATCTCAGCTCTTATTTGAATAAATATTTCCACTTACTATAAATTTAAATAATCATATAGCAAGTGGAAAGAAACGCAAAGAACTTAGATATTTAAACATTGTTGTGTTGCAGTTCCATCCTGACCTAAGTACAATGTGTGTTAATATTGTTAAATAAAAGTGCTTCAGACAGCAAACTCTTTGTATTCTTTGACATGGAAAAAAATGTTCAGTTGATTCTTCATAACCACAGTTACTACAAAACTTAGATATATTTGTGTTCCATTTACACAGTATATTACCACTAAGGATCATGCCATTTTGATAATTTGTAATTAAATTCAGCTAGGTTTTTACAATTCTTTAAAAAATAAAACTTTATGTTCATATACATTTGTCCCGTTAATCTCAAGATTGACGAATTCATATTCTACTTTCCACTTATGTTGAAGTAAGGCTTTTTAAATTTCTTCTTAATGAATATGTCTTAAAATAGCGAGAATTTTTATATTTAATCTTACAAATTACATTATCATGTGAAAATAGTGATGTCATAATGATATAGGAAAACACTTTTTATGACCCCAGCAAAGAGAACACAATTAAGACCACACACACACACAAACACACACAAAACCCACTGTCTTTGGCACATGTATGATCTGTTATATGATTTATTTAGGTACACAGTCACATGCAACATCCATGATGTGGTAGCTCAAGGGCACAGTCACAAAGGTACTGACACTCATTATAAGTCAATCTCGCCAGATTCTGTCGCGCTCTTAGTCTCATAGTCTTGTCTTTTGCAGTCCTTACTCTTGGGCCCCAGATGTATGGAGACACTACTGGTCTCTACTGTTTTTCACCTTTTTATATTTGAATCTTTGTAATAAGAGACCCCATTTATTCTTCCCTGCCCATAGCTCTGACTTTGCATGCTTGGCATCTATTTGTTTAAATCTGAAGCCCAGGAGAAGTCAAAGATACTTTCTGTAACTACACATTTTTCACTTTCTATGAGTTTCTGTTCGAATTCTGGAACTTGCTTAACTTTTTCTTCCAGGATTTCGTACATGATTGCATTCCCCAACTGGTCCCTGCTCTAGTCAGCATGTTCCTAACACCATTGTATCTGTGCAGCTATGTATCCAGAACTGGCAGGGATGAGAATGGCAGGACCCCAGGGGCAGGACGGTATGACCTCAGTTTACCCAACACCAGTCTCCTGTTGATTGTACAGCTTGATGCCACAATGTTGCAAGCGTGGCCCCACTGCTGATGAAACCAGTCCATCAAATGGAATTTAGTTGTCCCAGTTGTGCTTCTTTGCGTACTGCACCAGGTAACTGACGCCCCTTCCATCTTGAAGTCTTGGTCTTCCAGACCCAACTTTCCTCTTTTATCTTCTTCTTTATTGAAAACGGTCCCATTACCTGTGTAGCACTGACCTGGAACACTCCACTCCCTTGGCAACCTCACACTGGGAAAGACCAGCCTCCAACATGCAAGAGACTGGACTGTAATGTCTTTTTTCATTTGTTCACTCCTATTCAAAAGATGCAACACTGTTACTGTGGTTTGTGATACAGATAATGTGTGTTTTCCTCCCCCAATATCCTTTGCTTCAATGTTTCCACCAATTTCAATGGTAATGAAAAAAATTGAATTGATGAAATGAGAATTGTAGACAAGACCTATCAAGACATCTCGATAAAAGCTGTTGATTCATTCTTAATTAAACGTGAAAAGGGTTTAAAAAGCAGACAAGAGAAATGCATTGTAATGCTACCATTACTTTAGGCATGAATTTATTAGGGTACATGCAAAACGTGGCAACTCCACAGATTAGACAATGGTGTACAGCAGTTTCAACAAATAAATGAAAATATTTGATGGAGACTTAGTCATAGCATACTCCAACCAAATTTGAAAAGAGTATGGCCAGTGGTTTTGGAGATGTGAAAATGCACAAAAAGTTCTAGGAATTATACTATTCATTAATACTATTCACCTGCAGTGGCCAACTTGCAGGGTTTTTTTTTTTTTTTTTTTTTTTTTTGACATTTTCGACTTCTTCTCAAAACGCGGTGCTCAAAATGTTTTGATTTTAGATGTTCCCCATGTGGACCTCTACCAAGTTTGCAAAGGAAACGATGATGAAATAGTTTTTCTATTTTTTCTATGAAATTTTGAATTGATTCTTTGAAAAAAATCTTCATCTGAAGAATTCATTAACCAATTGATTTGATATCGCACATAGGGTCACCTGGGGTCACTTAGTTTTTATTTTGGCCACCAAATGGCGCTGCAATTTTTCTATTTTTTTTGTGAATTATATATCAAACTTTTCTACCACTGTGCATGTATATAGCTATACAGACTACAGTGCATATGTTGCAATACTGTTAAAGCATATTCTAGCCAGCAGGGCACAGGGTCATCATGATCCTCTGGTTTTTATTGGCCTAAAATTTCCTGGAGTACATGTCCATTTACCCAACATTTACTTACTCCTAAAAATGGAGAAAAATCCTTGTAAGTTCCGATAAATAGCAAATTCTAAATTTTGCTCTGCTAAAGAACTGCCAGTTTTGTTGTGTAAAGGCTTGAAAAAAGTAGAGGAATTTTGGTTCAATTACTGTGGTCAGATAGAAGCATCTTCTGGTATTGAAAGGCTTTGGACTTTATCCAATTTGAAGATCCTGTTGGAGCAGTTGAATGGTACTGATAATCATTTACCTTTTAAACAATAATTTTCTTGGGACTTTGTATACAACTATTCCTCATTCTGATTTCAAAGAATGCATTAAGTCTGTCACATATGAAATATATGAGAAAAATATCTTTCAAAGAATGAACGTATCTTATAAAGGTGCATATTATGGTAATGATATATGAAGGATGGCCAGTCTGCATTTGAATATGATCAGTTTGTTGAGTTGTTGAACTTCTTTATTGATAATATTTATGTCAATTTTGGAGATTCCATCTTTAGACAGACAATGGTGTTCCAATACGTACCAATTGTGTACTTCTTTGGCCAATTTATACTGATTTCACTTTGAATATAAGCAGCTTGTAAAGCAGTGAAACGAAAAGAAATTTTATGATAAATGTTTTGACATTTAGAAATATTGATAACCTATTAGCACTTTCACATGCATGCTTTTTCAATTGGTTTGTAGCCTGTGTCTTGTGATTTTCATGTAAAATACTAACGTATTGGAACCTTATTCAATTTTCTTTATGACACAAAAGATTGTATCATTTACCATAATTATTATTGAATATAAAAAATGAATATTGATATCTTTGTTTTGTGCTGACATAAGGTAGTAAATTTTAATGCCACAATGGATTTACATGGACAATAGGGACTGATTTTTTTTTTCATGAAAATCCCCCCCCCCAAAAAAAATTACGCAATAAATATATTTTTCAACCAAGTGCACAGCCTTGGAGCATCTTAATGCTTTTTGTAGCTTATTATTGTCTCACATACTTTGTGCAACCGGCAAACGTATATACAGATCAAACGTTGCCATGACAACCAGGAAGGGATCCACTTATAACGTGGACCATGACGTCAAAGGATAATTTCGGGGTCCCTGTAATGTTCAGACCCTGACAGAAAATACTTTTGACAAAATATTTCACAAATATACCTTGATCATTTAGAATCAAAAGCAACTACAAAAAAGTATAAAATGTTCATTTTTATACACAATGATATAAAACAACTATAATGAATTGAAGTTTAAATCATATGACAAATGATGATGATTTTGAATTTACCATAGCAAGCTACCCCCATATGGATAGACATAGTCTACTTATGGTGTCTTAGTGTCAAGGTTAATTGCCTTTGCTGGAGTATGCACTGATTTTGACAACTTTCACTCCCGTCATTTACTTCTTCTTAAAAAACTTGTGAAACAGGGATATTCGAAAATGAAAGGTTTTTAATCATGGGTAGTTTTTATTTACCTTGATTTTCAGTGCAGCTTCTCTTGTCCACTTAATATTTTTCATGACAGTCATTATTTCTACTTTGTCAATATGAAATCTTGTCCTCTTTAGATGTTCAATAAATAATGTATTGCTTGATGGCTATTCAGGTCTTGCTGTTGTGTCTGGTGATGTTTAAGTTGATAAACTTGTCAAGATTTTCAAGGTTGTTGACTTGGACTGATTTTTGACTCCAATATTGACAAGAAATGGTCTCACTACTATTGGTGTCAACAATGGGCACTGCCAGAGCTTCAACTTGCACGATTCTGTGCTTGATTGTCTGAATGTATCTTCATACAACATTCTTCCTGCCTGGATGTTATTATTTACATGACATGTGCCTATCAACCACAAACAATTTGTCAAAGTAACTTGATTACATATATAGTCAACAGATGTACATATAATAACCAGAATCTAACTGAAGAATGAGGTTTAATTGTTCACAGTAACCAAGTGGCCCATAATAGTGGAATGGCTCCGTGTCACATTAATTAGCCCAAGTAAACCCAAGGGAACAGAACGAAGATGCTACCTACGGCCTAGCTGACCTTTACAATACTTGGGATATGACTTGTGCAATATTTAAGCAGGCCGTAAACATCTGGAAAGTATGATTGGCTTAGGTCTTGCCGGAATACCATTAACAGCAAATAACACAACGTGGGAGACCCTTGTAAGTCTACTACTTCTCACTGCTTACTGATGTTTACCGGAGACACATATTTGTGTATTGTGTATCCCTAAATTTGGATAGAACAGGAAACTTAGGTTTTGTAATGTTATGAAGCTGTCAAACTTAGTGGTCTTAATTGCCAGTCTGATAAGCCAGGAAAACTATCCTCTTGATCCAGCTGGTGACCATGCTCTGGTTTTCTGAACTAAGGAAAACCAAAGATAAGCAGAAAAAGGCCTCTGACCAACCCTATGAGCCCCAACAACCAATGAAGATTGTCCTTGTGTTTGACCAAGGAAATGTAAGATTAGCCCAATATTGGGCCAACCATCATTGCTTGCTGGGCCAGGGGGCCACCTCAGATAACAACAATGATGAAACATGGCAAAGAAGTCCTTTAGGGTTACTTTTCTGGCTATGTCTGCCTTGGCTACAAAGACAATATAAGGCTGTATGGTACACTCTGTACAAACACAATATAAGGCTGTATGGTACACTCTGTACAAACACAATATAAGGCTGTATGGTACACTCTGTACAAACACAATATAAGGTTGTATGGTACACTCTGTACAAACACAATATAAGGTTGTATGGTACACTCTGTACAAACACAATATAAGGTTGTATGGTACACTCTGTACAAACACAATATAAGGTTGTATGGTACACTCTGTACAAACACAATATAAGGTTGTATGGTACACTCTGTACAAACACAATATAAGGTTGTATGGTACACTCTGTACAAACACAATATAAGGTTGTATGGTACACTCTGTACAAACACAATATAAGGTTGTATGGTACACTCTGTACAAACACAAAATAAGGTTGTATGGTACACTCTGTACAAAGACAATATAAGGTTGTATGGTACACTCTGTACAAAGACAATATAAGGCTGTATGGTACACTCTGTACCTGTATGGTACACTCTGTACCTGTATGGTACACTCTGTACCTGTATGGTACACTGTACCTGTATGGTACAGAGTGTACCTGTATCATTCAAGGCAAGTCTGTACAAATTCAATACATGCATATCCTTTCTGCCCACAGAAGCTGAGGAGCAAATCAAAATTGCTTTGAGGGTGAGGGAAATCAATTCAACCATATTCCTGTCCTTCCTATCAAAGCATCATCTAAGGGGCCCTAAGAGAACTAAAGACAAATCTCATGCTTAGTCATAATGGAATCAACAGGTCCATTTACACAACATTGACACGAAAAACTGTTTGACAAAATCACATCATGACCCACATCTACTTCTGGTAACTCTTTCGGTGCCAAGTTTTGGACTCAGTGAACAACTTTCCTTGCCATGCTTTGGGTACAAAACATGCCGAGTAAACCTTTTGCCCTGGACCTTTATATTGTACGTACCTGCGGGGATGCAGGTACTTAAATGAACAGTCTTTGTGCAAGGCACGTGACCTAGCACCCTGATTATAGTACAGAACAGTTCACAAGTAATTTGACATTAGTCGCAGATGGGACTAAATGAGTTAAATGAAAGGTAGCAGCAATAGCAAAATGACTGTTGTCCAAAGTATGAAAAAAAACCCGATTCATTCTGAAATCTACCTAGAAAGAAATCTGCAACAGATTTGTATGAAAGAAGACACATGACCAGTTTTATAGTTTTGCAACATGTGGCAAATGTAGACCAATGAACATCACAATTTTACAAAAGTGGGACATAGTTTTATTTTAGACCCATGTGTTTTATAGGGAGTGTGCAGCAGGCCAGGCCTTTCTTAATCAATGTCCATGACACGGATGTTGGTGTGTAGTTCTTTCCTAATTGTGAGTTGGAGCAACATTTCCCTCTGGTAACTGTGTACAACCTTGTTTGAGAATCTTTGAGACGGAATACTCTGCACAACAGTCCTATGGTGAGATGTCAGAGAAATTCTGGAGTGGTGTGAAAGGTGTTTGGTGTTAGTTGACAGTAGATTTGAAGTACTTGATAGTGTTTTGGGAGTCTCCAGAACCCATGTACAGTGCTGCCAGAAAGCCTTGCTCCAAAACCTGGGGGGTCACCAGTGGAGCCACTTGCAGGTTCTACTTTTCAAAGTGTAATAAAAATTAAAATTTCAACACCATAACCAGCTTAGGGCCAATGGGGGCCACAGGTAGGTGCAAAAAGCACACTGAGTAACTAACATCAAACTTCCAAACAGTGTTCTCTGCAGGAGGCCCTCGTACAATGTGTACCTGATGAGGACCATGCGCAGGGGTCACCAGAGGAGATGGTGCAAGACTTTCTGGTGGCACTGTACCAAGGCTTCTGTTGCCACCACAATGATTCAGACTGACTGACTTTCTTTGGATGTTTCAATGTTACCTTAGGGTGAGGTGGATGGGTTGAGGAAGCCTGGAGAGCAAGCATGAACCAGTAGGTTGTCCCACAGGAATGGAGTGATTAGAGTCACATACCAGCAAGCAGTGGAGGTTGGTCCAATGTTTGAGTCAATGTGATGTAATGCCCAACATTGAACCAACCTTCATTGTTTGCTGGGATGAGGGTGGCCCCAGCGCTTCCAAGATACTTGAACACTTTTCAAATGCAATGGTCACACAGTGGCAATGATCAGAGACATCTGTGAAGAATCTCTTTCACTTGGTTTCCCCATTTATTGTAGTGATCCAATTATGCACAAATACCCAAAATGATAAACACACAGCACTTCCAAAATACTTGAACACTATTCAAATGCAGTGGTCACTCAATGCCAATGATCCGAGATGTCTGGGTGAGGAATCTCTTTCACTTGGTTTCCCCATTTATTGTAGTGATCCAATTATGCACAAATACCCAAAATGATAAACACACAGCACTTCCAAAATACTTGAACACTATTCAAATGCAGTGGTCACTAAATGCCAATGATCCGAGGTGTCTGGGTGAGGAATTTCTAGATCTTTCACTTGGTCTCCCCATTTGTTGTAGTAATCCAATTATGCACAAATGCATAAACTGATAAACGCACGTTTCCTCTCTTGGGATGACTTGAAGCTCACCAGAGCAGCCAAGCTGAATAGGTTCCAGCTTCTGCCAATTGAAAAAAAAAAACCCAGCAGCCTCCACTGCTGAAGCCAGCATCCAAATACTGGGTTAGAGTAAAGCTGTGCACCATGTCCCCCCTTGGGAGTGTCTTGTAAGCCCAGAAGGACAGTAAGGACTGGCTTATCTCATTAGTCTCAAGAGACCATTACGGCAAGGTCTTATCAGCCTATTATGGTATTGGTACTGGCTAGTATAGAGGCCTTATCTTCTGATCTCATTGGTTGTAGTTCAGTTGTAAAGCTGCAGGTGCAAAATGCCCATTGGAACCTGTGAGTCTGTGGACTTCAAGGTGCCACTTAAATGGATCTGACTGCTTGCTGATAGACTCTGCTGAATGTTGAATCACCACAACAAGTGGATTAGTCTCTGAAAGTGCTGTTCCAAAGGCTAAGGTGTGTAAGGTACTACCTGATACCACAGCCCTAAAAAGTATAACTGTGTGACCAAAAGATGGATTGGCTGTTAACATTATTGATAATATTGCAATTGATTTGCTATATAAGATTTAGTAATAAATGCTTATATATCCAAAAACTTTTCCTCCACTCATCAAGAATTTTATACAGAACTTGGACCAGGTAATCAAAATCAATAAGCACTGAACAGCTGAACCCTAAGTAAATAATTGCATATGCAGAAAGTTACTCAGCCGACAACTTCTTTCACAACTTCAAACAACTACATTATTCCGATTTTAAAATTTCAACTCGGGGTATATTACTAAGCTTTCATTTAGAAATTGTACACAGGATAAACAATTTAGTGTACATATGTTTACCTTGGCAAACCTGTACTTTGAATGGAAGGGTTGTCATTACATAGATCTTAAGTATAAACTGAATTGTTTGGCAGATACAAATCAGAGTCGTTCGATACAGGCTCTCCTTGAGATTCGGAGATCGGTTCCACAACATGAGAAGAAAGTATTGTCAAACTGCTGTACATCTACTGATATTATTGTACTTCAACTCAACGAGTGACAACATGGTCTTGCCAATTAACCACCTGTGTTTGTTAACTTCTATATTTGTGTTGTCTTCCTCCTTAACAGAGTAACCAGGTTACAATAGACGTCCCAGGCTGTGTATTTTTAAGTTTACAAGCAGGCCTAAGACTTGGCAGATCATAAGCATCAATGCTGCTTGCTGTCTTAGTATCTTCATGATAACTGGTCATCCAGATAAATATGCATATGGTCATTTGCCTCCATAAATGTTGTGCTACTACAATTACAATCTGGCTGAAGACCATCAGCACTAAGGCTAGCCCAAAGGGAAGCATCTGGAACTGGTTTCTCCTGTCTTCTACCACAAGCCACAGAAACTTCCTACAGGGTTCTGCTATGGTTATGTGGAAGTATGCCTTACTCAGATCTATACATGTGGCCTAGTTTCCGTCCAGGACAGCTGCTTATATGGCACCTACTGTGTCCATCTTTGAAAAGGTCTTTCTTTATGAAGTTGTTCAAAGGATGATCACCAGCCTCCAACCACTGTATTTTGTTAAGCAAGAAAGAATCACCTGTATAAACTTGGCAAACTTATTTCACTGAAACAGTCCATGACTCCTTTCTGTTGAAGGTTTGACATGTCTTGTATCTGCATCAGTTTGGTCTCTTCTTCATATGTGTTATGGGTCAAAACAACACAGTGGGTGGGCTTTGCTGCATCTGGCGCAATTTATATACTGCAAATTATGTTTTATTTAGCTCTGGTCATCTTACTTCAGATCAAGTTTCAAGTTTTCACACAGTTCTGTATATATATAATTTTTAAGCGATTACGTGCCGCTTCTTAATGGCAGACTAGAATTTATTTGACTTATTTTTTAAAGAAATTTTGTTAACCTGCCTATGAATACACAAAATTCTGTTTGTGTTTATTTTTCATCTCAAAATGCTCCACTTATATCAAATAAACACTGTAGGATAGCAATTTGTAATAAAAAACCCATGATGTAACAGAATTCATGGTTGTTGACCATCTTCGAAAGACTTCACAGGAACAGTTTAATTTCGTACCAAAGGGACAATAATGCAAAAGGTAAATTGAGAAAAAGTACACAGAAATATTAGTAGGTCTTGGTGCTTATAACTGTACACGATGCGACTGGGCCGAAACCAGTCTGATAACCGGGTCATAAATTGTTAAAAACACATGTTTAGGCACCAGCTTTCTTTTCCTGTCTCCAGTTAAAGAGATCAAAGTATCTCCAGGATAGCAGATTCACAGTTTAGGCATTGGTATGATTTGGTGCAAGTCATTTCTGTAACATGCAGCAAATACAAGAAGGGTACAATAATCAAAACTAAATACAATAAGGTCGAGTTTATCACTAAAAACCTAAGATAGTAAAAATTTTAAAAAGTATCAGCGCAACCGTTTGCAGAACTTGTGGGACTAAATGCACATATCAATTTCATTACATATAATCAACACATGATAATCTAGTGCAAGTGTCAAGGACAACAGAATATCACAATTTCATAAATAGTAAATGTCAATGAACCAATAAATGGAAAACGGAAAATAATTATTTACTGCACCAGAATTACACATGAAAGTGGTTTTCCATTGTGGTCCTTGTGTTATATATATATATATATATATATATATATATATATATATATATATATATATATATATATATATATATATATATATATATATATATATATATATATATATATATATATATATATATATATATATATATATATATATATATAATCGTACTATTAAAAAAGAATGCGTAAATATTAATTGGCATAACAAGAGTATAACTTCTTTTTACATGATTTTGTTACACACTAGTCATAGCACATATACATTAAATAAATGCTGTGGTCTTCTGTAATGGCTCTCTTGACAAGGAAATGTTATACTTATACTTTGAGTGTGCATTTCTTTGGTGCTGTTTTAATGTGCATAGACAGCCCATTGTATTATTTTAAGGCGGTGTAAAAGGTGTGAATATGGTGCAGCTGCTAACTTGTGGAATGTAAAAATTGTTGCTGTAGTTTCTGGTGTGATAACTGTGATGGTCCAAAATTCTGAAGACATTTTGGTGCATGTATGAGGTGCCTATATTATTAAAGATGTTGTGGGCATGGACAGACATGCGTGGTCGTATAAGCTGTTCGACCTATGGTCAGCAGAGCTAATAAATAAACCTAGACAAGGTATTCACTGTTTTTTAGCCCTTTCCCCCTTGAATTAGGACTGAGTCAACAGCTTTCCTTGCCATGGGTTGGGCACTAAGTGCCCAACCCATGCCAAGGAAAGCTGTTGACCTGGGGCATGTGGTCTTGTTAAGTCTCATGTAAATTTCTCAGTCAAATTGTTTTTCAAAACTGTTGAAATCAGTTGTAAACACTGAAGCAGACGACATTTGACCACCATCCGGTTCTGGCCGATTTAAAGAGGAAAGAGTTAAATACTAGAAATGTTTAACTGTATGACTCTGTCCTCAACTTTCAGAGCGCCAATGATGTTGAGTTCTGTTTGACCAATCTGATCTTTGGGATCCATGTTTAATATAAATCTGACTATTTTGTTTTGCATTATCTGTATTTTTTCTTCCACAAAAGTAGTTGAGGCAAGAAAACCAAGTTGAAAAGGATTAAAGGAATTCTAATCTTTAGTTAGTTTTCTGAATAATGATTTCACCATCGCTTCTACAGATAAGCATTCGTTCAAAACTGCGCCTAAATATGAAACAAGTTAGTCTGCCTTATTTTGGTATCATTGAATGTTACGACACAGTTTTCCACACACAAAAAACGTAATTTTTTATCAGGCATCATCTGATTACTTGCTATAACATCAATGCAATTCGATATTTTGTGTTCAAAAAAACCAAAAGCCAGTATATCATTGTTATTTTCCGACCAGTATATCATTATTATTTTCCGATGTTCCTTCTGTTTACACCAAAGTTTTTTACACAGTTAATTGCCATTCTAGGAATTAAAACCTAAAATGTGTGTAGTGTATTTTTTCCGAAAAAAAGACATTTTGACACGTTTGTGTTATTGTTTTTCACGGCAACAAAAATGTACTCATTCTGCTAGTTTGCCGTGAAATACATCCGATAATAATGCAGGTAAGGTAGTAATAAAAGGGCAACAGTAGTTTTTCTTTCCACAACAACAGAAAACAAGCGTTGATGAAAACACAAAAATAGTCGATAGCTTATTGGTTAAAAAAATGGAAAGAAAAACGAAGAGAAGACCAGGTAAAAGCTTCACCTATCATACTGCAATGAAGTATCAGTTGTGTAAAACATTGAATTAGTGTCAGCGACTTCCGGAAGAGGTCCCCACTGAGCGAATCTTGCCTTGTCGGGTAAAACAGTTGCGGTCATTGATAAAATGGTCTGGTTAAACCGTACTGTTTATGCATAACTTCCCTTGGATCGGTAACATTTTTTGTGCGTTTGGCACCCTAAATGGATGACGTCCAAGGGAACCAATTAGAAAGTTCCACGGCTAACATTTGCCCATTAAGCACTTGGTATTCAACAGGCTATACAACCTTTTGACGCTATATTCCTTGACCAGCAAATGGAGCAGTAGTGGCATTTCACCTATGGACAAAAAACCCTATGTGGCCAACTGCCACACCACACCCAGTCAACCTTGTTTACCAACGCACTGCTCCAGTTTTTCCCTCAAAACAGGTTAGCTTGGTTGTGTAGCATGATCATAATTAAAAGATCCAACAGTTTTTAATTCTTTCAAAAAAAACAAAAAACAAAACAAAAAAACCCTGGGTGTAAAAGGTCGTCTGCTTTCTTTCTTTCTTTCTTTCTTTCTTTCTTTCTTTCTTTCTTTCTTTCTTTCTTTCTTTCTTTCTTTCTTTCTTTCTTTCTTTCTTTCTTTCTTTCTTTCTTCCTTCTTTACCAGCAAATTTGTCCGACACTTTTCTCGGACACTTTTATACATAGAAACTCCAAACTTGGCATGATTGTACCTCCATACAAGGTGTTTGACCGTTTGCGCAAGTTGAGCACAATTGAAAGCTGTTGACTCGGTTTTCAAACCAGGGTAGGGGTAATACAGCTCTGCGCACGTGTAAAGACTCTAATTGTGTGCTCCCATTGTTGCAGATATGCACCAATGCTGTCTTGGATTAATGGTATTAAAAAACCTTTTTACAGTAAAGTTACCAAATTTACGCAGCTTTCCATTAACATATAACGAAATGTTTTAATAAATTGGACGATTTGTAATAAACCTGGCATCAAAATATAGTAATAGGCGCCTGACCTGAGCATTCTATAATGAGAATCTGTCACAAAGAACGATAAAAGTACATCCGGGTTGTGAAGATGCATTGCGCTTTTGTCCCCCTTGAATCCAGGGGCAAATGATATGTTTGGCACTACAATTGCTAGGCTAAGATGACTACAGAAACAGGTAGAAATCAAGGCCGGGGAGCCGACTGAAGGCCCTGTGCAGGTCTTTGGATGCTTATGCGGTGTGCCAACCAGAGTAGACGTCAACAGTAGTTACAAAAATATGACATCTCGTATATAAGCTGTTCAACATCAGAAAAAGCAGAACTGGCTTGGTCAGAGAATTTACTTAATTTACCAGTGGACTGCAAAACTACAAGTCTGTCCGCTGTGTCGGTTCTGATTTTGGTTCCTCCTGGGGTGAGTAGATGACATTTATACAGATGAGCCCTGATCAAAGGAAAAGACGCTTTTGCTAAGAGCCATCAATTCTTTCACCAGTCCCATCCATTGATTGTAACATCAGGCGCTAAGAGCTATCAATTTTTTTCACCAGCCCTATCCATTGGTTGTAATGCCGACCAGAAGAACATTACAGCCTAACAGAGGCACTGTCTTGACTGCTGTGCAAGTCATCAAATGCGTTTCATGCAACACAGGATGAGAGGTGGCGATGATGGCCCTGGTAACTGAATTAGGCTAGGCATCTAGCGCCCTGCCCAGTGGAGCCATCTCGTGGGTAAGCAAATCCAGCTCCACTGATAGGCTATAAGTTATCCAGCGGAGCTGGTGTCATACAAACAAGAAGTATCACGCGACAATTCACCTCTCCAAGTATCCCCTATTACACGGGGATGTGCAATGCTCCAGATGCTGTTTTCTTCCCACCTTATGTTAAGGCTCAAGTTATTGAAATAAAACATATATGTGTCTTCATTAGGCATACCGAAAGACGCATCATTTTATTTATTTGTTTTCCATGTAGGCTACACCGCAGTGAGGGAAATCACGTGTCGTTTATCTTGCTACATGTAGTCATGGGCTGCCCAGGCGATATTGAGATTATTAAAGTGTGTGTTGCAACACACACTTTTCTGTTTTTCCTGAAATTCTTTCTTTCTTTCTTTCTTTCTTCCTTTCTTTCTTTCTTTCTTTCTTTCTTTCTTTCTTTCTTTCTTTCTTTCTTCTTTCTTCTTTCCCAGAAAATTTGTCCGACACTTTTCTCGGACACTTTTATACATAGAAACCCCAAACGTGGCATGATTGTACCTCCATACAAGGAGTTTGACCGTTTTATATAGAAGAATGAAGATGTTTAAAATAATGCAAATTAGGGGCATTTGAAGTTTTAAATCTTGAATATCTTCAAAAGTATAATAGATAGAGATGTCATTCCAACTTTTTTTATGGGTTATTGACCAGTGCGCATCTAATGAATTTAAAACAGAAGTTGTAGCAATTTAAATTATGCTTATTAGCAGCATTGGAGATTTTAAAACTTGAATATCTTCAAAACTATTATAGATAGAGATGTCATTTTAACTTCTACTAGGGGGTTATTAGCCATTGCGCATGTAATGAATCTAAAGTAAAAGTTGTACCCATTTAAATTATGCTAATTAGCAGCATTTGAAATTTTAAACTTTACTATCTTCATAACTATTAAAGATAGAGATGTCATTTCAACTTCGATTTGGGGGTTGTTGACCATTGCGCATGTAATGAATCTAAAACAAAAGTTGTAGCAATTTAAATTATGCTAATTAGCAGTATTCGAAAATTTCAATCTTTAATACCTTCAACACTATAACAGATAGAGATGCCATTCCAACTTCTATTAGGGGGTTGTTGACCATTGCGCACCTAATGAATTATAAATAAAAGTTGTAGCAATTTAAATTATGCTAAATAGCACCATTAGAAATCTTAAATCTTGAATAACTTCAAAGCTATAATAGATAGAGCTGCCATTCCAACTTCTACTCCTGGGTTATGGAATAGCTGTACATTGTCATATCAATATGCTTTGAAGACACACACACACTGATTTGCTATGCAGCAAGTCATCTTTCCTAGTTTTTACTTTCATTTGATTGGTGCTCAACTTGCTCGTGGTGGTTAGCAAGGACGGCGTGCATGTTGTAACATTATCTGTACTGTACAGTATATTATATTGCACCATTGTGTGTTACATGTATGCAGCTTCAATGCTGATAGTCATTGATTGACTGTTTGCGACTGGGCTAATGAAAGGGACATCGAATTTATGGAGCTGAGCGTCACAAAGGTATTCAATCTTACTGCTATGCATGCAATAGGCATCAAAAAGTGCATCATGAGAAGTGTGAACACCACGCCTCGCCATAAAGTAACTCATGCCGCAATCCATGGCAGATACCAGAAAGGTGGAATGAACCCACCCCTGATCTGCTACAAGCACAGAAGTGTTTCAGCTCCTTTGGTGCGCTGTCTCTCCTGGGATCACGTGGCCGCCGTATGCACTCATGCAACAGCTGCTAAAACTACATAAAGTGGCAGATAATACTTATCAATCAAATTAGAATGACCACTGATTGGCTGCCTCTTATCAAGAAACTGTTACCCAACATTCAGTTATTGAATCAATATATGGAAGCATCAATGGATTAAGAAAGGTGATCCCACATCATACATGCTGTTTATAGAAGTTTTATAACAGGTTACGCAAAATATTTCAATTATAGAACATATTGCTGCATGCTTGGAATGTAAACAATTCAATTTTAAATGGCGAACATGCACCGTACGTAACATTGACTATTGCTGATGTACACATTGTGGTTTGAATAGTGGGACAATTGGCGTGCAATGGGACAGTACTCTCTGACCCATTAGCCAAAATCCACCTTAGATTGAGAAGTTTCTATCCTAAATACGTATACTGATCACAAAGGAACACTTACACAGTGCTGTCCAGCTAAAAATAACTGTAACAAAATTTTCTTTCCTTGTAGCATTTTTGCCACTTCTTTACAAGACAACCACTTATTTTTCAGAAAATCTGTGGCAATTTTAAAGAGCTTTATAGCAAACTTTTGCCACAATGCCCCAGTTAGACAGCTCTGTTTCAGCGTATCAGTATCACTGGTACCTACAATAAGTGTTGCAGGACCTGGAAATCGTGTTTTTGCTTCATTTACACCAGACACTTAATTAATTCTACGTGACGCACAAACCATTGTACAGTTCATTACCATTGAAAATGTAACGGTGTAAAAAAAAAGCTGTCCCAAGTGCATCTCGCTTAGCGCTCCGGATGAGATCATGTACAAAATTTGCAAACATTTAACATGAAGCAGGAGACGTACCCCTTGACGTACCCCTGCTGCTGTAGAAATAAGTAAAAGACCAATATATACTGTTCTTGAACGCTGGCACAATGCAGCAGATGCAAGGAACATAATCATGCCATCCTAAAGCTAAATGCTTTAGAACTCTCATCAGGGCTTTTACGGACACACCATGATATGCTTTTGAAAAATCCACGAAAACAACAAAACGCTAAGCCTTTTTAATATAAAAATAGTCCATAATTAAACGTAGAGTCACTGTTTACTCTGCACATCCGCTTTCTGGAGTGGCCCCGGTGTGGCACCACAGAACCTATAATTATTTTCAATTTACATTTGGGTGTTGCCGCGAATGATATAGGCACCTTTGTGTTGTTGTCTGGGTGGCTTGTCTGTAGCTGCACTTTCCTACCTCCACCCTTCCAATCTATTTTAATCCACTTCACATTAATATATTTCGCTCAAATTCCGCAGGAATAGTGGACTTGGTGAAATGTAGATATTTAGGCGGCGACGTTGGTTATATAATTTTTAATCATTAGATGACGCATGCACCTCATACGGTACCTAATAACCCATCATGACTGTGCAAAACATACACTATTTTATTATAATTATGTATGTATGTATGTATGTATGTAGGTAGGTAGGTAGGTAGGTAGGTAGGTAGGTAGGTAGGCAGGCAGGCAGGCAGGCAGGCAGGCAGGTAGGTAGGTAGGTAGGTAGGTAGGTAGGTAGGTATGAAACATGACAGAAATACATTTCTCATCTTGATCACGACCTGATATGCAATTTTCCTTCAGAGTCCAGCCCTCGTCATTGTTGGTTACTTGCACACGTTTAATTACAGTAGTCTGTATTTATCTTTTTTCCATGATTTTGTATGCCAATGTTTGAAAATATGTATGATCAACTTGTCCTATTAGGGCCACAATTATATGTTTAGTGTGGGGAAATGGTTTAACAGAGCCATGAAATTAGAACTTGTGTAATTACTAGCAATTTGCTTTGTTAAACCGTGCTTTCGTAATGTTGACCCCTTGTGGCCAAGGACAAAAGCATATACTAGTATTATGTAGTTTTCTATTCGCAAGCAAGGTCAGCTACGTGACCTCGCATGTGTTACCTTCTGTTGGTGTTCAGCCGTGACCCGAACTTTATGAAACGCTCAGATATACGTAACAACATGTCTGTATGAAACCAGGACACGGAAATCCAACATTACGCTGCAGCGAGGATTACTCGCATATTTGAAGAGGAGGGGGAGGGGTACTTTTCGAAATCGTGAATGACAATATTATTAGTGGGTTTCCTAATACAATGTTTTGTCCAATTAAAAAAAAAAAAAATCTCTTGCTCACTCTACATTTTATAGGGGTATTGCCTTAAGTAGTGTGCTGGCAAAAGTTATGTACTGGATTGTCTGGACCAAATATAGACATGGACTTGATACCTCTACTTCGCAGTTTGGTTTTCAACTAAAAAGCTCAACAACGCAAAGTACGTTTGTTGTGCCAGACTGCGTTAATTACACCACTGAACATAATTCAAATAAGCATCTAGTCTTTTTGGATCCCACAAATGCATTCGATTGGGTGCATTATGCCAAACTTTTTCGTTTATTGATTAAAAAGGCCTATGTCCTATAAGTCGTCTGATTCTGAATTTATATACCCAACACTTTTTCGGTTATTTATTAAAAAGGCCTATGTCCTATAAGTCGTCTGCTTCTGAATTTATATACCCAACAAAACGTCAGAGTCAAGTGGGAGAAAACAGTGTCCAATAAATTTTCATGTACCAATGGCGTCGAGCAAGGTGGTGTGTTGTCTCCGATATTGTTGAGTGTCTATGCAAATGAACTTCTCTATAGACTGAGACAGAGTGGCTACGGTTGTCATATCGGCAACATCTTTTTTGTTGCAGTTGCTTATGCAGATGACATTACCCTGCTCGCACCAACCACCACCTCAACACCTGGTCTCCTGACTATATGTTGTACTTTTGCTAAAGATTATAATGTCCTTTTCAATCCTGCTGAATCTAAACACTTGTCATTTGATCAATGTATCAATGAGAGAACGACAATATCATTTGAAAATTCACAAATAGAATCGGTTCAGTGTTTCAAGCAAGTTGGCAACATTGTTGGCCCCGGTATTATAAAAGATAACATAAAAGAGAACAAACGTACGTTTAATGTCGTTGTTAATCTCTTAATGGCCTAATTCAAAGATGTGTATTCAACCACCAGGTATCAATTATTTAAGATATATTAGATATTGTATGCCTCTGTAAGGCGCCCAATTTTGCATTTTTTCAGGTAAAAAAGTTGAAACGTTTGTCACCGGATGGAGGAAAGCGATTCGGCACATATGGAAATCACCCTAGACATGTCTCTCGAATTTTACTCACTTCCCAAAATTCTAGTCTTAAGGCCAATGACTCTACTGTCAATCAGCTTGTGTACATCCTTCACAATATCTACAACGGCCTAGAACAGTCCAAAGAAGCAAGAATGGTGTTTCTAGATGTGTCCAAGGCGTTCGATAAGGTTTAGCATCCTGGCCTCCTTTTTAAACTTCGACAACTCGGCATCTCTGATAATCTTGTAGCCTGGATTGATAGTTATCTCTCAAACCGATTCCAACGAGTGATTATTCATGGCAAATCTTCATCATGGCTGCCTATCGAAGCTGGTGTGCCCCAGAGTTCCATTTTGGGCCCACTTCTCTTTCTAATATATGTTAATGACCTGGTTGACAATATTACATGTGATGTCAGACTTTTGACTGACGACACCAGTCTACTTCAAGTTGTTAATAACCACATCGAAAGTTCTAATCATCTGAGTATTACTCCATTATACATAACTGGGGAAAGTTGTGGTGTGTTATCTTTAACGCCTTAAAGTCTCTTTCTGTCATATTTTCAACTAAACTTGTCAAACCACACCATCCACCCTTTCGTCTTAGAGACTCTGATATACCTGTGGCAGACTCACACACGCATCTTGGTATTACTCTCAGTTGCAGTTTATCCTGGCATGTCACACTACTCGTATTACCACCAAAGCGAGCCAGCTAAGTGCCCTTCTGCGAAGATTCAAATATAAACTTTCCCGCAAAGCTCCGATTAAATTCTATTTAACTATGATTCGACCAATTCTTGAATATGGTTGTGTGCTCTTTGACAACTGTGGTCACGTACTTTCTGATCTTATTAAATCCATACAGTTTGAAGCTGCCAAAATATGCACAGGTGCATTAAGGCACACATCACATGCCAATCTGTTACGCGAACTTGGTTGGACAACACTCACTAGCAGAAGGAAGTACCTTATGTTACTACTTCTTTACAAAATGTATCACAACTTAACACCCTCCTATCTCTCTCAACTAATTCCTCCAACTATTAATGCTCGAAACCTCCGCCACAGTAGCTCCATACATCCCATTAATTGCAAAACTAATCGCTGAGACAAATCCTTCCTACCTGACACTAGTAAGCTGTGGAACAATCTTCCCTCCGATATAAGAGACTCAATTTCCCTTCAAATATTCAAACCAAAACTGAAAGCAACTCTACTAGCAGTGGATCATCTTCCTGTTTACTATACCCAAGGACACAGATTTGCCAACATTTAGCATACCCAACTGCGTTTTGGATTCTCGAGACTCAACTTTGATCTCTTTAAAGTCAATATCATCCCACAACCTACATGTTCTTGTTCTCACCCCGCGGAATATCAGCAACATATTTCTGTTCATTTGTCCAATGTATTCAACTTATAGAATTAAACTTCTCAACACCATCATCCCTATTATTGCTCCTGGCGTCCACCCGAATCTGATTATGCACACAGCGAGTGACAGACCAGCTCATATTCTTCTCTTTTGTAGCAACGAATTGTCTATTCCCTTCCATATACAAATTTGTGATGCTTTCCACAGATACATCGTAGATACGAGACGTTTCATATTTTAGTTCTGTTATGCATAAGCAGTAATTTTCAATTGAGTTAGTCGCTGATTTACATGAACTTATTTCTTAAGTGTCCTTTATGAAACTTCCTACCACCAGTCCGTATTATTTCGAAATGGGACTTATGTGTGTACATTCTACCTGTAGTGAACTACCTTGCTTTGCTTTGCATTTTGGTGACTTTAGCTATTTTGATTTTTTGTATGCAGGGTACAATTCTGAAACATTTGTACAGCTCCTCTGTTAAATGGGCAACTTTGTTCTTGTTTTGTCCTGTGTGTTTTGTAATATACATTTTGTGTGTCACTCCATGTTCTGGAGAACCCCCAATTAGTGACATTTCGATGTATTTACTATAGGGCGATCCAGTTGAAATAAATATGTTTAAACTAAACTAAATACTTTTCAACTGGGTTGTCTCAGTGTTATTGACAAAATTTGACAGACCCTAAATTGTGATGGAGAGTGTTTCTCTTTGGGCCACCTTATATACGTGAACTCTGTGAAATAAGAGATGGGGCTGTTCAATGCATAATGACCAAACATGAGTCTATGGAGGTGATACATGAACTAAGTACGGCATAACTACATAGTAACCCAGCTGGCCTGGTCCCGTTAGGCGGTCGGGTTACTTTGCAATGGACAGTTGATTTTGGATTCATGGATTTTGTTTTACAAGTGTGTGCATAATTTCTCTCTGTCTTTTCTTTATTTCATCTTCGACTTCGTAATCAGTGTATAAATAATAATGATAATGATAATGATAATAATAATGATGATGATGATGATAATGATAATAATAATAACAACAAAATAATAATAATAATAACCATAACAATAACAATAATAATTACAATAACGATAGCGATAACAAAAACAACAACAACAACAACAACAACAATAATAATAATAATAATAATAATAATAATAATAATAATAATAATAATAATAATAATAATAATAATAATAATAATAATAATAATAATAATAAAGCTTCCCCCACGGGAGGTGGTGAAGCTAGATGGAATCTCTTTTTTTTCCAGTTTTATAGCTTTATGCCCATTGTGCTCCTGTATCCAGAAAACGACAGTCCAGATCACCTTTCAGTTTTTGCAAGTCACCACTGAAAGTAGGCCAGACGAGCTCTAAATAAGGCAGCGTGACCTTCTCTTACAAATATGTAGGTCACGTTCTACTTCAGATGCTTATTAGCAGGCCACGCTGTAGTTCAGATACTAATAAGCAGGTCACGCTCTACTTCAGATACTTATTAGCAGGTCACGCTCTACCTCAGATACTTATCAGCAGATCACGTTCTACTTCAGATACTTATTGGCAGGTCACGCTTTACTTCAGGTACTTATTAGCAGGTTACGCTCTATTCACATACTTATTATCAGGTCACGCTCTACTTCGGATACTTATTAGCAGGCCACGCTCTACTTCAGATATTTATTGGCAGGTCACGATCTCCTTCAGATATCTTATTGGCAGGTCACGATCTCCTTCAAAGCCAAAACTTGCTAAAGGCACTGTTTTGACCGTTACTTCATTTCCCCTTCGTCAATTAGGAGTATATATATATATATATATATATATATATATATATATATATATATATATATATATATATATATATATATATATATATATACATATACATATACATATATGTACATGCAATAGTGAAAGGACCCCAATGGAAATAGGAAGGCTGACGCCCGCTTTCTTGGGTTATCCTTGGTGCTAACCATAATCCCGTAAGTCCAACTTGTGTCAATTGCATATGTTGTCCTGTACATATTTTATTTTCAGTGTACTGTGATTTTACTTATTGCGTCCTCCTTTCAATATATGTTTGTACTTATTTTATGTATGGCTTGCACTGAATAAAATTAGATAAAATCAAGTCTTCTCAGAATATTTCTACTAAATTTACATGATACCTTTAGGGGGTTTAAGTTCAGGCCGCTTCACTTCTTACCCTTGAACAATCTTGATCAATTGGATGAAGACACGGGGCTTATATTTCAATAAAACTTCAGACGGAATAACCACATTAACATTCAGGGACAAAATCCACCAACCCACTCTATCTTATGAAAACTGCAATATGGTCTTCAGAGGGAACCCTTAGAAATATTTCATATTTCTATCATTTGGCCATAAGTGGAATGCGGTTGCATTGTCGAACCAAAGTGGATGCATCGCGGTTGGCAGCCTTGAAGATGTCTGAAATTGTCGTTATTTGTGACGTCATGCACACAGCATCACATATTCAGCAGCACGAAGGAACTGGTTTTAAAATATTAGCAACGTAGAGAAATGAGCCAGTCAGTTTAGAGGAACATCATTAAAATAACTTAGTTCCAGGGTGCTTAAATAGTATTTCCTCTAAAGATGAAAATTTAAACGGAGCGAGTGAAACAAAACACAATATTAGTATAACCGTTCCTCGACCACAACAGACAGAATTATGCGACATAAGTGAAGGAGATGCCTTGATTATTCTTACTGGAATGGGCTGTTACCAACTGAATCCACATAAACATTCTTATTTCAAGAATGAAGAAAATTAACATCAGGAGAGACTGGGAAGAGTTGGAACATGTAGGAGTCCAGGCCCTGCATCAGCAAATATTCTGTAAATTACTCTATTGTTACATTTAAGTGGCAGACAGGTCCGGTTAAAATGAACATTAATGACTTGCTTAGGTAAGCTAATAATATTTCATTTTATTGAGAATGTTTTAACTTACCCCATTGCATGTTTCATCTTACCCTTGTTTGGGACGATATCACACATTTGACTTGTCTATAGTTTTCAATATATATATAATATATTGATAATATATGCTCCATAATATCTGAACAAAACAATGCCCATTTTTGCAGGACTCGTTTGTTGTTTAAATGTTATCTTACAATCACCCAATTATTAAATACCTCTGAAGATACAGGGCTTGACTCTGAAGTGTTCGAACTCTCCCCAGTCTCCGCTAATAAATAATGCTTTGCATGCATCCAGTTTGCTGATGCAACGGTCAGGCCCACTAAAAAGCAGACAGTAGGCTATGTACCACGTCCTTTGGTCAACCTGAAAAAGTCATCCCAATGAAGCCCAGTCCAAATATTTTTTTTTGTTTTGATCAAATTTAGTCAATAACTACGTGTCTCTACTGTCAGCATCTGACTTAAATCTTTCGTGGGATCGCCTGTGCGATTTTATTGATTATCTCAGCTCGTGTGATACTGTCGATAACGCGTGTGACAATTTTTAGACATGCCTTGAAAAGTCAATCACTGAAACATTTGGCTAGGATGTGGTCCACAATATTGTTAGAAATTTCCCCCAAAATAATGGCTTAACGATGATTGTACAAAACTTAACCTCGCGAGAATTTTTACGCCAAGTGGAATGACCTGAATCACCATTCTAAATGGGCAAAAGACAGTGGTTTGAAAAAAAGGGTTCTGTAGATAAAAATTGCTATCTGCATGCAAACCATGTAACACTGGAAAAATGCACACAGCCAACCCAAATAATTAGTGGGATTAATTAAAACCATTGGTTGACGTTTCAAATTCTGACAATTATAGGCTTACTTACCTTGATAAAAAAAGCGTGACCGGGAATTTTATGTAACGAAACATGCCTTTTCCCTCTGATGACCCGTTAAAAAAATTCATTTTTACTGTTGAAACCTGTAAATATCGAACTTTTTGCATTGAACTTTACACTATTTACAACAGTAATTAATGATGGTATATGTTTAGACATAGGTACTGACTGAATTGGCTATGGATTGCAGAGAGTGGATTGTGCTTTTCTTTTTGTTCAGAACCACATGAAAGATGCAGGAGTGACGCTGCTGTTCATACATTTGCAAATTAGGATACAATGGTTAGTTACCCAGAAGTGGAGTCTTTTGGACAAATAGTACAGATTATATACAGGCATCCGGAAAATTTTAAATGAGTTATTTAATCAACCAATCACTGAGGGCGAATGGAGGACACGCAGGAATAAGAAAGCGCTTGGCATTGATTGTATATTTGGCGAATGCTTGAAATATGCTCATGAAATTCTATAAATTCTATTTCGGCCACGTTTGACCGTGTATTAGTACATGTTCAGGCTGTGGACCTTTCCAGCTGGTCTGAAGATATCATTAGTGCACTCTTAAAAGTGGTCAAAAATATTCTCAACAACAAGGAACTTTCCCTTATCGTCACACGTGATAAGCTCTTTGAATCAGTTCTCAAAGGTAATCTTTACTTTAAAATGAGATATGCATCCTTAACGGCAAATTGCGGACTAGCTGCCGAACTTGTAGCGGAGCCACTAACAGCACATTTGCAGCTCACCACAATGCACTGTGATACAAACCGAAACAACGTGGTGTCTCTGGGAATATATCTTATAGGTCCGTGAAATTTGTTTAATAAGTGCAAGAATAGGATGCAGTGGAAAGGTAATCTCAGTGGTAATATCAAACAGATTCCATGTGTTGCAGGGTGGAATAATCAGCCCCAAGTTATTTAAAGAATATATGTCGGGCATTTAAACGTACTTTGATGAACAATTTGGGATAACCTTGCTGATCTGTCATGTCCTATATGATGACGACTTTCTATTATCTTATGTCTTACGAACCTTTGTCACCAAGAAACAGTATCTATAAAATATTCTTCAGGCTTGCTGTACTTAATAAATGGAATTCGGTATATGAATTAGGTGGGCGGTGTGAAACGTAACCAATGTTACTTGCAAACAAGGTTCTCAGCTTAAATTCTTGGGGGAAATTTACCTTGCTTTTGGTCACTAGGAATGATCAAATTCTGTTCCATCCTGAAGAACAAATCTGCGTAGTGTCTGCTGGGGTCATGCCAATATCCAGATTACAAAAATGCATACATATACAGGGTGTGTTTCTATGTAAAATATTTGGTGCACCCCCGAATTGACTTTCAATTTACTTTTTTCACTTCGCTGTGCATGGTGTGTTCTTTTGTAAAATATTTGGTGCTGCCCAATATTGACTTTCAATTTACTTGTGTTACTGCGCTTTGCACAGTGTGTTTTTAAGTAAAATATTTGGTGCTGCCCCCATTTGACTGTCAATTTACTTGTTTCACTTCGCTGTGCATGGTGTGTTTCTATGTAAAATATTTGGTGCTGCCCCCAATTGACTGTCAGTTTACATGTTTCACTTTGCTGAGAATTGTGTATTCCTGTGTAATTGGTGCTGCACCGTGGGCACTGTCAACTTTGCAGTTCACTTTGCTACTCCGACTCTGTTCCTACCTAATACAAAGCAAAACTTAACAAACCCAAATCTGTCATCCCAAGTACCGTTGAAACTCCAATTCCGACATTCAAAGAACAAAGTCTTATTCCGTACCACTCACTGAAACACTGTAGCGTTCTAAATCATCATAACGATTTATTTTGTATAAGGAACACATCATAGTCAAAAAATTTAAAATTTAGAAGAGCGTTTTCAGCTTTATGAGCCTTTATATAAAATAGGGTAATCAGCGGGGAAATAGGGCAAGACTGGATTAAGTGTCATCAATCCCCAGACAAGTCATTCTGCTAAATGGCGGCACTATGTTTATTTTTTTTAAATACAAACTTCCCGAGCTGATGTATCACAGAATTAAGCGAGTGTGATATTCCGTTGTGAAATATTTGGGGTAACACCATAGGGACAGTCAATGTAGTTGTGTGGACTTTGTTATGCCTCTGTATAAAATATTTTGTGCCACCATTGGGGCTATGAAATATATGCTTTCAGTGTTGTGCAAGACATACATACTGTCTGTACAAAGGGACCGTCAGCGCTCATACACAGTGCCTGGTCTCAGTACCAAGCTTCATATACCCAGGCGGCAACTTATACCATTTATACGATCATCGTGTCTTGTAATATCATCTTATGAATTGTATTTGTATCTCTGACTAATTAATCAAAGAGATTCCTGTTTCGTCAATACAATTATGCTACCACAACTACTACCGCCTACTACTACTACTGCTACTACTACTACTACTACTACTACTACTACTAGTAGTAGTAGTAGTAGTGTTAGTAGTGGTTATGGCATTAGCAGGTGTAATAGTGGAGCTAAAGGAAAAGAGTGAGTCGAGAATTTTTGCAGACGATTACAGAAGATATGATCCATGTAGAACCTGTTGTAGAGTACCACAAGAGGATCCATGACGAACTGAAAAATACCCAATGTGGCCTTATGATAATTGATGTGCTGAAGATCATCATGGCATTTTGTGCAACGTGTCCCAGTTAACGATTGGAGTTGGCCCAACATTGGCCCAATGCTGGGCCATCCATGCCAACGTTGTGCCAATGTTGGGCCAATCTTTAATGCTGGCTGGGGTATTACGCAATGGTTGACAACTGTTTAAAGTTACAATGAAAACGCACGCCATTATTTTGTCAAACTTGTGAATGTTATAATCCATAGAGCACTTATGCTAGGCAGCACCACTGGTGAATTAGATTTGCCGGGCAGCTGTAAGTGTATTAGATATGTCAGTGGTCATCGTTGAAGGCCGCCAATGTCCCGACATTACAAATGTGGTCCCTAAAAAGTGTGCCATTTGGCCAGGTGATGCACATGTTTATCAAATTTGTCAGCTCATAATTGATAGTAACACGAACAATGTATTTAGTCCTTTTCTTCTATAGTGTACTAGTACAAGAACATCTCTCTTAATACAAGTCCTGATAAGACAGTCAGGCACTCGTACTCAAAACTGTCCCCATGTAATTACAATGTAATTGATCAAGCAGTTTCAGAGAAAAAAAAGATTTTGCTAAAATATAACAAACAAAAACAAATTCATTAACAAACGTAAACATTCATTGGAACATTGCTATTTGAACAGACTCAGAACTACGACATAGGCGGTTATTTCGCTTCACATTTCACATGGGATTATTGCCACAAATTTAACATGGAAATTAAAGAGTTATTGCCCACTTTCGACAGGGGATTAAAAAATTATAAGCCCACATTCCACAATGGATTAAAAAGGTTTAACCCCACATTCCACATGGGTTTTAAAAAATGTGCGTCCCACATTCCACAAGGGATTAGAAATTTATAGCCCCACAGGGAAGAGAGAAGCTCAAGACCAGCTGAAACTGGAAAGTGTTTATACAAGTGAGTGATCTGGAAATTTCATAATAATCAAAGATAAAAAAAATATAATCTATAGAAGAAATTGAAAAGTGGAGATTAGAGCAATGCAAGTGTGTCTCTCGAATGTCTTAAACTGTTCCCGACTGTAGTATAGTATACAATGTCACAACACCAACAACCATTGACTTGTTTGTCCTACTGCTTGGTCAGTATAGATATCACTCAGAGCCACTTCCCAATATCCAGATAAATTTAACTCCTGTGGTAATTACACGTGAAAATCACTTCCACTCTTAGCAGGGTATAACAATTGACTGTCTTCACTACTCACCAATGCATAAAAGTCCATGCTCTTACAATATTCATAACGAGATGGTCTGCTACTAATAGAATTTTTCACGGCTACTTACAGTTTTTCAGTCTATCAGTTATATATCGGTGCTATCGATTTTTAATACTCCTCTTTCTTTTTCTTGTTAGATGCATTTTCCACTTTACCAACAGACGTTTTCTCGGGCAATACACGAATATTTTAATTGTCATCTTTGAATATGGTTTCCATATGGTTTCACAGTGTTTGCACATTGTATTTGGCGGCAAGTAAGTATCAACAGTCCAGCGATGCTCACACGCAATTAGTTCAAAGGTGACTCTTGTCTGTAGACACACGAAGCAATGTACTTTATGGTGTGGTCCCACGCCATTCTACCCATATACACATAAATGTACCAATGCTTTGTTATTCCGGATGAGTGATTTATCTATATCACTGCCATGAGGTATGCTTTTGAGAAATTCTTTCCATTGTGGAGGATCTTGACTTGTCTTGTCGTCAGGACTTTTTAACCATTTTTATACAGCAGCGTGTCATTCTTTGTCTCAGATATTTGAAGCCTCATATCATCCGCCTCTCTTTCACTTGCTGAATCATCAGATAGAGACATAAAAGATTATAAATGATCTGCTGATAATTTTGCAGGCTTTTGTGGAGATCTGTGTGACGTAATATATCTTTTTCAGTCGTTGTTGGTCGGGTGTTGTTTCGGCGTATGGTCACTGTGCGTGGCTCGTAGAAATTTTGCAAGAGCACTATAACACTCAAATTGCTATGGTGGCTTCCTTCGGTGAATAAATCTGTCATTCTTTGCTAATATAACTCATCAGATAGTCAAATACGATCAGATTTCTTGTGCTTTTGTCTGGAAAACTGTCTTGTTCCAAGTTTGAAGAGGTATCCAATGTTTGGAATATTGTCTCGCATCTCGTCATAGGAGGGCTGCCAATGTGTGTAACAAATAATTATTCTCTCGGATTGATGGAGGCTCAATGGTCTGGTTGGGTTTCTGTAAAAGATTGTACATGTATACGGTCTTGCCAAAACCGGTAGGGGCCGCCACAATAATCGTAAAAAGGTGTTTAAAAGCGACGTGTTTCTGTATCGGCCAGTGGTCCTTTGCCTCGAAAGGAATTGCCCAATATCCCTCCTTGCGTGGCCTTTTGTCCCTCTCAGAGGGGCTCTTGGCTTCCAAGACTTTGTGTTCCGCTTGAACTGAGTACTGCTTGCTTTATCCATTTTTGTCTTTCTTGACTGTTAAGACCATAGGTATCACGTATATATATATATAAATGTAGTAAGTGTGATTTTTCACAAATGGGACAATGCTTTCATTTTCTCCCCATCCTCACAGGTGGGTGTGCTTGTTTGTTTACTTCAGCTCTATTTACAGATATTTAAATAGGTCACTAGTATATAAATGTAGTAAATGTGATTTTTCACAAATGGGACAAATAGTACAGAAACAGATGATCCATATTCATAAATTCCAAACCCAACAATGACGGCAAAGAGATTTCAGACTTGCCAAAGCATCAACATTTCTTTTCCAATACCAATGTGAAGAAACAAATTTCACTCCTGACTTGAGACAGGCAGTCACCCATTAAAGGCAACTGGTGGTTTTACACCGGTTCTCTCAACCTTAGAAATATTCATCATAAACTGCAGAAACTAGTTCTTTTTCTTAATGTGTAGGCCTAACCACCCAAAACACAAATTTCATTTCTTCTGCCAAAAATAAAAAGAGACCTGTTAGGCCTATCACCTTTTAGTTCTCCCGACTTGTCAGTCAGCTAAGTTTTAAGTAAAAGAGTAAAGTAGGCCTACATGCTTCCATTTTCTCTCCATCCTCACAGGTGGGTGTGATTGTTTGTTTACTTCAGCTCTATTTATAGATGTTGAAATAAGTAACTAGTGCCTTTGGCTAAACTGACGTCAAAAGAAGTTATGTGTAAAAGGGGAAAGAACGTCCATTTTAAACTTGTTTCAACAAATGTCCATGTTACCTAAGGCCTAACCAATAAACTGACCGACCCTGCAGGAAAGCCCGACCCTAAATAAATTTTATGACACACAAAGAAAAGGTTTCAAGCCACCCTTCCCTAATAAAAATTCTTTGACCCTGAAAGATTTAATCGAGACGGTGGCCGTCATGTGCCGTTTTTTCAGTGAAGACAAGTCAAGCACAACATTTTATTTCAACTTGTCTGGAGGGTTAACTTGGGCCGGGGAAACAGCATAAGGGGATAGCCACGGTTGCTCAGTGAAACAGCATGGCCCAAGCATAGCTAAGGTTGTTCAGTGATCTTTATTGTGATATTTCGCAAGGTTCCAGGTGGCAGTTTTCAGAGCTTCCAGAGCAAACAGTACTTAAATTATATTTAATACATGACTTGCTGTCTTAACTTTAATATGCCCAGTCGATTTTGTCTGAAGCTGTTATCATCGTTAGTTTCAAATCCAAATGCGACACGATACCCTGGCAAATCATGCACGTATTTGTGAGCGCCATTTCGAATATGGCACAATGCATTGTGAGACAGTCGCACAAAAGTACATTTGATTTGGATATCAAAGTGAGGTGTGGCCACGTGTTTTCACTTTTCAGCACTGTTTGCTATATGCATGGATGAAAATGAACGTGGTGGACTGAACATAATCAAATGTACCCAAGTTTGCACACGATCGTATTCAATATCAAAATGCTTGCCAGCATGGTCTTACACTGTTCTTTGACGATTGTTGTTTATTCATGGTCCGGCTTGCCAACATTTTCCTGGCTAAGATTGGTAAATAGTAAGAAGCTCAATGAATAATATACACCATAAAACAGCATATATCATATCATTACAGATGCTCTGAAATATTTGCAAAATATATACTTTTGGTTTATATATTACAAACCCCTCAATACTGTCCCATTACTATCCTCATTTACAAACCATTACGTAACGTATTGTATATTTCCATCAGCAAAATTACTGAAAAAAGTACATAGAATAAAATTGATGAAGAATGGCATGAAGGCAGTGCCTTATGCCACCATCCAATAGACTGTAAACATAAACCAATACCATGTCAAACTAAATCAATTACAACATATTACACAAAATCAGAAATACGGATGATACACTTATAAAATATAATGTCCCAGACACCATATGGAAGGAAAACTTAAATTTGAAGTGACACATGAATTTCGTCACAGTTAGTGCTGTATACTGAACGTCAGACATGATTTTAGCAAACATCGTCAGTACGCAGCAACCCCAAGCGCAAGCCAAGACCTTGGTCTAAAAGTAGGTTATGTTATGTTTCGCTGCTTGCATAGTCGAAGTACAGAACGACCAACAGACTCTACAAGGTGAAGATTTTTCGTCATTTTAGGCTTTCCAAAAACAATAGTAAAAGCAATATTAATCACATTCGACATAGTACAATGTGATGAGTAACACCGCAGATGCAAGTAATGATGCATAGCATTTAAACGGCTTAAAATTGCATCTTCCCGCGTGTTTACGTCTGTGGATGAGGCAAAAACAGGACACAACGCGGCACATTTTTGTAATTTTCGCTTCTCCTAGCAACTTTTCTTTAATCTGCGTTTATATGCAAAAGAACATACAAGTATGAACTAATGCAATATATCAAATGTTTCCCCTGCAAACAATTCTTTCGTGCAGTTTTCATGAATCATGTGATATGTCGTGGCTCCTCCCCCACTGCCGTGACTCCTCCCTCCCCCACTGCCGTAGCTTGTGCGTCGTCTTACCTATTCCATTGTATCATTAAAGATTGGAAGAAAAACGGGTCTCTCCTTGTCCAAAGTGAAGCCATCAGTTTATAAAAAGAAATGAAATTTCACTCAAGCAATCACAGCATCCCCAGATGAAAATAGCGACATGACCAATACAGCCAGTGGGGAAGACTTTGCACCTTTCAAGGTAGTGATTTTACCGAAGCAGCAAGTAAAAATTCATATCGCAATTTGCATTCGCTACATTTCAATACAGAAGACGGGCACCTATCAAAGCATATCAATGGCCCAGCCAAGTCCTCCCAGATGCAAGGTAGTACCGTTCATATGGCTTCACCCATTCAACAGCGGAAAAAGATGCAGATGAACCTGATCTAATTTCCAATTTAGCTAATGCTAGGGAGAAATGCCATTTAAAAAACGGCAGCTTAGCATTCCAGCTTTTTTCCGAACCCTTGTGCATCTTGTATGCGTCCGGCACATTTTTCGTATAATGAAAACGCTTTGCTCTGGTGGCTATGGGGGCTGAAGCGATATGTAGGGAAGGGGTTGAGAAATATGAAAGGGTTCTCTGGCAATATCAACGTCCCTGCACCTTCGCTAACTGCATTACCAATATAATTATGAACCAATATGTCAAGGTTGCTGATATATCTGTTTTATTAATGCTAACATGTATGAGCGAATGCCCTCACCGAGTTTTTCTAATTTTCATAGATTTTTTTCTCTTATCTTAACTCAGAGACAACACCATGTAGTGATTCATTTGTTGGAGATCCAGTCCAAGTACATTCCCACTTCGATAGAACAGAATCCAACATATGTATTCAGAGAAGTGAAAGAGTGAAAGTGCACGAAAGTTTGTTACATATATATATATATATATATATATATATATATATATATATATATATATATATATAATATATATACACACATATATATTATATATATGTATATACATTATATATACATATATATATGTATACATATATATTATATATGTATATATTTATATATATATATTATGTATATATATATATACATACATATATACACATAAACACACACACATACATACATTTGTCGATGAATTTGGTGAGTTCACTTATTGGTAGCACCAGGGGTATTGTTCAGTTTAAACATAATTGCCTCCTCAATATTCCTACTAAATTTTATTAAGATCCATTGACAATTAAACACGCATTTTCATTTTTTTTCTTCACTTTTTTGGACCCTGTACGATGTAAATCACTAGGTGGCGCCACCAATAACGAATGAAACTGAGATTTTTATTCATACAATATGTATATTTTTATTCATACAATATACAAAAATCAAGTGGACAACTTCTCCATTGTAGATGCTATCGTTTTGACAAACAAATTTTTACGGACAGCCGGACGAATATGAGTGTTCGCATAAACTCTGTGACCTATGGTCAAATGAAATGAAATGAAATGAAATGAAATGAAATGAAATGAAATGAAATGAAATGAAATGAAATGAAATGAAATGAAATGAAATGAAATGAAATGAAATGAAATGAAATGAAATGAAATGAAATGAAATGAAATGAAATGAAATGAAATGAAATGAAATGAAATGAAATGAAATGAAATGAAATGAAATGAAATGAAATGAAATGAAATGAAATGAAATGAAATGAAATGAAATGAAATGAAATGAAATGAAATGAAATGAAATGAAATGAAATGAAATGAATAAATAATAATAATGATCAAAAGTCACCAGAACGGTACTATGAGAAATTTGGTAGAGACCCACATAGGGTACATCTCAACTTAGTTTGAAGTGAAACATGCTGACGCTTTTCGGAGAGGTCGAATCGAAATTTCAAAGAAATTGGCCATGCTATTTCGGACAAGAGGATACTCTGAGACTTTCGCAACATATTAACCAAAAAAGCAAAAAAGTCATTAAATCGTGCTCATAAGAGGAAATTTGGTAGACACTCACCCACGGTACATCTCAACTAAGATTGAAATGAATCCAGTTGACGGTTTTGAAGAAGCAATTGAGTCAAATTTTCAAACCAATTGGACATGCTCTTTCGAATAAGAGGGTTTTCTAAGATTTTGCCAACAAATCACCCCACCCACCCCCAAAAGGTAAGAAATCCAATAAAATACTAGAGCATGATCATTGGAAGAAATTTGGCAGAGACCCACCCAAGGTACATCCCGACTTAGTTTTAAGTGAACCTGACTGACGGTTCTGGAGAAGTCGAATATGTGAATTACTATTTTAATCCCACTGACCTGCAGAGTGATCAGGAGGAATGGACGCATTGCCCCAGAAGTAGCCGAATTGAAACGTTCGCAAAAAATGGGAATAAATAACATACTGACTTAGCGATCAACTTGTTTGACCCTTTTACAATGTATATTTTCGCCATGTTACAGAACAATCTGAGTGGCGGGTTTAGGGGTACCGAAAATAACAATAACACACAAAAATTCTTATAAAAATAGTAGTGCCACCTATTGAACAAAGGACTTGGGATCCCCACGAGTGTTCCTTTATAATATTCTCAAAGCAATATACTAAGTGGTTTCATACAAGGAGATTTATGATATTTTCCAAAAAAAAATTAACTTGGAAAATCACAGGAACTAGACTGTTTGAACAAACGTGGTAGAGACCCACCTAAGGTACCCAACACCCGCCCCTTCAAGTTTGAAGCTTTTGGTTTTGGAGCATTCAAAAATGTGAATTGTGGGCAAAAAGGCTCTGGCAGACAAGTCAGCTGAGCTAACACACACACACACACACACACACACACACACACAGGGTAAGAAAAGGAAAAAAGTGGACATTTATTCTTTTTCAGTTCACATTGGACTATTAACAAATGCTGAAATATAAACTGTAATATTATTTCCATATTGCTAACACTGCCAACTTGAAACTGGCAAAAGTCTGTCAATATTGGTAATCATTTTGTAGGCTTCAATATGCAAAGGCGTACTTCAGTCAGTCATTCTTTAAACAAAACTTGTATACCAATCTAGGTTCGTTTGCTCACCTAAATTAAGGCATTCACCATGAATCTACAAAATGTCAGCAATCAAAGCTACATGGACCATAAACATGATAAAGGACACCCTCACGTAGAACGAGGGCTGGGGGAGCTCAGTATAAACCGACCTTCAGCTTTCTGTGAACTGTGACTATAATTTGTGAAGTGTGAAGTAACATTCAACACGAGACGGCCCACCACTCCACCAGATGCAAAATAACAAACTTACGTCATCACAGTATCAATATTTAATGAGCCAATGAATGAACAGCAGCCGCCCTCGTGCACAAGCCGCATGCGTTACTGCCTGTTATGATTCCCAGACAAGTGTTATCAATGCCCATACGTAATAAGCACCAAACGACCCGAGGGGAAAATGGTTCAAGTGGGTAACGTCACAGTTCTTGCACTTCGTGTTCCTGCTTTATGAACCGGGGCATGTGACCAAACAGGCGAGCAGCTGTGACACTGATGCACCACTTCTGGAAAAGATCAATAAATCAGTATATCGCAACAACACTTCCGTGGTTAGATTACACATAATGATAATAATAACTACTGTTTCAAGGACGGCCTCATCGACATTTCTTTATAAAATCTGCGCTAGTGTTGTTGCATGGAGCTACCAACTGGAATAAACATACCTATTTTATGACACCTGGCAATGCTGATTACCAAACTTTATAATGCTTGAGGAGGTAACCGTGGTGTACTAGTACGATGTTGCCAGTTCTCATACTCTAAAGCCAACCAAGCGTGTGAAGACATGAACAGTTGCCCACAATTACAGGATTTAGTTGTAACAAAATATTAAACAGGTGATTAACACGTATAGATTAAGCGACAAGGCTTACATGGACCAAGTGCGCGTGCACCTTAACTGTGAAACATTGCATATGGCACTGAGAAGTTTATGAACCTCCTATACATGTACATGTTACCTTTGCTGCCGTACCGCGGGTCACTTGTAGTAAAAGTTTTAAAGCTAAGGGAGACTATGCACAGAGAGGGGGGTACTTGGTCTCGAAAAGGATATGTGGGCGCTCTGGAAGGGTGAAACCCTATCCTCTACATGCAATTTTTACCCCCCCCCCAAGAGGGGGTCAAAATTCTACATTTTGCATAAAAATGGGGGTCAAATTTCGACATTTTCATTGAAGAAATGACAATGTTCCAGAATGACGATACCAAAATTGGTCAGAATAAGCATTTTGAACCTTGCGTGAAGAAAATCCAGTAATTTTTCTCAGTTTTGAAAAAAGAGGGGTCAATATTCGAACCTGAGTTCATAAAATGTGGGGGGGGGGGGGGAGGGTCAAAGCTCTACATGTGGTGGAAAATAGGGGCTCATTCCTGCGGAGCCTATATTGTATTGTAGATATATTTATTTTCCCTGGATTGCCTAATAGCTATACATGATAAATAATCTGGAGGCTCTCCAGGCATACAGTGACTCATATTTTATATGTGCAACGACGCACAGAACAGACATAGTCCAAGTGGTCAGTCGTAGACACACACACACACACGCACACACACACACACACACACACACACACACACACACACACACATATATATATATATATATATATATATATATATATATATATATATATATATATATATATATATATATATAATATATATATACACAAAGCAACGAGTACCATATTCATAAGTAAGTGTTGTTTCAGTGGCTCCATGAGACAGTATTCAAATCTTCTTGAGCTACTAATGAATGACTGTACAGCAGAAATATATTCTCGTTAGATTGAGTATCCAGGTCGGGGGTTCCTTCGAATAACATTCGAAGGTAATATTTGCAGTCAAGACTGAGAAGGAGAGAGGGATTTTACTCCTGGGTCCACAACTGAAGCAACATCTTTCAACAGTTTTGGGCGATAGGCAGGATATAACGTGCAATCAAAGAAAAAATGTTCGCTTGTTTTGGCTGGACATCCACAAGGCAAGCGGGATCTGGAACAATATTGACACTAAACAGGTCGTGGCGTAAACAGGAATGGCCTAATCGCAGCTGAGTCTGACATATACTAGCGAAGCGTTGACCATGGGCAAATTAGGAAGGGGGCTTGTCGGTGAACATCAACTTTTGTAGCTTATTTTTGAACGACTTTAAAGTGGTCGTTTCCCTTATATCAATGGGTTAATCGTTCCAAAGTGTGATTACAGAGGGTACGAAAGACTGTTGCATTCTTTTGGTTCGGAAGTTAAATTGTCGCACATTTAAAAGAATTTCTGAGAGACCATCCGGTAGATATCGCCACCGACGCTGACACTAGCTGAGCAAGATATGCAGGTACTTGAATACTTACCATCTTGTAAAATAGGATGAGTTTAAAATACTTTCACCTGGTAGCCAACTTTACCCAACCTAGTTCTAAGAGAAACCGGTATCAATTTGTGTGGCGTTTGGCCCCAGTACAAATTATTGCTGCCTGGCACTGGATGTTTTCTAGTAAGTCAGACAAGTTTTGCCCAGAATTGTCAAACAGGATACACCAGTATTCCAGCATTGGTCTGATCATGGAGGTGTGCAATTTAGACAAGGCTTTTCGAGAGAGCTTGAATTTGAATCTTCATAGTAAAGCTTCTGTCTGCTTTGTTAGTAATACCTGCTATGTGTTTTCTCCACAACAGGTTTGAGTTAAAGGTGATGCCAAGATGGGTGTGGCTATTCCATTCTGGCATTTCAACATCATCTAGGAATAAAGGATCGTGTTTTAGTTTTTTGCGCCTGGACGAAAATATGACTGACAGGGATTTTAAGGCATTAAAAGTTACTCTCCATGTGCGCCCCCAGTTACCAAGCATTGTGAGATTTGTGGTCAACATTCTGTTAGACTCAGTTGGATTAATTATGATTTCTGAGATACTTGTATCGTCCGCAAATAATCGTATATCAGATGTAATATCATTTCTCGTGTCATTTACATATACCAAAAAGAAAAGAGGGCCCAAGATTGACCCTTGAGGTACACCTGCCTCAATCTGTAACCATGTGCAGAACTGCCTTTGCATAGTGACTCTGATATACCCATTGCTTGAATGGCTTTCCACCCATTTAATAAGTTTGTCGCAGAAACCAAGCTGGTGTAATTTAAAAAATTAATCCCTAGTGCCACACCTTATCGAACGCTTTGGAGACATCGAAGAACACAAACCTGACCCCATTGTTGCATTCTAGACCATTGTAAATTTTAGGCAGGATACGGACTAGTTTGCCTCCATAGCAGCCGCGACTGGGCGTTGATATTCTGTTGGCCCAGCGCCCACATCAGTAACTTTAGCGAGTCTGGGAGGCTGCTATGGAGGCAACTGACCAGTTGGTTCACTGTACAGTAGAATCATCTTCTTTAAACCCCATATTTTTATTAGGTAATAAGCCATTTGCAATCAGGCATTCATAAAATTTGTTGAACACCAATCGTTCCATAACTTTTGAGATATTACACAACAATGAGATAGGTCTATAGTTCAATTTGATTTGGTGGTCGCTCTCTTTGGGGACTGGGCACATATTTGACTTTTTCTAGTCACTTGGGAATTTGCCACTGGAAAGAGACGCATTTAATAGCTTACAAAGGGAAGGTGCTATATTATTAGCAGTCTTTTTCAATATAAAGTTTCCTATTCCATCGGGTCCTGTAGCACCGGATAATTTCAACCTTGACAGTATTTTTGGACCTCATCTTCTGTCATTGGGAACAGAGTACTTACAAAATATTTCAGCTTTTTCGTATACATTAGAAACTATTTTGGCATTTTCAATTAATGGAGGTATAGACTGGTGTACTTGACAACCAAGGATAGCTTTTGTTAAAGACCAATAATTTTTGGGGGGTAATATTTTGTTGATCAAACTGGTCTCGCAATTTCCGAAAGTAGTTTTTTATACCCTGCTTACTGGCAGCAACTCCCAGGTTGCAAAATCTCTTGTAAATTTGGAAATGACTTTCGCTCCCCGTCCTTTTGAAACGTTTCCATGCTCGGACTATTTTTCGTTTGAGATTTTTCACTTTAGAATTCATCTATGGATTGTCCTTTGGGCCCACATTAACATCTCTACATGCAATAAATTGCTTTAGGGGGGATTCGTACAGATCAAACCAATATGAAGTTTGGTCATCAATGTCATCGAAAGCATCCAGGCCAGTAGCCCACGGCGCAACTGACAAACAACCATTTAAGTTATCATAGTTAACATTCTTATAGTCCCAGACTCTACGTTTAAAATTCTTCGGGGGGGGGGGGGGATGATAGAGTGATCTTGCAGTGAATGACCGAGTGATCTGAATTTAAGAGGGGAGTCAGCACCCCGCTATCAAGCACTAAACCAGGTGAATCAGTAATAATTGGATCCAGTAATGTGTTTGTGTATACAGTCAGTCTGGTAGGTTCTTTAATCATTTGAAATAAATTATTGCTGGAGACAATGTTTATGACACCAGTTCCTAGCTCACTGTCATGATGAGCAGACTCCCATTCGCTGCACTGATCATTAAAAATTTGAAAACTGTTCTAAACACATGTCCCTCGCCTCAGCGGACTGGTCAGGCGGATGATAATACACCCCGATAAGCGCCATTTCTACGTTCTGTCTTTACTTCAATCCACATGCCAATTTCAAGGTCCGGTCTGGGAACGAAAGGCAGGGTGTTTCGTACATAAATTGCCACACCGCCTCCTCTATCTGAATTCCTGTCTTGCCTTATTGGCTCTTGACATCCCTCAATATACAAGAGTTCAGTAAGATAGCAGGCCCGTGACCAGGATTTCCCAAGGGGGGAGGGTTGCTGGCGGAAAAGACTGACCAGGCGGAGGGTCTGTGAGGGGGCGGAGCCCCCTCTCAGAAGTTGACAATTTTAAAAAATAACCCTCAAAATAGTGCTATTTTGTGTATTGTGTAGGCAAAATTGATGCCTGTTCTAACTACATGAAAAGCAATATATTTAAAAAAAGTTATTTAAAAGCATGTCATCAGTGCATATTTCATATGTATAATAATATGAATTTATTTTTCATAGTGAATCAGGTTTATTTAAAGAAATTCCCAGAATACAATCCAATAATGCACTTATGTCACCTTTGGCACACTTCTGAAACCCTTGACACATTTATGCCACCTTGGCGCACTTATACAAACATTGACAAACTTATGCTACTCTTGGAGTACTTATATTACCCTTGATATACTTCCATTACACTTATTCTACTCTTCATAAATGCTATAATTGTGCAACCTATGTCTGGGATATGACCATTACTGACAGGTTATGATTCTAAAATTCATGATACAATGAAATGTTGTTTATTAACCATTTACCCCTTGAATTGAATCTGGGTACACAGTTTTCCTTGACATGCTCTAGACACAATGCACCCAGAACATGCCAAGGAAAACTGTTGACCTGGGGTATTGTATTGTGCATAAGTTATCTTTATAAACTTCATACACAATTCTGACACAACTATCATTAGAAAAAAATATTTCAACACATGATATATTTGCCACATCCGGCTGTTTTTGGCCAGTTTGTGGGGATAAGGTTTATAGATCTCCAACTTGTGCCTGGTATGGACATGGTGACAGGTCAATAGAAATTTACAAGTTTACAATAATTTTTCTTGGATTCACCACCACGATTCACTGTGACATCATATACTCTGAACTAGTAATATTCCAACTCATTGCCATGTTAAATTAGGTTTCTATGTAGCTGTTTTCCATAAACTGGGTGTACTCTTGGACCTGTAATTCACTGAGCTATTTTAACGCTTCTTTTGTTACGTTACAGCAAGAGTTTCAAGAATATTGAATGTTTGTTTGATGTGATTTTGAAGACTTTTTGCTGTCATGTTAAACAAAGAATATAGAAGTTGTTATGGGCTCTTTACACCTACAGTTTGGTTGACAATGCATGTTGTTCACACGTTTAAACTTTAATTGGTTTAGGATGATGTGCCAGGAATGCGAATGGTGAATCAAAGAATAGGTCATGCTGAGAAAATCCACTCACCCTTGCAATTATGAAATATGTACATATTAGTTTTATTACACTGGATTGTGAAACCTCAGTTATTACACAAGTATAATTATTCTACTAATCATCGGTGGAGGTTTCAATGAATTCATTCAATTAGCATCCAAATACGATGACTTGTAGTTGTATATGCAAAAGCAGGTGTAGTGGCGCCTGAATACGCGTGGTCGTTTCCCGCCTGTTCGCTGCTCTGCCATGCCGTCATGACTGCTTCCAACTACACAAGGTCAAGGTCAAACTCGAACTCCGCACACACCTTGTTAATGCATTTGTGATTGGCTGATTTTACAAGCTACTAGTAAAGCGGAAAATTTTAAACACTGAACGTGGCTACATTCAACTTTGTTTTCACCATTTTAACAAGTATTCCAACGAAATTAGAATATGTATTTCGAATTGAGGAAAGGGGGCTCGCTGCAAACAAATAAGGTTTCTCTCGTAAAGGGGGTATCGGCCGACCCCCCCCCCCCCCAATTACGGGCATGGATAGGTATTGTCTAGTCAGGTTTCAGAAAGAGTGACAATGTCTAAACCCATTAATCTGGTAAGTTCACTTAGTTCATCAAATTTTTGGTCACCACATAGACCACATACATTTCCATGTGCCAATTGGATGTGTTTCTCCAGGGGAAAACCTGGATCTGGATGAATATCAAGGGAAAGCATAAGTAAACTAGAAAAATTTGATTTGCTTGACAGCAAATCAGTCTGTGTGCCTAGAAAACCTTTAAAGATTGTATATTCAGTGTTTCTTCAATTTCTGCAAAAGAATTTATGCAGCTATGTAAAAAACCTATAAATTAAGGTTGTAAAGCCACAGGTCTCTTGAAATCTATTATACCTTTGAAGCTATTTAGAGATTTAGATTTTCTGTATTTGCTTAATTTGCAAGAATCAAACTGCTACAACTTTGATTCATGGGTCATTAGATGCAATATCTTACAAATCTATTAATCTAATCTCTGGACAGACCGCACATAGTCTGAGGCTTTAGACTATGTTTGGTGTGTCCAGCTAGAGATGAGCTGTCCCATTAATTGTAGGATGCCCAAGCAGCTTCCTGGCATCCTATCACCGCCCCAGCCATGGTGCCTATCACTGGTCATTAATATGACAATGAGGGTTTACCATCACAAGCACATGGGCTCTGTTGGCCTAGTGGCCAGGCATATTGCTCTGGCTATTTCTATATTTCGCTGTAAAATATTCAAAATATTTCAATATTTTTCATTCTCCTTGTCTTCAAATGTGGAGATGGCCCCTTTCTAACCAGAGCCATATCCAACACGTGTTTCAGTTAGGCACCATGCTATCAGATCTCTTGGTATTACAGTCCCAAACCACATCTTAGACAACATGGGGTGAATGTGGAGAGTAAATGGGTGATAAATCAACTAAAAATGTTTTGTCAACTAGTCATTATAATACAATCAAAGGCTCCTTAAGATCAAGCAAACCCAAGAAGTGTCCCTCCTCACAATGCTGTCCACACTCATATGTTGTATGGCATGGAGCAAGCAGAATGGGGCAACAGAACAGAGGGACACCCCCTTGTCTGTCTATTTCCTGGGAGACAATTCTCATGATAGAACTGCTCCTTGAGTTTTACTTGCAAAATAAACTTTGAGAGAACCCAATCTATTTTATGTTTGTATAGATATTTTGTTTAGGGATTTTAATTGAAGTAAGCTGGCAGATTAAAAAGCCCCATAAGCCCAAAGAGAACCCTGCAAGAATCTTTGACTGGTCAATATTGCTTCTCTACAACCCTTTGTGCAGCAATATGTCAGAAAAAAAATGCGGGAAACCCTTGCAAAGTTCAGTAAGGAAACTTCTCAACCCCTTATCCAGCAAATAAATGTATGGTAAGTTATTGATTTTGATAAATTATAGACTTGGTTTACTTCTTATGTACAAGCAAGTACATGTGTCCATGCATGCTCTCATTTGGGCTGCCAGACACACAGATGGTAGCCATATGGTGCTGCCCAACATAGTCGTGCTTGTGTGAGTGGCTGAACTGCAGGTCCCCGCCAGGCCAATACAGCTCAGCTCTTGCTGGACAGACAGTAGTCTCCTTGGTTACACAGTGCAGACAAGTTTACTGTACCAGCACAGCCACCCTCCAGCACCACTGCCTCTGTCCTGATAGATGTGGAGGCCACTCTCACAGTTCTATTATGTTTGGTTGCATAACAGCCTGGCTTGGCAGACGTTGACTTGCTGGTGGTGGGGGGTGGGGGGAGGCAGTCTATCAGATGCTTGTTACTGGAAGGAAATTCGGCGAATTAACATAAATTAAACTTCTCAACTTCGTTTGCATGATGTAGAACATTGCTTTAGCAATAGACCCACTTATTTAGCTTTGAATGGCTAATCTATGTGGAAAACTTTTGAAGATATGTAAGATTTATAATTTCCTCAAATATGCCCCTAATTTGCATAATATTCAACATCTTCACTGTTCCAAACAACGTGCACAATTTCGCAACTAGGTTTATGATCATGCCAAGTTTGGTACTTTTCGGAACAATGGTGTCCGAGAAAAGCTGACCACAAAACTGGCACACAGAATATAAAAAATGAATAAATAAATAAATAAATAAATAAATAAATAAATAAATAGATACATGTATATATATATATATATGTATATATATATATATATATATATATATATATATATATATATATATATAGATAGATAGATAGATAGATAGATAGATGGAAAGATAGATAAATAAATAAATAAATAAATACATAGATACATGTAAATATATATATATATATATATAGATAGATAGATAGATAGATAGATAGATAGAAAGATAGATAAATAAATAAATAAATAAATAAGTAAATAAATAAATAAATAAATAAATAAATAAATAAATAAATAAATAAATAGACAGATAGATAGATAGATAGATAAAGAAAGAAAGAAAGAAGTCTGTGTTCACACATAGACTTAATAAGGGCCAAAGGGGCCAAGGAAGAGAGTTGCGCAAGTGACTATTAGTATAATAGGAAACATCATAAATGTCACATGAGAGTAAAAATGGATGAAGGTATGATGATACAATATCTGGACATACTAATATTAACTCAGGAAATTAAGTCATAGTGACTTGTACATTCGTCGTAGAAGAGATTTATCCTATAGGTACATGTGCGCTATCGGCTTCTCAGACTCATTATTTAATAAGCAGTGATTGGGAGTCGCACATTGGTCCGGCCGCACCCGCTGAAAGCAGTCACGTTAGATTTTCACCTGTCCGCACCCCAATATATATTTTTTTCATCACTTTCAATTTTCCGGCCCCCAGGAAAAAATATGCCCCAAATTATTTATTCCAATCACTGTATTTTATGATGGCAAAATCTGAATTAAAAATGTTTGTAATAGATTTCAGCCTGCCACAAATTCCATCACTCTTGTCAAGCCAAATCCTAGAGTGCGGGACATTATACCTTTGTGATGCCCTCTGTGGGCAATTTAGGAGTGCCACCGATTGTACCCAAGGAGCCCTAATACTAAGCAGGGGGTAGGGAGGAAGGTGCTGTTTCACTGGTTCAGTACTGTAGGGGAGATTTGTGGCTCCTGTTCGTCTAACTGGTAATTTTGCCAGAGCAGAGAATAAGGAAAATGAGAAAATATAGAAAGAATGGTTGACATGGAGTATGGAAAATAAAGGGACCCACAGTACGCAAGGGCGGGAAATGGGATATGCACAGTATGCCAATGCAGAAAGCCCCTTTACCCGCCCCTCACGTTCGCTCCCCACCCTTTCACCCCCCCCCCCCCCACACATAAACGGGGAGCATACTTGCAGATTACCGCTGTGATTTTCCGCTGTGTTATGTGAGCGTACAAACGGACTGAATCACAACCCCCTGAAGCTTCCACGGACTACACGGACAGATTAATTTCTATATACGATCTTCTTTACCACAAATACACACCCCTTTGAAAATCTTTCCATACCCCCTTGTTTTAAAGCGGCGAAAACAAATTAAAAAGAAATTGTGCCAGGAAGACAGAGATTTTCACATCCACAAAGTTTTATTGTTAATATTGCCCACGCGGAAGATCAACGCAAATGAAATGGCACCTAGCCTTTTACATTGTACTAAAACAAAGACCCCCGCCCACTCACACCCACACTATACTGAATCTAAATTCCATGTTGGTATTACGTGAGAAATTCGGCCGGCTTCCGGGTAGAAGGACTATAGAGTGCATATTACAAATGACTCTTGCATAATTCTGACCACAGGAGCATATTCTTTTCTCAAACTGACAGGTAGAGTGTGCAGCATTTATTGACAGGTCAGCTTTAATATACTCAGTGTAGTAACTGGATACACATAGCTACAATGTGAGTATTCCGAGTCACCGCGCAAGGCGGCATGACTGCTGTCAGTACTTTGGCTGTAGCAAACAGTATATCTTAAAGTTTTCCAAACGATGACTGGGTTTTCTTGCTTTCGGATGATTCAGAATATTATAAGGAACAATGTGGTATAGGACATGTTTGGGTTTATAAGTTATTCTGGAAGATAAAGACTGCAACCTGGTTTGTTTACATTTTGTGCTGGTTGAACTAGTAGCCTAACCCCTGTTGTGACAAGGAGCCTGCATTCAGTATGATGCTCACATGATTCATGACTTTCCTCCACAAGTGGAGCCACTGTGCACAACAACTTTCTCATCCCCGTTGCGTAGAGAAAACCACTTTGCAGATTAGCGTGCTTGGCTGTGTAATTTTAATATACTCGTGAAAAAGCTATATTACAGTTCTTGGGGTCCTTAAAATTCCTACAAATAGTGACCAAATTGTTGGGCCTGAAAGGCAGCCCTATGTCCCTCTGAAGTTCTAAAACAGGTGTTTAGTTCAGGGGTCAGAAATTGTTTACTTTTGTGTAGCCCTAATGAGGGCAGTCGGTGTCCCAAATGGAGTGTGCATATGTATGAATGACTGGGCAATCATCACTGCTGATTATGCTGTGGCATGACTGTCAGCAGACGACTCTTCCATGTCAAAATGTACTCTGCGCACGGCTGTCAAAAACTATGCAGGTAATGAACCAAAAGGATTTAGAATCATCTCTCCCTATGCAAAAATGAAGGATAAAGCGTTATTCCCCTCCATTAACAGTACAGCTTTGCAGCATATTCTATCTCAAAACAAATTTTATAAATCAGATATGAAACTTCACAGTATGTTAAACATTAGTGGCTTTTTTGCCATGACATGCGAGCAAAATATGTAACTAATTATTAGGCCTTTACATGTGCAGATCATGTATAGGTTCACAACAGGGTCAGAACGTATATCGCAAAGACATTCTTGAACGCCAATTTCATGAAAGTAATAAACTACTTTATAAGTAATGGAGAAGAGCGTCTTTTCTTGCAAGGGATATGTCAGAGTCGTTAAGCTGCACATGGTTAGTATTGGTAACATTCGTGGGGTTTTAAAACATATTTCTGAACAAATTGTTATTCTAGGGCTGATAACACAATTATTGATTTATTTGTATCATTGATTTAAATCATTTTGGGGGTGAAAAATATAACTTGCGCAAAACGTTAAAGGATCAACAAATTGAATACCATACGTGATAAAAAATCTCTTTATAGCATGTACAGCATTCTCATAATTAAGATTCTTTATAGTTAATTATACAAAAGTAAAACCTGCAAGGCGGATGAAGATTTTGCCACAGCAAAATTTAATCTCGTATCAGTCAAGACGTGTGCAATGTTAACTCAAGGATCCTGATCACATGACACATTTTGCCACTCAATACAAAATTACACAAACGCATCCGATCCTCAAAATTGAAATCCCCACATCCCCTCTTCAGAAAATATATCTCACTCCGCTACATCCGTGTACTTTTTGCCTATTGACATGGTATCAAGTAGGTATTCCATAGCTGTTTCAAGCGAACTACATATGCACTATTCTGTCTGGTGCTTTTACATTTTTGACCCCTCATCACGTGGCCATTTGCCACGTGTTCGGTCCCATCACGTGTCATCCTGTAATAGCTAAGGCCTAAACCTGCTTTCCGTTACTACTATTGATGCACAACCTAATCACCGCATTCAATGGTTGTATCCTGCTGCATTGTTAGAATTTACGTCTAAGGCACCCCGCCCTTCTACGTCACAACCCCACCACTCATTTTCGCTCTAACAGAATTATGATTGGCCATACTAATTAAGTATGCCTTACTGGACCACGCTTTTGTCTCCAATAATCATACGTTTTTCTCCATGTTGGGTATTGATCTTTACAAATTGTAAATTTAGTCTTGTGCCCAATTAACCGACAGTGATTGTGCTATTGTGTTTTGCCGTTTCTCATGCATTGTGTGTTACTGGACAGATTACTGCCTCTTATGATTGGCACCTCGAATACGTCTGGATTACCTGGGTTGCCTGGGAATCAATTTGCATTCTTTTACGACGTAGTTGCTCTGGGAAATGAAGTCAAAAACAAGACCATACTTTTTGTAATGGCACAGGGCCTACTGCTTGAGTGTATAAAACAATGGGTGAAAAGCCATTGCATATGATGGTGTTCATCAAGAATGTAATATTATTGTACTGCCATGACTTTGTGTCTGCCTAACTGGTCTAGGGAGGACACTACATAAATATCAGACACTATCTCCCAAAATCTGATGTCCTGGATTGTTACCTTGAGGGACTTATATAAACTTTTTGAATGGCCACTTAATTACGGAATGTGACATGTATATATTGTTTATACATACTGCTGTCTCACAAAACATAGACTTACACTTTAAATTTTACCATACTCCACTAAATAGAGTAAAGTTGAATACATTTAAAAAAGTAATAAGTTTGGACATTAACTGTAAAATGTTTAGGTTTGGAACCAATTGTAAAACTAAGTTTTCTTCACGGTAACGTAACCATAGTTCTTCATTTATGTCAAATTTATCGCTTTGTTTTGCTATGGGGGCAGGAAGTTTCGACAATTCCAGACATCCGTTCGGACTCTTAGACTTCCCACTGCCCATTTTCATGGTCATAAGTGGACTTCTTATTGAAGAGTCGTGTTTCTAGGAGAGTCCCTAGGACTATTTTTAAAGAATTCGCTAGGGTGCTGAAGCGTACAGGTGGAGTTGAACCTAACATGGTTTTAATCCAGCTACCTTACACTTTATATCGGCAGATCACTCATCAACTTGCGGCTAGATAAAATCTGGAGATGTCCGAATGGCTAGACCTTTGATCTTAAGAGGTCACATGTAATTTACATATGGGCGACAATAGGAAACGTCAGAATTAGCTCTGAAGTGTGTATTCACCCGAACACACAACCGAATACGCAAAAATTTGAGGGCTAGAGCTGCGTATCCCCATCGGTTTGCATATAGGTAACCTTAAATAATCTGGTCACTTTAGTATCTGTGGTCATATGATTTTTGTGAAATATTTAGTTACGCATCTAAATTTATTGTTGGCAATATGGTGTTTTTCTATGTGCAGTTATTTTCACGTTATTAAGTAACAAATAACAATGTAAAGTAATGGGAATACACAACCCTAGCCCTCCAGTGACTGCAGTGCCCTCTTTTAGGCAGGACTAGAACCTACTGTTCTTGTCCTTGCCTATTTGTATAGTTGGAGTCTGACATGATCAAAATCGGATGAGAATTGACCCGGATATGCCCATATAAAAATCTCCCACCCACCCACGGGAGAGGGGGAGACATAAAATTCTCGAGGTTAAGCTTGCCTAGATGAGGCCCTGAGGGAAGGCTAAAAATTCTCGAGGGTGTTTTAACTGGAGAGAGGTCTCTGATTTCGATGATATTAGACATTGGCGAATAAAAAAGCAAACAACATAACAAAACAAAGCACAAGAAACAAAAATAAATAAATAAATAAATAAATAAATAAATAAATAAATAAATAAATAAATAAATAAATAAATAAATAAATAAATAAATAAATAAATGAAATAAACTAACAAGTAAAACAAATACAAAAGCACTCACCAATCATTTTCTCTATAGACGAAGTAAGCCTCCTCCAAAAATTAAAAAAATCAAAGGAAAACAAAAATTGAAAAGAAGAAACCGTCTGTATTTGCCTTTTGGCTTCTATATTTTTGGGGAGGCCGTAACCACCAGGAGGCGCTGGGGAGTAAGGTTGTACTTGATTGGGCACTGTCTGCGTTTCAGGCTTCACGCCAGCTATTCAACCTGTGGAGACACAGACGAACAGAGCTACCACCTTCTAGTTCACCCAATGGATTACAAACATACATGTTTTAAACACCAAAATGTTCGTAAGAATTTTTTACATCAAATAAACACCAGAAAACATGGGCATGAATGGGAAATTTTTCAGCAAATTGCCATGGCAACGAGCTCTGCGTAGTACTACTTACAATATCATTGCGCGCACACAGTGTTGACTCCAGCTGAATCACTGTGTATACTGGTGCCAGTGTATATACCTTCATAATATTCATGTTAGCTCAAAGTATACATTGTTTTCCACTATCAAGCCAAAATCTGCCTTTCTGGTAGCAAAAGTTTTTAATATACAGTCCTTGTATCCCTAGGCCTCATATTTTATTGGCACTCTCCAATCATGTTACCTCAGCACAGGCATAATTACCCCCGTGAAACCTTCAGTGCAACAGATCAGGCAGACTGGTTCCTGGAGATAAATCAAGTGCTATTCCATGAAGAAACAACAGCCCCAGTAATAACTTGGCAAAAGTTCTATTGTGCATTATAGGAGCCACTGAAAACAACAAAGGCCAATCAAGCGCTTGGATGAGCCTCAGCAGCTGTGATATCCTGATAGCACCAACCCCACGTCGGTTCTGTCGGTGCAGTGCCCCCAGTCAGCCCCAGAGTTGCAGCTATCGGCGATAAAACGTTTGGTCCACATCCCCGGCCGTTTTCATTGTTTCCCCAATCAAATGGACCCTAAGAGTGTCGAAACGTCTGCCACAGGCCGACATGCACACAACCAAAAAAGTGTCAATCAAGCTTAGTTCCATTGCTGCTGACCTTCATTGACGGGTCAATGTGCTGAAATGGAGATTGGTCCAAAAATGATACGAATAGAACTAAGATCTTCATCGTTTGTTGCATGTTTTCCTTTCAAATGTAAGATTGTCATGATGATGTTTCTGCGTAGACATGGTCACGTGGGATGAGTTATGGTACAAGTGTTACATTCGAGTGAAATTGTATCGCTCTTGTGACGCAGCAATTGCCTCATAGGCGCATTAAAACCTGAGGCAAGCAATCAGCAAGTGTGTATGAAACTTGAGGTAGACGATCAGCAGATGTGTTTGAAAACTTGAGATGGGCGATCAGCAAGTGTGTATAAAACACTAAGGAGGGTGATCAGCGAAAGTGTATGATAAATTCAGGTGGGTGATCAGCAAGTACGTATGGATAATTGAGGCGGGTAATCTGCAGGTATGTATGACAAATTGAGGCGGGTGATCGGCAAGTATGTATGGATAATTTTTTTTTAGGCGGGTGATCTGCAGGTATGTATGACAAATTGAGGCGGGTGATCGGCAAGTGTGTATGAAAAATTGAGGAGGGAGATCGGCAGGTGCATATGAAAACTTGAGGTGGGCAATCAGCAAGTGTGCATACCTCACACACACACACTTGCTGATAAAAATTTGTATTTACATTTATGTGAATAAACCAACCCTGTACAGAAGCATTTTCCCTCTCACGAAAACGTCTTACATGTCAAGTTTCGCATTGTTGTGGGACCCGGCCAAAAGTGAATAGGAAGAATGATCCATCATCCCTCTCATGAGACAGAAAAATAACTACTTAATGTTAGAAACACTTCACATGGAGAATGTTTTTCACTCTCTTTGCAATTTTAAGCAGAGACAGTAAGGAGAAGTTCTTACGGGCAAGGTCTTTACTTTGCCTCATGTAGCTTCGAATTTAAAATGTCAGAACTCCGATCACTGAACGATGTGATTGGGCTTTTACTCTGCATGGCAGTTCCTTAACGAGGAATGACAGGTGGTCTCTGCAGTGTGCTTGTAATATTAAAGCCAGCATCAAATGTAAATATATATGCGATTATGACATCGAAAACTCTCAAACGTAAGCGCATTCTACCAATAATTGCATGTCCAAAATGTTGACTAATGTAAACACTTCAGTAGCCTCCTTGGCCCGCGTCTGGCCGAGGAAAACATGAGAAATTTCATAAGGGTTTTTAAAGGTGAAGTTAACTTGTTAATGGCCCAGTTCAAACATATGTATTCTGGAAGGAAATATCAATGATTTAAGAGTTATTGCATGTCTCTATTTGGTTGCCAACTGTGGGATTTTTCTAGTAAGAAGGTGATATGTTCTATACTGCACGGAGAAAGGCCATAGAATGTTATAGAAGTTACTGATGCCACAATAGTCTGGTTCATTTGATTTGTGCTGATCTTGACATATATATCCAACTCCATATTCCTTTACTCGATTTTTTTCATCAGGTGTTCCATAGTCCAAAGGCTGTAGTAAGTACTCTTGCAAACTTAGTTGTTTCTGGGAGTCACTCTAGTATATGTGACTCACTGAATTATATGTTATCAAAATATGGCGCGAATACTCTGTTGACAACAATGTAGCAGGGTCTGCAGTTTGGGCCATCAGATGTCTTATATACAGCAAATACGGTCCGGAAAGTGTGTCTCGTGAGAAATGGGAGGATAAGAGTTAACCTATCAGGAACTGAATGTTCTGACATTATAACCCACGTATGTACAGAATTAGCAAGTTTTTTTGATCATGTGTTTTCTTTTCTGACCCTAGTGTACTTTCTGTCCTCAATAAACTGATATGAAATATAAAATACCACTACAATATATGGGCACTAATTTTCCCCCATATATATATATATATATATATATATATATATATATATATATTAGCGCTTCCTTGTTTTATTAGGTTTTTCGTACGTGCTTGTTTTGCACTAGTCTGTATTTTCTATTTTTGTTTATATTTATGTTCTCTGCAGTTAGTGCATACCTTTTGATTAACAAACTGATTGTTAATAGCTCATTACTCTGGCATTTTTGGCGAAACAATAACCTCCCGATCAGGGCAAACAAATACATAAATAGATAAATAATCTATGTTTGTGTCGCTTCGAGTTCCAAGTCCTCGACATGTAACATCTGGTAATTCCTTGGTCGTATAGCTAACAGTGACTCAACAAATTCGGACACCTTTGTCACAAGGGAGGTATGCACCTGTCGATAAAGCCGTATGAATATATGACCACACACAGACGTCATCACGGGCATGATTACTCCATGCGTGAACTGTATGGTATGCGGTCACTAAGACCCAATCTGAATACTGAATACGCAATCTTTCCCTGGTCAATGCCAAGTGCCTGGTACTTGTAACACCCCTATAGAGCATGCAGCTCGTTCTTGGTACAGTGCTTCTCTGAAGGATGGAAAATAAAGTCTTGCTTCTTGACACTTATTTGTTTCGGTATACATGAGGTGAACAATAATAAAACCAGTGACGTTTTTGCCGGTGGTAAATGAACAAAGGTTCCATGGTGCCTAGTTTGGTCGCAATTTATTTATTTAGGCCACTACTGATCAGAAAAACGGGCACCCCCATTCGTCAACATTGTTTATGTGTGTAAGGATGTGTCTAGGTAGTTTTTTTTTTTCATTATGTCTGTGTGCCAACACAGACATATTAATTTTCTAGGAATTCTTTCTTTCTTTCTCTTTTTTCTTGACAGGTAAATTTGTCCGACATTTCATTTGAAAAGTATTACACGTAGAAACTCCAAACTTGGCACAGTTATACTTCTATGGTTAAGTCTAGCTTTTTTTCTGGCATGATTGTACCTCCATACAAGGAGTCTGACAGTTTCACGCACAGAAGTGAAGATGTTTAAAATTATGCAAATTAGGGGCTTTTGAAATTTTCAATCTTGAATATCTTCAACACTATAACAGATAGAGATGTCATTCCAACTTCTACTATGGGGTTGTTGACCATTCTGTACCTAATGAATTAAAATAAAAGTTGTAGCAATTAAAATTAAGCTAAATAGCACCATTAGAAACTCTAAATCTTGAATAACTTCAAAGCTATAATAGATAGAGATCCCATTCCAACTTCTACTCCTGTATTATGGAATAGTTGTACATTGCCATACCAATATGCTTTGAAGACATACACACTGATATGCTCTACAGCAAACCATCTTTCCTTGTTCTTTTTTTCTTTCTTTCTTTCTTTCTTTCTTTCTTTCTTTCTTTCTTTCTTTCTTTCTTTACAGGCAAATTTGTCCGACATTTCATTTGAAAAGTATTATTCGTAGAAACTCCAAACTTGGCACAATTAACTTCTACAGATGAATTTAGCCTTTTTATAATGAGAGGTCATGCTTTTCAAAATTAAGTAAATGAGGGCTAATTAAAGTTTTAAATCTTCAATATCTTATATACTATAGTAGATATGGTGGAGTGTATTGGAGTTCGATCATATCAAGGTAAAGGTCATCTCAAATGTCAAGGTCATGTCAAGGTCAAAGGTCAGTTTTCAGTCACAATGTCATTTTTAGGCCAAAATGTCATTTTAAAGGTCAAGGACCACTTCAGGTAGAGGTCATTTCAAGGTCAAACGTCATTTCAAGGTAAAGGCCACTTTCGATGGTGGCTTTCTTCTAGCCATCAATTTTTATCTAATTTCGATCATGTTGGGCTCAAATTGTAGCTATTGTAACACTGCACATTTGTGAAGTCTCGCCTTTGCATAATTAGAGGTCATACTTTTCAACATTGGGCAAATAAGGGCTAATTAAAGTTTTTAATCTTCAATATCTTATATACTATAGTAGATATAGTTCCAAGTGTAAAGGAGTTCGATCATAGCAAGGCAAAGGTCATGTCAAATGTCAAGGGCGTGTCAAGGTCAAAGGCCGATTTCAGGTCAAAATGTCATTTTATAGGTCAAGGTTCACTTCAGGTAGAGGTCATTTCAAGGTCAAATGCCACTTTCGATGGTGGCTTTCTTCTAGCCATAACTTGGTCAATTTTTATCCAATTTTTAACATGTTGGGCTCCAATTGTAGCTATTGCAACACTGCACATCTTTTGAAAATTACATGTGACCCTAAAGGTCAAAGGTCAATGTTATCTGGATCTTTGAAAGTTTCACTCAGCCATAACTCGGCCAATTTCCATCCAATTCTAATCATGTTGGACTTAAATTGTGGGTATTGTAACACTTTACATTTTTGCAATTTACATGTAACCTGTAAAGGTTAAAAGTCAAAGGTCAAGGTCATTTGGACTTGGAAATTTTCATCCAGCCATAAGCTGAATGGAATGTGAAGTACCAAAGCACAGAAGTTGTATCATTTTATATTTACAACTTTTGAAGGCACACAGGCTGATTTGCTTTGAAGCAAATCTTCCTTTATAGATGCAACAATGCTTTTATTACCTCTTGAGAGCGTGGTCCTGAAAACGAGCTGTTTTTGCTCGTTGAAAGCGGTACGCATCAGTAGCGGGTGTCACCACCACGCGACTGCAGACAATCCTGGACCCTCTGTGGCATGTTCCTGGTGAACTTCCCCATCTCGGCCTGGGGAACTTGTTTCCATTGGTCTGTGAGCCGCTGCAACAGTTGGTCCAGGGTGACCGCAGGGTACTCGTGCTCATCCCTGAGTCGATGGCCAAGCACATGCCATAAATGTTCAATGGGGGATGGGTCACAGTCTAGCAGTAGCACACAAACCAGTAGCTGGCCATTTTCGTCCAATAGAAGGTATTCATATTAATTGGGATTCTGTGCTGCCATCTAGCCTGCAACAACGGAGCAAAAAGTCCTAAAAAATATTCACTGAGATTTAAAAAAGTACAACCTGCTCAACATATTTAGAAAATTCTATCTGTTTGGTGAAAAAAGTGGAATTTCCAGCAATGTCGTAACTCACACATGTACCCTCATCATTTCAGAGACACAGATCAGTTGCCTACCAACTGGGGGGGGGGGGACCAGAAACTCTGCAGATAATAAAGATAAACATGAATAGCTGCTATTAGCTTTTGGTGAGGCCTCGGTTTGGCCATCCGAGTGTCCCACGTGAACGCAGAGGTCACATGGGAGGCAAGCAGACCATAAATATCACTGTATACAATATCTATGGTGCTTGCCGCTATTTCCTCCATGTAAAACAATCACATTAACAGACAGGAATTACATACTTTTTCTTGGCAACTCAGGAGTCAGATAATCCATTGTTGTGTTTTTGGTGATTTTAGCTACCAGGTGAATATATAATTCAAAGAAAGTATTATAGGTATAGATGCCATTCCAACTTCAATTTATAGATTTGTGCTTAAGACACGTACAATGAACCCTAAAACGGAGATGTCATAACAGGCACACGGAAATAGCTTTGAGGTATCAAGGTATTGAAATACCAGCCAACTTAAGGACACTAATAGGTCTAAAATAATAGTGATATCAAAACTTAAACAACTTTCATTTACTGGTGTGCATATACAGAAACGTTACTCATCACCTTTCACACGACTACAAAGAAGGCTTTGCCTCATGTTTATCGTCTGTTGTGGCAGAACAAATGATAGATGAACATAATCAACAGTAGTACCACCAAAGGAATCCCCCACAATTACTTTCCTATTGGTGTTTCTTGGTGGCCATCGGTCTAGGATCGACCATTACTGTTATATGAACCAAAACATCAAATTTTAACGTTTTTAACGTGCACATACACTCTATATATATATATATATATATATATATATATATATATATATATATATATATATATATATATCCCAAGCTGCTTGTCCAATTGTTTTGCAACTGTATAGAAACACTTCTGGGGACCCCCAAACCGTAATGTGTTAACCAGGTGGCGTTGTGTTGTTTCTATTTTGAATTGAAATTTTGACTTCTTCTCTAAGTGTCACAGAGATTGTGCTGAAACTTGGTGGAAATGTAACTTGTGGGAAGGTTGAACCAAATTTTTTACCAGGTGCTGATTCTCTGGCTCCCTGATTTTTTAACGATTTTTTCTATTAGGGTACTTGCAGGTTTATGTATGAATTTGTATTGATCACCGCACGAGTCAGTGGAGATGCAAATGATATTTACATTTTTGACTTCTTCTCCACAACCGTCAACCAGTTTCACTTCAAACATGGTGGGCATGTACCTTTGGTGGGTATCTAATAACTTTGTTCAAATGGTCACGCTCCATTAAATTTTAAATTTCTTGTGAATTTTCTGTTCAATATTTAAACAAAATCTTAATAAATCTTCTTCTCTGAAACCGCTCAGCCAACAAGCTTGAAATTCCATAAGGACACATCTGGGGCCCTCGCAGACTTTAATTTATTCATCAGGTGGCAGTGCATTTTTTTCCATTTTATAACCGAATTTTCATGTTTTTTCCTCATTTTGTATTTCTTCTGCAAAACTGTCACTCAGATTGTTCTGAAACTTGGTGGAAATAAAGCCTGCTGGGGCCAAAGCAAATTGTTTACTAAGGCTTGATACTCTATATCACTGATTTTTGTTGTTGATTACACGTTTTGACTAGGGCTTCTGCTGTACTGCATGTTATAAGCCTCCATGGTGCTAGGCAACCATTTTGCATTCATGATACTTGAACCTGTCTCATAGGCAACCTTCTATCCATGCCTGCTGGGTTTATGGTTTGAAAGGTTTGGGTCTTATGGCAAATGGGAGATGGTGGGGGGGGGGCGGGAGAAACTCCCAACAACTGTGTAATGAGGTTCTCAATAAAATACACAGAATCTCTTTCTGTTCATGCACGAAACATATCTGATCCATGTTCAAACTAATTCTGGACAGAGGTGTAAGTGCACCGTGGCTGAAGCGGACCAGTCAGACTGTCCTAGCTGGTCTGTTTTTGCCTGAGGCTAAAAGTCTGTTAGTCTTATCAGTCCCAATGGATCATAGGAACTGGACTTCTAGGCAGAACAAGCCAGAGTGTACCCTCTGTTAAAACTAGACTACATACAGAGCTGATTTTGCTGGACTGATCAAAGTCTGACTTACAGACTCTCAGGAGTGGGCACTTTTCTCTTCTTGTGAAGGTGCCCATTGCAGAAAGGTTTCACTGTACAGTGGTACCTGCAATTTCAGACCACCCCTAATGACAGACAAAAGTGGTCACATAGGATAGGTGGTCTTTCATGTCAGAAAAATTAACAAAGAAATAAAAGGCCAATGTCTTTCTTTCTTTCTTTTTCTTTGTTTGTTTGTTTGTTTGTTTGTTTGTTTGTTTCTTTCTTTCTTTCTCTTTCTTTCTTTCTTTCTTCCTTTCTTTCTTTCTTTCTTTCTTTCTGACCAAGTTGGTCCAGAGTTTTTTTCAGACACTACTGGAAAAAACCACCAAACTTGCCATGGTGACTGACATAGCCAGCAAAATTGTGCATCTCATTTGGAATATTCATGATGTTTAAAATTATGCAAATTTCAGGGGCCAAAAAAAAATTTAAAGCACCATATCTCCCAAACTATTGCAGATGGACTCCAAATTTCAATGTGCATATATACCTTTGTGACACTTGCCACTATAATGGACAGTATAGTCGTAGAATTTCAAATTGTGCTAATAAGGGGTGTTGAAATTTTAAAAGTTGAGTATCTCCAAAACTATTGTACAAAGAGATGCCATTTCAACTTCAATTTGTAGGTTTGTGGCAAAGCCACATCCAATGAACCATGAACCAAAGTTGTAGGACTTTAATTTATGCAAATTAGGTGAATATGCAAAATGTAAATCTTTAATAGCTTCAAATCTATTATAGAGGTGCCATTTCTACTTCAATTTATGGGTTTGTGGCATAACCCCATCCACTGAACAATAAACGAAAGTTCTTCTAGGCTTTATGATTCATGCAAACTAGACAAAAAACACAAAATGAAAAATGTTGAATACCTTTAAAACTAGTACAGATTGTAGTTTTGTTCAAACTTCACTTTATAAGTTTGGGACATGGCCAAATCCCTTGAATAAAAACCCAAAGCTGAGCTTTTTATTTTTAACAAATTATGCTAATACACGAAATTTAGATAATGTTGAACAATGGCAAAGTATAGCATTTCAAACTGTTCTCATTTGAAGACACCCAGACAAATTTGCTGTGAAGCAAATCTTCTTTTCTAGTTAATCATTTTATCTTTTTTCCATTGGGGTACCTCTCGGTTAATGCATGCATTCCTGTTGATTACCATGTAAGTCAATGAGGATTGCAATGGAAACATCATATTTTTACCCCCCCCCCCCACAAAAAATCATCCCTTGGACTTATTATGGGTTGAATGACCTTTAATATTCAATATATCTATCGAAGTTCTGGAACAAGCTACCACTTCCAAGTGACGGCTGAGTTGTAACCACCCACCCCCCTCCCAATAAAAATCCTTGGAGTATAGTCAATTGAACACGTAGAAACTCATCCAAAGCACATCCCAACTACGTCTGAAGTGAATCTAGCTGACGGTTTTGGAGAAATTAAAATATAACTTACCATTGTGATCCCATTGAATTACATGATAATCAACAAAACTGTACACATTAACCAAAAAGTACCAAAATTTGAAAAAAAATCGTAAAAATCAGGGATCTGGAGAACAACCGACTAGTGAACAGTCTTCTTTTCCCTTTCCACTGGGTACATTTCCGCCAAGGTTCAGCACAATCTGAGTGACGATTTCGGAGAAGAAATCAAACAGGGCACACACACACACACACACACACACACACACACACACACACACACACACACACACACACACACACACAAACGGAAGCAAATCGAAGCGCCACCTGCTGAACATTCTTATGTCTGGAGGGTCCCCAGACGTGTTCCTAAGCAAATTCGAAGCAATTGGTCAAGCGGTTTCGAAGAATATTTAAGAAAATTGCTAAAAAAATCCTTAAAATTCCAAAAATCACTGGAGTTTGACTATTTGAAGAAACGAGGTAAGACGATAGAAGAAGTCAATAATTATTAGAATTTAAGTGGTCAAATTGAATATAAAACAAATGGAGCTAGATAGCTTTATAGAAATAAAGGGGTTGAAAATGGTGAGAAATCTTCTAAATGTTTTTTTTTTTAATCTAGAAAAAAAGGATATAATAATAAAATAACAGGAAAAATTAAATTAACAATAATAAGTGATTAGGAACGAATGTTTTGAAAAGACGCCAGTTTTATAGGAAACTATACACCACAAAACATCCTCCAGATGTTATTTTTGATGAATTAATACAAGATTGCAATTCAGTGCGTAAAATTATCCTCTGAAGGGAAAGAAAATTATGAAAGTCCAGTTAGTTTTGGGGAAATACAAAAAGTTTTTTCAAACATGCCAGATTAATAAAAGTGAAGGTAAAGTTGGTTTACCTATAGAATTTTATAAAGGAATAAAAAACACTGCACAAAACTTCATCCTCGAACAACCGCACACAATGTGTACAATTTGATGGTGTCATATCCGGACATTTGGAGATCATCGCTAGTGTCCGCCAGGGCTCAATCTTGGACCTGTTGCTTTTCGTCATTTCTGTCAATGACCTGCCAAATGCTGTCATCCAATCAAAATAGCATTATATGCTGATGATAGAATTCTTCTTTATCCATCTAATGACATTGATGTAATAACAAAATGCTTATTGGAAGACCGACGGAAATTGCCAACTGGTTTTAGTGTAATAAGCGCCATCTCAATATAGCAAAGTGTAAATGGATGCCATTTGGCAACTCTCAGCGATTATGCCAAGTTAAAGACCCCACTGTGTCCATAAACAATCAGCCACTCGAACAATATTATTTCTTAATTTATCAGACAGGACATAGATTGCCATCTACCCGACCTTAATAGTGCTTAACTAATATTTTGATTTTTGTCAGTCTATTTGATCTATACGTGTATATACTTATTTATCCGGCTTTTAGTAACGTGTCTTCTATATATCTGTGTTTGTCCGTCTCCACATGTCAGGGCCTGTTTGGAAATCAGTATTGTTGTCACAGTTACCCTGGTGAAACAAAAGCTTGTGACTTTGACTTTGATAACACCACTTGTCAGGTTATAGATAATGGGAGGGTCTCTGAATCTTCTTCCCTCTCAAGAGATGTGACACAAGGTTGTCCCTTGTCTTCTGTATTCCAATTTATTTAATTCATGTAGCTGAATTCTTGCAATAAGTGTTTGGCAAAATTCTTTAAAAAAAAAAGGCAAAGAAATATGAGTTACTAATTTTATAATAAGCCAGTTTGCTGATGATACAGCATTAACGATACAATCAACAAAATATTGTCTTTTAGACTCTATTCTTATATTTCAAATATTTGAAATGTATTCTATTCAGTAATCACAAGACTAACATTTTAATTATCGGCAGAATTAAAGAGCACACGTTTAAATTGAATACAAATTAAAAAAGTATGACACGGACTGATAGACAAACAAACCATGTTAGTTGTTAAGATAAGCAATGACAAAGAGATCTGAATGACAGAAAATTATAGGCCATTGATAAAAAAATTAAATCAACTTTGTATCTGATTTCAAAGAACTATATAACTGTATAGCAAGCTTACGATTATTAAGGCTTTTGATTCGTCTCAACCCATCCATGTATTGTCAGTATTACACAGCCCTACGGACATCCACTTTAAATCAAAGAGGAAACAACACTCTGTTGGAGATGATACTTTTAAAGGTATTGAAAATATTTTATTTGAAATTCATTTGGAGTGGTCAGAAGAAGGATAAGATTGAAAGGAATGTCCTTTTTAGACAGTATGAAGAAGGTAGTCTGAAAATGACCCACATAAGATCGCAAAATCAGTCTTTAAAACTATGCTTATTAAGTAGACGTACTCATTTTAAGTTTTATGCTAGATGGTAAGAATATTAATACCAGCGCAACTGCCTAAAATTGGAAAGGATATTTGAAAATCCAATATTGTTTTTAAACATGTTAATCTGATTTGCAGGAAACTATATAGCACATTTCGGAGAGAGCTTGTACTTGTTTGATGTAACTTCAACTTTAAGAAGCCACACGATGCAAAAGATATTATGAGGCAGGTTATATTGAATAATTCATGTGTATATATCTGAATTTTTTAAAAAGTGGTATGAAAATGGAATTATAACTATTGCTGATATCATGAATAGAAATGGATTTTTTTTTTTTAGTTTTTAAGAGCTTCTGCAGACGATACCCAAATGTTCATACAAATGCTCTTATTTATGAGAGTTTATTACATGCAATACCAAATGATTGGAAAAGAATATGTAAGAAAACAACATCAATATTTTACTATATAGTTTGGGTCATTATTGGATTGATAAAACAAATGAAACAGGATCTCCCTCCAGAATGCTTTACTTTAGATTAGCACAGGACGTGGGTACAACAGAATATACGGCACAAATTAAGAGGACGGGAGAGTTACAAGTAACAATTGATAATGATTATTGGCAACTGTGCTTTGAATAAATTTACCCAAGCTACGAAATTTTCAAATATAAGAATCTTTCTGTTGAAATTTCTTCATAATTTTTGAATTACAGACCGTTTAACATGAAAATTATGGATAGTCGTTTGTGTACATTTTATAAAACAGATGATGAAACAGTTGCACGTTTTTCTACGATCTATCACTACTCTTGATGTATCTTGACATTATTTCTACGATCTTGATGTATCTTAACATTTTTCTACGATTGATGTATTTTGAAAATTTGTCCACGATTGTGATGTATCTTAACATTTTTCTTCCATTGTGATAAATCTTAACATTTCTTCAACCATTTTGATGTGTCACGTGTTTGCTTAGTGAAGCTGTAAGCATAAATTTATCTTTTTCGTAGCAGGAAATGGTTGGTCTTCAACATTTGATTTGATATATCATTGGAGAATGGGACTTCCCTTGAAGTGATAACATTATTCATGATTGAGCAATTCCACAGTTTTACTGTCACTGCCCCAGCAACTTTTATTTCACAATTATGGGAACCGTGCCCTGTTCAGCATTAAAATTTTGCTGCCCCCCCCCCTCCCCCCCGCCCAGAAGATAAGGAAAAGCAAGCAGGTATGCATGCCTGTAACCAGGCCGGGTTTTTTCCAGAAAACATGAAACCGGAACTGCGAAGGAGCATGGATCGATCGAATTGTGGCTGGGGGGTTGGGAGGGGGTGTACCCCCTTTCCAGGTAGATTTTTTGTAAAATGACGCTTAAAAGGGTGCATTTTGGTGAATCCTTCACCAATTTGTTTGGCTACAGGTTTTTGTCATTCTTTACTGCTTCTGCAATACACTTAATGATGTGTCTCTTTCTTTAAATAAACATAACCTTTGTATGTTGTCTTAATGAGTATGCTGTGACTCATACTACAGTTGCACTTCTGTAAAATGATAATTTTTTTCAGGGTGGAACTCCTTGGAAAAATTTTAAACTTTTAGGGGTGGAAGTCCTTGGTTTTTTTCATTTATTTGCTTTTTGTCTGTTTTTCTATCTATCTATCTATCTATCTATCTATCTATCTATCTATCTATCTATCTATCTATCTATCTATCTATCTATCTATCTATCTATCTATCTATCTATCTATCTTTCTTTCTTTCTATCTGTCTGTCTGTCTATCTGTGTATCTGTCCATCCATCTATCTATCTATCTATCTATCTATCTATCTATCTATCTATCTATCTATCTATTTCAGGGGGTGGAACTCCTTTGCGAAATAGGGTATATCTTTTTAGGGTGGTACTCCTTGGAAAAATATTAAATTTTTAACGGTGGAACTCCTGCTTTTGCTTGTATTTAATTGTTTATTTGTTTTCATTTTTTCATGTATTTAATTTACTTTTATTTTATAATTATTTATTTATTTATTATAATTTTTTATATTTGGGGTGTAACTTCCTTGCGAAATACACAATATCCTTTTTATGGTGGAACTCCTTGGAAAATTATTATTTTTTAAGGGTGGAACTCCTTGTTTTTATTTTTTATTTTTATGAGAGTGTGAGACTGTGGTGGCACTTCCTTGCGAAATACATTATATGTTTTGTGTTTATTGGGGGTGGAACTCCTTGGAAAAAATATAACAAAAGTTCCAGGAAGAGAAGAGAAGAGAAGACAAAGAGAACAGAACAGAACAGAAAAGAGGTTGAGAAAAAACGTAATCAGGATCAGATATGCGTAGAAGAAATAAAGGCGTCCCCCATAATAAACAAATAAATAAATAAATAGATAAATAAATAAATAAATAAATAAATAAATAAATAAATAAATAAATAAATAAATAAATAAATAAATAAATAAATAAATAAATAAATAGATCTTTGGAATGGCATCTCTTTAGTTTTGGAGATATTCACCAATATTCTACATTTCTATTTTGTATATTGGCGAAAATGTGCATAAATTAAAGTCAAGCAGTTTCAGTCACTGTTCTTTGGATGGGACCAGAGCACAAACGCTTGAATCGAAGTTTGAATGTCACCTCTATTCACAATAGTTTTAAAGCTATTCATAGTTAGTCCACACTTCCATTTTGTGTATTGACCAAATGTATGTTTGAAATATTTGAGAATTTTACAGTTCATCACACGCACCCACAGCACAAACATAGCAATCGAATTTGGAAGGACACTTCTGTCTTCGATAGTTTGGAAAATATTCAACTTTAAAATTTGCGGGTGTCCCTAATTACAATGAATTTCATTTTTTACAACTTTTTGTACTTCATTGGAAGCATGTACATTCACAGAGTCATGAATTAAAGCTGGAATGGTAGCTCTATCCTTAATAGTTATGAAGCTATTCAAATTTAAATTTCCATAATTTGCATAAATTTAAATTATACAACTATGGTAACGTGTCGAATAGATGCGCAGCCCCAACAAATATACTTGTATAACTAACACATGGACCTATTTTGCAGGCCAGTTTGGAAGTTTGAAGTGATTTGGGTTTTCAAATGACTCTAATTTGCATAAAATGTCCATCTGCTCACTATTTGGAACATTATACAAAATTTCACTATAGGTGCTATATCCATGTCACATTTGAAGTTTTCGGCTCGTACGGAGTGAGTTTAAGCCGACACAAAAATAAAGTAGAAAGGTAAGAAAAGAAAGAAAGAAAGAAAGAAAGAAAGAAAGAAAGAAAGAAAGAAAGAAAGAAAGAAAGAAAGAAAGAAAGAAAAGAATACTGGGAAAAGCTATATGTCTGTTTTCATGAACAGACATAAATATTTTGTCGAATGCGGGGTTCACAACGGGGAAATAACGCCTGGTAACACCGTAAAAACAAGACCCGAAAAACTTTGTAATCATGAACGGTGTCAAGGGAGTCCCGATCGGTTGGTGCATGAAATAATGCTGTCCCAGTACAGAGTGCAGAAAATACGAATGTTCCCAAATAAGAGTCTGTAAGAAGTGCAGAAAATAAGAGTTTCCAGTACACTGGTCAGGAATATTTAATTCCACAGTAAGTTAGTTATGACACACGCTTTACCCTACGCACACTCCCATTCTCCTGTCATCCTGTCCTCTCAATCGTGTGCGACAGTTGCATGTCTTGTGAACACGTTGCCTGAGCAAAAATGTGCTTTAATTCTTTCAAAGCCGAGCTTTGACAGTCAACGGCTGAATGGCCAAGGTAATGCCGCGCCTTTATCAGGAGGTCAGTGTCACCATAAAATGACGAAGACATGTTTGAACTGGCTCAGAGGTATATTGCCAAAATTTAATACAAATTAAGGGAATAATTGACATGCTGGAAACTGTACATTGCACGCTTTTCGTGTTGACAAGATCAATACAAAGAATTGATGGGCATACATGAAAAAAATTTAATTGTGGTAAAACTGGGGTCGATCTGCAATACAGAGCTCCGTATCCGCAGGATGTTGTAATTATTCAACGGCTTGATACGAATATAAAGCATGTTGTAAGGCCCTGTTAATAGCCAGGAAGTTTGATGTGCGTCTGCAATCATTTCAGCAAGGGCATGCCAAATCGTGAGATTCAAGATTTCAGTTCGTGCCGATCATTTTGGAAGAGGATAGATCATTTTTGTGTTTTGCAGAGACTACCTGGAAGTCCCCTGTATCCCCCTCGCTTTACCTCCCCTTCCCCACCCCCATCCCATCCCCCAAAAAACCCAAAATTTAAAATAATAAAAAAGATAAACAAAATAAAACACATAAACAAACGAACAACAAAGAAATGAAAAAGACGCAAAACAAAATTAAAAAACGCAATAAAAGACACTCATACACAAACAAACAGAAAAAAGGCAAAAACGCAAAATTGCAGCAAAAAATGGCAGCATATGTTGCAGTTTTTGTTGAATTTCGTATGTTACGGGACCGTCCTTAAAGACTTGATAATCACCATAATTATCTTCAGCTGTTCATACTCTGTTCCTTGTTTAAGTTTAGTACAACAGAGCAAGTCTCAATATTTGGGATTACGCGGACTTAACTCACCCCCAACAGCTTGTCGGACAATAGAGGTTGCTTGTAGAGCGTTAACGTGACCAAGTTCAGGGTCAGGGCAGTAACTAGACTAATCCTTCTGAGGATTTCTTGGGCGTGTTTTCAGGCAATTTTCCTCCCAATTCACAGTAAAGTTGGATCAAGTTTATTCCATGTCAAGCTTCACTGATTAAAGCCTGTTTTTCATTTCAGGTAATGGTTCTTCTCTTAAACATATGATTCAGAGGTCCATATATATATATATATATATATATATATATATATATATATATATATATATATATATATATATATATATATATATATGTGTGTGTGTGTGTGTGTGTGTGTGTGTGTGTGTAGATAGATAGATAGATAGATAGATAGATAGATAGATAGATAGATAGATAGATAGATAGATAGATAGATAGATAGATAGATAGATAGATAGAAATTTCTGTGTACGATTTCATTTGGGCCTCCTGATGAACTTAAAACTAAACCTTTTATTCCATGTTTGTTTGTTATTTGTACCATTTGTTATTAGTTCAGCTGTGATTATGTTTTCACCACCTTCATGTATTCAGTTATTCATATGGGCCTATAGTAATGCATTCTGGTGTATATTTTACTTTTTTCATCCGTGGGGACATGTACTCATTATATCAGATGGGTCCTAAATTTCTTCAAACATTCAGAGGCTGCACGAACACACGCTCAAGTTAGTGTTGACACTTTTTTGTACATAGCCTACGTGATGTCCATGTTACAAATTGGCGCCAAGATATGTTGTCGTTGAAAATATTGATACAGTTCCCGCTTCGTTTTGATGTCAACGTCAGTCGTGTGGTGTCTCGTCTGTCGCCTCTGTGTTTGTGTGCTGCAAAATGAAAGTAAAAGACAGTGTGTTTATCGCTTGACAGGCTCAACACAGACGTACGCCTGTTTGTTCCACGCAGTGCGCGGTATTAGTTTTACAACGGTAGCTCATGGTTTACGACTTTATTCTCAATGGTGAAATTTTTACAAGATGTGTGGGTGCTGTGCATACAACATTAGTTAAATCCTTTTCGTAATTCGAATTATACAACCCATTGTGCACGTGCTGCACTCCAGATACAGCCCCCAGTTCTGTATGTTAATGTCAACACGCTCCGCCTATATTTTTACCTCAAGGACATCTGACGTCAGTGGGTTGAAAAACCGGGTCATTGACAGTTGATGACCGAGGTCATCCATACTCCCAGTGCATTGACTTCATTTGTGTTTATGCTTGGGGCATTATAGGCTCAAGATTTATTTCTCCAGTTGTGAAATCGCAGTAATCGGAGGAAAGCGGCAAAACGTGGACATATGGGGCATTTAGTGGTTTCAAATTGCTGCTGCAAGTGAAATATTCCTGGAAAGAATGATTAAATCCCAAAATGTTGGAAATTGTATGAATATTGGGATATTTGACTAGTATACGGAAGTCGCTCAGTTATTTTGGGTCATTTACCTCACACGTGCACCCAGTGTTTTTCAGCTGCCGTGCATGGGAAACCAGCTAGAGGACAAATATACACAAAGGGAAATATGCTGCGAGCCAGACCTAGCATCTAGCGGTACTCTTGTGTTCCAGGCCCGAGAAAACCGTTAACTTTGGATTACCTTACTGTCCAAACAGCTATCAGACTCTGCAGAGAAGACTTAAATTTGGTAAGGTGAGTGGAAATGCTTGTTGACTTTCTCAATAGATTACTGGTTGCCACTTGTCCATTGTCATCCAAAAATTGATCGGCATCCTATAGCAGAGATCGACTTCCTATTTAAAACCAATGGCAGAGAATTTGAATTAAATTGTATTTTTTGCAGTATCAATGCAGCTTGATACCAAAAGTAATCTGTGTGCTAATAACGTATATATTTTCATAAAATTTTGTGCATTGTCAGATCTAGAGCCCTTTCTTTGAAAAACAAAAACAAAAACAACCGATTGTTGCCCCATAATCGTGATTTTATGCCGATGGCATCTTTTGTGGACGATTAACTAGCGGAACTGTCAACCCCAAGTTGACAAGATGGTCACACAGCATCTTTCGGGGCGGGAAGGGGATGGGAGGGTGGCTGTCATCTTCTAAGGCACCAAATTTGCTGAGGCTGAACAGACCATCTTGCTATCTAAAAACAAAATTGTGATTCAGTCCTGATTAACAATAATCACCCCCCCCCTCAGTAATTGCAGCAGGGGCTCAAAGGGTGGTAGTGGGGAGAGGAGAGGAGAGGAGAGGAGAGGAGGTGGCGGTTGATGACCTTGCAGAATAGACAAAAATGAACAATTGGTTTAAACATATATATTCGCAAAAACAGTTGGCCAACAGTCACAATGCCTATAAGAATTTGCTTTCTTTCAGATAGTATACCGATATTTCTCGCGAAAATTCACTGTCTGCTGTCCAAAATGGTACTTGCAGACGACAATTACCTAGAATTACATAACTGTAACGTGCAGTATCGTCAGTCGTCTTCCCGGTTACCAGCGGTCCGATTTAGCCAAATAATGATAAAACAGAAATCGATCAATAATATAATTGATTCGGACCAACAGGTAGTTATCTGTCTGCCACAGATCTTGATAAATCCACGGGATCAAAGCCAACAGAAGACAATGTTTTCCTCACTAATGGCCATGGGGCGTCGTGACTTTCATGCTGCGCCAAGCATTTCGGCGGGACAGGGACGATGCTCGCTTGTGTCCAAAATAGCACACAAGGCGCACCACCGTTTCAAAGAGAACCAGGAAGCTGTTGTCCATGCTTGACCCAGTTGCAGTTTTGCCGAACTGTACGCAAGGGGAAAGGGGGTAGCGAAGGGGGGAATTTGAGTTAATCTGCATGGAACATAATAGCCAGTGTTTCTCTGCGGTCTCTCAAATCGGAAACAGAAAGAAATGGGCATATTAATAACTGACAATCTGATTGGTTCTCCCGTATGCATCCAACATCATTTGGCTGTATAAATAGTTCGGGGTGAAGTCACCTGCAATACGTTGGCCAGTTTGTGGTTAAACGAGGTTTACAGTGTCGACCTTGTCTCAGAAATCGTTCGAGGGATGTCCTTGAACTGTAATAAATAGAATTATGTTTTAAACGTATTTTATTGCAAAAAAAAAAAAAAAAAAAAAAAAAAAAGGTTTCCCTCATTCGCGGATTACCGCAAAGAAAGAAAGAAAGAGAGAGAGAGAGAAAGAAAGAAAGAAAGAAAGAAAGAAAGAAAGAAAGAAAGAAAGAAAGAAAGAAAGAAAGAAAGAAAGAAAGAAAGAAAGAAAGAAAAGAACCCAGGGGGCCAGCAGTCACATAGTATGGTCTGGAATCGCATATTTAAATAAATGTTTTTGAACCTCGTGTCAATGTCGAACCTGTTGCTATTTCCGCTCAATTTTCACATAAAAACACAAGTTCATTTCTGTTCACATTCATTTTGCAGGCTGTGTGTGAAAAGGAAGGTTTTGATTGGCGTATCATGATGATGGAGGGACCGCGGCCTCGCCATCAAACCACGTGTGCTTGTTGCATGGACCACCAGCGGCCCAGGATATTACAGAATCTCCTGTCTCATCAATTTAAACCAGAGAGTAGCATGTCTCAACTGTCTGCGTCACACAGCTATGAAGACACACAACGTCCTAGGCAAAGTTACGGGGGACTTTATAGTGACGATTCACTGGGATCTTACAGTGGCTACCCGCATATAGCTAACCCGGTGCCAAGCCAATCGCGGCAAAATAGCCCCAGCCCAGGCACTAGCACCGGCATATACAACTACAGTCCCAGCCCATCGGAGAGTTCTGGGTATCACAGTTCAAGTCCAAGAAGTATTGGCTCGCCAAGCCCGCCTGCTACGTTCCAAAGCACCAGCCCAGCATTCTTTCATAGCCCTAGCCCGGCGAGGGGACTAACTCCAAGTCCGTCAAGTCAGATGGCGCCCCAAACAGAAAGTAAACTCTTCAATATTCTCAGTGTTGGGCGCATTCCACGGCTCGAGTCCCAATCGGAGCCGACATCCCCAGTTCACAGGCCCAAGAGGCCTCTGTCAATAGAAACTGAACAAAATGAACCAATGGATCTAACTTGCAAGAAACCTAGACTTTGTCTTCATGCGGATTCCAAATTGCAGTCAAAACGTTGTTCTCTGCTGGAAAAAATTCTGAGGAGGAACGCACCAGAAGAATATAACAATGAGCTTTGTCAGAGATCGAGACCAGGACATGAAGAACATGTTGTGGGGAGGTCACCTGCTCGGTCATATTCCGGTAACCCCCAAGTTACATTGGCAAAGAAGAATATGTTGCCTGTGAGTGCCAGAGTATCGGACTGGCTAGTTAAAGTGGTGCAGTTCGCCAATTCACTGCCGCAATTTGAATATTTATCACATAATGATGAAGTAACTTTGGTCCTCAACTCGTGGTCCCGTTTATTACTGCTGCATATGGCAGAAACAAACTTTGAATTCGCGGTGACGCCAATCCACGGGGAAGGGCCAGAGGATTCGAGACCAGCAGCACCTGAGACACCTACCATGAAGTCGGTCGAGTCCATACAGGGGTTTATCATGAAATGCCAGGCTCTGGGAATAGATAGCGAGGAATACAGATACTTGCGCCTGTCAACTCTATTCAACCCTGGTAAGCATTTTTCGAATTTAACATTTTGCCGCGCAGACCACTCAAGTTTTAAATGGAGGGGCATACAGACAATAGATAGATAGATAGATAGTTGGATGGATGGATGGATAGGTAGATAGATAGATAGAGAGATAGACAGACAGACAGACAGACAGACAGACAGACAGACCAGGGCCCTCTCACAAGCGCCACCCAGTCAACTATTCACTCAAGCGTATACAGTGACCTGTTGTGATAGCATTTATAATATTTTTTAGTACTGATTTTATTTATTTAATTGGGTCTGCTTCCACCAAACATTCAGAGGGCGATATTAAGGAATAAATAGTATTGTGTATTACCCAAAAGTACGTCCCCAAATCAATTGCTTTTTTTTTCGCCACTCTCTCTGTCCTCTGTACGCAAAGTGGGGGCGCCTGGAGGCGTACAGATGACCAGGTACGGGGTAACCTTCATCTGTGTGATGGCTTTGGGTTCAATGTCCACAGGGAAAACACAAATTCATTCTGGCAGAATTGAACTGCAATGATGTTTCAGCACGATCGGATGGGAATGGAGATGTGCCTTGTTATTGATTTTACCTTTCGACGTCTCTTCATGCTTACGAAACACCTATGTTTAATAGGACCCCGAATTAACCCGCTAACAAATAACAGCACTGAACGACTGGAGCCCGGGCCTCACTTTCCTTCATACTTCATTCTCTGCTCCGATCGGTGACTTGAATGTCGATCTTGCACCGTATGGGAGAGTATTGAATGGAGCACCAGGCAACCTTTAGCCACAAAACAACCTGGGACCCTTCATTCAAAACGACTGGATACTTGCTGTCAATGCCGCTACTTACGAGAAATCCATTTCATTCCCCTTGTGGGTTTGCATTCCAAGATAAGAATAATGTAAACAATACATCAGAATATAGACACGGTGGGTGCTTTCTGCGGGTGGACGGAGCGCTTAAATTTCATTACGTTTTATTGCATTCCGAGCGTGTATCATTTCAAGCTGTTTCAGATCTGTATAATTTTCATTGCGCTTTGTGTGAATTGTGCAAATATTGTCATAAATTTTTATCAACCATGATACTACTACTACTACTACTACTACTACTACTACTACTACTACTACTACTACTACTACTACTACTACTACTACTACTACTAATGAATACACAAAGCGTAGAAAGCCTCTTTTCTTCTTCCGCATCAACTTACTGGAAAATAAACGTTATCGTTTGAAATTTCGACAAGAACCACAGTGTCGCGCATGGTTATTACGAGCAGCGATGATGGGAAACAATACTTTTAAAGCCTTTTCAGCCTGAGAACCTAGTACAACATATTAAATCTTTATCAAAGAGCCGACATATTCATGCCGCATGTGCTGCATCCAGCACTCTTCCGTGCTATTCTATTACACAACTGTCACCCAATTTCCATGTTGCTAATAACCCTTTGTATTGTATTATAAACATATATATTTCACCTGGATAGCCCTACAGTTACATTAAACTAATACACGGTCCTTGTTCATGGAGGGTCATTGAAAGCAAATGAATACACTGAGCAAAAATCTGATCCTCTATACCCGGTAACGTGCCCAGAGATGAGCAAGAGGGAAACGGTTTCGCCCATTGTGGCAACGATTGTAGTAGATTTATGCTTCTTTCGATCCTGCAAATACAGTAGTTACGTGCAGCATTGCTCGGCACTCAAAAGGTGTCATAGATCTCGAGATGCCTTGAAAATTCTTATCACGAATTGGCTGCTAACGTTATACCGTGTTTATCGATCTGATTTGAATGGAAATGCAGCGCCCAGTATTGAATGATCAAAATTTCTTCAAGGTACAGGCAGTGTCAACTGATATGATACAGAATAAAGGAATTGTTTGATAAATTGGTGTAAAAGTAATTTGGCTGTTTAGCGTTGACCTTTCATGGTATATTCTGCATACTTCGAAGAATAAATGGCTTCTGATTGCATCATTTTTATCGGAATATCAGATCATCCAACATAACTGAAGACGTGTTATAATCATTGAATTTTTTGCAAGTGTTTGTTGATATTAACTAAATTTAGCAAATTTCCGAAGCCATGTGAACTGCTTATGTAACTTTGAGAACAAAAATTGAGCTTCCAAATTCAGGCATCTGCTGCAAAAAATAATGAACTGCGATGGGGATGAAGGTAGGGTAGGGGGTGAGTAACCACAATTTTTAAGGGAATGTTTTCAAGGGGTTCACCAGCCGGACCGTATAACAACCACGCAAATCACAAATGCAGCCATAGCATATTAAAGTTGCTTTGCTCATTACCTTCTGATTCTGGCTTATTGTAAGTTGAGAGAGAAGGAGAGAGAGAGAGAGAGAGAGAGAGAGAGAGAGAGAGAGAGAGAGAGAGAGAGGCTTTCTGCATAGCAACATTTAATATGTATGTATGTATGTATGTATGTATGTATGTATGTATGTATGTATGTATGTATGTATGTATGTGTTAAACCTTGAAATCAAACACGCCAAAAGAAGGCATACAGTATCGTAGCTACGTTGGTACCCATATCAGTTGTTTCACGCGCGCTCACTAGCTACGTTGGTACCCATATCAGTTGTTTCACGCGCGCTCACTAGCTACGTTGATACCCATATCAGTTGTTTCTCGCGCGCTCACGTTGTGCCCTGGAATACCACGGAAGGTGTGCATTCGGTTTCCATTCAGTCTAATCATGGACTTGCTATAATTTCATTACGTAGAGATAAATTTATTTCTGTGAGTGTAAAGTGAGATAATGATATACCCTGACGTCAAATGTATCTTATGTTACAAAGCTTAATTTCAGAAAGAACTGCAGAGAACTCAATGGCAGGTTGTTGTGTTCCAATTGTATTCTTTTGTACATGTACATGCCTGGTTCGGGCAAATGTGAAGGTGGATGTCTTATTTTACTTACTTCTGTTTGATTTCGCAGTATTTTTTTTTCATTCCGCCATTCAGTAGAACAGTTTAAAAACTAACTTTCAACCCATTGAATTGTTTTGAAAGAGCTCATCTGATCCTTGTATAATATGCTGGATAACGCCCAGACTAAATTGGTCGATTCACAAAACATTCCAAAAGTCAGGGACAGGAAGCATAATCGGCCATACTGCACCGTGCGCCACGCAGTTGGTTTCCGACCTTTAAAGCAATCGCTGACTTTTTCAATCGAAAGACGATAATGCGTCTTGTGACGGCACCAGTACCGCACATGCTATTTGTACACTAGAAGAATGGCAGAAAGGTCACAACTAGGATTCCTGGAATAGAACAGACATAATGCTATCGATTCAAATTGCTTGCCGTTCCACGAGCAGTCATGTGACACGCTGGCTGGCATTTAATAACGGCTCATGCCAAAATGTAAGAAATATTGGGAAAAAAGTCTCGCAGCAGCTTATACTGGTTCATAATGTACGCAAACATAGGCTATCCTGGGCTGAACTCTGCACATGCGTATGCACACAGTGCTGCCACATGGTGCATGTCACGTCTCCCTAATTAAGTGGTCAATGATTCAGCGAAATTGGCAGAGAATTTCTGAGAAAAAGATCGGCACGTAGACTGGGAGGTTATTGATGCAAATGGATATAGGAAATTGCTGCATATTATTCAAAGTACAGTGACAAAAATTCTATACTTACCGCGCAAACAAGATGACACGGCTGTTGTTTGGTTCTGTAGTGTTTTTTTTTCAATACTTTTTTAGAGACAAATTTATTTTATGAGTAAATAAATATTTTTTTTTTTTTCTGCTTGTCTGCAAAAAGAATGACATGATACAACCAGTCCTCATGTTACACTGATATTTTGTGACGCGTGAAAAGCAAGGTTAACTTGATGCAGTCAGATTTGATGTCACACAGATATGTTGGTGCGCGTGTAAAGTAAGGTAACGGGGAGAAATCAGATTTCATGCGACACTGATATCTTGGTACGTGTCTCCAGCTTAACTGCATGATTAATATTTCTTTTGTAAAAGGCAAGTCGCGAAAGATATGGGCTAGCAGACAAACACGTATGTCGCATATAATACCAGCAAATCCCCCTGCACCTTTTTCTATGTTGATTTAACTGCGATACAGAACATGTCGCCCCATAAGGACTCGAAAGCAGGAAGTGGGTCAAATGGTGTGGGGCTTTTTTGTTTTTGTTCTTTTTCAGATTTTTCTCTTTTTTTCTTTGAAGGGAATACTTTTCAGTGGTGGTGATGGGGATGGGGGTGGGTGTGGGTGTGGGGGGATGCTCAATTCCCTTGAACACATTGAGCGCTAGTGGAGTCAGTGAATAACCTTTCCGTCTGAGATCGATAATAAACCTTTTGCAGAGTCATGTATTTATAGATCAGATGATTTGTCAGTCGCTTGAGCTTATGGGATTGTCAGTTGTCTGCGTCCGCCGTCCGTTCACATTTCATATTTTCGACTCCTTCTCCACAACCGTTGGCCAGACCCTCTTCAAACTTGGCGGGATTTACCCGGAAAGTTGGTCCAATGATTTTAATTTGTTATTCATTGTTTTGTTCATTTTTGGTGAAGTCTTAAAAAATCTTCTACAAATCTATTTTGCCCATTGCTGCGAAATTGCATAGGGACACACTTCTGGGGACGCTCAAAGTTTAATTGGTTAACCAGGTGCGCTGTTATCTTTCTTTTTCTTTTTTCTTTAAAGAATATGTGTGTTTTTCTACTGCTTTCAATTTCGTTTCCAAAACTGTCACTCAGATTGTTCTGAAACTTGGTGAAAATGTGGCTGTGGAAGGGTCAAATAAAATTAATCACCAGGTGGTATTGCTGTGAATCCCTGAACAAGTTTTCTGATTCGAGTACGTACCTGCTGGTAAATGCATTCACTTATATCGATTACTATGGGATCAATGGGATTGCAATGCTAATTCGCATTTTCGACTTCTTTTCCAATGGCGTGAGCAACATCCATGTCAAACTGGTTGGGATATACCTTGGGTTAGTCTCAGCGAAGTTTGGGAACATGATCGTCCTCCAATGGTTTTTGTATTTATAATGAATTTTGATTTTTTTTTAAGGGGGGGGGGCAAAATATTAAAAAAAGCTTTTCTGAAAGTGCTGAGCCACTTGTTCCGACATTACATAGCGACATTTCTGGGGACTCGTAAACCTTAATTTGTTCAACAGGTAGCGCTGCAATTTTGCATTTTTTCAAAGAGTTTTTGTGTGATAAAGCTGTTTTCGACTTATTCTGCAGAACCACCATTCAGATTGTACAGGAACCCTGACTTTTTACGAATTTTTCAATTCCTGTACGTGTTGACTGATACATTCAGTCCGATTACTATGCAAGTCAAAACGGAATGCAATGCTATTTAATATTTTTCACTTCTTCTCCAAAAACATTAGCCAGATTCATTTCAAACTTGAAGGGGATGTACGTTAGCAAGGTCCCTATTGAGTTCATTCATGTTTTTGCGGTTTTTTTTGTGCATTTTTAATGAAATGCAATGTCGTTTGATTATATACAATGTCAACTGAGCACAGGACTGTCATGTTCCTCTAGTCTTGGTTTAGGTTTGCGCTCAACCTTAAGTGCGCTACGCTCTGCACGGCTGTACTGTGGTAGTGGTATGTATGCAGTGTCGGTAATACCTGGTCCAAGAACTGTGCAAAGCTTTCCATGGCAAAGAGGTATAATGATGAAGGGGAGGAGGAGTTGCGGTCCATATATATGCATATATATATAAATATGTGTGTGTGTGTGTGAGAGAGAGAGAGAGAGAGAGAGAGAGAGAGAGAGAGAGAGAGAGAGAGAGAGAGAGAGAGAGAGAGAGAGAGAGAGAGAGAGAGAGAGAGAGAGAGAGAGAGAGAGAGAGAGAGAGAGAGAGAGAGAGAGAGAGAGAGAGAGAGAGAGAGAGAGAGAGAGCCAGTAGGACTGCTAACTATATGGGAGATTAACACTGATCAATGTCTATCATCTCAGGCTGCTTCATTAAACAGTAAATGGGAAAACTAATCACCCAGTCTTAATAGTTAGTAGCTCCATCTGTGCTGAACAGATGCTGCGTTAACAGTGAAGAAGAATCCGTTCTGTTAGGGCTGTATTGAATTAGTATATTGAGCCAACGTTGTAGTCGGGGATTGGAGTGATATGTACAAAAAATCCATTATGGGGTTTGGGATGTACTTATTCCTTGTCAAGTGAATTGGACAGTAAGTTACATTGTTACGATTTTTTGTTCTAGGATACCCAGGACTTGAGGACCCTCGCCAGGTTGAGCAGTTCAATTCCGACGTTCGACAGTCGCTACAAGATCACATTGCTAAGTCTCGGAACAACGAGAAAATGCGTTACTCACAGCTGCTCATGTGCTTACCATATTTATACGGCATCAGCCACAAAATGGTGGAAAACTTGTTTTGTAAGCACATAACTGGCAACACGGACATGGAGGTGCTGCTGAAAGAAATGCTGCAGAGTCTTTGATGACCACCATATGCAAAAACTGAAACAGTTTGATATTTGAAAATGAACAAAGATGTCATAATTCGAGAGTATTTTTATATTATTTCATCATGACCACTAAACTCTTCTGCGTAGCTATTTTTTTTTTGGGGGGGGGGCGGGGGGGGGGCAGGGGGGGACTGTTTAAGTTGTGTGTAGCTCATTTTCTCGCATGTATATAATACCAGCAAAGGAGGTAGACGTGTAAGCTTGACATGGTGATACGGAGTTACTTAGAGAAGCAGGGATATTATCCCCAATAAGTCAGAAGAGATCATCCAAATTAACAGCGGCATTTAAGTAACACTGATACTTCAAGTGATGTGTGTTGCGACTGGGTTTCCCTGTGAAAGTTGAATTTTTCATGTTCCATCTATCTATACATTGTAGTATCATTGCTAAGGTAAATACGGAGCAGATGCAAAGTTCAGCCAGCAACTCAGGTGATCGACTGGGTTTCCCTGTGAAAGTTGAATTTTTCATGTTCCATCTATCTATACATTGTAGTATCATTGCTAAGGTAAATACGGAGCAGATGCAAAGTTCAGCCAGCAACTCAGGTGATTTCATTCTTTGCAAACCCACAGTTTGATTCAGGCGGTATGTTCAGGCAAAATGTTTGTTACCAGTTGACACCGAGTTCGTATGGAACCGCTAAGCTGCCATGTGAATGGATTCTATCATTTTAATATAGTGTAACCACTATAGAATCTTCATGAGGCCTGTATGTGAAAAGACCACTCCTTGTTGACGACCACTATTTTGCAGTCTCATTTGTGTTAATATTTAATGTTTTCCATCGATATTGAGACCACAGCACAACTAAGACCAGTTTTTCGAAGTTCTGTTGTGGTCTTCCTAAAGATAATCAAACATAGTTGGTGACGGCCTTTCCCATGGAGTAAGATCAACCACTATCTTGCTTCAATTAAAGAGCAGTTTCCCAGAAATTGGATGATGCAACAGACATCGAATTTTCAGTTTGCAACAGAGTAAAATGGGTTATGAAAGTACAATAAATATAATAAAATCACAGAGAAAAGGATATCAGCGCATGCGTGGGGTCCGGGGAAGTGTTAATATGTGCAAGTGATTGGCATTTATTTCTTCTAATCAGCCCATTGACTGAAATTCTGCTCTGGATAAAATCAGCTTCTCAAATGAAAATACAAACAAACAAAGACCAGTGTTTTATATGATACAAGGTGACATTTTTTGTACGATAAACCTGCTGCGCCAGCAGTTGGGAAATAGAGGCTACGATTGTTATGATTTATTGTCCAATACCAGGTGACCTTTTTGGAAGGAAGTTTGACATTGAATTCAAATATGGTATGTAAATATTTTGGCTGTCTTGCTTGTGCAAAGAAAGTAACTCATAGACGGAGTTCAATCGCAGGAGTCCGGGCAGGGCGATGTCAAGGGGTGACTTGTTGGAGGCCCTTGTCCATGTGTGAAATGCATGTTGCAGAAATGGCACACAACTGTATAGCCCGAAGCTACATCGTGTGTTTTTGTATTTTGAGAACTCTGCAGATACAAGCATTTTGTTATAGTTTACTACAATTTTGAAAAGAACATTGCAAACTACGTCAGATGACTAATTTCTAACATTTATGTAAAGGCGTAAACAGATTTGAAATTGGAAAAACGGGAAACACGTCAGCTCAACGTGCCTGCGTTCCGCTTTCATTACTGCCGGTCAAAGAGTCCAATGTACTTATCCCATGTGAACATTAAAATCAGGTTGTTTTGGCTTTGAAAAAATCTGGATATCTTGTGTCGTCAGCTCCAAGATGTGAAGAACCTCGTGAAACTACCAGTACTATGCTGACAATCTCTAGTCTTCTTTAATGCGTTTTGGTGAATTTTTTATTTGATTGTGTCGCACTTAATTTCATCTGCGGTCTTATGAAGATTTTATTCTATTTTGTTATAATATGTTGAACTACAAGTGCTTAAAGCGCATAGTTTAAGATTTACCTGGACGTGAGAGATTGCAACCATTGAATCTTCAAGTCACAATGTAATGTTGGATCTGGGTGGAAATGCCTCCGAAGCTTGCTCCAAAACTGTATCTTTTGGTCCTGTTAATAACATACAATAATTTGACACCTGCATGCAGGAACTGAGGGCATGTAATTTACAGAAACCATGTTTTAAGATGGCAAAACATTACATGCATGAAAAGGTAATGTTGTTACATACATTTTTTCCATTTTTTGTTTGTTTGGACTTGCGTGTGGGCTAGGTAATAAACCTCTGTGAGTCGATGCCTGCCGCTTGAGATATAATGCCTGTTAGTTTCAGTGTGATATATGATGCTCATGACGGTTATGGTTCAAAAGGTAAAGACAATTTTCTGTTTTAATATGAAAATTACTGCCATTGTTAGGGTGCGACATAGTCTCGGAATGTAGTGTGGCAGGAATGTGAAATTATTTGCTGATTTCGAAGACTTGTGCATGATGTTCATGTCCTATGCACTTGCGTATAGATAATGACGCCATGGGAATATATGATGTCCTGATTAACCCTGAACCAGAATTTTGCACACTTACCAGGGTTCTCAGAAAATTCACACTAACTGTGACCAAGAAAGTGGTACATTGGTATTATGACAAACTTAAAATCTGCTGAAATATGTAAAATTTAGGGAACATAAATTATCAAATATATTTGTAAACTTGCATTGAACTGGTGGCCAGTAATGTATGCTTGCCTTATGAAAGCCTGTAAAATATTCTTTTCTGTTCTTTGTGTTGTGTGCGCGTACGATGTATGGTTTTATGTATTCTCGACAGAGGGCGTTAATTTATGGACTAAGCCCACTTTTAGGGCGATCAATGAATAAAGCAAATATGAATATGTATATATATACATATATATATATAATACATATTCATATATGTATACAATTATAACTATTGTTCGATTTTCATTGAGGATGAATCACGCGGTGACCATCAGAATGTACTTGAATGAATGCGTCAGTGAACGAAAGAAACTGAACATTTGCTGTTGTGATTTGATATTACGCACCCACCGTAATTGTTTTACACCTTAGTCGTTCTGTCGCATTTACAACTGATTTTGCATGTTGTAGGTGATCAGACCACTTTGTCCATTCTCTTAATCGCATAGACTATACCCCATGACAAGTTACTGAAATAAAGGCACGATCATCTGAAAGTTTAGGCTTAATGATAAGACCTTGAGTGAAACAAAATAATTTTTCAATTACCACAGATGGTCTAAAGGGACGTAACTTCATGTAACACAGTGTTCACGTTTGGGCAAACAAACAACCATCCCTTATAAAATTAGCTTGTTCTTGATTCCAAAAGCATAATATTTTTTTATCACTGTGATTATTTCTCGGTATTGCAAGGTAATGCCCAACCGTTTTAGCTCTGCTGACCTAAGTTCGCAGAGCTTGGACAACCGCTTGCGTGTGTCCTTACGGCCGTAAACTCTTGCTTGTTAGCGCGACACCGTCCACAGTTTTCAAATTAACCCAGCATAACTTTCAGGACTTGCAGGATGTATGAAAAACTAGGCCAAGTTCGATATTGATGGCGCCACCTACAGCACTATGGGTCGTAATGTGAAATCTTGTGAACGCTCTGGAATCTTTAATTTTTGGTGGATCTTCATAAAATATGGTGGTATTATCGGGGAGGTTAAAATTTCGATCAAGGTTGATACTAGTGGCGCCAGTTATAGTAAAACAAGAGGGCTCTGTGAACAGCCCATGCTCAGCTGATCTTGACATTCATCACACTTGCAGCTCTGTGAACTTGGGAAAGGATCAAGGCCACCCATGTTCTGAGTAAGTCTGACCTTTATAGAAGAACACTAACATGTGTAACATCAAAGTTCAAGTAGTTCTCAAGTTATAATGAAGAGTAAAATTCATGTATGTTGCACTGTGACCCCATAAACGAGGTCAAGGTCATTCATGTACTGTCTAAGCATGACCTTCATACAGACACATTAACATGTGCAGCATCACAGTACTAACTCAAAAACAGATCTCAAGTTATCAAGTAAACAGTAAATTTCGTGTCAGTTGACCTGTGAATTATAATTAGAATGCCCATTGACTTACATAGTAATCAATAGGAAAGCTGGATTGTCTGATAAGTACCCGAATTGAAAATCCTTCAAAATCAGGAATCCAAAACAGTGCCACCTTGTAAACAGCTTTGTTTGACCCTTCCACAAGAACATAGCCATCACATTTCAGCTTAATCTGAGTGACAGTTCTGAGAACAAGTGGAAAATTGCAAAACCATACAAAAATTCATAAAAAAAATTTAGGAAAAAATTGCAGCGCCACCTGGGGAACAAATTCGGAACTAGGTGTCCCTGGGAGTGTCTGTGTGCAATATCAAAGTAACTGGATGAGCGGTTTCAGAGAAGAGTTTTTAAGGTGTGCCCCAAAAAAGAACACAAAAAAATTCATAGATAAATCCAAAAATTAATAGAGCGTGACCATTAGAACAAACTTGGTAGAGATCCACCCAAGGCACATGCCCACCAAGTTTGAAGTAAATCTGGCCAAAATTATTTAAGTTATAACCATTACAAGAAATTCCCATGTTAACTTTTCTATTAAAACTTTTGTAAAGATTTTTTGGAAAAGAAAATCATTAAAAAAATCCAAAAATCATTGGGACATGACCATTGGAACAAAGCTGGTAGAGACCCACCCAAGGTGCATCCCCACCAAGTTTGAAGTAAATCTGGATGGCGGTTTTGGAGAAGAAATCGCAAATGTAAATTAGCATTAGAGTGCCCATTGAGTTACATGGTAATCAATAGGAAAGGTGCATTTACCGAAAAGTACCCGATTTGAAAAAAAAAAAAAAAGTTAAACATCAGGAATCGGCAGCATTCCCACATAGTGAACGACATTGTCTGACCCTTCCACAAAGAACATATCCACCAAGTTTAAGCTTAATCTGAGTGACGGTTCTGGCGAAGAAGTCGAGAGTAGCTATAACACAAAAAAATTATAAAAAATTAGAAAAAATTGCAGGGCCACCTGGTGAACAAATTAAAAACAAGGAGTCCCTAAATGTCTTCCTGTGTGATATCAAAGCAATTGGGTAAGTGGTATCGGAGAAGAAGCTTTTTTAATATTTGTCCAAGAAAAGAACAAAAAACATTCGTTAAAAATCCAAAATCACTGGAGCATGATCATTTGAACAAACCTGATAGAAACCCACCCAATGTGCATCCCCACCAAGTTTGAAGTTAATCTGGATGACGGTTTTGGAGAAGAAGTCGAAAATGTGAATTAGCATTAGCATGCTCATTGACTTCCATAGTTGTCAATAGGAAAGCTGCATTGACCGACAAGTAACCGAATTGAAAAAAATCCTTAAAAATCAGGAATCTGCAGCATTCCCACATAGTGAACAACTTTGTTTGACCCTTCTACAAGGAACATATCCACCATGTTTCAGCTTAATCTGAGTGACGGTCGAAAATAGCTATAACACACAAAAATTCATTAAAAAAAAAAAAATGAAAAAATGAAAAAATTGCAGCGCCATCTGGTGAACAAATTAAGAACTAGGATTTCCAGGGAGTGTTTCTGTGTGATATCAAAGCAATTGGGTGAGCGGTTTCAGAGAAGAAGATTTTTTAAGATTTGCCCCAAAAAGAACAAAAAAATTCATAAAAAATCCAAAATTCACTGGACCGTGACCACTTGAAAAACGTGGTAGACACCCACCCAAAGCACATCCCGACCAAGTTTGAAGTGGATCTGGCTGACGGTTTTAGAGAAGAAGTCGAAAATGTGAATTGTTGACGGACGACGGACGGACGACTGACGACGGACGGAGGCCCATTAGATAAGCTCAGCTGACTGACAAGTCAGCTGAGCTAAACATTAGTCAAAATGTGTTCAAACTGATATAAATTCATTACTTCAACAAGGCATGCAGCTATTTATACGATATATGTATCACGGCTGGAACTAGTATATTGCACATTATGGATGACCTTCACATACTTGTTCAGGGTCACCGGGACTATAAAGTTGATAGAGGTGAGTAGCTCGTGGATAGGCATTGTACATTTGATTGTGGTTATGATGTGAGTAAAACATTACATGTGGATTACAGAGGCAAGTCCCTATTGTGCGTGAAGTACTGGTGGCTCCATCTGTTGTATTTTATGGAGAATTTTCCAAATAGATGGTAAACACATTGAATTCATGTTTTTCACAATGCCTTTTTTCACATTACAAAAATTTGCTGGAAAGATACCTAGGGTCAAGGCTCATAATTGTTTTAATAAGAATGACCTTGCTCAATTTGTTTAGGTCACTGGTCAAAAAATATTCATGGAAATGAGTTGTAAATGCAACAACTCCTACAATGTTCAATGCAGACACATATAACTTTCAGAACTAAAACTACATAAAAAATAAGTCGAGTATGATATTGATGGCGCCACCTACAATATTGTGTAATGTAGGGCAATACAACACCAGGGAATGTTCAATTTTCGTCGCAAGTGAAGTCACATGTCCAACTAACAAGAAGTCACAACTGGACCTAACATTTGTCACAGTCAAATACAATAAAAACATTTGGTCACGACCCATGTAACAACTACATTTCGTTTAACAGCTTCCCGTCGGGGTCCTTGCGTAACGCGAACCCAAAATTATCCTTTGACGTTGGGGTCCGCGCAGAAGGCGGACTCCTTCCTCGTTACCATGACAACGAGCAAGTTTCCTTTGCATAAGGGTTTGCAGGTCGCAAAAGTTATCTGAGACAAAATAGACTACAAGCAAGCAATACTATGTTCCAAGAACGTAACATGACACATATTTTATGCAGTTTATTGCATTTTGGTCGGAAAATTTTATAATCAGTTTGTAAATTTGGGGAATTTTATGAACAAATCAGCCTGAATGTTAACCCATTGTCACGTCAAAATTTATTTTTTCATATCAGTACAAAACAAAGGTATCAATTGTACTTTTTTGACACTCCATGATCATTTTGGCATATGATACTTACAATTTTTTGGTATCATAAAAAATGAATATTGCTTCCATATTAAGTATTTTTCATAAAAAAGTGAAATTCACCAGACATCGGCTGCAACCCTATTTAAAAGCCCAGACTTTAAAACGTTAAGTGATATCCTATACTCTCAAAGTCATTTAGATCATGACAATTGACCTATATTTATCTTTCTACACAGCTTGCAATTTACATGTGTAGATTTACTTCATAAATCATGTGTAAAAACATCTCTCCATGTCTCATTCTTATTCGCCCATTGTTCTATTATTTATCCCTCTTTATGTCGTCAGAGCACCAGGCCCTATGGGCATATTGTTTGTTTTAAATGGTACAGAGACTAATTCACACTGTGGTAAAGTACAGAATTTCAAAGCATTTTCACTCGCGCTTCTAAAAGACGCGATTGTGACTGGCTCATGGTGTGGTTTGTCACTCAAAGGATTATGGAAAAAGCAATGTGCTATCGTGATGTGAAGAAGTATAAAACTGAAACGGAATTTAAACAGCCGAACATAACCACTTAAAATGCATTCACAGGGTCAATGTGATTATGATGTAATCGGACATGTGCGCGGGATTGCATGTACATGTTCTGCGCATGGTCAATCAAAACATGGATGCCTAACATAGCTTTTTGTGTTGTGATTGGCTGATATTACCATAAATGTAAGAAAGGTATAATATAAAAAACGATGTATTTTTATTAAGAATATATGGAAAATACATGAGATGGAGCACCAAAATTTGTGAATGGGCTGTAGTGGAATTTTTGGCACTGCATCTTTGACAAAGAAATATGAAACTGCAAGTAGTATCATTGAGCGCGGAGGTCGTAGTCCCTCAAACTAAACCAAAGCCAGACTGCGCACTGTCTGGCAAAAACATTAAATATTAACGTGGTAGTCAATGGACCGCATTAACCATAATATCCTAACTACAGTCAATAGGCATCTGCACTAAACCGGCGGTTTCTAATGGAAATTGATCTAAAATTAATTTTCTGATTTTTTCCAAGAATAATTAATTTACTGAATGCGGGCAAAACATATTCGGGATTTCGGAGAAATGATCAGATCATTTTAGCCTTGCTGACCAAAGGTCGCAGACCTAATGCGGTCACTCATGTCCGTCCGTGAACAAATGCTTGTCAATGCAATAGAGTCTACAATCTTTAAGCTAGGCCTTTCAAATTGTTGGACATACTCTATGAATTAAAATCTAGGGTTTTTTTTCGTTATTGGGGGCGCAGACTACTGGATTACGTACTTCAGGGACCAAAAAGTGAAAAATTCGAAAATGCTCTGGTGTGTTTGATTTTCAGTGGATCTTAATGAAATAGGAAAGGTCAGAATTAGCTCCAAGGTGTTTATTCGCCCCAATACAGAACTGAATACACAAACTGGAGGGCTAGCGCTGTGTGTTCCCATTAGTTTGTGTGTTAAAGAAACCTTAAATAAACAAGTCACTTTGTAGCTTTGGTTATATGACTTTTATGGAGTATTTAGGTATGCATCTAGATTTACTGTCTGAAACTTTGTGCAGTAATTTCAAGTTATTCAATTGCAAATTACAATGTAAAGCAATGGGAATACACAAACCTAGCCCTCCAAGGGTCTCAAGAGACTCTTGTCTTGAACGCCACGCCTCAACCAGAAACTGTTTGCCCATCTTGTCAAAGAGATCCCCTGTGTTGTCACCAAAGGAGTAATCATGGTCTCTAAAAACAGACACAGTTTACCCAACATAAAATTGCTACAATAAAGGGCCCATACTTTTCTCCAAATATATATGTTTTCATTGTACGATACCAATAGAGAGAACAGCTGTCGTCAATATCTTGAAAAAAAAAAGAGATTTTATGAGTGTCAAGGCTCAATCTCATATATGGTTGTAACCAGCGTTAGTTATTTCGACGAAAAGCCTGATCTAAACCAGCATTCCTTAGTGTAATATGTATCTCAGAGCGGTATGGCCAGGCCACTTTGGGACCGTTGAGATAAACTTGCTTCATAAACCTGCTTACAGAGACGAGTCTCTGTTAAGTCGTAAGATATATGATGATAATATTTAGTGCGCATTCGATTCACAACTAATTCTATCGGAAGCCAGCCTAATTCTCCTAAAGTACGCACAATCGCTAGGCTAGATTTGATATTTAGAATTGCCTTTGGTATTGAGTACTGCATTGATCTCAAAATAGAGACACTTTCCTTCGTATTATTTTTCCATACGGTGTTTCCATATTCAATCCGATTAATATTTTCATGCCAGGAAAGAATTCCACACATATAACTCCTTAGTTTGATCAAATTTAAAAAAAAAATATGTTTCGATATGGGCCGTATCACTTAATGAGTGTGAGAAGAGGATACCTAAATATTTATATGAAGAACATTCTTCTAAAAAGGAGCTTCCCAATCTCCATATTTTCTTATGGTTGACTCTCTTGCCAATAACCATTACTTTTGACTGTGCATGATTGCATGGTATGTCCCACGTTATGGAGAAGTTGTTACAAATAGCTAACAGTTTTGACACGGAATCTTCGCTGTTCGTCATTAGACAGATATCGTCTACATACAGGGGGCATGGGATACAGGATTCTCTCAACTGAATACCTAAGGTTTTTCTATCTAACGTATCAATTAGATCAGACTTAACAAGAGAAAAGAGAGTCGGGGAAAAATTACACCCTTGTTTCACACCATGAAGAATTTCATACCATGAAATTTGGAAAGGTCCAAAAATTACTTTATTATCATCTTTCCTGTACAAATCGGTAATAAGTTCCCAAACCTTTCCTTGAATACCTTTATCCCACAAATGAGTAAATAGGCAATCTCTATTCACCGTATCAAACGCCTTTGATATATGTCCACAAATCCTAACCAGGTTTTCATTTTTTTTTATTTACGCACAGTAAAAATTCCTTTGAGAGTAAAAACTTGGTCTTCCATCCGTCGGTTCTTACGGTATGCTCCATGAAGTTCACCCAAGATCCCGTGCCTCTCTATATAAGACATAAGTTGTCTTTCGATTACCGAAGTGAAAACTTTGTGCACATTAGAGGTGATAGTAATCCCCCGCTAGTTTGTAAGAAAATCCCTGTTTCCTTCTTTATGCATTGGTTTCAGAAATCCCTGGTGCCCTTGGTCAGGGAAGCAATCAAGCAATTTACAGTGATTAAACAACTTTACAAGAGGTATTGGACCACCATACTTTAAAAATTCGTTTGGTATTAAATCTGGCCCACAAGTTTTACTGTTTTTAAGTTTTTTAATTGCAATGTCAATACTCCCGAAATCTATGCTGATTTCAGTGACAGTATTTGCATCCCCGACTTGTGACTGCAATTCTTTTACTTGGTTAACAAACATTATTTTAAGCACTCTATTGCTTGAGGTATCCTCCCGACTATTACTAGCTCCAAGGTCACGTCAATATTCACCAATACCTTTACAGATCTTCTTAGGATCGTTAAAAATTCGGGCTTCATCTCGTGGATCGGCAATCCTCAGGGACTTATCATTGTTATCATTTAACCTCTTCAGCATCGCCTATATTGTCTTGGGTTTTGGGCACCCCTTTGACAGTTTAATGCTATGACTAAAATCTTTCTGATCACCCTGTTAGATTTTATTTTATCCTGGCTTGCGTGCTTTCTCTTCAAGTATACATCCCACAAGCCCTGTACCAGGATTGGGTCAACACTACCTTTACTAGACCAATATCTGTAAAACCTGTTTGCAATTTTTCTGCTTTTAAGTAGACTTCCGATTTCGGAGTCCCAAAATTTACGATTATAACCTTTGGTTATTTTCAGCCCGACTATACATCCTCACGAATACTACTTGTCAAGCCTTTCCATGACAACCAAGTCGCATTTTCTGTATTAAAAACATTAGAATCCCGTGTACTTAAAACGGCTGAAACTTCCTTTTTGAAACCACCCATGTAAGTCTTTTTGTTAATGTTAATGTTCCACCTTTTGTATTTGACCTCTTTTTGCTGGTCATAACCTTTTAGCCCGTGATTGCCCTGACCATTGATAACAATTGTGTTGTGGTCGCTACCTATATCATAAATAACCAGTTCATCAATAAGGACATTATCAATCGTTGCTAAAATACCTTGTGGTACAATAGCATAATCAATGGAAGACTTAAGTGGACCTCTTTGCCATGCGTAATTACCTTGACACAGTTCGGAGCAGTTCAAAACAGCTGCATTTGTTGAATTTACAACGGATTTCAATAAATCGTCATTGGAGCTGCGTTTGTTTCAGGGTCTAAAGCAGCCAAGACAGCCATTGAAATCATCTAGTGAAATACACTCATACCCTTTAAAGTTCAGGGTACATACTTTAGCAGTGAGTTCTTGGACGAGATTTTCACTCTTATTCCGATCAGTGCCATCATTTGGAAAATATGTTATCCCAACCACAATAGGTTTATACCAGGCTTGTATTTTTACACTTAGCCATAATCTTTCATACTCGTCAGTTTTAGAGTTTAACCCTTTCCCCTCAAACCGGCCAAAACCGGGTGGTGGTCAAATGTCGTCTGCTTCAGTGTTTTCAACTAATTTCAACAATCATGAAAAACAATTTGACTGAGAAATGTACATGAGACATATCAAGATCATATGCCCCAGGTCAACAGTTTTCCCTGGCATGGGTTGGGCACTAAGTGCCCAACCCACGCCGAGGAAAGCTGTTTACTCAGTCTTAATTCAGGGGGAAAGGGTTAATACATTGTCATCCCGTACTGATGCTTGTTTTTTATTGACTAGTACAGCTAGCCCACCCCCAGATGATTTAGAACTGTCGGGTCTAGGCTTACCGTACTACAAATAATCAGGATGAATACTCTGGAAAAGACCAATTTCTTGATGGAAAGTTTCAACCATGGCATAGATTGAAAAAGAATTATTTTTAAGCACAGGCCTCATTTGACTCTTTTTGGCGGCTCCCAAATTTTGCATGTTACAAAAAGCAAGGAACACAGTTGACCTGAATTAATGCCAGGATTTTTTTTTTTTAATATTTACCCCGCCCCTGTGGTGAAGACGTTTTGTTTTGTGCATACCGACCTTGCCGGCATTCAGTTCATTTTCCCAGATTTTCCTTGCCGCAATTGAAACAAACGATCCTGGGTCCATCCTTATGTGTTATGCTTCACAATATGGGTGACTTTGACTTTTTTGAAGGTCACGGTGAAATGCATTTAACGAAATATATATATATTTGTGATAGTCATTACACCTTAACGGGCGTTTATATGTCCATATTATACCATTACAAACAAGAGGCTGTGACGTAGAGTCATGCTGTCCTTCCACCACAGTCGACAGCAGTGAGTATTACTTGAGTGTCTTCGTTATCTCGTATCTCATGGTAATTTTATTAAACAGGGCTGTACAAAAGGAACATTGTAGCAAACAAAAGCTCTTCAAAATTGCTACATATTTTTTGCAAAAGAAGTGTTTCTTCTGTAAAGGAGAGGGAAAAGGCTACAAGTAAACAACATTTTCCTACATAGATTTTCAGGTGGACAGCACTGTCAAAACCATGGGCCGATGAACACATCCTCATTGTTTTAGTCACAAGATGTTTTTAGTTTCTAGATCGAGTTTTTATATAAGGTTGACACTAATTATATGCCACATATCTTAAAGCTAGAAAGCTTTTTCTTTCAAATTAGATAACTTTCGGCAGTCTTCCCTTACATTTTCACATTCTCCCTCCTTTCAGATCTCTTTGCTGAGGAGTCAGGGAAGACCTCTTTCCAGACGTAATTCCCGGTGTTTCTGCCTCGTCTCACCGCGGCCAAGCCCCTTGACGCCTCAAGTTTTCTTTTCATTTTTGATTTCTAGGTATGGTGTCAATGTATTTATTTGTGAGTTCTCAACACTTTGGGAGGTAAATTATTAGTTAAAAAAGAAGAACAGATTTACTGTTGTCGGCTCCCACTGCCGATCTGGGCATTGCGGCTGCCCGGAAGGAGCGGCTGACGAGGGCACCGGTCAGCTGTCCGAGTTGCCCTGCCGGGGTCGCGGCTCTGCCGGTCCGACGACGGGGCCCGACTGCGACCAGGATTGACATGCCCCACATGTACTGTTGTTTTTTGTCGGCCTATATATTTTCAGTTCTTTGTTTTGCCGATTTAGTGAATAGTATATTTAATTTTGGCATCTTTTGATTTGATTTATCTGAATTATTTTGACGTACCATTTGATTTAACACATTTTATTTTGTGTGTAGTATAAGTCTATATCGATGTATGCTAATTTTTCGATGTATCTTTTATTTCCCCGCTTGTGGATGTTTCATATAATAATAAACAATAAAAACACTGTTATGAAAAACACCTTACATTTATACGTGCATAGATGGACTTATATCATAGTAGCACAAGGTTATCTTGAATGTTTGAAGACATTTAAAAAAAAAACAAAAACTTTTTTTTCCAAGCTATTGGGGCTCCTTGGTGCCAACCTAATGTTTTTATCTCGTAATTACGAGTTACTATCTCGCAATTACGAGATAATATCCTGTAATTAGATATTAACTCGTAATTACGAGATAGTATCTCGTAATTGCGAGATAATGTCCCCTAATTACGAGATAATGATCTCGTAATTACGAGATACTGCTACTTCCTTTGCAAGTCGTAGTTATCTTTACATCCTTGCTTAAGTCGTCATTACGAGATAGTTTTCTCGTAATTAAAAGATAATCTCCTAATTAAGAGATAATATCCGGTAATTACGAATTATTTTCTTGTAATTATAAGATAGTTATCTCGTTATTGCGAGATAAGAAATAACACTAGGTTGGCACCAATAAGCCACCACACCAATCAACTGTTTTTGCCAGGAACTTTAAATTTGGAGTTGCGCCTGGACTGCAGGCATGATATTTGTTCTGAAGTAAAGCCACCTTGCCCCGGTGAGACTTTACCTGCTTGACTTAACATTCTCTTATAAAGGAGCATTCAAAGTACGTTGTCTGCACGCCACGCCCTGGTCAGCTCTGACCCACTTACTATAAACCAAAGGTATATAGCTCGAACAATTTTAAAGTGCAATCGCGCAAATAACCAAATTTACTGAATACATTGTAAGGTGTGTTTGGAAACCTTGCTCATATTCATTCAAATTTAAGTAATTCCATTTTGAGAACTGAGCTAGGTGCTCTTCGCAAACTGACTTTGCGAAAGCAGCTTTAACAATGGCAAGGCACTTACCGAAGCACTCCTTCCGTATTAATTTGGATTCAGGTTGTCCTGTTAGCCTTTGCGAAGAATTACTACCGTAAGAAAAAAGTCTTTCAAATAATTCTAAGCCATCCTTTCGAAGCCTTGATTATTTTAATAGCTTTAAGTATATCAAATCAAGAAAGGGTCAACTTACGTCCAGCCCTTGTTGCTGTGGTCATCATGCATTTTTATCCGTGCTTCAAATTTAGTTATTGGAATCAGCAATTTAGTGTAGTACGTATTTGTGTAAAGTTTATTTCCAATACACATTATAGTTGTGGTATGCAAATACTGTGCTATCATTTATGTCTAAAATTTATGACTGCTAATACAACTGGAAGAAAATATGCCGGTAAAGCATGTCGGTAATTCAGCCGTGATTGCTCTTGAATTTCATAATGACGGGCAAAAGGGACCCAGGCCTACAACATGAACCGCTCAACTTCATCTGAGCATATCTGTTGTTCTGACTATCGGATACTAATGACGCAAAACTTTCACTTAAAAATCAGAGTTCACGTTTTGTTTTCTTGTATTTATAGGAGAGACGAGGCTTTGAATTTAGTCGACTACATTTTTTATACGGTTATACCCAAATTCAGCGTTTTTTCCCATCCCGTTCCCTAGAATAACTCGCACAAACGAGCTATTCAGATTCATTTCCACGGATCAACACACTTGAAAAAAATCTATGATTTATAATATTGTGCGCTAAAAATTCGCTCATTGTAATCAGTGACCATATTTTGTTATGCTTATACTACGATTTGCCCCCCCCCCCCCACCAAAAAAAAAATAATTGTGGCAAGCGTATTAGGTACGATCCTTGTGGTCCTGAGGGAATACAAATTTGCCATGTTTTTATTTTTTATATTAACCCTAGTTCCTAAAACTAAACGAGGATTTACTATTATGTTAATATGCAATCAAATGGAAACATACACCTCCATACTACAATTTTATGACATGACTTGTCGATTAGGCTGAATAAGCGCTTTGACCAATTCAGACCCTTGCTGTGCTATTGTTTCGACACGTACAGTCTCGATTGCTGTAGATTCAAAGTCTTCTCTAAATCCACCGGTGACTGATCATTCGGGAAGAAACTCACCAAATCCTGGAAACGACTCAGTGTCATCAATATTTAGTCACAATATTGACTGTTGTGTTGCAGCACCGGCCCTCGTGCGATACTGAATTTCTGTTTCTGTTCTTTGACCCCCCTTTAAATGAAGACTTATGGATCTGAGATTTCCTGGCGTGGGTTGGGCGCTAAACGCCTCCCCTCCCCCCCCCCACCCAAGGCAAGCTGTTGATCAGATGTGGGATATTTTAATATTATAGTATCTTCGTTTCGCATTCAAACTGTTTGTCATTACTATTGAAATCATTTAGAAATCAGTGAAGCTGACCACCAAAGTTGACCGGTTTAGCGAAAGATATTGAATAGGAAGCAGGACCGGAACAGGAAATGACATCATTTTGCAGGGAGGAATCATGTATCTCTAATAACATACAAGCATTGGTCCAACATTGGTTACCAATGTTTTCCCGATTTGCTGTAGCTAATTGTTCCAATGAACCAAAGTGTATACGACAGATTAAAATTTATCTGTATCAACTGATACTTATTAGAAATCACAAATCGACTGGAAAAATCTTTAAGATAAACATGCAAACTACTGATACACTGCCAGAAGGATTATATTTGACTGATATAGAAACTGAGGCCATATTGTGTGGAGACACATATTACTACTCTTAGATGGTCTCCTTAAATTTATAATGACATCAGCTATATATAAATTTTTATTTCAGAGTGGGGCTGCGCTGGGTCACGGTAAACAGGCTGGAGCAGGCACGAGCGAATGGAAGCATAGAATTCCACAGGGCTTACATTATATTGCTACCAATTAGCACCTGTGTTATCCTAAGACAAGACAAATAACAAATACACTCACCCTTCCAGTTATTGTGCCCCAGCACGTAAAGACTTTCACCTGGGCAATTCAAATAAAACAGTTATATCTTCAATACTTATTGGCCTTATATCTGAATTCAATCTTCACAACAGATGTACCTGATTTTAAAATTGAACAACATATTTACATGTAATCATTATTACATTTTCGCTTACGATGATTTCACCATATCTGGGTAAATTAAATAAATGATATCGGCTTCTCGTATATTAAAACACTAAATTTACAACCAATGCATTTTTGACCCCCACCACCCCCACCATAACAAATTAGCAAGTGAGACATTGACCATTAATTTGAATCTAACCATACTCTGATCTTTCCAGACAGACTGCTGTGTTTCTGGCTTATAAACCACAAAGTATTTGTTACAATGCCATGGATGATCCCTTGGCCGTCAAAACTTCTTTTTTCCTCATAGGATTCGTTTGTATTTTTTGTGGTATAATTAACTCCAGACGGGCAATGTCTCAAAACAGAAACACTGACTCTAACACACACAAAACATGAGGTAGACTCACCTGTTATGGATACATGCCTCAAAACATGGCGATACGCTTATAAGGCAAAACCACGTAGCGTTCCACCACAGACTGTCACACACACACAGAAACATCAGTTAGACTCACCTATTATGGATACATGTCTCACATGGCGATATTTTTATCAGGTAAAACTCACAGATCATTCCTCCTTTTCCTCCTTCCCTCACCTCCCCCTGCTCTGCCCCTCCACATCTTCGTCCTTGTCCTACCCCCGTCCGTCACCATTTCCTCCTCCTCGTATGCATCCTCTCCTTGAGTTCATAGGTAGACATATGAACCCACCTACATCACACCAGGAAACCGGTGAAAAATTCCTTGCTTTTGTAAGACATTTACCCCTAAATGCTATCAGAAGCAAACACATAGTCTAGATAAGAAGGATATATGTCATAGATTATCAACACAGTCCCAAAATGGTCACAGTTATGATATCATTCATGGCCGCCATTCCGGAAAAAAAGTAGGCAAAGTCAAGGAACCCATTCATTAAGCACATACTTTCTTTCACGATGGTAATTACTGCCCCTACTGGATTTGATAAAACAACATTTACTATAAAAGCCGTAGGAAGGGGCTGTGATTGAACCCATGCCCCCAGCTGACCGATAACAAGTGAATACGGTATTTTCTAACAAAACACAACTTGCAACGTCACTCAGTCTATTGGTGTATAGAGGAGGTGCGAAAAGAAGAGATCTCATGAGTCCTGCATGAAAAGCAAAACATATAATTCACAACAATTAAAAACATCAGCTATTTGATTACTGATAAATCATTCACTCTCAGGAGGCAACGGAGATGGCTTTGGAGAAACGAAAGCTGTTGCACAAACTGATCAAAGAAAAAGTTGAACCTGTTGACACACAGCAGAAGAAGGCTGAATGTATTGAATCGGCAGAGGAAGGCTGAACCTATTGGTATAGCAGAGGAAGGCCGAACCTAATGACACAGCAAAGGAAGAAGCTATGGGCACGCCGGTGTGCAGATCTTAAAGTCTGGAAATTGTTAACTTTAAATGAATTGACCTGGACATTGTATTGAATTCAATATGTTGCCCTGGACATTGCATTTAATTTAAGGTCTTGACTTGCACGTTTGACCTAGATATTGTATTGGCTTCAATGTGCTGACCTGCACAGGGTATTGATTTCAATGTGCTGACCTGGACATTCCATTGACTGCAATATCTTGACATGGACATTATATTGACTTCAATGAGTTGTCCTCTACATTGCATTAATTTCCATGTGCTGACCGGAACATTGTATTGACTTCAATGTGCTGACCTGAGAATCATTTTAACCTTGCATGCGCTGACCTTAAATGTGTATCACTATTTTTATACACAACAACAGCAAAGAAGGAATACAATGATCATCACAGGATGGTACAAAAATAATTGTCTTTTTGCATGCTATATGCAGACAACATTCACTTTACTTATGAATTCATTTGCAGAAAGTACATAGTTTGGATCAAAGTGAGCAAAAGAGGTGGTTATGAAGGGTTACCTAAACTACATCGATGAACCATCAAATATAACCTTGCTGTCACAAAAAACATCCATGCCACTTGTTATTACCGTGGACAGATGGAGATGCATACTGATGGGACTCCTTCATGATAACACTCAAAAACGCATACTAATGGGACTCCGTTATGAATACACTCAACGACGCATACTAATGGGACTTTCTTATGATTACACTCTAAGACGCATACTATTGGGACTCTCTTATGATTACATTCAAAGATGCATACTAAGGGGACTCTCTTATGATTACATGCAAAGACGCATACCAATGGGACTCTCTTATGATTACACTCAAAGATGCATACTAATGGGACTCTCTTATGATAACACTTAAAGACGCATACTAATGGGACTCTCTTATGATTACACTCTAAGACGCATACTATTGGGACTCTCTTATGATTACATTCAAAGACGCATACTAAGGGGACTCTCTTATGATTACATGCAAAGACGCATACCAATGGGACTCTCTTATGATTACACTCAAAGACGCATACTAATGGGACTCTCTTATGATAACACTTAAAGACGCATACTAATGGGACTCTCTTATGATTACACTTAAAGACGCATACTAATGGGACTCTCTTATGATAACACTTAAAGACGCATACTAATGGGACTCTCTTATGATTACACTTAAAGACGCATACTAATGGGACTCTCTTATGATTACACTTAAAGACGCATACTAATGGGACTCTCTTATGATTACACTTAAAGACGCATACTAATGGGACTCTCTTATGATTACACTCAAAGACGCATACTAATGGGACTCTCTTATGATAACACTTAAAGACGCAAACTAATGGGACTCTCTTATGATTACACTTAAAGACGCATACTAATGGGACTCTCTTATGATTACACTTAAAGACGCATACTAATGGGACTCTCTTATGATAACACTCAAAGACGCATACTAATGGGACTCTCTTATGATAACACTTAAAGACGCATACTAATGGGACTCTCTTATGATAACACTTAAAGACGCATACTAATGGGACTCTCTTATGATAACACTTAAAGACGCATACTAATGGGACTCTCTTATGATAACACTTAAAGACGCATACTAATGGGACTCTCTTATGATAACACTTAAAGACGCATACTAATGGGACTCACCCTAGGTAAGAAGTACGTCATCATGAAGTATTTAAAACATGAAAAGCTTGGATTACAACAGTTTCAACAGAACAGAGAGGTCTGAATGCAGAATGTACAATCATAACATTTGAGGTCGGACGAGGTTAGAGTAAAAACTCTGAGTAGAGATGTACTCTTAGATACCACAATGACATCAGAAATCATCAGAAAGCATCAGGATGAATCCAAATGGGATATCTTTTTGTGAATATGGCTGAAGAAAATTCTTCATATTGTGACAGTTATAACGTCGTGGACGAAAATACAGAGTACAGTAAACGATCGAAGGTACCTAAGAAACCCGTCATTAATCTGGTCAGGGCTATGGCACATACTATTGAAGAAGCTGTAGGTACCTTGAAAAATAAGAGAGAAAAATAAGAAAGGTAGGCATTAGAATGACAAGACCAAAAAAAGAGAGGAAAGGAAATTGTACTCAAGAGAGAAAGCCATGCAGGGATAGAAAGGAAAAAATGGTATATCGCGATCCCATGCTAGAAAACTGGAAAATGGTGTATCACGATCCAATGCAAGAAAGGAAAAATGGTGCATCAAGATCTCAAGTTTGGTACTAGGCGACCTATGGACAGATTGCTGCTTTTCTGCGATATGAAGTATTGCACTCGAATGAGGACAATTATCCACAACCTTGTAAAAATCAACAATTGTCACAAAAAGTGAATGATGCATTGCATTACGTGTGCGCAAGATATATCATTTTGGTTATAATTAGTATATAATGTGTTCATAAGTCTGTATGTATGTGTGTGATGATTTTTTTTACAACCGTTGTTCAGACACTGATCTTATTCATTTTAATAAATATATACCGGCAATTTTTTAATCTAACGGTCATAGGTAATATATATATATATATATATATATATATATATATATATATATATATATATATATATATATATATATATATATATATTAATTACCACAGTGAAATCTCCATATTGAGACCACTTGTAGGACCGAAAATGTTTTTAGGAGGGGAGTGGTGTTGATAGGGGGAGGAATGTAGTTAAAGATGGAACTATATATTGGCGGCCACACACACACACACAGATATATATATATATATGTATATATATATATATATATATATATATATATATATATATATATGTGTGTGTGTGTGTGTGTGTGTGTGTATATACTTTTGTTGACACTGAGAATTAGGTCTTTGCCGGACTCACTACCATTTTTCTGTTGACGGTAAGCTTACCATGGTTTTCGTAATATGGACAATGTGAGAAAAAAGTCAAACTTTCGCCACCGGTTGCTTGCTCCTGCCTTTTTTGCGGTACATCTAACATTGCTAACTGGAGTGTAAATATATGTTGAGGGACTGTATAAATTTTAGAATAATGATTATCATTTTATGTTTGAGAGTGAATTATCATTGTCTAGGGCGAAATTAAAAAGTAGGAAATAACTGTACATCAAATGACCTAAACATTGTAACGCGGCTGAATCAGTGACGTCATACATTGACATTCAGACAAAACCAAATGTGCGCGAACGATGTTTGATCATTCATCAAGCGTGACGTAGAATAACTACGACAAATGTTAACAAACACGAAACACCCAGTCGGCGTTGAAAAAAGGCATACGGCATACTTTTTGCGGTGAAAAAAATCTCACATGGCTGGAGAGTGAGGTACTATTTTTCTCTCAAGAGAGACCGTTGTTGCTGGGGAAAATCACGAGAGACCGCAGGTCAAGAGTGATTTAAATTTCCACACCAACAACGATCCCGAACTTGTGAATCAAAAGCATTTATCGTGAAAATATCTCATGACCTGCAGTCACTCGTGATTTTCCCCACCATCAACGATCCCTGATTGATATACTTTATTTCTTTAAAGAGGATCAGAAAAGTAGCCAAAGGCTAATACAAATTCTTCTCCTCGTGTAAATACAAAATATATTCAAATATAACCGTACGTAGAGTAGTGTAAAGAGAAAAAAAAGTGTAAAAGACAATAAGATACAACATAAAATGACAAAATACGCAGTTATACGTAACACATGGGATCACAATATAATACAAGATCGCAAACTGCCACAATACTGGAGAGTCGGACACATAGGACAGAAAAAAAAATGATTAAACTACAGACAATTGAACATATGTGGGTATATGTATATACAATGGACACTCATGTGCACACGCCACAGATGACTACCGAAGGGGAGGTACTAGTCCGACTAAAGAACCAGGGTTACTGTTTGGCGCGGCCGAAGCACGATGGCAGCATGCCCACACGATCCCTCGTGAGATAAAAACAGTAACTCACTCCCAGACAATGTAAGAATCTCTATTTACTAAATGTTATTAGTGAGAAGCAACCCCGAGTAAAAGTCTTTGCCGAAACTTGGAGAATATTACCTGGCTACGTGACTCAATGTCGACCAAGAAAAGCACATGTACTCTTCACGCCGTATCATAAATTAATCTAAATACCACTGATCGCAAAAATTTGACGTCTTGTTAATTATCTTCTAATTAATTTTGCATTATTACTGACGTCCTGTTAAACTTCGTACCGTATTGGAAGTAATGTCTGCATTGGGTAAAGATGGAGAAGCTTTTCAAAAGTCAGGATGACATTTTCATGACGTCATGTCCATTTTCGGGTTTTGCTTGCCCTAACTAATCACTGGGCTGTCATTTTAACATTTATGTTGCTCAAGAAACAGGCAGCGCTTCTTAGTGGCGTCACTCCAAGACCATTAATATGGTCATGATGTGTGCTTTTGATTCACAAGTATAGCATGATGCGTATTCGTCACGCTTGAGTACAACTACCCTTTCTTTATGTGTATAAGACTTAGTGGTTCTGTGTCTAAACTTTATGAGTCTGCGAGTTCTTATAACATAATTACATAAGCATCATATACATGGTGGAAAACATTTTTTGATGGCTAAAGGAACATCCATAACGTAACATTGTAACAACATGTACTGACCTGTAAAGCCATGAGAATATCAGTCTGTCTGATGGGTCCGATTCAATACAATGATTAACATTCCACGCGGCAGGCCTCCAAGACTTTTCACCCGTTGATAAACTATAGTGTGAGGAAATACATTATTGATATAGTCCTTTAATATAGGAGAAGCAGAGGTCAGTTTTAACATAGATGTGGTGAAATCGTGTTTGACAGAATATGTTACAACCATTTATAAACAAATTGTGTTGTTTTATTCCCAAGCGGAGCAGAAAGTACATCTAATGCCATTGATTATTCATGACGTTTTATTGCTATAGGGTGGTATATTTTAGATGTGAACTGCTCTGATAAAAATGCCCTGGAGTACAAGAGTTGATTTCTTGTGACTCGACACCTGTATAATGTCACTTTCTCTTGTTTTTAGCTATGAAATATTGTATATATGATGTTTAATTACTTAAAACAAAGGAGCATTGTGTTGAATGTGGCAAGTTTTATGGTTACATGACAGTTGGAACAAAATGATTGGGTGCTTGCCTTCATGTGAAGCTTCAGAAAACTGCAGTCCACCTTTTATCTTCAAAAGACCATCCATTCCCTGGAATATGGTCAACTTTGCACTAGATGAACTGCTGGACACGGAGCTGCCTGGTCGTAATGCTTGAACCACGTGGATAGCTTCAGACTGAGTCCAACTAGCCAGCTATACTTTGGAACTGGATAGGTCTCAGTATGAAAGTTACTCGGATCCGCATTGTGGCCCTTGTGTATGTACATAGTGAATGACTCACAACACTGGACCAGTGATGCTCAATGCCTTTGAAAATGAACCGCCACATTCTACTTCTGCCAGCTTCGTGAGATATGCAGAAGTCCCGCTTATGAGGGAGATCTTTTCTCTTTGGAAACTGTCCTGCTTGGACCACTTCCCATCCTGGAAACTTCTCTCATGGTCCACTCAACCAGGATGATTCAGACAACCATAGGTTAGAGACCACCAAATCTGCTGCAAATAGCAAATGGTCAAATCAGATGGATCTTCTGTTCATGGGCAATGGAACCAACGTAACAGGTCAGTAAAATCCTAATTTTGGTACCCTGTTTTGCTGCAAATGCTCTCCACCTGGAGATATGACCTGGAGTTGTGTTTTCCTACTCATAAATATAATGGAAGTAGAGCATTTTTGTAATGTTCCAAATTCTTGAATATTGCGAAAAGGATGATGGCCTGCTTTCCTCTTTTGCAGTCAGTTCAGCTAACTGACAGGACACGAAACCAAAACTTGAGAGGCCTAACATGTCTCTTTTTCAACTTGATAAGTGATAAAGGTTTTTGTTTTAAGTAGTCAAGCCTCTATGGGGAAAAAAACCTGATGTCTGTAGTTAAAAAAGAATATCTCAAAGGTTGAGAGGACCGATTTAAAACCACCAGTTTGCTTTTATGGGTGACTGCCTGTCTCAAGTCAGGAGTAAAATTTGTTTCTTCATAATGGTATTAAAAGCCGAATATAAAAGTTTTGGTAAATCTTGAAACTCTGTCTTTTCTGCGTTTGACTTTGCTCTAATTGTTAGGTTAGAATTTATGAATGTGGGTAGCTTTTAGGAACTAGTTGAATCCGCAAGGGCACTGTAACATGAGTAGGACATGAATTGCACGACCTACCAAATATCAAGAAAGGGAGTATTAAACCCAGAGTTTACCGAACTACATGTATATGGATACGTTTCTTTTAAATTGCCTAGACTATAGATAATGTTTGTTTGATTTGGTTTTATACACTTCGTATTTTGTCCCCCCCCCCCCACCCCACTCTAAACCACCACCACTACATGTCAGATAGCTTCATCAGGAATGAATGTTGCTGGCACTGTTACATAACGTTAATGTGACAATACCAAATTGTTGGGCACTACGGGACAACAGCGTCTTATAACTTCTTCAGAACTAAGGGTAGCTGACATACAATGTAGGTTACATAAAGCAAAGTAGGGCGTTGCTTATCAATTTCACTGTTTGGTTTAAACATATTTTATTCGTGAAAAGTACAATTGTACAATTTTACAATCCTGGTTATAAGCACGATAGGGAAAGAGGGCTACGCCCTATATTAGTCCCTCTCGAGAAATAAGACAATTACAGACTTTCACTGTTTAGTCATTGGCTCTGAAGGTATATTCATATATCACTATTAGGAGTGATCTGGGTTGGTTTAATTTCTCGACACACAACCTTTTAATCCCATGCTGCATGTTTGTGACACCTAGCAACCCATGCCATTTGAGGCCAGTGAACCTAAAAGTCCTAAATTGTGAGGTCAGTAAACCTCAAAGTCCTAAAAGTTTCACCCCGTATGCATGATCAATTATTATTATTATTATTATTATTATTATTATTATTGTTATTGTTATTGTTATTTTTATTGTTATTGTTATTGTTTTTGTTATTGTTATTGTTATTATTATTATTATTATTATTATTATTATTATTATTATTATTATTATTGTTGTTGTTGTTGTTATTATTATTATTATTATTATTATTATTATTATTATTATTATTATTATTAGTATTATTATTAGTATTATTATCATTATTATTATTCTTATTATTATAACATCGAAGGATTTTGTATCTATCATCTAATCTACCTGAATTACATATATACTCATCCTGCATTTACGCCCTGGTGTGATAAAATGCAAGTTTAAAGCTTATTTGACAATATATAGAGAGGTTAAATTTATACCTGCTATATTTCAAAAGGTGAGGATCCTGAAAAGTGACCACAAGATGCGGGCAGTCAACCATAAACAAGATTGGGAGCACCATCTTTAGGCGAATTTGGAACTAGCCCAGATCTCTCATATTAATGCTTTATTTTTTCGTTTCATCTTACCAAAGTTCGGGATAGAGCAGCAAGTTTATCGGACTGCAATAGATAAAGTGGGTTCAATGTTGCCACTGAATGCAACATGGTACAGACCTTTATGGGTAGTGTTGGCGCACCCACATGACTATGTTTATTTCAACTTATTAGTGTGATAGTGCCTTATAGCTTAAAATTAATTTTCTTCTTTTTAACTGCATAGTCTCTCATGTTTATGTACATGATTTACATGTCTGTTTAGATGATTACATGTCTGTGCAGATGGCTAGCTTCTGTAATATTTGTATCATGTCTATGCTAAACAATACCTGTAACCAGGTCTATGTCAATAAAGCTTCTTCATGTGTAACCTTTGTTTTTATGTGTTTATACGGCAATTGAAGAGGTACATCGTCTCATTTTTCAAGGAAATATGGATTTAGCTTCTTTATTTAAAAATAGTTGCCACAAATTATATATTTTTGAAAAGCTAAGACACTATTGATTTATTTTGTGACTCAGTCATGTGTGTCCTTTGTTCCCTGTTTATACAGCAATTAAGGAAATGCATCGTCTCATTTTTCAAGGCAATATAAAAACAACACAAAAGCGTGTCTTCGATTCGTTATGCATAGGTTAGTTTTGTCAAAAGATCGAGTCAAAGCGCCGTCCCTTTGGTGTCTCGAGCGTGTGGTTGCCTATTCAGCTGCACACGTTGAAATCTTAGTGACAAAAAGTACAAAAAACAAAACCAGCTTTTTGTTTAGGACAAGTATTAATTTTTCACAACAATTTTATAAAATAGCACTCCTTTAAAACAAAGTTAAATCCATATTCCTTTGAAAGATGCGATGATGCATTTCTGTGATTGCTGTATACATCCGGGAAAATGATGCATGTGACTGAATTTGTGTGTGCTCGTCCAGGACCACTTCCTGGAAGGCATTACCCTGTTCCGTAGTCCAAACTCTCTACACTCCATAATCTGACCTGTCACTGCTTGACCTGAACACACATGGAAGTACTATTGTCATGTTCTTCCATAGAATTTTGACATTTTTGCAAAGACAACCCACATAATAATGAATAAATATGAGCGTGGCAAATGATGAATTAGCTAAACAAGTGAAGTTCTGCTTATAAATAAAAAGCTTCAATATGAATACAGAAAACGTATGAAACCAAACGTAATTACTAGATGGAAAGGAACAAGATCAGTTTAGAGTAATGTGACTTACCCGTGAACTAATATGTACTCTTTCTATCTGGACAGGACACATTGGTCCAACCACCTGCCAGTGCATTACACAGGTATTAACAAACAGGGGCTGTATATTCAGTCCCAGTGATTATAAAATAAACAGTTGCAGCCAGACACCGGTATAAACCTGGGGAATCCCTAACAACTGTCATAACAATGGACATCCTGTGCCAGAAATGTAAAACAATCTCCATGAGGACACCTACTCCTCACTATGAACGTCTCCAAAAAGTCAAGTTTAGTTGTCAACTTTTAGTTTATGTTTCAAAAGAATGGATCAAGTTAGGAATAATTGAGTAATCCTACCATTTTCGGGCTAAATGTTTGGACAGCCTATGACTGACTCCCGTCCCTGGAGTTAATGTTTCAAAAGAATGAATCAAGTTAGTGATAATTAAGTAAATACTGCCAATTTCCGGCCAAGTGCTCGGGACAGTCTATGACTGACTCCCGGTCCAGGTGTGGGACAGCCGAGTTGAGAATTTTTTACATTGAGTACATGTGTACCTTCATGTTAGCCTAAAATGTCAGAATGGTGAGTATTATAGCAAAATGTTGCCAAAAGCTAAAATTAAGTTGCAAAACAGGCGAGTCTGAACTCCCTAAATTAATTGAAACCAAATTTCCTAACAATCTCTGGTTATTTACAGCAAAATTTGTAAAGTCTTTGATCAAAAATACTTGCTTGAATCCTCTTGACTCTAGTTTATATTAAATGAATGTGGTTCTGGATGTAAAGTCCTGAAATATAGAACAAATACGACCAATCTCAAAATTTGTGACAAAATGTAATATATCCAATAGTTACCGAAATATTACTGTCAGTGAAAGGATAATTGACTACTTCAAAGTTAAACTCATTAATTTTGTGATAGACTTTTATACAAAATCTGTCATTATTGACCCAAATATTCAAGTCAAGAAACACATCTCTGTAACCATCTGAACTCTTACGCTCCAAAGAGATATCCTTCGGGTAAATTTCTTTAGCAATTTTACTGAAATTTTGTACATTTACACAAACAATGTAATCAATATATCTTGCGTTGTTAGATAATTTTGTAGCCATTTGAAAGTCCTTTTTCATCACTTTATCCATATATTTAAATTCGAGCCAGGTTAAATATAAATATGCTAGTAAAGGGGAACAGTTGCTACCCACTGGAGTGCCTTTAATTTGTTGAAAAACCAATGGTCCGCATTGAACAAAAGTATTTAACAAAATGAATTTATAGCAGCTATCAAAGTTTCAATAGTGCAATATTTTACGTTACTTTCTCAATATTTATTGTGTGACAAAAATGCTTTCCTTGTATATGAATTAATATTTATGTATGGTTTACCATTATGTTTTAACATTTTGCTCACTAGTTCTGAAAGAGAACTTTTGGGTTCATCTATGTGTAGATTTGTGTGCAGTGTAGAAAAATCAAACCATTTGATATTTCGGAAGAATTGCTAATACTCCAAAAAGAATGTATTTCACAGTTTCTACAAATTGCATTACAGTATTTACGGAAATGATTCCTAATTGCAGTCAAACTAAATGTTACTTCCTTTGATAGTTATTTTACTGTACATTTGGAAGCACCAGCTATGAATCTAGATTTAAAAGGGTGTTCACGTAATTTGGGTATGCGTAACAAAAGTGGAATAGATGAGTCCTCTTCAGAAACTTTGATATTAAAATTCTTTTTCATCTCATCTTTATGTGTATCTATCAAATTATCAATAGATTTTTTGTGCAATTTATATACGTCATTTCTTCTTAAGTCTGAAATATTGTTATGCCATGTTTGTTTTTCAAAACATCTAGATAACATTTTTTGCAGGTGATCCCAGAATTGGTATCTGCCTCATCAATGGTAGTCATTACAAAGCTTTCCTGTGGTTCCTGGACTGCGTCTGAAACTTGAATCTGTTTTAATTTTACCATATTGAATTCTAAATGTGGGATTTGTAATGATAAATTCTACTTATAAATTACTTTCCAGTTTGATAAGTACCCAGCAAATATCTGAAATTCTATTTTTTTTTCTTTGCCCATTTTATCCATTAAGAATCAAAAGCATTACATGTATCCTGAAAAATAATGTCAATGTTCAACTTAGCACATATACTAAATTCTGTACTTTTTTGCATCAATTCTTTTAAAACTCAATTTTGTATCATATCCCAATTACCTGTTAATACATGCTTGTGGTATGTGTCACACTGTACATTTGGGATAGCCTGTCAGTTTACATATGTAAGCTTACAGCAATGTGGGTGGAGCGAATATTTCTTTTGACCCAACATCTGTATAATTTATACATTCATTTCACGTTTCCTTTTTCAAGCAATGAAACATCAGCCCCGACTCTGCATATGTATAGGATCCTGGTTATGCCTTGTTTTGTCTCGAGAAGCAAATAAAAATAGCTCCTGGACGAAAAAAAAAGGGCTGCCTGACCTCACAACTGCTTATTTCTCTGTCAAATTTGGCAAGTTTTAGTCCCCTAAATCTTATGGTTGTGAAGGGAAACACATATTCTGGTTTGGTAGCAATATCATGTTAGTGGTATGGAACCCGAAGACGTCGTTCACTTATATCTGCTCTAGCATGTTTAGTGTAACTTTGGGCTAATGAGGTCAGCCACATACTCTAAACCTAATGAGAATCTAGATGTAAGTGACGTCAGTAAGGTTTAAAAGAGACCACCTTCTAATGGTGACGCCATTTTGACTGACTTTTTAGAGACAGCCCAATAGTTAACGAAACTGATATAAGATTGTTTACAGGAACATATTGGATCTATGATATAAAACTATCAAGAAAACATATTATCTCGTGAACAAACACTGTTACTTCAAACTTATGCATACGAATTAGTCTAGGAGTAATATATTCCCTGAATGTTATCCATCTGTGAGTAGGCTTGGGATAGAATCATCCAAATGAAGAATAAATTAAAACCTAGGCACACAAGTTTTGTTATCCGGTTAACAAAAATTACTGTTGTAATTGTGTTTTTTTTTTCACATCCATTGTTGGAAACTACCCGTTAAAACATCCCGACTGCACCGGCGCACTAGAAGGCTGGGATGTCTTCAATCACCATGCTGATTAAAGCCCAAAGCACGCCAGGGAAAGTTTTTGAGTCCGGGGCAGCTGCTGAATATGGTCTTCATCCTAAACCAAGCTACAAAGTGGGAGAATGGGTGCCTGGTGTGAAATGAGTGACAACAGGCTTATTTTCCTTTTTATTTATGAAGTAGAGCTAGGGGCAACACAGGGGCAATATCAGGTGTCCAAAGAACCGCTGAATACAAGCTTTTAACACTTGGTCCGCTTATCAAGAAAAAGGTCGTGCTCATTTGATTTTTCCTAATGATTTCAGACTCATATTCCTCATGAAAAGATGTTCCACGCAAGTACCAGCGTCCCATTCTTAACTCTCTCAGTACTTAGTAGTTACAGACCACAGTTGTGATTGGCTGGTTGCGTATCCCAAGGGAGATACGCCGTAATTGTGAAAATACTGTTTTTCAGCGTGCTGTAGCTTCTGTTTAAATAAGTTTAGATAAGTCAGGTTCGTTGCATCAAGGTGTTGCCTCAGTGGTGGTGATATGGATGCACTGCCTTCCAGGCCAGGTGGGAACTTTAGGGGGGGGTGAGGACAATGATGTGACCCCAGCCAGTTCATACAGTTCATACACCTGTATAAAGCTGACATCCAGGTGTTGCTTTGTATTTCAGTTATCACCAATTAACACGAGCTGGGAATTATTTGACAAAACTCCATCCGTGTTTTTCAGACACTTTTATTGGTTAAATCCCGTTCAAGAAATTTTAAAATTCCAAAATGTTGACTTTTTAGACTGAAACATGCTAATATGAAAAATAGAAGGGTTTACAACTATGTGGCCTAGTTTTGACTGAGGAGGCGGGCTCCTTTGCCGCCGTTTTGTCATATAGGGTTCAACGCGCAATTTTAATTGTTACGTCTCTCCATTATGTTGCCTCAAACATTTGTATATTTAACATAGAGCTATGAATATCACGTTTGACGTACAGTGATTTGTGGATTTGTTGTGCTGTAATGTACGTACATTGTATGGCATATACACATATATCTATATATGGTTTAGTTTTTCGCATTAGGAGAATAGGAACAGCAATACAGTTTTTGTGCGCATGACCACAGTGCATAATCACAATGGCTTCCTCACATTGTGCAATAACTTGGAGTACTCCTGTTACTTTCCCACGGCTCCATTAGACATAATATGCTAACAACTGACACACCTTTCCAATAATTCTCCGAAGTTAACTAGCTAAACTAGCTTTCAGAGAGTTATAGGGCGCGTTATTTACAGGTACATAGTCCAAGAGCCTTTTTTACCGACGCTTACTAGTTTCCCGATTTTGCGAACAAGTTTTAAGTTGTGAAACTCTCTCATCTCACGATTGATCCAGATATTTCCGGTATCAACACTGATCATTTAAAAGTAAAATATAGGCGCTCACAATGTTGTCGATGTTGTAAAATTTCCATACGATTATTTTGAAGGAAGAATTATCGTTTTATACAACCTTATTAAAGATAATTTTGCACGATTTTCATGGGTAAATCAACCACGTGCCACATACAATCCATTGTGGCGACCATGTTTGTTTACTCTAGCGGAAAGGTTCATGGGAGTTAAACTATTTTTACTGTGATGACTCGCGGCCTTAACCTCAAAATACCCCTCATACCACCCCTTAACTGTTGTTGTAAATCATTAAATGCTAAAATTGAAAACCTTTGATGTGCATTTTATATGTATGAAGCAGGAAAAAAATGAATAAACTAGTGAACTCTTTTCTTGACTCTCGTCTCTGTCTTTCACATAGTTGGTGACAATATTAAGCATTAACTAGATCCCCAAAGAATAAGCCGGTAGAATTTAAAATTTTTCTGGTTCAGCGAGTAGCAAAGAGTAAAAACAGAAATATATGCAATGAACTTAATGTATTATGATGTTATAAACTATTATATATGTACACAATGAATATGTTGCAGCTACATGTGCATATATACCTACTGCCCATAATTAAGAAGTGAACATTATCTTTGAGTTTATACATTTGTATAACCTGCAGGGGATGACCAGGGGCAGGATTGGGGGGGGGGCGAGGGGGCTAAGCGTCTCCCCCCCCCCCCCCACCTTCAGCCACCACGATTTTTTTTTCACAAAATGGACACTTTCATTTATGACATGCTTCAAATCCTTGTTGTATTTTCTGCAAATTAGCCTCAAAATAGCTCAGGATCCGCCATTTAACACTTAAATTGTCAAAATTTTATGGCACTTGTACTTTCATAAACAAGTCTGGAAAAAAGTATCGGAGAAAGCCCTTCTGCACAAAGTTAAATTTTCGTACACCCTGGATGCCAAGCAAATAGTGTGCTGCTGAAATTGTTGTTGACTCAGCCGTAACGAGCGCTTAAGGGTGATGTTGCAAATAAGGCGAGAGATGTGTCCTTGTACACAGAGACAGTGGTACCTACCATTATATGATACCGAGACAGTGATACCTGCCATTATAAATGATACCGACGGGTTAAATCCAGCCATTGAGGCATTTACTTGATATGTTTATGACGCATGGGAGCATCAATGATATCAAAAACATTTAATTATAAACCAAATCGGATACAGTGACCACGTAAACCACAAGTTCATTACAGATCACATCCAGAGACATGACTTCAAATATCATTTTACGGGCAGTTCATGCAATGTTCGACCGAAGCAAAATAGTTAATTATGTTCTGTGCTTTCTCGATGACTTTCACCAAGTGTCTAAGAATAATTACGAAGTTTTACCGCATAGCCAAATATGTATTTCCTGGAAGCTAATGTAAAAATTAGCTTGTTGCACTTTAAAAATGACTCTAAAATGTCAGCTACATATGCATACAGATGCATCCAATATTGGCTCTATTTACTTCCAATACACAGTAGCAGATGTTAATATATATGTATGTATGTATATATATGTGTATATATATATATACATATACACACACACACACACACACACACACACATATATATATATATATATATATATATATATATATATATATATATATATATATATATATATATATGACACAATTCTTATGAAAATGAAATTGGGTGGGAAATATGAACCACTCCTATCTAAAGAGAACTAAAGCGCCCAGGGTTTGGAACAGGGTGGTCTAGTCTCAGCTTAAGTACTTCAGAGGCCAAGTTGAGTGTAGATAACATTTTTGATCTATTTCCTAGTATTTACTGACACTTATTATTCTGATAAATTTTTCCTGTCAGTGGTCACTAGATCGGACGAAACATTTATATACTTTTTAAAGTCACAATTTGGTCATTATGAGTGTCATTAATTTCAATGTTTATCAGAGATATGAGGATTAAATATTGTATTCATGGGCACAAACAGTTGTGCCATACGTTAATTTTGTCTCATGCTCTGCATGTAGAGGCAGGAGGTTACTACTAAATGAATTTAATTAATCCAGCACAATAATACAATGAAACATAGACCGTCTACATTGGGCTTAGGAAATGCAGTGAGCTTGTAACATCCCCATCCAATTGTACATTTACATGTATATAATATGATAAACCAGTTGGCCTTTTTTCACCAATGTCCATTGAAAATTTCAATCACTGAAACATTCAATCATTTTTATTTGAATAACAAGAATTTTAACATGTTTTTGAATTAAAACAAACCAGTTAATTTTTGCAAGTCTGGAGGAATACTCTTCCAGACTATTGGACCGTGATACTTCATCGCTAATTTACAAACACTATAAACCGTATAAGTCTTCCTTGTTCCGGGTCAAGTAATGATGAACATCAAAATTATAACACAAAGAAACACAAAACAAACAAACGAAAAAAAAAGAGAAAAACTCGAAAGTATTTGGCGACAGTCTATGAACTGTTCTATGAAGAAAAATTCAACTCACGTAAATATTAATTTTCTCAAATCTTAATATTATAAAATTTGAAAAAATAGTAACAATTTTGAGCATTATAAGTAGAAAAATTCATTATTCAGAGTTATTCATTCTTAAAAGAACAATTTGATTTAAATTTAAAGCATAAGGAAAAAGTGCAATGAGTAAAGTTAGGCTATGCCAAACTGTAATATAACTGAGCCAACACATTCCTCCCAAATTGTATCTTATTGTTGTTTACAAATACGTATAGTTTTGCTCAGTTTATTCAAAGTTTGTAAAATATGCAATTTCCAATTTAATTTTTCGTCGCACAAAACAGCCAGAAATTTGTAATGTGTTGTCCGTTTCAAATCTATAACACTCACGTGGAAATTTTGCTGAATAATGGAAAAGCATGAATGTATTTTTGTTTGTTTACAGATAAACGATTAGAATCAAACCATTCAATACCCAAACTTAATGACAAATCAATATCGTTTTCCGATACAGCTAGACCATGAGTAGTGAAGAGGAGACTAATGTCATCTGCAAATAGTAACGAAATCATCTTTTAAGACATAGTGCTGAGATCTTTAGTGTATAACAAGACGACAAGTGGACCTACTTTTTAACCTTTTAGTACATCACAAGCTATTTTCATATGAATTGATTCAACATTTTGGCAGGAAATAAACTGCTCTCTGTTTCACATATAACTTGAACCACTGAAGTAAAACGCCTCTAATACCATAATGAAATAGCTTTGAGAAAAGAGTAGTATGATTAACAGTATCGAAAGCCAGAGACAGGTCTAGAAAAATGCTAACAGGAAAGGTTTGTCTGTCTGAGGCTTCCGACAACTTTTTGACTGAGTAGTTAACTGCCATTTCAGTATCAAATCCTTGTCGAAATCCCAACTGAAAGTCATAAAAATATCTCATGTTTTACCTGAGTTGCAATGATTTCTAGATAAACTAATTTCTCAAATATTTTAGATAAGGAAAGTTGCAAACCAATCATATAGGCCGTTACTTTGTGAATGATTCTGGATTCCCCATCCTGTACCAAGGCATGACTTTTGCTATTTCAGGATCATCAGGGAAAACACCAAGTTGATAAAGACAAGTTTATGATATTTGTGTGAAGTTTGAGAATGCCAGCAGAAATGTGTTTTACAATATTTGGATCATCTTTATCCCAACATTGAAGAACTACGTGAAAAATGAATGATGACTCAAACATCATCTTCCAAAATAGGATTAAACTAAAATAAACAAGAATAGTTCCCTTTCAAGTAGGATGAGAACAACTCAACGGCAGTGGGTTTAATTTAGGTTGATTAGGTCCGGGATTAATGAAAAATTTGCTAACATGAGTAGCGAAATTTTTCTTAACAGATAAAACTATTCCATAATGTTTAGATTTATCATTAACTATAGTTTTTTCTTTATCATGACTTATAGCTTGCCACAATTTATTTAAGTGTTGTTTGTCATTACCAGCAGAAGTGGCATAGTCTTACTTTTCAGCAATACGCGATAAATGATTAAGTTCATTGCAATGTCTTTTGTACTTTTCAATTTTTCATTGTCATTATATTTTCAATGTCGACTAATGAAGTAAAGTTTATTTCCCTCCCTAATAATTCTATCAATCCAAAAATTATTCACACCGTATCTCATTTGTGTGTTGATTTATTTGACTTGGATACAATTGATCCATTGTACAAATCTCTGAAATTGTGAACAATGGAATCATTGCAATATTTGCATCACTGTGATGCAAATCTTAACAGTCATATGATTCAATTTTAAACTCAAGCTTACCTATATGGAAAATAAGTAGATGACCCGAGATGTCAGTGTGTAAAATACCAATCTTCGGAACAGCAGAAAATTCTATATCATTAGTAAAAAATATTATCAGTAAAAGTAGGTGATCTTTCTGTGATTCCTGCGAGTCTATTGATGGAAGGTAAAAAATGTATGCTGTCCATGATATCCATAAATTTCCAAGTTCCTATGTGCTGATTCGAATTCAAAATGCTAACATAAAAGTCAACCATAATATGACATTTTTTCTTGTCAGCCTTGATACCGTTCAATACATTTTCAAGTTACTCACTGAAAACTTCCCGAGTTAGTACAAAAGCTCTGTATATGGCACCAACAATATAAATTTGTTTAGAGTTATTTACGTCAGTGGTGACTCTACAAGAAGTGTGTCCAGTGTATCGTTTTGGATATTGATGTCAGTCTGTAATATATGCTTTAAATTTTCATCCAGAAGCAAGGAGGCACTTGAACCGGCCAAAACCCGGCTGGTGGTCAAATGTCGTCTGCTTCAGTCCCGTCAAGGCGAAAATTTTAACATGATTATAATTAGGTATATTATAAATATCACAATTAGCACTATTCAGTTATGTTTCGGATATAGCTATAATTTGTAACCGGTGTCTTAAAATACCAAAATAACATTCTAATTCATGAGAATGGCGGAAAGACTGCGACTATCCAAGTAAAAAGGAGATAAATTGTAGGAATGTAGAATCACACAACTATTAATCTTATTATAAAACTGTCTTCTGTGTAATACTGACCGTCACATATATCATTGTTGACGTGGCTGGTCGAAAAAGGTCAGGTCGCATTTCTAAATAGCAAGTGAAGTACATTTATTATTACTTGCAAATGAAATGCACATTTTACTTTTGAGGGATGCAAAATCAATTTTTATATCAGCGAAAAAATGTGTGATATATAGTTAAAGAAGAAACTACCATTATCTTCTTGGTTGAAACGAAATTTAGTTTCTACCTGGTTGAGAGGAAATTCGGTTTGTAAACATATACAGGACAAACGCACGATCTGTGTTCAAGGTTAACTTAAGGGAGACACTTAATGCGGTAATACAGCAACCAAGACACACATCTCAGGTGATTACGGTTTCCACGTTTTTCCTTTTCTTACAAGTAGCACAAAGATCATGTAAAACGGGGAAATAAGAGAGGAACTCTTGACTGAAATGGAGCAAATTGACTCCCTTTCACACAAAAGTATATATAGTGTTAAATCCCAACTGTGTAAAATATTTGACTCTGAAAATGAAAATGACTCGGACCAAAACAGTTGGCAAAGTGTGAGTTTTTTTATACTTCTGGGGGTAAGTTTCATCGGGACATCTTTCCTGAATATACATTGATAATGATGAGAAAAAAGTTTGTTTCATACAAACAACTGGAGAGTAGAAAAAAGAAAATTGAATTATTACATAAACGATATTGGAAATCCATACTCTGGACTTATGAATTTCAGTACAAAAATTTCCTAACTAGGACAAAGAGAATAGAGATTATACTGTAGGTACACGTGATAAGGTACCATTTTATGATATGGAATTGGTCTACATTTGTAGCTTGGGAACAAGTCAATCAAGCCCGATATATTAAGTCAATAGATGACCCTACCCAAGTCCCTTTCGTGGACGATGAAACAAGTTTTGTTCTGTTTGTTTTTTATGAGGAAACGACCATCACATGACCAGGTGTCATTAATGTGGTTGTCACGTAACCTTGTACAGACGGTTTGCACGTGGCTTAGTCAAGTCATCATTCACACAGATTCTTCCATCGCCAGAAGGTTCCCTCTGTGCTTCAGTGGTAGTGTTTAACTTGTTGTGGTGCTTGGTGAACTTTGCCTTGCTCCTGTAGCTGGCAAACTTAACAATGATGAGACAGTGTTTCCCTGGAATCTTTGGTCCGACTCGATGTGGTCGGTCAATTTATGTGCTTCAACAGAGGATGCCCGTCACATCTTTGGTCATATTCAGAACCAAAGCATCAGTGTCTTCCACTTCCAGATCAGGAATGCCTGTGATTCATACCGGATTACGCCTGGTATGCTGTTCCAAGTCATAGTTCTGTTCCAGGTCGTGAAGTTTTTTCTTGAGTTCACACACACTTTTTGTCATTTTCCTCGTCAATCTGTTTCTGCAAAATTTTGAAATAATCACCAATCATCATGCTAATTTTATTGGCAATTTCATTCGAGTCAGGGTTGAGTGGTGACCCTTTCGATCAGTTTTCCATCTTAAAGGGCCTTTGTGACTGGAAGGTTAACTTTCATCTGAGTCACTGAATTTGATACGTTGACTTCTGCCTCAACTTGTTGTTGAGCCATAATTTGGATGATGATTATGTTGACAGTTTACTATTGTTTACTGCATACAGCTGGAGATCACATCACAAGTAACCAGATCCGCATGGACACTTCTACCGGAAAGGTGTGCTTGACTTTTTACACACAATACCCAGTGTACCGGCTCGCATTGAACAGAGTGTGGTGTGGGTACATTACGTCATAGTTCTGGCCGCTGGGTACAGGTCAGTTTGGTTTATCACTGCCTGTCACATTTCTTGCACATTGTGAATAGCATGATTAGTCCAAGAACGGTGATGATGAATATTTTAGCAATAAACCTTATCTATTGTTCAAGATAAATCTTGGGCCTCTGAAGATAAATCTTGAGCCCCTTAAGTTTCTGAAACTCATTGGTCACACAGTCAACAGTTGCAAGATTAGTGACCGTAGAACATTTACCAGGACGTCAGTTCACGGAAAAGCCAGCCACCAGATATCACCTCTCTCGAAGTTATAGTGACATTAAACCTGACAGGTGTCACATTTACAACAAAACACAGAATCTTTTGTTTATGAAGATGAGTATCATATGATACTGCCGAGGCCTTGTATAGTTTCGCCAGAAATAAATGCTTTTTACCGGCAAATGGGAGGTTATATGTTTTCGATATATTGCTACATGAAAAGATGATTATCATATAATATTGTCGAGTCCATTGTGTTAAATGACCAAACGAAAATGCTGTCTACTGAAAAAAAATGGGAACTGGTGTGTCTGATAAACTGCCATCTGGTGACGATAAAATGACTAAAAGCACACAAAATAACTAAAAATAAAAAAACAGCAGCGTAATACCCCTTTGGTTTCGCGTATTGGATATCAGATGAAAAGTCTCATAACAGAAACATTTTGTCAAGGCTTCTAACACTTTATCTTTAAGTTGTAGTATGGTTTTTAAAGTCCGTCCATTTTGATTTAGGTTTTTGTGCATATTTGAAGCCAGCAGAATACACCGACATAATTTACAGTTTTATTGTTTTCGAATTTTGTGTGTGTATGATAAAAATACCCCTATCCCTTATTCATGAAGGAAAAATTGAATGCATCTAGATGACAAATGTGTTTTATCCTAAATGTAAATTCAGTTTTGATTCAATTGTTTTTTATTTGTTTAGGGGTCCATGTTACGTTAGTTTTAACTGCATGTCACAAACCTTCACATTCGCCCATTTTTACCATTTTACTTTTTTGTGTTTTCTATAATTTCAAATATTCAAAACAATGTGAATTTCTGGCCAGATATGAACGTTTTGCAGTGTTTATATTCAAGAAAAGCGTGTCTAAAATATTTGATGGAGTCGCCCCTCTCCAAGTTCGAAAAAGAAAGCATCAACAGCTTGTTGGCTTGGGGGGGGGGGGTCATTCTGCATAATAATCTGTCCCGCCCTATTACATAATGATTACTTCACTTAAAATGCTGCCCATTTATCAAATTTTTATCGCCCCAACTAGTCTAAAAATAGCATGGGAAAGTCCAGAAGTAAACATTATAGTCCCACGTTCTCCAGGATTACTAAACACTGCTGAGTCGATCAACCAAGCATATAAATCTAGGGGATCATAGCATGCTGGTTGTGACGTGATATATTGGCAGAAGGGATTTATATTGCTCTCTCTCAATTAACAAGATGTTTAATCCTCCAAAGTTCATAAGAGCGGTGGAGTGTAACTGGGCGAAACTATCGAGAGTTTGAAGTTAGCAAACATGGATTATGATGAGCTAGCCGAAAGTCAAGCCATAAAAAGATTGCAACTAATTGGTAGATAAATTACCTCTGGCTCCATTACGTGAAGGCATCTCAGTAGATGGTAGATGTACTGCCCCCTGTGCATCAACCACGTAAAGTTTTCAACTTGTATTTCGAGGCAAAAAGTTATTTTGTTATAGTCGTACATAGATAGAAGGATGGATGGACGGACGGACCGAATAGTAGCTGGGAATCAAGCCTCCCAAAAATATATACGTTTCGGCAAAAATAGGATACCCTTTATAAGATGTTGGTATATTGATTTGTTATTGCCTTTTTGTTCCTCAAATCTAAAATCAGAACTCTATATATGTTGTGTAGTAATACATAGTAGATTTCCTTTCCACATTTGAGAGTAAAATGGGGAAATATTTATTGGTGGCAAGTTTCGGTGCGAAAGCTGCATTTCTGTTTTCCCCTGTCAATTGGACAGACGGTCAAGCACCCGGACGTAAACCCCCACAATCAACTTTGCCTGGGATTTATTGGTATACTTCACAATATCACTTATCCTGTTTAATAAATAACATTTTTGGTTTGTCAATATGTTCATGTATGCACCCAAATTTGATATGAAGAAACGAAGATTAGATAAATAATAATATTGTACCGTGTAATTTTCTGCATTTTGTGATAAATTACAATAACAATACAGGCATTTAAATTGGCAAATGGTTTAACTGTTCCAAGCAGTAGTCATAGTCCCGCCATAGCGCCAATAACCGTCTCCAAGGCATTGCATAAATATTCTACAAATCAATTCGATGCCTACGAAAATATATACTCGTTTAATACATAATCTATGATAGACATGCTAAGAATGTTCCAATGCATTCTTAATATAATGATTCGCCATTAACAAAACCAGATGTATTATCTTTTGTTTAATCACTTAGGAGCAGTACGCTTACAACTTGTCATCAAACAACAACGACAAGTGTAAGCTGTGTGTGCAACTGTTGTATTGACAAAGCTGATTAAATGTTCTGTGTGTGATTTCTTTGACCAAACACTTTATGCTCAAAAGAATATCAACGGACGTGAAATATAGTATCAGGACATACAATTCAAACATGTTCGAACGACAAAGGCATCTGATCATTTCAGGTGAATAATATCATTTTATTTTTTCCCTTTGGCTCTATATACTAACCATGGTCATCAGAGATGTCCCTCGACGTGAGTCATGATAAATCCTTCCTTGTTCACGTTCTTCTTTAATAACTTTGCTTTCCTCTGTCGACCATGGGCCATGAATCACCGATCATTATTCATGACAACTGAAATGGCAGTCAGTGTTTTTTTTCTTGTCTCGCTTTGATTTTGGACCCCCATGTTGATCATAAGAGTAGGGGCTGATGGGACGCTACATCCGGGTTGTTTGCCCTTTAGCTTCATTACAAACTTGACCTAAGCCCCAGTCTGTTGGTTATGAATATTGACACACTGTATCAGTCGGGCAAAAGTTCGATTGTCGGCCTTGTTTCAAAATAAACACGAGTGGAATTATGTTATTCTTATGCACACACTCGACAGTGCTTTAATAGGACTGTGTGGGTTTTCTCAGCAAAATGAAAAAAAAATCAGGTCAAAAAAGAATCTCAGAAGAAAGAAGAAAAGAGACAGGTTCAAGGAAGCGTTCATGTCCATGCCTACATCACTAGCATGTGGACTCTACTGTCTCTACCGTATTAATGATCATTGTTCTGGGATACATATCACTGTTAATTTTGGGAAAACGTAAGAACATATGACAGATTAGTTTAATTTTGTTAAATTAATAACCTATAATCATGGAGAAAAATAGATATGGATACACTATTCATGTTTTCTATTGTGCACTTACTGAAAACACCAGGATGTGTCAATATGCATGACGACTTTGTGTGCTGTTGTCTACTGGCTTGTGCTGATTACTGCTGGTCTGTACTGGTGTCTGATGGTCTGTACTGGTATCTGCTGGCCTGTACTGGGGTCTGCTAGTTTCTAATTGTGAAGAGACTAGTGTATGTTGATCTATGTTGGTAAAAAAGATGGTTTATGCTGGTTAGTGCTGTTGTAAATGCTGATGTGTGCTTGTCTGTGACATTTAAAATACTGACTTGTGTAGGTCTGGGTTGGTAAAATGCTTGTGTGTTGTTGTGTGTTAGTCTACGCTGGTCTATTCTGGTGAAAATGCTGGTGTTTGTTGGTATTTGTTGGTCAATCGCTGGTGTGTGTTGGTAAAAAATGCTGGCGTGTGCTAATGTGTGCCAGTGTATGCTAGTGTGTGCTTATGTATGCTGCCCTGTGTGACTCTTATGCTGCTCTATGCTGCTGTCATGCTGCTCTGTGCCGCTTTCGTGTTGTTCTCATACTGCATTCTGCTGCCCTCATGTCGGTCTGTGCTGCACTCATGCTGCTCTGTGCTGCTTTTATGTTACTCCCATGCTGCTCTATGCTGCTTTCATGTTGCTGGCAAGCTGGTCTGTAGTGCTCTGATGCTGCCCTTTGTTGCTTTCATGTTACTCTCAGCCTGCTTTATGCTGCTTTCATGTTGCTGTCACGCTGGTATGCACTGCTGTAATGCTGCTCATTTCATACTGCTTTTGCATGTCATCTTTAGATATGAGTTTACATGGATGCAAAAATATATGTTTGAGAAGTCAGTAAGTGCAGGTTTACGATATTATAAAGCATTTTCATCAGAATGGGTAGATAATGGAAATGTTGTTCATGTTTTAAGACAAACCTATTACGTTTATACACAGACCTGAAAAATGTGCATAAAATGAACAGTCGTAAAAGGCCAAATCAGGCCATGCACAGTATGACACAATACTAAAATATTCCTCCCACATTACCAGAACAACATGCGACACCAATAGTCCATAGAAACTAAGAGCATGACAGGGATAGCTGCAATGTGTGGGAACCATCAGGCAGTGTGGGAAAGCCATCGGGCAGTATGACAAAGCAATTAGGCAGTGTGTGGGAACCATAAGGCAGTGGGGGAAAGCCATGGGACAGTGTAACAAGGACATTTGACAGTGTGTGGGAACCATCAGGTAGTGTGGAAAAGCCATCAGACAGTGCCACAAGGACATTTGGCAGTGTGTGAGATCCATCAGGTAGGGTGGGAAAGCCATCGGGTAAGATGATAAGGACATTTGACAGTGTGTGGGAACCATCAGGTAGTGTGGTAAAGCCATCAGACAGTGCCACAAGGACATTTGGCGTATGTGGGAACCATTGGGCAGTGTGGGAAAGCCATCGGACAGTGCCACAAGGACATTTGACAGTGTGTGAGAACCATCAGGTAGGGTGGGAAAGCCATCGGGTAAGATGACAAGGACATTTGGCAGTGTGTGGGGACCATTAGGCAGTGTGGGAAAGCCATCGGACAGTGCCTCAAGGACATTTGGCAGTGTGTGAGAACCATCAGGTAGTGTGGAAAAGCCATCGGGCAGTGTGACAGGGACACTTGGCAGTGTGTGGGAACCATCAGGCTGTGTGAAAACGCCATTAGAAAGTACTTGAACATTCAATGGGCCTGCAATGTGCAGTAAGAATTGTTCCAAATTATACCTGTCTGCACTTTTACAGATACCCGATATATTTATAGGATTGTATGGCGTTCTAATTTTGAGGGAGTTGTTATCATAAAGGGAGTGTGAAAAAGTATGTTGACAACAGTTTCCTAGGTAGATGCCATAGCTTTATGCTGTGACAACAATAGTGTACACTAACACCGGCCTTGATATCTTGTCTTTAAAGTAACACTTATGCTTCACTTAAACAAGAAAAAATTCGACCCAATATTTTACAGACATGCCGGCCAACAGTTTGGAAGGTATGTTAATTATAGAGTCCATGTGTAAAGTTAACTAACAGTAGTATTCATGACCGAAAGATTCTGTTCAATATGTTGTAGAATAAGTTATAAAAAGTGATATTTATATGTTTTTGCATATGTTTGTAGCAGTGTAAATACGTCATAATTTTGTTGGGGCTAATAATGGGATAATAGTACTAAAAGTACCAGTCACCTGTCACAAGTGTGCTCGAGATAATAGTACTATACTATGGGAAGATAATCTAACAAATTAACCCCAGTGACACCACTGATAACTTAAACGATTTGTTACAGGAAACGGTCACTGAAACGTAGACACGAAAAGAACGCATACAAAAGACACAAAACCATGACTTATAATTTCATCCGTGTAGCCTTACAAAAGTACCAAGGTTAATCATACAGTAGAAGAAACACGGGATGTGATATATCTTATAATAAACTTATTTTTCACCTCTGGCATAAAAACAAAATTTCTGTAACTAAAACAAAGTGAATCAAATTCTTGGAAGGTCACGTTTTCAGTTGCTTCACGTTTTGAAGCCCACGTGTTAAAACCAGCAGAAATCCGTTTTTTTTCTAAGAACTGTGAAACACCAAAGGATTGTGTGTTTTTTAACTACTGGCTGAATTTCTTTTTAAAATTTTTTGCCTTTGACTCGTGAAGATTTTTGGTGCCCACAAAATCAAGTGTCATTGCTCTAGGTACCACTTGTTCTTTGGTTCAATTTGGTAGACTATACATGTTAGTTTATGATGGGTTTTGGGGGGAATATGCGCATTACTTTTCCTCGCTTTTGGGCCACATGCGTTACTTTGACCTTGGCTTTGAAATTCCCACGTTACTTTGACCTTGATTTTAGGCCATGTGTGTTACAGTTTCTTGCCTTTATACTACACACGTTGTGTCCTCCTTGCTTTCAGGTCACATGCGTTATATTGTTCTGGCCTAGACTACACAACTATGTTACGTTGTCCTGGCTTCTTGGTTACACGTATTGCTTTGTCTTTGCTTTTGAGCCACACCCGTTCCTTTCTTTTTGTTTTTTCCCCCAGATTAAAACGTTGCCGTGTCATCTGCTTTTGGTGAACAAACCTATCGAAACGTTCATTTTTTGACATAATAATAGCTGGCAGTCTAAGAAAATGAATCTTAAACTAGTTAATTTGTTTAGACACTTCACATGTTGAATTTGATTATCTGGAGTATGTTCTATGTACATGTATCTTATATTTCTTTAAGTTCAGGTCAATGAATGGTTAACACAAATTAGAAGGTTGATGCTTAGGGTGGGTAGAAATGATATCTGAAAACCGAAATATTAAATTTCATTTTTGTATATAATTTTTTTGTAGCTCCGAAAGTGCGCCACGTTTGCGATATGAAAGCGAGGGAATTTTCTCCGATTATGGCCCGATGTGGGAAAGTGTTAGTGACGTCACAAACACAATCCGCTGGCTATGGTGCCTTCCGTTCGCCAAGAGTCATAGCAGATATAGAAGGGCAGAGTGATTCCGGAGACTCTTAAGTTTTCCATGTACGTGGTTTGATGAGGATGAAGAAGAATTAATAAGAAAAGATGATGCAGCAGAGGAAACGATCATTCAGCCTTACACACAAGAGGACGCCCAGAACCCTATCATCACCAGCACTGTAGGGAGTGCAGCACAGTTAGACAATCTCAACTTGCCACCTGGACAATGAAAATTCGTTGCAAAAGGGATACTTCATATCCAAAATTACTAGATTTCGCTTAGCAAGAACAAGCATGAATGCAATAAACTTGAATTTGTGTCAGGATGAGCCAGGTCTTGTAGTGCTTCAAATTCTAGCATTCACTAAAACAGCTACGGCCTACGCCTGCCGCCCATAAAAGTCACACAGTTAATTTTTCGTTCCCATGTGTGTGGTCTATGGATGATTAAATATAAGTTTGCATTAATGAATAGCTTTCAATATCAGAACCCCTGCCCGGCAGTAACCTCGCGACCCTTGGAGGGTAGTACTTTACGCTTCCGTACACATCTTCATCAGCACACGTGTTTATGATATCCTTTGTTTCAGCGCGTATCCATTGTGTAACAATGGGTAAATATTACCCTGTGACTGACTTATTTTCTGGGTCGATATTAACCACAATGGTAAAACGAGATGGAATTTTGTACACCCGATTTTTGGGAGCTGGCCATATAGACTGTCACAAACAGTGGTATATGACTGAAAGAGATGAAAGGCCAACCGCCCACTGGTCTTGGCAGCTGCGTAGATGAGGCGTGAATGTGCTAGCTATCAACAAGTGTTATCTGGTAATGGGATTACATACGTGGCAACATACAGTATTCGGCCTAATTGGACATACATATTACTGTGGCCAGCTAATTCAACCTGTTATAGACTATTGGCGGTGCAGTGGGAAAATATACCTTGTTGTCTAACTGAACATCCAGCAGTCTGACACTCTGTTTACTCTGTATAACAGTGTCATCAAAAGCAATCTAACTAGAAGTTTCCTCATTAGAAATCATAACTTGGAACTTTTTTGCATTAGCCTGCATTTCATATTCACAGGACCAAGTGACAAGTTGTACTCCACGCTGTTGAATGTTTCTGATCAGATCAGGTTAGACTTTGCCTGAACGAGGGCCGTGTTGTCATCCGCATAATTAAAAGGTAAACCAACCTTCACAAAGAAGACGACATCATTCATTAAAATATTTAAAATAATTGGTCCAAGGCTTAACCCTTGGGGAACACCTTTGAGTATATCATTCCATGTGTTAGTTGCACTGCCAACTTTGACACGATGCTTACGATTAGAAATATAATCTATCAAGAGATGGAGGGCAGGTGGTGCAGCAACATACGCAAGAAGCTTGGCTGTAATTAAGGAATGGGTCAAGCAATCAAATGCTTTAGAAAGACCAAAGAGAAGGATACCCGCCATATTGGGTTCTCAAGGGTATTCTGTCATGTGTCGCACAGGTGTAATAAAATATGTTGAGGGTTGTAAACAGTGCTAAAAGCAGCTAGATAGTCATTGTTAACACAGAGAAAGCCATCATTCGGCTGAAGTTCCCTTAGCTTCTCCAGGATCTTGGAAGAACTGGTGAGAATGCTGCCGTGTCTGAGGATTTTAATGTCCAGTGCACCGTTTTTCTTCTATTTAGGAATCACGTCACCGGCCTTGCCTCCTTCAGAGAATCTGCATGTATCAACACACTCATTGTCCAACCTAAAAAAGAGTGGGAAGCAAGGATGTCACTAACCACAGTGAGTGCGTTGGCAGGTATCTGGTTCTCCTGTTACCTTTCAGAGGTTTAAGGTTTTAATGACCTGATCAACCTGCTGAGCAGTGACATGAAAGAATTCAAACCTTGTTGCCTTACAGCTGTTAGTGATAGCCTGTACACTGGAATAAGACTTGTGGTTGGCCTCTACTGCCATAATAAAGTCTTGAGTTGTAAAGTTGCCAATCACAGGTTACTACTTGTCTGTTGCAATTTGATTTGCAATGTTTGAGTAAAAGTCTTTCATAGAATTGACCACTTCTTTTGGGTCCGTGAATAATCTGGACCAATCGTTTATCATCAAAGTGGTTGCTTGCTTAGTTTTAACTGGTAAAAAAATTTAATCACTTTGTAGACATGTTCATTCGTAGGACCCTCTTCACACCTTTCTCTAAAATATTTCCTGATAGAGCGCCTCCGGATACCAGTAGTTTTATTTCGTTGATGCTTGAGACGATCCCAGGCTTTTCTTGTTTTCTTCTCTCACCACTGTCATTTTTAGTATTGCCCTTTTTAGGGGTTTATTTATATATGGTAGATCAACAGCACGAACCTTTTTCGTTATTACTGCTGCTTGCTGCTCTAAAACATCCCTGAAATGAAGCTCTTGGACCCATAGCATGTCGCCTGGATTATAAAACATCTCAGTAAAACCACAAGGCATGTTAGAAATATCATTTCTGTAATCTCACTCATCAAAAGTTTTGTAGGATTTATACATGACAGTGGGGGGGGGGGGGGGCTTGGTTAATGGGATCTTATTATTGCAATTATCATGGAGTGACCATCACTAGATCCAATGTCGAGAACAGCATCTGGATGAAATTTCGGTTGAAAATTCCTTAAAGTCAAATCTACAAATGAGTGACCAAATTGGGAGTGATGTTTAGGCTCCTGAATCATATTTTGAAAGCAAAACATGTTTAAATAGTATGATAATGGTCATGATTTGTTTCTTGAGAGAAGATCATAGTTCAGGTCACCCATAATTAAGATGTAATCATAAAGCCACACTGAACTTTCATTTAATGGTTCCATATCTCTTGTGAATTTCGTCACTGACATTTCCTGGTGATTTATAGAATGCTACCACCAGTCAAAGTCTTGTTATCTAAAAATAGCTCCACCGATGTTATCTCAATATTATTGGAAGTGAAGTCCATTTGTCTATACGGAATGTCCGAATGTAAATAGAAGAGAATGTCTCCCCTATATTGTGAATTGTCTTCCTAAACGGAGGGTGATAGCCTGCAAGAAACATTAGGTTAATAGGAAAGCGTCGTAAAGTTTTGCCTCAACTATAATGACACAAACTGGCTGCAATTCCAAACATTAAACAACCAAACAAAGAAACAAACAAAAAAAAAAAACAAAAAAAACAAACAAAAAACAAAACAAAAACAAAAAAAAAAACAAAAAACAAAAAAACACAAAACAAAAAAACCAAAAACAAAAACAAAACAAACAAACAAAAGAAAAAAGACAAACAAACAACAACAACAACAACAACAGGTTGCAGTTCATTCACTTTATGGCGGAGGCTGTTGATACTGGTGTAACAAAACAACTCATTGCTATGTTAGTTTGAACGCAGATCACTGCATTTGCTTAAAAAGTCCTAAGGCGGCGGGCTATCTATACCAGACACTGAGGTATCACTCCCTGATGAAGTTGATTGTTATATATCATCAAAGAAAGATTCACTGAAACGCAAGACTTGATTTAGGGAATTGAGCTCACACACATGACAAGATCATGATAGGTAATTTTGTCTGCAGTACGTAAACATTGCAGATGTTACATTGCCATATTTAATGTGCAAGTCGCTAGAACGGCTAAGTCGAAAATACGCTGCGCGGCATGGCGCAGCAAGGTGTAGTGGGATGTTACAGATCACAGTTGTGATTGGCTGGTTGCGCATCCCAACGTAGATAGTCCATAATTGTGAAAATCCTGTGTTTCCAGCATGCTGTAGCCTCTGTTTAAATTAAAGGGCAGGTCTCAAAAAGGAAAAGCAGACATATTTCGCCTAATTTGATTCCCCTCTATACGATAACATGAAAATTACTACAATTTTCGGCTCTGTATTCAAAGTTATTGCGGTTTTAAACTGCTCCTTGCATCCTTGTCAACAAAAAGAGAGAACGTGCTTTTCCGGGAAGCGTAATGAATATTCATTAAAAATAGATCATGTGACCTAGAGTTGTCCAATGCAAAATGGTGGCACGCCCGAAGCGGGCCAGTCAACAGTGCTGCGTGAAATTCTGCAGCATGACAAACTTGGACCGCGTTTCCCTGTTCAGTTTCCCAAGGGATGATACTTTGTGGAAACAATGGGTCAAGTTTGTCAAATCATGGAGGTATTACCTCCATGGTCAAATGAAAACGAAGTGATGACTGGGTGCCTGGGTCTGGGAATATACATGTATGCTCTGACCTGACCATTTTATCATTCACGATTTCGACCATGTCAGGTAAAGTAGGCCTACTAATCTAAGTCGTCAAGAAAAGACACACCAGCCCAGGGCCAGGGGACCAAGCAGCAGGTCAAAGTCAAAGTCCGAGTTTTGAAAGCTGCGCATGCATAATGATGCGAATTCAAAACGACATAATGAAGTCTACTCAACTCGATTCTCTTTACAGACAGGTCTTCATGTGTACAGTAATGACTGACAGCACATGATGACTTGAGCACCTTGGTACCAGAGTCATTAATCTGTCAAACCAAATCCCCCAATCTGTTTGCCTGCCTGCCTGCCCGCCCGCCTGCCTGATCACCAAAGCGTAAAGCTTTATTTTTTTAAAGAATCAATTGCAGTTATATGTATCAAAGTAACTCCAAAAATCATGCAGAATTTGCCTGAAAATGCACCAAATAAAAAAAAATCCTGTTGGTATAATGGTCTAGTAATAATAAACATACATTTAATTTTTCGGCATTAATTTTTTTTCTTCCATTGTAAATATCAAGGCTGTTGATATTTGAAATGAATGTGATATTTAATACAGAAAGAAACTTAACAAACCGAATTCTGTAAGCCCATGTACCGTTTGAACACTATCAATATAGCATATCAATAGTACATCTATATGAGAAAAAAACCACCTGATTGAATATTTCTATTGATTCTATAGATTTAGCTTTGACTGATTATTATTATTATTTCTTTTATTTATTTATTTATTTATTTATTTATTTATTTATTTATTTATTTATTTATTTATTATTATTATTTTTTTTGGCTTATCAGTTTGACCAGGGCTTCCAAAGTTGTCAGTTTTATGCAGTATACTTAATGGTATTGAGGATCTCATTCAGAAAAAAAATATCTCGTTAAAAAATTCTCACAAGGCATTTCAAAAAAGGAAACTTGTGTATTGCACAAACCTGGTCATGGATTTGACGGAATGTCACCACTATTGATGTGTTTGTAAAAAAAAAAACAAATCCATTGGGAACTGTACTAAAATCAAGGTCAAGAATGCGCACAGCCGAACAGATGTACCACCCGAAAACAGAAGGGGTCCCCCCATGGGACGGACCCTTAAAAAAAACAACAGCAAAACCTGGAGAACAGATTTATTGAAGTCAAGAAATCATACTATTGGCAACAAGCACAGTGGTCCTCCACTTGTAAGGCCTCTGTCAATAATGTGTCCATCCCTCTGTAAGGCCATTCTTGTGAAAAAAGTGTTGCATTACAATTAAACTGTCTGTTTGTGGAAAGTGCATCCTTCTTGTAAGGTGGAGAGCACTTTTGAAGGGGGAAAACCAAAGTAAATTGAATTGTTACTCTTCTCAAGAATTTATTTCTTATAAGCGTACACAAGTTTTTGAATTGATCACAGTTTTTGGGCAAATTTGAAATTCATTCAAGTGAATAATCATTTATATTTTCGAGGGCAAATTTTTTAAATAAACCCAAATCAGCATTTTCTCAGTTTTACTTGCTGGATTTTCAACATAGATATTACATTCACGCCCCCCCCCCCCTTCAAATATTCCAGAATACCACCACTCAGGAAAAAATTTGAACATTTGACATTTGTTGGTGCTGTGAATATGATTTATTGTGAAGATAATGAATATATTTTCTTCCTTTTCAATAAATTATCCATCACATACCATAGGTGGTGCCACTAGTATTTCACATTTTTATCACCTTTTATCTCAGTAATACACCTGTAATGTTACACCGATATATATGTCCAAGTAAACATCCAAACGAACCACATGTGCACATTTATACTTATTAATAATCTTGTGAAGTTTCATGACTGTGGGTCCAATAATTTTGGATGTACGCACAATATAAGTTTCATGTTACAAGTGAGACATACAAATCGATAAGAACAAATCTCAGCCCTTGCTGGGGGCATTAAAAAAAAGAGAAGGAACTGCACATTACATATATATATATATATATATATATATATATATATATATATATATATATATATATATATATATATATATATATATATATATATATATATATATATATATATATATATACATATGCAAGAGTTTATAATATTTCTCAATCCTTACTTTATCATGTTTATTCTAAAGAGCAATGAGGGTAAGAATAGCAACAAGAGGTCCATGGGCCTCATGCTTTGCTGTCACCAAGGATAAATATTGCAGTCACATCTTGATTTCTAATTTCCTGAAATGCATGCCCTCCACAACCTTGAGAAAGTGTGTCAAGATCATCTATGTCATGCAATAGGAGACCTCCAACTGTTTCTAGACATTTTGAACACGAGTGATCATATACACTCAGTGACCTTTGGTTAGCAGAGCTGAAAGAAGGGAAAATTATCCTTTGTTTTCTGTGCTGTGCAGGTGTATCAAAAAAGGTTGTCAATATTAGCAACCAATCAGAGTGTGGTGATGTTGGCCACCGGAAAAATGCCATTTCACTACACCTATACTGGTGTGCAGCATCTACAGATGCTAATATACAAGGACAAGCAGAAGTAATTCAAGCAAAAGGGAGGCCACACTACACCACATACAAAATAAAGCAAAGCACCCAAATTTTGAAAACCAGATATAATAGACCTAAGCTTGCTTAATTCATATAGAATGAAGACCATATCAGAGTATGAAATCTTGTTGAGGCTTAAAAAAAATATTAAGTGTGCTTCCCCTCATGGACCAATTTTTTTTGGGGGGGGGGGCGGTAAGCAGATAATTTGGGTGGGTCGGTGTTTTTTTTTATTATTTTTTTTTTGTTAAATGTGCCACAATTTTGGGTAGGTGGATGTTTTTATTATTTTTTTTAGAGAAAGGTCGTTCCAGTTAGGGGAAACAAACCATTTTTTTTTGCCTTACAGTGACTGATTTTGACCTAAAATTTCAAGGTCACTTGAGCTTTAAAAAGAAAACAACCACATAAAGGATACTGAGAGAAACATGCTTGTTCATGGCTGTATCAGTGCTCATGTGCTTACACTCACTCAATTTTGAAACCTGGTGAGGATGTCTCTGTCCAAAGTTATATTGACAGAGAAATACTAATATACAACACAATTTTTTGTTTTAATCAAAATATATCTTATATCAGGATCTAAAGGAACTGTGCTCCTGGAAGAGGCTTTGCTGAAACCCAAACTGTTGAAAGACACTGGCAAGCTTTCACCAGTGTACCAGACTTCCACCCTTGAAGCAAAGCACAGCTTGGATATACAATTTGTACGTAAGAATGTTGCATTCTCTTACTGGGAGGATGTATGTGAGGTGAGATCACAAGAGACATTTCTTCTATGTTTACATCTATTTAAGCACTTATACATATGCTTCTCTGGGATGAAAGTTAAATACCATATCCCATGCGAATCACGAAATTACCCAGTTTGTTATGAAAATTCATGTACACTTGTGGCTATCATAAACAATGCTTCAATTCACACACAAGCCCTGAATGTTGCCATCATTTTGGAGCAAAACGCTGACAAAATTTGAACCAATGCTGCTAAATACTTCCACTTAAATTGACTCAAAAAGCCATATATATGCTGATTCAGCATCAAAATGTTTCAAGGTGCATTAACTCTAGGATCTAACTGCTCTGTAGCCACTGAAGGCAACTTTCAGCCCAACACATGATAAACAAAATATTAGTTATATGAACTGTGTCAGCATTTGAAAATGTACTGAATGAACTAAATGAATACAAAAATGCACCATTTGTATGGGTTGAAATCACTGGTCAGTCTCTGATAAGCCCTGGAAGTGGTAGACAGCAGAAGCTCATTATTACCAAAAAGTTACTTAATTTTGTTGACCGTCAGAGACTTTTGATAGCACCATCCACAACATGGTCTTGCTGTCATGCCACTTGTGCATTGCTGTTTTTCTGCATCACAGTCCTTGGTACAACTTACTGCAAGTACATTAAATAGGGATTGCTCTAAAGTATCGTCCCTGTCCATGACAGGACTGTAACCCTTTGCTCCTTTAAACTTTAGATTGTTCATATCTGCCATGCATTTCAACTAGAATGCAGACGGAATGCAAGCAACCACAACAGATGGGAGACCATGCTACACCCTGAGCTTCCCAAAAGCGAAGGAAGGGGGAGCTGTACTGCGCATGGAAAAAAAGAAAGCCAACATATGGTTAGCCATATGCATCCATGGGGCTTTTTCATTTACAAACTTTCATACTGCTTTGTATTATCATAACAAATGGCTGTGTGTTTAACCAAGTCAAGATGCCTCAGATTACATGTATTGATCACAGCTACATGTAGTACCTTAATTTATCTAAACATGTAGGAAAACAAGATATGTTTGTAAAACATAGATGCCCCCCGCCCTTATTACCCTTGCTCTCGCTACCCTATTGATGGTGGTAGATGGGGCACTCGTGACCTTACAAAATTAGTGAAGGTTGATCATACACCAATGTCAAAAAACTGTATCAAGGTCACCCATCTTCATTCTCAACCTAGTCTTTATAGGGAACCATAAAGCTGTGCAATATAAAAGTCATAGCTCTAAAATACAAGTTATCATGCGGAAATCATGAAACCTTATTAAGTAAAGTGGCTCTGTGACGTTTGGAATTTGGTCAAGGTCACCAATATTCGATTAGCCCTGAATATGGACTCTAATCTTGACAATATGAATATGGACTCTTATCTTGACAATATAAAAGTCCTACCTTAAAAACCTCTTCAGTTATCATGCAGAAACCAAAGTTAAATCAGGTGAATATGTGACCTTGGAATTAAGATCAAGGTCACCAAACTCTACATTTCTTTTAGCCCTTAACAAGGACTATATAGCGGTGCAGTATCCAAGTCCTTGCTCAAAAACTTCTTCAGTTATTGTGCAAAAACCACAGGAAGTCTACTGTCTGTGTGTGACCCTCAAAACTGGGTCAAGGTCACCCATCTACACACTCAAACTAGCCCTTATAGGCAACTATAAAGCTGTGCAATATAAAAGTGCTACCTCTAAAATGCAAGTTATCATGCAGAAACAGTATTCAACCAAGTGGCTCTGTGACCTTTGGAATTAAGTCAAGGTCACCCATCTTCAAACTTGACTTAGCCCCGAATATGGACAATTATCCAGTGCAATATGAAAGTCCTACCTTAAAACCTCTTCAGTTATCATGTGGAAACCAAAGTTAACTCAGGTACCAATGTGACCTTGGAAATTGAATCAAGGTCACCAAACGTTACACTTCTTCTAGCCCTTAGCAAGAACTATAGACCTGTAAAGTATCCCAGTCCTAACTTAAAAACTTCCTGAGTTATTGTGCAGAAACCACAGGAATTCTACAATCTCTCTGTGACCCTGAAAACTGGGTCAAGGTCACCCATCTTCAAGCTCAACCTAGCCCTTACAGAGACCATAAAGCTGTGCAGTATAAAAGTCCTAGCTCCAAGGTATAAGTTATCATGCAGATAGTATGAAACCATATTCAGTAAAGTTGCTCTGTGACCTTTAAAATGAAGTAAAGGTCATCCATCTTCAAACTTCGACTAGCCTCAAATATGGACTACAATCCTGTGCAATATAAAAGTCCTACCTTAAAAACCTCTTCTGTTATTGTGTGGAAACCAAAGTTAACTCAGGCACCACTGAGACCTTGGAAATTAGGTCAAGGTCACCATCTTCAAACGTTGCCTAACTTTTGACTAGAATAATACACCTGCATAGTATCAAAGTCCTAGCTTAAAAACTTCTTGAGTTATTGTGCGGAAACCACAGTCTACCGGCCGGCCGACAGACATGTGCAAAGCTATATGCCCCACCTTCTTTGAAGGGGGGCATAAAAATCCCACTTCAACATAGCTCATTAAAACTAAGGTCAGCATCTTGTAGAACTTGCTCATCTCAGTGCACTTTCAGTATGTACACAAAATGTTGCTATACTTGTATAGTTTACCCCCCCCCAAGATTGAGAAAAATATGCACACATATTTAATTGTTTTTCATTAACAATGCAAATAAACACTTGACAGCCAGTACCTTTAAAACACAATCATCGCAAATGTACCTCCCCCCCCCCACACACACATTGAAAAAAGGCCAAGGTTGCTGAATGTTGAAGTATACTTAACTTCCTACAAATTGCTTCCACAGTAAAACTTTCATGATCATAGCTTTATTTTTTTTCTTTTTCAAAAGCTACTGCATCCAAGAAGAATGGATAAAGGAACACATGCAGGAGATGACACACAAACATGACCACAATCATCAACAATACCCTGTTGGCCTCTTCAGGCCACAGAGTAAAAATTATAAAAGCAGGCCACATCTTTATTTCAGGCCAGTTTTGGCCACTTTAAGGGGGGGGGGGAGGGTTATTCATGATCTACAAATTTGACTTGATTTCTTTTTTTTTTTAAATATGCACTGCAAATAATTGGGAGTCTGTTCCAAGGTTATGCTGAATGCTTATCCAACCTAAAGGCATGTACATGGAGAGGCACAGACAACAGACTGCGCAGACACTATCTCCCAGCTGCGAACATCCCGACATAGATACCTCTGTCAAGGAGTTTGTGTCCCATTACTGCTCTAACCAGTTGGTCCAGTGAACTGACACAAAGTTTAGAATGTACTTTGCTGATTTAGTATCATGCCAGTTCATCCAGGTCTACAGGGGCCTCATGATACCCCTCAAAGACCAAAGATGGGAAACGGTCACAGACTATGTTGGCCACACACGATGGCAAGGGCACTTGGATGTTCTTTCCCAGGAATCCCCAACACCACCGCACGAACTGCCTACAGGCAATGTATCTGTAGTGTCTGCAAAAAAAAAAAAAAAAAGTATTGACCATTTGACTAAATACATGCATACTGATAATGAAAGCTTCTATGACAAAACCAGATGCGTCAGTGCTTGACATTAACTGATTTAGGGGATTAGTATTTGTAAAATATTACATTAGAAAGACTAGGCAAGTGTTGATAAGAGCAGATACACTGTGTACCAAATGTGCCTGACTCCTTTGATCATTCACTGGACTCATCAGAGGTTAATGCATACCAGGGTAATAACTGACCACAAGTTCAGCATAACTATGTCTTACGCTCATAAGTACAGGGAGTTGATATCTTCCAACCCCACTACTGTCCATTGTATTGTATAACATTTCTTGCAAATAATGTGTGCATTCTCTGTGCTGAATGTAGGAGTTGTTGCAATGTCAAGCTTGAAGTGTCTTGGTGAACATTCTTCATAAATATTATGTGCAAAGACATATACATGTATATGTAACAAGATGACATTATAGTTTAAGTTGTCTGGTTTCTAGAAAGTTAAATAAGAATGGTAATAATTTCCCTTCCAAAACATGAACATCCATTGTCAGGCTCTTAGGAAGAAGCCTTCCAAACACCAGTATTATCTAAAACATTTTATCATGATGATTGTGTGCCTGTATATTGGAGAAAATACAATGGCAAGGCAAGAAGGGTACAGCAGACAAAGAGCATACCTTTTGCTCTTTTGGGCCTAACAGCTTGGAAATATCACAAACCAAAACATTTTGGTTTCTGTCATAAGCTTAGTCCCAGCTGATTATTACAAGTGTCTGCTTCGGGTACATGTAACAGTCCAACATTCTGCTCATAAATTTAATAAGTCAGTGGAGAAATAGATCATTACACTCTTGTTTGGAAACTACATGGAATTTATAACAAGCTTAAGAAGAGAAAAGACCCCCCCCCATACACACACACAAAATAGGGTACCTGTGAGAGGGACCAGCCCAAACTCCATATTCCTGTATTGAAGGTAAGCGCAATCAAGTGCATACCTAGCTAGGCATACTTGTTCAAACCGAGATTGTTGAGTGATGCACCTGATGTTCATCCCATCGTCTACCTCCTGATAGACTGTCTCCCTCATTATCTGCTCCAATTCGTCCACTCATGGCAACAAGAGGATTCGTCCTCAGTGGGCATAGGTTGACAAACCTCACACAGGCATCTGCATACATATATACATGTATGAAAGTTTAAGTCATCCAACTCCTACATGTACCATGGGATACAAATGGTCTCTTTGTTTTTTTCATCAGAGATAAGAGATATAAGAAAGAAACTGATTCATGTTACCTAGTCTGCAGTACATGTATATGCATGGAAGTTCATTTCATAAAATGGATGCATGTGCCACAAGATAGAAACAGCATGAATGTGTTGTTTTTTTTCTCATAAGACATACCACACATGAAAGAAACCACTGTGCACATGCCACAGACTTGCATGTCTGCTTTCTTGCAAACATAACTGATCTGCATACATGTAAAATGCTGACGGGATAATGTCTTTATCATAATCAGGATAATACACATATATGTATAGTGTGTTCTGGCTACATTTCCCACAAATTTGCATGTCTGTTTGCCTAGGAAAACCAAAATCAACTCAGGGACAGAATTCTATACGATAAATAGTTATAAACATATTATGCACTGTACCCATTAAATTTGCCTCATTAGTGCAGTAAACATGCCATATGACCAGATGCCAAATCATTTACAAAAAGGGCAAATGTAGGGAGAAAATATTGGGGTTCCATCAAGGAAGAGAAGTATTAATCACCCAAAGTTACAACTGTCAGACTTGTATCTGCAGTAGGCCTACAGCAGTTACAAACTCTTGATTATAACCAACCCTCCTGCCTTGAAATAGCCACATCTGGCAGCTAATCATATATAAATGCACATAGATGCATTTACAAATATTGAACAACCCATATGTTTTCTATTAACATGTCTCAAAGAGGTAAATATCTTGACCACTAGGCCTATAACTCTTGTACACACACAAGATTGTGTTGTGCTACGTTTTCTAACCCAAGACAGCACCGAGTTGATCTGAAAACTGGAATAATGAAAAAGAGCTCAAGTCAGAAGCATAATTTAAAACAATTACAGAGTGTATTAGTGCATGTATATGTTTTCAGTAACTCTGCCTTGGGTACAGATGGCTGGCATCCGTATTTCCTTCAGCCTCAAGATGCCACCACCAGTGTATATTTCTGTTAACTGGCATTGCAGTACCCCCATGGACATCATGGTTGATTACCCATGTCGCTTGTGGTTTTATTCCTTATTTTACATAAAACCTGTTGCCAATTAAAAGCGGAAGAGTTGCCTGCACTTTTCACATGTGCCCATTCACTCTCTAAGCTCTAAGCTATATAAATCCTGACGAAAGCTTTACTATTTAAGCCCATCATCAGATTCAACCTTTCGCAAAAATAAAATGTTTCTCAGTAAGTTTCATTAGTCCACAGGGCTGGCAGAAAATATAAAAAATCTTGCCATTCTAGGCTGAAGGCCTACCATTATCATTATTTTTACTCCTATTGTATTATATGGATATGTATACATATGAAAAAAGTGTGTGAGTTCCAGTTAATTACAATTTTCTGTTATTATGATACAACATCACGTATCTGCTGTCTATACTCAGGATGGGCCTCAATGAATATTTTCTTTTCTCTTTTTTTTCAGAATAAGTTTATCAAAGAATTGAAGGTTTGTTATACAAAACAGTGGCATTGACTTATTTGTAAATAGCTTGCATTTCAAATGTACAAAAAAGTAAATGACAGCATTACTATCTGACAAGAATGGAGATGACAAAATGTGATTGCATCAATTATGTCTGAATAAAAAAAAATTGGTTATTTTTAAAAAGTGATACCAGTTACCACAGACTTGTTGTAATACCATAGATATCATTCAAAATTGAAATGGTATAAACTAAGGAGTCTAGGCTCCTTGTTAGTTCAGAGAGTATAGTTGTTTTAAAGTAGACCTAGTTGATTTAAAACTCAGAACCCATGTCTTATTTGAAATTGCAATGGTGAATTAATCAAAGTTTGAGCTGGACACATACATATTCACCAGGCAGAGATTAGTAGTGTAGGTCAGTGTTTTTAAGGCACAGTGGATCTAAGACATTACTAGGAAGCCTAAAATGCTGTAAAATGTTCAGGCAAAGAATACGTCTGAATGCTACTACAGCACACTACTACCACCACTCCATACATGCAGTAGGTTTATAATTGTACTCACACTAGTTCAGAAATAGGCATTAACATTCTATCATCAGGTCATCGGGAATTCAAAACCTGTCCAGAAATGTAAACAATAAAAATGAATTGGTAGGATGTCAATTCTGAGCCAGGAGCCAGGGACAATGGCTCACAATTGAACCGGCTTAACGTTACAGGGCCTAGGCCTACTCTGAGTACTCAGCCTACAACTGCCGACTGCAGCAAAATAGACATCTTGAACTATCGTACTTCTTCATTGAGTCGGACTGTCCAAATCCTCTCCGATCGTCTCATTCATCTACTCTTTTACTTCGTGGATTTATTAAGCAGGGATCCCTTCCAAGCTGAATCGAGCTGTCAGGTTATCCACGACGCCCATGACCAAGACGAGCAGGTACGGGGTAATCGACAGAAGTGCAGACGCAGAAGTGGCATAAGCAGAAGTGGCAGAAGTGGAAGATATTGGCGATTTTCGGCATGTTACTACAGCGTTTAAACATAATCTTTACTTCTGTTGATACATAAGTCATTTGCGAATTCCAATTAAGTTGTGTATTCATCCATGGAGAGACACCTGGTGGCCAGACTGAGAGAGTTACTCCAAATGGCCTCTCAAAAAGTTTGATTAATGTGTTGATTCTGACTTCATATGCTAAGTTGAAAGTTGACAGGACTGTATATAATAGCATAGAGAGTAGCTGGAAACCAAAATATGGGGACAAGTCTTGCAATTTGGAGGGCAAGAATTGGTTGCTTTACCCATCCAGCTCCAAAGGACAAATTCCTGGTGCCATACATAGCCATATCCAGACCAGTGACCAGTGGGTCTTTGAGGGCAGTATTAGCTATGGCTGTCCTTATGATCATGGCAGGGGATGTTGAGTTGAACCCTGGACCTTTGACCAGATTACAGTCTGCAAGTGAAGAACCTGAAGTACCTGAAGAAAGTGAGATGGTATTTAATCCACAGGAGTGGATTAAATTTAAACATGAACTGGAAGATATACAGCAGCAATACATTGAAATGTGTGATGAGATAGAAACTCTGAAAAAAGAAAACAGAGAATTAAGTGCCAAAGTTGAGAAACAAGAGGAACAGTCACGGAGAGATAACCTTATATTTTATGGAATAGATGCTGAAGAAAATGAGTCATGGGAAGCATGTGAAGAAAAGGTTTGTGAAGCTATCTCTGAGAAACTTGGACTCCCAGAAACAACCACAGATGAAGAAATGGGTATAGGAAAATACAATAAATTTATGTCGACCTGTATGGGATTCGAACCCACTACCTTCGGCACACTCGCCTAGCCAAATGTAAAGTCCAACACGCTGACCTCTAGGCCATCGGGACAACCCCAAAAAAGATTGACCAAGGACCCAGGGTGATGTTATAGCAGGAAAGAGCACATCGACTCCCATTTCAACGAACAGGAAAACCAAAGCCTGTGGTTATGAAATTTACAAGATGGAAGGACAGACGGAAAGTATTAAACAAAGCAAGGGCTAAATTGAAAGGGCAGAGTGACCTTAAAGTAACTGAAGACTTTACACAACGAGTCAGAGAAATAAGGAGGAAATTGATACCACGTATGTTGGATGAGAGGAAAAATGACAAGAGAGCATTCTTACAATATGATAAGCTTGTCATAGATGGCAAGAAATTTGTATATGATTCAGAAACAGACTCTGTAAAAGTGCTCCAGCAGAGAGGCCATAGTCCACAGACTGTTGCCTACGGGTCAGGCCAAGGCCAGTACAGAGAACCCAGTGAACCAGTGACTATTGTGTATTGGAATGGACAGGGCTTTGTGCAACACAGTAAGAATGAAGCCGTTAAATTGGAACTGGGTACTTATACAATAAATAAAAATAATAAATAATAAATACAATAAAATACTATCCCTAAAAATGGGGCGAAGAGGCAGGGGGCGGAAGACCAAACCCACTATCCGTACACTGACCGCGAGCGGCCGCAGGCCGCCCCACCGAAGCAAGGCAACACAACTTTCGTTGCCAGGCTTGAGGTGATGGGGCCGGAAGGGCCGCCTCCATGACGTCACACTTTGAAACCAGACTGTCGCTATCGCCGTTTGACAGATCGCTGAATAATGTTTTCCGTACTTCAAAGGCTCTTTTATTCATGTGATTGGCCAAGAATTGATTGACAACCTTCCCAAATGTTCAGGGACGATGTTTGCTACGTTTTGTACAAATATCAACTCAACTTGAGCAAATGGTATTGTTTCAGAGGCAAATGATCAACATCAAAGGCCTTTGAAGCTTGTTTTCTCAGAAAGGATAATACGACGAGAGCCCCACCTAAGAATGGCTATTCCAAGAAAACGGCTGGGCGAAATTTAATCCGGTTAACGGCTTTTGATTCTTTAATGTCTGAACTGCAAAAATGGTTCAGCGATTTTCTAAATTTTGCTTTGTTCTTTTTCTATGAAATGATGAAAATGAACATCCTGAAAATCAAAGGGAAAATTGAAAAGTCAAACTTTGAGGATGGATAACAGAAAAACGAGATCAAACATAAAAAATCGTAGGATCGTTTTTTGTTGCCAATATGTCAGGATTAAGATACAAGTGTAATTATGATTTTATCACAAATAATTAGTGACTTATATCGACATTAATGGGGTGGATGCTTTGCGGTCAACTTTCAATTGTTTATTCAACATTTGACATCACAGACACCCAAATATGGAACATATAAATTCTTTGGAGTATGACAAGTACACACATATATGATATGTTATCCTAACGCAAATACATTTTGAGCTAGGATTGACTAAAGTGGGATTTATTTTTGGTGTCTTACCTGTCCTTAAGAGACTACATGAAAATTTTGAAAATGCAGTAGTGATTTTACTTGACAAATGTTTCTTTGGATTCGATACAGATGTAGTACTATTTTTCACGTATATTTCACCTGAAGGTTCACCTATTTATCAACAGGACGAGGATGGTATATCTATTTTACAATCACAATTATTACAAGTTTATGCAAAGTTACCCCCCTGTTCACATGGTATTAATTGGCGACATGAATGCTGGGGTTGGTGATTTACAAGACTTTATATGTGATGACAGCAGTAAACATCTACCTATGGATGAATGGTACAATTGTGATGAGTATGGTAAGAGAAAACAGAGATGATAAAATCAATAATTATGGTTGTTCTCTGATAGAGATGTGTAAGAGTTTAAATTTACATATATTGAATGGTCGGTCTAGTAGTGATCCAAATGGAGAATTCACATGTAGTAAAAAAGCAGGAAGAAGTGTTGTTGACTATGTTGCAGTCAATACAGAATTTTTCCTACATTGAGGACTTTTCAGTGCTGTCTATGGATGAATCAGATCATTTTCCTATTCTATGCAAGATGAAGGGGAAAAGTCGCAGTGCAGCTGAAGAAAATGTAAATGTTAGTCCTGTTATAAAATACAAGTGGGAGGCTGATAAGAAAGATGCATTTTTAAATATTTTACAAGATGATCAATCACAAAACTTGTTAAGTGTTGTACCTGATGACGTAGATGAGGCTGTTACCTTGCTAGAAAAAGTGTATCAACGAGAAGCAGACTGTATGAAATGTAAACCTAGAGAGACTAGTAAGCAATGTAATGGTCCATGGTATGATACAGAGTGTAAAAGTCTAAGTAACCAAAAGTATGATGCACTAAACAAGTATAGAGCAGATCACAGTGAACAAAGCTGGTTAGAATATACAAAAAAGAGAAACCAGTACAAGTCTTTATGTAGAAGGAAAGAAGAAAGATGGAAAGAACAAGAAAGAGATAAGATAGAGAAAGCTAAAGATGATCCAAACAGGGTATGGAATTTGATTAAGATGAAAAGTAAAAGTCCAATACAACAGAGTGAAATAACACCACTAGAGTGATTTGAGTATTTTCAACAATTATTAAATCAAGAGTGTGGGTCAAGTTCTATACAAGATCAAATAGAACAAGATTTGGAAAATCATGATGATCAGTGTGATGAATGTAATGTAAATGAAGCACAGGAACTAAATGAATATATTTGTGAACATGAAACTCATACAGTTATTAAGCAAATGGCAAATAATAAAGCCCCTGGTGTAGATGGGCCAGTTATTATATTATTTAAAAATTCGTCTGATATCATTGTGCCATACTTAGTGAAACTGTTCAATAATATAATGGATAAGGGTCAATACCCAAAAGAATGGTGTAAAGCAGTAATATGTCCTCTCCACAAAAAGGGTCCTAAGAATGTAAAAGACAACTATAGAGGAATTTCACTCTCGGATGTCTGTGGTAAAATTTTTACTAAAATTCTTAATAATCGTTTATATGATTGGGCAGAAAAATTGCAAAAAATACATGAAAGTCAGGCAGGTTTTAGGTCTGGTAGGTCAACAGTAGACCATTTGTTTACTTTACAGGCAGTTGTCCAAAAATATTTATCTAAAAAAGGTGGTAGATTTAATGTTCTTTTTATCGATTTTTCCAAAGCATTTGACACTGTTATCCACAAGTATTTATGGCACAGACTAATTAATATAGGTGTTCATGGTAAAGTGTTAAAAGTGCTACAATCTATGTATTTAAACCTCCAGTCTTATGTATGTACACCAGATGGTCTCACAGAGTTTTTTAAGTGCACTATGGGTACAAGGCAAGGATGTATGATCAGTCCTTTACTCTTCATTTTGTTTATTAATAAGTTTGTTCTGGATTTAGAAGCTAAGGGTGGTCAAGGTGTATTTATTTCAGAAGAAACCATGAACTTATTATCATTACTATATGCAGATGACATTGTAGATTTGGCAGACACGGTTGCTCGACTACAGAAGCAGATTAACATTCTTGGAGAATTCTGTGATCGATCATGTATGAATATTAACTTAACTAAAACAAAAATAATGGTTTTTAGGAATGGAGGTATTTTGCGCAAAAATGAGGAATTGTATTTTAAACAGGAAAAAATTGAATGTGTATCTTATTATAAGTATTTAGGTCTCATGGTTTCATCAAGACTATCATGGTCTGTAGCAACCAAAACTTTGGCCAGCCAAGCACAAAAAGTCATAGCTATGTGACAGTGTTTCCAATACAAAGTTGGTAAATTACCATATAAAACCGTATTCCATTTATCGATAAAATGATCACACCTATTTTACTATATGGATCTGAAATTTGGGGTTATCAGTATACAGAAGTAATAGAAAAAGTGCAGATTAAGATTTGTAAACAGTGGCTTGGTCTCCCTCAAGGTTCATCTGATGGTGCTGCCTTGGGGGAACGTGGAAAATACCCTCTTTTTGTGAAATATCATCTACGATGCATTAGTTATTGGTGCAAGATTCTTCAAATGGACTCCCATAGATACCCAAAACAATGCTATAATATGTTGTTTGAGTTGGGTATAGCTGGAAGGTGTAACTGGGCTACACATGTCAAGTCTTTATTATTCAAATTTGGTTTTGGCACAGTCTGGATATCACAAGAAGTCGGAAATGTTGCATGGTTTAAAAAAGTTTTCTCTTAAAGATTAAAGGACTGTGCCATGCAAATTTGGCATGATTCAGTCACAGAAAATCAAAAGGTGAATACTTATTGCCTTTTCAAATCTTTGTTAGAACCAGAAAAATATCTTAACTGTGTAAATGTTATCACTTTTCGAAATGCTATTACTCGCTTTAGATGCTCAAGTCATGGTCTGCACATTGAGAAAGGAAGATATACTGGTACAGTGAGGGAAGAGAGAATTTGTTTATTATGTAATACTAACAAGATTAAGTGTGTTGGAAATGAATTTCATTTCTTAATGGTTTGTCCATTTTACTCGGACTTACGTGAGAAGTACTTGAATAAGAACTATTATTTATATCCTTCTACTGAAAAAATGATAAATCTATTAAAAAGTGACAAACCATAAATATTATGTTCATTAGGAAATTATTTGTATCAAGCTTTTAAGAAGAGAGAGTTTCTTTTGTTAAATATGTAAAAATATAAACCTGGTGTCTTTTTCCATTATTTCAAAATACTATTTTAATGTACATATTATGTATTGACAGGCCGGAGGCCTTTTATTACGAAATAAATGATCTATATAAAAAATTGAACCGGCTTAACGTTACAGGGCCTAGGCCTACTCTGAGTACTCAGCCTACAACTGCCGACTGCAGCAAAATAGACATCTTGAACTATTGTACTTCTTCATTGAGTCGGACTGTCCAAATCCTCTCCGATCGTCTCATTCATCTACTCTTTTACTTTGTGGATTTATTAAGCAGGGATCCCTTCCAAGCTGAATCGAGCTGTCAGGTTATCCACGACGCCCATGACCAAGACGAGCAGGTACGGGGAAATCGGCAGAAGTGCAGAAGCAGAAGTGGCATAAGCAGAAGTGGCAGAAGTGGAAGATATTGGCGATTTTCGATATGTTACTATAGCGTTTTAACATAATCTTTACTTCTGTTGATACATAAGTCATTTGCGCATGCCAACTAAGTTGTGTGTTCATCCATGTACCCGTTATATAAAGTACAATGAGCAAAAATAGACCCATTCGCTGACGCGGCAGACACCAGGGCCTGCCATATTGGATTCCTCTTTCTAGGAGGGAGCTACCATTATTTCATTACAGGCATTGGGAAATATTATTATGGGACTTTATTCTGTTGGCAATAACAATAATTCATTTTCATTAGTTGAAATGTGTTACACAAATGCACAGTTAATAGTTTTTATCCAGGATTCCACAAGGTAGTTTAATTCAATTACAATAATATGAATTGGCATCAGTATAAGCAGCAGTTTTGTTATTTGTTCCTGTTAACCCAGTACTATCGTGTTCTTTGTTCGTGGTGACCTGTTGCTTTTTTGATGGTAAACCTAACTTGTGATTTGCACTGCATGTTTGAGATACATGATGATCAAGAGTAATAAATTTTGGTGATTTGTGAAATGACTAACTAAGTCTTGTCAACTTCTTCACAGGTTTCTTTTCAATTTTTGAAGATCTATCAATCTGTTTCTGGTTTGTTTGCTTATTAACACTCTTTTGCTCCTTTTGACACGTCATTCATATTTGTTTGGTCATCTTCTTTGTTTTGACCTGTCATTATTCTCCCTTCAGAAAAGTTTGTTGCATCATTGTAGAGTTCTATTTCTAGCTCCCTAGGAATGGGAGAGGGGGGATCTCGGCTCCTGCTTGTAAAGTGTTATGTTCTTTTTGACACACCGTTCTCTCTTTTTTAAATTCGGTTTTATTATTTTCTACTTCGGTTTCCATTGGACTTGGGTGGATTTCAGCCTCTACTTGTATAGTATTCCTAACCTGCTGTGGCGAGTCAAAGACTTAAGATTTTCGTGAACTGTTCTGAGCATGCACTGCATTGCTTGTTTTTATCTTATCAGCCTCCTTACCCTGTTGTTTATTTCTTGATACTTTTTGTGTTCTTTCAAAATTAGTTTCTTTTATCGTTTTTACTGTCTCAGGGAATTTGTCTCTGCTTTGTTTAAATGATAATAATAGAAAGAAAAATAATAAGTATAAAAACACAAAAAATAATAAGGCCTGTAGGAAGCAAATTGTCATGATGATGATCATAATATTGATAATAATATCAATATAAGTTATAACAATGATGATATTGATAATAATGATATCAATAATAATAATAATAATTATAATGATAATGATAATGATATAATAATAATAATAATAATAATAATAATAATAATAATAATAATAATAATAATAATAATAATAATAATAATAATAATAATAATAATAATAACATCAATACTAATATGACGACTTTTTTCCATCATTAAAGAAGACAAATTTGAAAGTGAAAAGGGGTACTTCTTTCTAGGCCTCAGTATCAATGAAATTTTTGTGTTATTAGATAGAAGAAACTCATACATATATATAGTAACAAGTGCTGCATTGCAATGCAGCACTTGTTGCTGACACTGTCACTCATTCTGTTCGAGTTTTTTTATTTAAATAGCAACAACCGCACAAAAGTCTCAATTTCAAGTGCTGGTCTCAGGTAGCCATAAATATAATTCATGTAATCACTTTTTACACAATGACATTGACTTGTGCATTTTAAATTATAGTCGTATGATATGAACCTGTTTTGTTTACCAATCTGTGTTCCCTACGCGTTGCGGCGGTGCTTCACCCTAATGTTGCCAGCCCCCCAACTTCCATGGCTTCTGGATCGGCGGCCCTCGCCTCTGGCTCATTACCGCCACTCAACTAGTGGCAGGTTGACAGATTAATCAGAATCTGTTTCCCTTGCACCATCATACAGGCCCAGATCCTCTTCAGATACAAGGGAGTCTGAGAACTTGGAATTGCTGCCACTGTCAGACAAGTTATCTCGCTTTCCGTCTTCCAAAAGTGTCACACCCGTGACGTCACGTGTGTGCAACCCAATCATCGGCCGTTTCCGTGAACCTGCCTCTTTCGCCCAATAGAGAACCATCACCCAGTGAAATTTAGCACGAAAAAATATACACGTTGTATCTGAGTACGATGATTGACAAAACTGAAACTTTAAAGTTATTTTGAGACCTGCCCTTTAAGGTAGCTAAGTTAGGGGCGCTGCATCACAAAGTTACTTTATTGGTGGTTATATAGGTGCATTCTCTTCCAGGCTAGGTTGGACCTTTATGGTGGGGAAGGACAATGATGTGACCCCAGCCAGAGCACAGTTCATACACCTGTATAAAGCTGACATTAAGGTGTTGTTTCGCATTTCAATTATCACCAATTGACGATCTGGGAATTATGTGACAAAAATCCATCCGTGTTTTTCTGACATTTTCATTTGTTAAATACCGTTCACGAAATTTTAAAATTCGAAAATGCTGATTTTTTAGACTGAAAAATTGTAAAATGAAATATAGAAGGATTTATAACTTTGGTTTGTGGCCGGGATGTGGCGCGGGCAGCGGCCTGAGCATGACAGGGAACCTCGGACCGGAAGTCTTATGTGCGAGACTATGGCTCTGCGGTTGCAGCGCAGTGGTTTCAGTGGGAGAGTTTAGCACGTGGATGAGTTCCTTCAGTTTAAAGGACAAGAATCAACTAAAAGCAAAGTAAAACAGTGACGTCATCAATGAAAACCAAAATAATCTGCTGTAAAATTTCCTTGTCCTATTTGTAAAGATGGATGTGGCAGAGATCCACCGACAGTTAGGTGTGATAGATATGTGATAAGGGGTTTCACTGGCAGTGTGTCAAAACAAAAAGAGCTCCGCCTAAATATAGACAGTGGTCCTGCAGAAATTGTAATAAAGGCGGACTGCAAGATATTGCAAAGGCACAAAAGGCATTGCTTGTCTGATTGCTTAAGAACATGTTAAATGTGGTTGTAATGTAAACATTGCATTAAGGTACGGTGAAATGAATAAGTAAACAATAACATGGTTAGTTGCATGTGGTTGTATATTTAATGCCAATTCGGATCTTTTTCAGGTTGTTCTTGTTCGATTCTGTGCATATAATTCTTTGCATTGCAACTTCATTGTGGCTTACAGGGCATTGCTACTTTGATGTCTTACCCCATTCCATATTTTAAATGGTGCTGTAATGTAAACATTATACTCAGTCAAAATTAAATGGATCCAGAATAAACATTCAAAACAATCCTTTTGGTATAAACATGTCTATGAGTTATAAGTGTAATTTTGACGTTATAAGATACACTTCCAGTTGCCGATGTAATTGCTAGATTGGTGGTACTGTCACTGTTTTTTTTATCGCATGCTGTACCTTAATAAATGATTTATAGCACATAGGCTTACGGAACTGTGATATACATTAATTTATACATTCTAGATTTCTAAATAAATTGAGTGGTTTATTACACTGTTCTTGTTTCAATGCTCTCATAAGTGTCATCAACTGGTATAATAACTTCTGTGTGGCATGACTTATTGCATGTTGTCTTTTAAAGTTCTTTCCTTTTTTTAAAATTTATATATCATGTCTGTGTGATGTGGCACATAACACATCTTTTTTACTTTATTAATTATTTATTTATTTATTTATTTATTTATTCATTCATTTATTTATTTATTTATTTATTTATTTATTTATTTATTTATTTATTTATTTATTTATTTATTTATTTATTTATTCATTCATTTATTTATTTATTTATTTATTCATCCATTTATTTATTTATTTATCTATCTATCTATCTATCTATCTAATTATCAATCTATCTATCTATCCATCCATCCATCAATCGATCCATCTATCTATCTATCTATCTATCTATCTATCTATCTATCTATATATCTATCTATGTATCTATCTATCTATCATCTATTTATTTATTTATTATTTTTTTTATTTATTTGTTCATCATTTTTAAGCCAACAGTTTGTGCGGGACTTTTTGTGCGATGCAACACAAGCTACAAATGTCAAGCTGGGCTTGGTAATACACACAGTAGGGAAATTGTCTATCTAATTTTGAATAAATAAGATCTTCACAATGATGCAAAACAGGGTCACGATAATTTTAAAATCTTCATTTCAAATCTTTTTTCTAGTTTATTCTAAGCGCTTGAATTGATTATAATAGCACCTGATGTATGTGTATATTGAGTAGAATACGCACAGCAGTAACACCTACCTCTATAATTCGATGGTTATATACTGAGTGGTTAAATTTGGCTAAACATGTGCCAAAATTAGTTAAATGTGAATTAAAATCTCTTTTGGGTCAGTAATTATCTGATAATTACTTTTGAATCTGCACTTGTTGAAAGAAGTGTCATGCCACCTATCATATTAGTAGTAGCTGATTCAAAAAGAAACAATCGTATGTATACAGTTGAACATACACGAAAGTAGAGTGACATATTTTTCTGGATATTGAGTATGTTTTGTACATGCAGTTGCAACCTATGTATAACAGAGATGATTACAGTAGCACCTTTAATATTTGTGTGTTGAGTGGAATACGCACAGCTTTAACGGCAACCTGTTTAATTTCATCTATTTCTGACAATACTATTTGCATATTGAGTATTAAGTAATACCCATCATAAAATGACATGTGAATTCAATATTAAATTTAATGTACAGCACATTTAGGTAGATTGCCAGAACGTTCGTATTGAGTTGTACATATATAACAGTAGGAACCTATTTATACAATAATTTACATGTAATATCAGCACGTGTAATGTTGTTTATATTGAGGATAATACACACAGTATCAACAGGTCAACAACTTTGGTAATTTCTTTTAATGAATATGTCTGTTCGTGAAAACTTGAAGATGATATCTTTATCTAAATTTGGTAATCGAACCTTTAATATCCAAAGTGCTTTTGATTATTACTGTTATCTGTAATCAAGTCACCAGTTGTTTTGGGTACCATGTCTATAGAATATTTAAATCAAACTTTGCTCCCCAAATCCTTGTATTTTCCTGTACTTCCAGATTTTCCCAATTTGATTTCCATGAGGTTTTATTTGTGTATAACGGCCTACAATTTACAAAGATATGAGTAAATTACCTTATCTGTATTAAAATAATTTGCTAATGTACTGGAAATTCCTGTAGCTATCATCATTTTTCGCAATATTTTTCACATAAGAACTTCAAAATTTCCCCATAATCCAATGCATCAAAATGAAATTCACAGTAAAGCAAGCAGACACTATTATGGATGTTATGATTTCAATTGTGCCTTGGAATTGGGAATGTCAATGCAGACAATGTCTGCTTCAGAAGTTTGTTTCTTCCGTCTTCTTGCCCAGGACCATGTGTTAACTTCAAGGTTCCAATGGTTCCTCTGTCATGTAGGTAGCCCATGCTGCTCAAGGGGTCACCAAATAAGTCACAAAGTGTTCATAAAAAGTTATCCCTGAAAATTTTGACATCAGATGCCTTTATCTAGAGGGAAACTTGCAAATATTAGGAGCTCTGAAATTCAATCTACAGTACAGATCATATGACCTGCTTACACGATAGAGCAGATCCTTAAATCAAGATTCTACCGATACAAGTCCTTTCTCTAACATAACACCAGATGCATTTATGTACTTGGATCTTCACCATCATAGTTTTGAGAGTAATTAGCAAAGATGTCACGTAGAACTATTTCCGACTGACGATGCACCCATGCGAAATAGCTTCCAGCTTGTGCGCACGAGTGATTGCATCAAGACGCACAAATTTGCCTGCACTGCTCTTCGTCAAGCACTGGCTAGAGCAGTGGTCAGAGAAAGCGGCTACAAAAACCAAACAAACAAATCTTAAGAGATTGGAATCCGCTTGTCGTCGCCAAGAAACCTTTTTTTCTTTTATATAAAATTTAAAAAAAAAAAAATTACAAACTTTCAGAGTGTGTCATTTTTACCTGTCACCGAAAATAGTACCCTTTCAAAGGAAGTTCAAATCTACAGTAGATTCGTAAAGCCAAACAGTATATTCATAAAAAATAATCTACTATGAAGACAAAAGATTTCGTAAAAATCTGATGTTAAGCATGCTATAATCACGACTGCTGAGAATAGCCACAAGAAGTGTGTCATTGTTTTGTGGTGAGAATTCGAATCAAATTAGAGGGATAAATACAAACTGCCACAAACATCAAGTTTCTATGAGTCGTACATCTTTAGTTTTCTTTTAACCGGATATATCATCACTGCCATTCAAAACAGATTGTCCGCATTGCGGAGATATAACGAAGAATCACGTAAAAATAATTAAGAAATGCAGAGACCAAATGCGGCTTGTTTTAATATTCGGTACATGTACATGTGGTAAGCCCATCTAAAATATTGCCTAAAATGCCTGTATATCAGTGACAATTTTTAACCTTTGTTTACCATTTTATGCCCTAATGGGCTCATAGTGACATAAATATATATTTATATGACATAGAGCCATATTTAAGCAATCGAACCAAAAAAATATAATACAGGGACTGAATACAGAAATTGGAATCAATGTACTTTTTACATCTTTGCATACTTTTTTTTTAAACAAGATTGGTAACCAGATAGGGTGAGTTTTCATCTGGTTACAGGAGGATTTTTAGATTTTGTGTTTACATCTAGATGATCTCAATTTCTGTGGAGAATTTTGATTTAGGTCAAAGACGATGTCTCATATCATTGAATAGGCCGCAAGTCAATGCGCCTCATTTTCAACCATTTGGTGGGAACATTATGCATTGTATAGACGAATACGTTGATCCAGTGGCTCATTTTGGTAACGAACCAGTTGAATACGGAGTTTGTGATTAGTAAGTCGAAGGCGTGTGAACGCTCGGCGAAGTTCAACATAATTCACAATGCCCAGATATTTTTCAGGGTCACACTTTTATGTGAACAAAAGTTACACACTTAACTTGCTTCCAATTCCGTATTTACCGTTGTCGTCCCAAATCTCGGGAAAGAAAACCTATTGGTCTTTTAGTCTTGACTGTAAAGTGCAAAATATTTTTTTCTGGATAATATACGTTGTGTTGATTCAGCCATACATTACACCTACCAATATGCTGGAGTCTCACTGTAATCGCCCAAGAGTTTCTGCCTTCCTGGTCAAGTTGATAAGAAGTAAGATATGACCGTTTCAGAACGCCCCTTCGAAAAATCATAATTTCTGAACCAATATTTAACAAAACGGAATTTGATTTCAATGTCCAGTGGGAATCTTCCTAATTCAGCTGGACAGGCTTTGTTAGATGATGAGCTCCCACCAAGGCAAAGCAAATACTTACAAAACTCAACAAGAGTCTTATTCGCACGCAATGGTTCAAAACATTTTAAATGTGAGGATTATGGAGCGCGGGAACTCCGTTACGCATCGTTGCCGATGACCAGACTTTCCTACCGAACAACAATATAAATTTGACATAAGTGTCGAAATGAGACAGTTGAGTTGCTGACAGAAGGCTAACATCGTGATCGCCTCTTATTTTGGCGATGATCATGTCAGTAACTTTTTTTGACCTTATCTGAAAGATTCTAGGTAGCCAGTGTGAATGTACCAGATGAAAACAACATAATTCAAACATAAAAAAAAGAAAGTGACCACTTCTAATTTTTCGTAAGTGCAACAAAAATCTAAATTACCGTGAGAGGTACCACTACGGTTAATACCATAATTTTTTTCTGTATTAAGATCCAAATTCCAGTAGTTACCATAGGCAGCTAGTCTATCTACTAAGACTTGTAACTTGCCTAGCCCATGGACAGACAATACCATGTCATCTGCGAAAGAGAATGAGAAGACAAGCGACAAGTTATATTTTACAGGATTGTTGTACTTTCGTTGGAAAAATAAGGTTAATATTTATTTTTCATGCAACAAAAAGACGCTGAGTCTATTATGTGTCTAAGTCTTTCCAGAAAATTTGGGTAAGCGTATTGCTATATGACAATCAAGAAGAGACAGACGATAAGACTTTACTTTGGGACGAAAAGCATCTGCGTCATATAATATCTTTCTCTCCATCTCTTTCAGGGGGTATCTGGGTGAGTAAAAGCATATCTCAGCACCTTCTTTTTTATATAAACCTGGTACACCATGGGTACCGTCACCCGTGATACCTTGATGGTATAATGAGCTACACTCGCAGACTCTGCTAAATAGACATGTCCTATTTATCTTTCATGAAATTTTGCAATTCAAGTGTCATAAAAAAATTAAGCATTGTCACTTGTATCTCCTGACTGATACATTAATTGGAAAATGCACTTTAAGCAATCAGGCCATTTGCTTCTTAACAATGAACAATTAAATGGACTATTCAAAATACTATCTTTTTGGCTCACAAGATAACTTACCGCACATATAAATGAACGTAATGTGTCGGTGTTATTCTCAGCTTGAAACCTACTTCAAATAAAAATTTATCCAGAAAGATCCTGTTTTTTCCACTGCCAAGCGTATCCTATCAGTCTCAATAGACAAACAGACTGGATTGCTTTTTAAAAAATAAATTTGTCCTTATATTTCTCAGACGGTGACAATAGATACATAGTCAATTAAAGCATGTCTTCCTGGACTGACGATTGAGTCCTAACTTTTCCTTGTGCTTGCTTTTTCAGAGGAGTTGTCGACAAGTCTCATTTTTTTCTTCGTTTATACCAGACATTTTACTTACAGGCGGCTGTGCCCATTTCGGGGGGGGGGGGGGGGGGAGCGCATTAAATCAGTTTACTCATTGTGTTGGACATGGAAGTTGCACATCTGATATGATTGTGATGTAAACTATGAAAAGCTGATGGAGCCAAGCTGCACTCTTCAATGTCACCAACACTCAACGTCCCTGTCCCAGAAAAATTTCTTTATGTGTCACATCGGCCATGATTAAGTTCGTAGATACATTTGTTACAGCGTTGTGTCGGCCACCATTACCTGTAAGAATTATTTCCAAAGGTCACATTGACTGTGAGTTATAGTCTCTTGAAACTAATTGTCAATCCAGCTATAAGACGCTGCGAGGGACAAAACTACATGTGTGATGTTAGTGACCGGATTAGACACCTTTCTGCTGGTATAACTATCTCTGCATTGTTTCTAAAACTTGTTTCGTTATATTAAGTCCACGGCCACAACCCTTGCAGCTCAAACTTATATCTGAGTAAGCAGATTTCTTGAGTGGGCACATTGCCTCCCAAAGCGGATCTGGTATCTGGTATCTGGTATCTGGTATCAACGTTCACTGATGTCGATAATGAAAAAGAAGGAAAATATCTATCTAGATCCTGTCGCCAGTTTATCTCGGCTTTGAACATCAGTTATACGTGTTCGTTGTCGGGACCAAGCGTGTATGTTCATAGGTGATTTTGTCACAAATTACATGTTCAGTTTTATATAACAATGCGATTGTAGAATTTTTCAGAGGAATGGGGGGGGGGGGCTTTTATACAAACTGACCTTTTTGCACCCAGCAGGTCTTACCCTGATTGCCATAAGAGGCAAGCACTTTGAGATAATGCGTGCGCAACAGCAACGTTCCAGTGTCATCGGCATAATCATTGATATTATAGCAATGTCTTTCATATGGATATGTGCAGTTGTTATCTTCTCTTTTTTTCTTCGTCTGCGAAGCACTATAACAGACCTATTTTCAGTTTCGATTCATAAATTGATTTCTAAGTGTACCTGTCGACATGCGTTTGCGTGTACTTGCATATTGTCCCGGTTGAATTGCAGACGATAAGGTCAGCTGTGTATTTTATGACGTCTGTATATGTCAATGCGGCGGGCAAGCAATTATGACCGTAATGCACATGGTTTTCTTACCTTTTTGTGCCCGTTATTTCTTTGCAATATGGAAACATCGCTAACAGAATATCTGTTAAGGTAATCACTGATCACGTCAACAACTTTCGTGGGATGGTACTGGCCAATAGAACTTAAAAAAAAAATTCGCACAAAGGATAAGTGCTCCCATAAAGATAATATCGCCGTCATTTACTAAAACTACAATTTCTACTGAAAAGTAATTCGGCATTCTGACTCACAAATCAGCATTAGTGCTGTAGTTGAACAGCGCTAAATAATTTAGGCTAACTTTCAGAATCTATTGTGAGACAGTTCGGCAAAAAGGTCCCCAAAACATACAAGCAGGCACATGCAGGCCATGTTGTTGGGCGTTGTACCAGAAGGTCATTGGCATAATCACGCGATCATTATAAGCTTGTGACACGTTGCCTTACGTTTTTATCATACCATCGGAGTTAGTACCTCAGGTTATTATGACTATACTGTTTGAAAGAAGGCGACATAGTTTTTGTTCATTACAATAACAAATGCATGAAAATATTGAAGAAAAAAAAACACAGACACGCATTAAGTGGTTGCTGTCAAGAACGCAAATATATTACATGCTTTCCCTATGTATATCCCTATTGGCACCAACGAACCCATTTGAAGTATGTCGATCTGACATGGATGAGTTACTCATGTATATTTTTTTAGCCATCGTGTTGTTCCTATTGTTGGAACTCCAGCTAGAAAGAAATCAGATATCAGCAACAAAACTATGTGTATGTTGTGGTAGCTGAACAGATATTTGAGGTCTCCTCACTTTTTTCCCACAAAAATTTAAGTCAAAGCGTCCAGCAGGATTTGAACGTAAGCGGCTGTGGACAACACCCCCTTTGATATGTTGGAACTTAAAGAGCTTTTATCTCGTGTTGCTTGAAATACAGGTGACGCCAGGGGAAACCATTACGGGTGGAAACCGTCAAAAGTCAGGGATAATAATATAATGTGTTTTTTTACAGATTGGTGAACAACATGAAGTTCAAATTTGGAACGAGTGTACTCTCGTCAAGTCTTGTGTATCATGGTTTAAGGAGACAGCGCTCGTAGTCGTTGGTTCTTGCAATGAATAACAAGCCACTCCGCGCTGCGCGCGTGCCCGGTTTTTCTCCCACTCAACCCCACGACAGGGTTCTAGGCCATTTTTTTTTCAAAAACAGCATGTACACACAGGTGTTAAGACTCCTTTCAGGTTCGATTATAAAGCGGGTAGTTCGTCTTAATCAAAGGTTATACCATTCTACCATGTTGACAGCTGCAAATACTCAACCTGTCACTGAAACAATAGAACAATAGTATATGTACAGTGTCCATGATGGGCAGAGTTGCTTTTGTTGATTCTCCTAACAGAAGGCCTTACTGTCATCTTATTGCACAATACATATTACCTGGTACTATGGGCTTGTGCCAAATACTATTGTAGATAGAGTACACGAACAAGGAAATTCCCTTTTGATGTCTTCTGTGATTCTGATCCAATCGCAAATGCAACATTCTCGTCTAACAACAATCATTTCAGCTCTACCTCAATCATTTTATTGCACGAGACACATTATCTGGTACTATGGGTCTGGTGCCAGATACTGTTGCAGATAGAGTAAACGAACAAGAAAATTCCCCTTTTGATGTCTTCTATGATTCTGGTCCAAACGTAAATACAGCATTCTCATCTAACAATAATCATTTTAGCTCTACTGATGGAGTTTTCGACTTCCTACGATACCTGATTTACCACGAAAATTTGATTCGACCTTGGAAATATGAGCACATCTAAGCATTCTTGTTAGCCGGGGCCTTTTCATTATGTCTCATCTTTAATGACTTTATGGGAGTGTCGTCTTTAGTATTATTTGTCTAATGTATGTTTTATCTGTTTGTACTTATGTATACATTTATTTTTCCCGGCACCAGGGGTTCAATATAATATCATTATTAAATATTTATATGGTTTGATCTCGGTTCTCCTGTACTATATACAGTCACATACATAATTCAGTCTTTCCAGCAGGTTTTGTCGGGTGCAGGATCGGAATAGACTACTTTTAAATTAATACAACGGGCTGTGACTTTCTAAATATGCCACCCAGGAGAACATGTTTGCAAAAGCTCTCACGCCGCCATATTGTATTGGTCCATGACGTCACGTATACATCACTTCTATTGAATTATGGTAACTCAGCTCGAGGTTCTCAAATCTGGGTAGATGGTTAATTAACTATTATGCGGCTGACTGTCTTGGTGTGTGCTCTTCATCTGACACAAGAGCCCAATGCTACTCGTGGTATCTATCTATTTAGTGTGAGAGATTCTGGAAACTGCTTGTGGTGACCTCAGTTAAGAATGCCAAGTTGTCAAATACAAAACGCAGGGTAGGACCTGGTATGGTTTACGACAGTCAACAGTGTATTTACACTTGTAAGGGCCATGTATATTTTTGTACTGAATTTTCAGTTATCAATTACTTGGTCTGCCCTTTGTTCATTGTTCGTTTAATTGTTTTATCGCTTGCTATTTATGACTCTTGGTGTTCAGGCATAACTGAACTAGACAGCGATATTTTCATGGAAATACCCCAGAAATGTATTAAGGGAAAATAGATTGTCAAAGCATCTGATCCACACTTGCTGATGAGTTTATGGTCACCTTTATATTTACTAAAGGGAAACAGTAACTCAATAAATAGTTCAGTCCACTCTGTCAACGCACCAGTTTAAACTTTCTGTACAGATGAGCTGCATTTCTTACTCTGCATACCGTTATGAAGCAATTAAGCCACTGTTTCCCCTTATTTGCCAAAGGACTGTTCGCATATCACAGATGTGTAAATCTTGCAGTTGATTTCTCCCAACATTATCTTCAAAACAATGAAGTCATGCTGCAACTCAAATAGATATCACCAAAAAAGAACTTCAATGGGTTTATGACAAACTTGTGGTTGGAGATATTGGTCCCAGACGTGCAAGTTGTCGACAGGGAAATACTCTATACCACATTTTTGTTGTGTTTCCTAGTGAATACGTGGAGCTGCTGGGTTTAATAGCCCAAATACAGACAGTCTTTTCCTCCTAAAAATTAAAGAGAAGAAATTTATTGCCACCTAAATCTGCTCCGCAAGAGTAAAGGAAGGAATCCTAGCTGCGAACTCGGGATCCAGTGTATGTTGTAGAGCGAAAACAGTGCACAAGAAGTCGTTACGTCATCATGTCCGACGCGCTGATGTGTTCGTCTGCCATGAAACTCCTGTAAACTGGAAACACGATTTTTTTTAGACATAGGTATTCGGGAGTGTGAAATTTTCGAAAAATTGGGGAGGTTTTTCTTTTAAAGAATCTTGGATTTAATGCTGACAAATGCCAGGGTTGCTCCCAGTAAGATTCTGTTGAAAGCATATGTTGGTCTGGGCCTATCGTGGCAAGGCAAGTCAACATGCGGCACAAAACATCTTCTTTATGTTACCGCATTCGGACCTACCCGGGCCAACGGCAAGGCAGGGGATTTTCTCTCTACAGAGAATTTATTGTTCTCTACAATTTAAGCCTCTCACATCCAAATGGTATGAGGAGTATTTTTTTGTAAGGTACCTATGCATAAGTTGTACCATCACCCTCAACGTATGTTTGCTGAATTTACTTAACCTCAAACCTTCATCTTTTGCACATGGTATTTTATATGGGATCATTCAGCGCGAAAAATACCAATTTGTATAGTCCTATAGCGAACATTGAGCATAACTGACTGTATCTACTGCCCATTGAAGTTATGTTCGAAATATGATACAGTGTTTGGATATGCATCTACTCGATTATAACTTTTCGCTTATGCAAGAATTAATTTTATCTATTTGCACATAATTTGCATACTTTATGTAATAAAACACAGTGAGAATAAAGTATGCATATAAGCCATCCTGCCTTAACTAGAATACCGACTGTGCTTAACGTCTAATCGCACAGGACCCGAGAGATATCTCGTTTGCCTAACCTTATATTGCATGTATAATTAATATAGGTAAATACATGGCAAACATATGTGTACTCCACATAATGTGCGCCATGCTCATGTATGTAGACTAAACCCATGAACATACCTCTTGAGTAGACTTCAAGCTCATATATGTACTATACACAAACACACACACACACACATACACACAAACACACACACATACATATATATATATATTTATATATATATATACATATATATATATATATATATGTGTGTGTGTGTGTGTGTGTGTGTGTGTGTGTGTGTGTGTGTGTGTGTGTGTGTGTGTGTGTGTGTGTGTGTTGATCTGATCTTAGGGAAATAGCTCTTGGTCGTATATACACAAGTACGAAGATGATGTTGAAGCTTCAGTCATTTTATTCCATCCTTGTGACGAGTTACAGCAGATACATGAATACGTGTACTTCTCATGGGGTTCCGTGGGCAAAAAGCCCAGAGCTCACAGCTCTTCATCAGTACCAAAATATGACCAAAATCTACCTCCAAATTATAAACCAATGGAATGCCAGATACATCAATTACAACTCATTACATCTGATGAGGAGGAGGGCTTTTATTCCATATAAGTGTACAATAATTATGAGTGACATAGGGTTGAGTAATTTCTTGAAGGAAAAAGTTCTCACGCTAGTCTTTAAACATAGAAATTCCTGTGGTGTACTGGACAATCCTAGCAGTATCAAAAATCAACATCCAGCATCCTGTAAGCTGGTCACTTGGGTGCTTCATGGGGAGAGTCAAGTGCACATGAAGTGAAAAGACCACCAGTAGAACAGCGAGTCAAGCGGAATGAAATTATAATGTAATAAACAGAAACAGTATGAGTGTGCACAGAAGGAAATCTGATCAGATACTCGCACATAAGACTTGCACTGAGAAACTTCAATGATTCACTTTGTTGCATAGAAAAATGAAAGGCAAATCCTAAACATTATTTATCCATATCCATAACATCCCCCCTCAAAATGAAATTGCATACAATTTTACATAGATTATCAAAGATTAATAGTTGCTTCAGACATTAAATTGTTATATGCGTCTATACCAAAACATCATGTATCATACATATCATGTAATAAGTCAACCAGACTTGATTACGCGCCAGAAGATGTGCACTTTCACTTCAATTAATACATGCAATCAGCAATGATCCAAATGACAAGTTAAACAAATTAGAACCTTTGTGATATAACTTCAGCAAATTTGCGACATAGCAACACTGGTACCTTTATGATGCTGAAAGTCGGTATTTGCTTTTCGAAGATAGTGTATCAATATCTGATGGACAATTTAAGACATAATCACAAAGTCAATTCACCAAATTAACTCAGTCACACATTTCACATTTGTTAGAATTTAAGTTATTCACCAGTCATTAATCATATTCAATACATCAAAGTGTCCTGGCGGAGTAAATGACTGTTTGTCACTTACGGCAAATTATATACAATATAATTTTTGTGCCTTACTTTACTCATAGACGGTAAATGATTATAAAGAACATATTAACAACTAAATAATGGATCACACTTGCGTCCAAGATGACCATTACACATGAGCTTGGTCTATGCATACCACAGCTCTTGTATTTCAACAATTATCCATGAATAATCAAATACATGGAAGACAGTGGGACTACTCTTCCCAGCATAAACAGACGGATTTCCATGTCTTGCACTGTACCACACATATTTTTACATGTTCCAAAATCAGGTTTTCAAATGTAAACTTGCAATTGGTCATTCAGCTCATAATAACACATCAATAGAAAATAATTAACCAAGTCTTACGAATTTGCGCCAAACGATATCCGTAAAAATTAAATCAAACAGGTCCATCGCGTAGTCCTGCTGGGATATGTGTATCTTGGTGATCATGACATGAGCATAAAGAATGAGAGAGGTCCCAGGACAATCATCATTCACAGTTTATACCCTCAGCGTTAACTGTCCTCATATATAAGGTTTATGCAGATGTCAAAATCACAATACACTACATAAATCTTCCCTGTTGATCATACATACATGAAAATCATTACAGCCATATGCAAACTAACTAAGTTATACACAATTTAGAGCACATAATGAATTATTTAGCATGTCTAGAGAAACAAACTTTATGCATGATACATAGAAAACTTCAACTATCAAGGTAAAAACTGTCAAAGTAGACTGGCAGTCCGTCGCTGTTCCAGCCAATATATAGTACACAGCATATATCAATTGACTGACCCATAGCAGTTAACTTTGTATTCAACTGACACACGAAAAAAAAATATTGAAATAAAAACCAATCAACCAATAATACACATTTTCGTAGCCTAATTATCAATGAAGTGGGCAGTCCTTGTCTGGCCAACCATTGAAAAAATGAACCTGTCATGCCAGCGTCATATCAGGATAACACAGGGGTTTTTGTCTGTTTCACAGCTTTTCTTGCTTTATGATCAAGCCTGTTTGTTTTAACCCAAAATGCCTGTTGAGATGGTTCACCCCTGATTTGGACTAAATATTCAGTGTTGCCTCCCACTTTTCTCTGTCCCAGTACACGTTTTATCTTGTGATGGCCCCTGGAATCTGACTCTGTTTGGCTACTATCCAACGAACTCTGCAGCCGCACAGGGATGCCATACCTATCGGGGGGAGGGGGGGGGGGCTCTTGGGACGTTTAGACAGTCTACGGGTCGCCTGTTGAGGTGGTTCCCCTGTAGCACCATCTGTACCATCACTGGAGGATTGACCCCTCCCTGTGTCAGTAGGCTGGATTTGACTTGTGCTGCCTCGGTCATCTTGCGTCTGCTGACCAGGGACTTTGTCATCAACATTTGTGATAACACGGGGGACATGAAACGGGTTCTCATGGTCGGGGTGCCTTACATAAGCCATTTTTAAACGATTTACATCAATGGGCCTTGGAAGCTCGTGGCCTGTGCTGGCCTCCCTCAGCGTAACCCTATGATCACTGAGCACCTGTTCAACTACATATGGGCCTGTGTATTTAAAGTTTAACTTGGTACCCTGACCTGTTCTATCACACAGCATATACATAGTCATTTGGCTTTAGAGCTAAGGGATTCTGCTTGGAATTTACCCGATCTATCATGTTTTGCTTCGCGTTACTTGCATTTTGACACACATCATTCCTCACTACTCGCAGCTTTTCCATGTGGTCCTTGATAAAAGTATGCATATCTCTAGGGAGAGCAGCGAAGTCCATGTGCATGGGATATAGGGATAGAGCTGGTCTATCACCAAAAATGATCTCATATGGAGTGTAACCCAGGCTTGTATTTACAGAACTATTCATGGAAAAAACAATAAACTGTAACATATCTGACCAATTCTTTTGACCAGAATGCAGATAAGGGGTAAGCCGTTCTGCTAAAGTTCTGTGGGATCGCTCAACTGCTCCAAGACAGTGGTGCATGAAGCTAGGGGTGTATTCGAGAGTCATACCTAAGAGTCTACATACTTCCTTTGTCAAATTAGCAGTAAACTCACTACCACAGTCTACAAGAGCAGTGCCCACCCCGTAAGTGCATATAACTTGATACAGGCCTGTTACCACAGAAGCAGCATCCTTGTTGGGTAGGAGTATAGCTACCAAAAACTTACTAAACATGCAGATACAGGTAAGGACATAGGTAAAGCCTTGAGGAGTAACTGGTAGAGGACCATACAGATCCAGTTCCCACACCTGTTACCACAGAAGCAGCATCCTTGTTGGGTAGGAGTATAGCTACCAAAAACTTACTAAACATGCAGATACAGGTAAGGATATAGGTAAAGCCTTGAGGAGTAACTGGTAGAGAACCATACAGATCCAGTTCCCACACTTTAAATGGGGCAGATGGGGTTGGATACGCAACTATCCCTGCCCTGGTGTGTGCCTTTGTAATTTTGCGTTTTTGGCAGTCATTACATGATTTGACATAGTCAGTGATAATTTCTGACATATGGGGAAAGAAACAGTTCTTTCTCACCCTATCCAGTGTACTTTGAATTCCACCATGCCCTCCCTTCGGACTGTCATGATATAACTGTAATGCACGTGGCACTAATACCTTTGGTATGGCCAATTGATATTGAGTCATCAGTTTGCTTCTCTTGCATTTGGCCACTTTGGAATGAAACAGTAAATTGTCTACAAGCACATAATCTGAAGACTGCAGAATTAATTTTCTGGACTCTTTTTGTGAGTCGGGTAAGACGTCTGACTTCAAATAACTGACCATTGGACCAAAATATGGGTCTTGAGTCTGTAGCTCCGCCAATTGCTGCTTGTTTATCTGAAGGGGAGATCAAATCGTTAAGAGCAGGGTTCTCGGCCGTTTGTATAACACACACATTTGTTGTGACTGGGGTCCCCCAGATTCCTGTAACGGGGTAATCTGATTAATGTCCCCACTGCTACAACACTGGCAATTGGTACCTGTGGCCCTGGTTCCTCATCTGCTGTGAAGAACTGTACGTCTTCAATATACACATTATCGAACAAAACACTGTGACAACTTGAGAGAGTGATCGTCATCATCATCAGTGCTCGATTCAGAGTCTGCATCATACATAAAATACATATATTCAAAATGGCGTTTGCACTTACATTTGAGGTCCCCATAAGTAAAATAGGTGAAAGTAAAACATGCCTCAGTTGTCATGGCGTCAAGCCACTGTGGCGAGGAATGTGCCTGTAGCCAGGAAAGGAACAAAGTTTCCACGCAGCGAAAAAATGTGGTCTGGTATAATTGCATCCAGCAGTTAACTTTTGCTTGAAGTTCCCAAGACCAAAACTGAAAGCTGTTGGGAAAAAAGTGTTTTTCTGCAAGCAATAACTGCTATGGAATTAACTCCCATGTAATAACAAAGTGTCTAGGGTGTCAGTGAATTTAGACAGTTGTAAAAAATCCATTCACGCTCGATTCACATCAATATGCACACTTCATGCGCCTACCAACGTAGCCCCCATGCTGTATACCTTCTTTTGGCGTGTTTGACTTAAAGGTTTAATACATACATACCTATACACATGAATACATACATACATACATACATACATACATACATACATACATACACACGCACGCACGTATACATACATACATACATACATACATACATACATGTACGACAGATGTTGCTACGCAGAAAGCGTCTGAAACCTGACAGGAATTTCAAAGCACAAATGAATATGATCTGTGTTTTTATTTATTTATATTTTTATTTCCTAATTTTTGGATGGGTTCTCTCTCTCTCTCTCTCTCTCTCTCTCTCTCTCTCTCTCTCTTCTCTCTCTCTCTTCTCTCTCTCTCTCCTCTCTCACTCTCCTCTCCTCTCTCACTCTCCTCTCTCTCTCTCTCTCTCTCTCCTCTCTCTCTCTCTCTCTCTCTCTCTCTCTCCATGTTCAGGTAATGTAAGGTAAAATCTAATTAGCATTGCGCACAGCAACATGAGTAGCCAGGAAAAATTTTGTTACAAATTATGTCAATAACCCCCAAACTCGTGCCATACATTGACATGTATGTTTTCTTGCAAAAGTGAAAGTCCAAACGTGACCCTGCCCCCCATTGCTCATAAAATGTAACATGTCAAAGGTATGGTACTCTCCGACACAGGGAGAATGCCTTGGCAAGCAAAATGGATGTTTTATGCTTCACACACATCGAGACATAGATTTCGTCTTTCTCTCTGTCTGTCTCTCGCCAAGCCAGTTTGAAAAATGGTCAGCATTGGGAAGTGGCTACACGATTTGCCAAGTAATTGTATTCAAAGTGGGATATACGCATAGCCCCAATCTTGATGCTACTAAATTTATAACATTTTCTGTCAAATATGAGGATCCAAATAGGACTACAAAGCTACAATTATAATTTTTATACCAGCAAGATCAGGGAAACCAACCCTCATGCTATTAAGTCTATTACTTTTTTTCAAATGTGAGGATCCAAAAAGGACTACAAAGCCATAATCATAATTTTTTTTTATACCAGCCAGATCACGGAAATCACACCTGAATACATCAAGCATGAACAAAAATTATCACAATAATATATTTGAGCTCACTCATCCCTTAAACCACCTTCCATTTTTTTGTCTTTATTTTGCTGTGTACCTGTGTTTTGACAATTAACATCTGTCTTGTACTTACGGAAGAGTCCCTGGAAAAGGCAGTGAGCATTTCGACCACTTTTTTTGAATAAAATATGTGCGAACCAATAATCACGACAAATTAAGGGAAGAAGGCGACTTCACTTCGGGAAACCAATTGGACATCATTTTGATCGTAGGCACCGTCTTTAAAGAGGATAAAAATGATCATATACCGGTTAAAATACATAATACATGAAGCTAAATACTTTGTGGCGTTATGAAAATTGGACACAAGTACAAAATCATAATGACTTGGTTAAGAACTCCGGGAGATGGAGTTGTAGGCTATTTATGTTTTGAAAACTCCTCGCACATATTGGGTTGAGAGAACTAGTGTGAGGATCGAGAGGACTGGTCATAATGGGGACAAATAGTGTGTCAGTGGGAGACTATGAAGCTTTCACCATAAATAAAATATGGGTCGTGAAGGTACGGTTTTTGTTGGCACCATTGGTAATGTAGACCGGTAGAAAATATGCAGATAGGTATATGTAGGGGTAAGGGCGGAGAGGGATGTTCAGATTATGAAAAATGGGTTCTGGTCCCGCTCCACCAGTTCAGAACTAGGAAGTACATATCAGGACTTAAGAAAATAACTGTAGTGGAACTTTTTGCTAAATGACTAACAGAGACTTTATGGTGCACCCCTGAAGAGAGTTCAGACGGGAAAGAGATCGTCGGTCAGGTAAACACATTCCGTTCTATAAGAAAGACATTCAACCTCGATTCGCTGTATTCTGCAGGGGACAACCGAGGGGAACTGGCAGAGCCAGCCAAGGACTTACACAACGTGAGGTGTTTAACCTAATGATATCATGCTAGGTTGATGCGGGTCGAGACATGCTCAACACTTGTATGGTCTTCAGCGCTTGGGGCAGTCAATTTCCCGCCCACCATCTGGGTATGGAATAACCTTCCCCGCCATCCCGAACTCAAAACCCGTATAATGATAATAAAAACAAAAACAAAAACAAAAACAAGAACAACAATCTTGATAATAACAACATCAATAATAATAATAATAATAATAATAATAATAATAATAATAATAATAATAATAATAATAATAATAATTAGTATTATTTATTTAATTATATATTTATTTATTTGTTTATTTATTTATTTATTTATTTATTTATTTATTTATTTATTTATTCATTCATTCATTCATTCATTCATTCATTTATTAACCTGCCATATTTGGGGAGTTTAAAATATGCATCGAAATGATTAGATATACGTAGTAAAGAAAACACAAAATATGACACTGGAATATCAGAGTACAAGAATCATTAAAAAATCAGTATATAGTTTAAGTACAACATACAAGTGCTAGTTGTATGAGTGGGCTGAATGCCGAGCTGTCTTTGCTCATGGTAGTGGTAATGTCGCACGTGTATGGTTCACTTGAGGCTTAATGCTTATCTACATGAGATAAATGCTGCTTGTGCCTCCATAAAGACACTGCTAGTTTTTTCAGAAACCCGCCCTAAATGTAAAGTACCAAGGAAAATCCTATAGGGCACTGTTTGTCACGCGCCGAGCGTTAATCCAATATCGGCACATACAGTTCGCCTTGTTAGTGACGTCCTTACAAATATTTTTCCAGAAAGGAAGTGAAGAGCCGGCAGGTATATGAAATGAAATCATTTTTAGGCAGCTCGGGCAGTCATATTTCAATCAAAATGGTTTAAATTTGTATTGTTATCTGACCTTTGGTGCGCGCAGAATGTGGCATTGTTCCTATACCTGGTCTGTAACCGGCACACGGTGGTCTCTTTGACCAAGCATTGTATTGGCAGTGTTTTGTGCAACTTGTTTTCGCTCAGAGTGTAGAGCGTTGTGTGCCTACTGTTTGTGCGGGAAAAACCACCAGATTAGCAGTCATTATACTATTGAGGCAAGGTATTTCAGATGAATATGCTTATGACTTATCATTGGTGCTACGCTCAATTGCTACTCAAGTCAATAAGTATGTAACATAATAACTTGAAAAAAAAATCAAAGTAAATGTATGAATTAATGCATTTCTGATAAAAAATATATAGCAGGATGTACAAGCATTCCGCGTAAACACTGGTCATGAAGAATGCCCGTATTTTTATTTACACTGTACGGTGAAAAGGTAACGCAAAAATAGCGATATCACAGACGTATTTTGAGAGAAAAGTGTAATGTACGTCTTGGATACAAGCTTGGGCATTTACTCTAGATTTTCAACGTTATAACTATCTTAATTTTTCCTTGAATATCTATATTCCAATTAGATCACATATTTTGGCCCCAATCCGATAAAGTGTACTTTCATATAATACACGTCGCATATACCAATAAATTTGTGACGCTGTTGGAGCATAATACCGCATTCCGTACAATATTACATATCACAATTCTCCGGATAAATCAATAATTCTCGGAGTCGTTAAAATGGTTTTCTTTGTCGCTTTTTCAAAAACAAAAAAATTGTCGACGTAAGTGCAAATGATGGTTGAGGAGTGGATTGTATGTTAGCCAGACGAGTGCATCCCCGCGATTCTCCCATGATAGATTGTGACAGACATGTGGCTACCGCATAGGGTCATATGGCAGTTTCTCTCAGAATACCAATTGGTTGTTTCAGGCCGCATTACAGTACAGTGGTTTAACTCTTTTCCTTTCGGAAAAACTCGGTGTGCTTCGATAATGATATTATAGATTGACGGTATTTGCAAACGGGACTTTCACAAGTACCAGCATGTGTGGGGTCACCACAAGAGGACTGAGGCCTCCAGGATGGGGCAGGACAGCAGTTTTCTTGGCGCGCGTTGTGTGCTCAAAGCGCGCCACGTATGGATCAAAACTTGGCAGTGATGGAGTTAAAGTAAAGCAGGTGACCGTCTGAAGTAACTTCACGAACACAGAAAGTGATTTTATATCATTTTCAAGGTTTATAATCTGTGGTGTGCCCGACATTATACCCATGCCAATTAGGATCATCAAAATTTAAAATGTTAACAAAAGATGACTGAATGAGGGCATGTTACTGTGAGCCCTCAGTACGAGGTAAGCGGTAAATCCTACGTCACGGCCAAATGTATCCATATCCTGGAACGCCGTAAAGGTACATTAAATCCCGGCATTAAATAGATTATGAGCAGATTAAATTCTCTTGTATGACGTATTACTATTCAAAAGCATACACGTGAGACTGTTTACCGGGTTGATCGGTAACTGAAAGCACAAAACATCCAAATTGAAATTAACCCTGCTTATTAAACTTTGGCGATGGACTGTATTTGCCACTTGTTGAGCGCCACATATCAACAAATAATTGTAAGCTGCTTTAAGGCAATTGAAGCGTGTTCCACGTCTTCTTTTGTTAGTTATAAAAATATAATCCTAAAAATGACATTTCGTTTAAGTGATAACTTGTCAAGCCATGTCGTAGGGCAAAAAAGGTAGGCGTTTGTACATTAGTACAGGAGATGTAAATACTTCAGGGCGGAGTACAGTTAAAAACTTTTTACTCGTAACTTATAAAAAGAAAAATGATCGTATTTGTCCGATAGATGTATAATCAATTTAGTGGTGCAATGGCATGGTACAGGTACGGATAGTAATTGTCTGGTAGGCGATAATGGAGTCAATTTTGAGAAGTGTGGTGTGCGGGATAATCTGTCAGTACGCATTGTCTCTCTACATGGCATAAAAATTTCAAAAAGGGGTCCAGTATGGAGTACGAGGAATCCCTTACACCCCCATTAATTGAGCATTTATCCAGGTCATGTACTTATGTAAAATAATACGATTAAATTTTATTAATTTATTGCGCAAGGGTAGTGATGACTATGCTCAATGTATTTTGGTGAATGTCACGTTTTCAATCAAGTACAAAAAAGGTCTTAAAAAAGGGAATACCTATCAAGTACAAAAAAGGTCTTAAAAAAGGGAATACCTATCAAGCCTTTAAAAATGGCTGTGGCAGTTTCCGGTAGTAAGCTTGAACTTTCGTGCCTCATAGGCATATATTACATTTCAGAATTTACAAAAGGCTGGATTTCTCGCTTGAAAATCAAATATTTGTCAAAGTTGTATCTTTTCATAAGTTGTCTGTTGCATACATACATACATACATTATATATATATATATATATATATATATATATATATATATATATATATATATATATATATATATATATATATATATATATGCAAACCAACAATAAATATTAATTCATATTCAAAGAAAGCATATTGGTAGCACTATAAATATTCAAAAAGTAACGTTAAATCTTGCACTGGTACAACTTCGATAGATGCTATAAAATTCCCTTTGGTTGATACATTTGTTCAATGCAGACCATTGGTTTTTCAACAAATAAAAACATTCAAATTGGTGGCAACTGCTCACCGTTACTTGCTTGATTACATTTACACTGTCTTAAATTTTGGTATATGGACAAATTGATGAAAAAGGACTTTCGGATGCATACAAAATTATCAAACAATGCAAGGTATATTAATGACATAGCTTGTGTAAATTTACAAAATTTCAGTCTTTTATTTCCAAAATGGTTAGATGCCATTACACAGTCATGGCAGCTGTATTAAATTGTTTGCCTTACAAAAATGCAATTTCAGAGAGCCGCTAGTTTTAATCAATATATATATATATATATATATATATATATATATATATATATATACATACATATATATGTCAGTAATACAGATTATAAATGAGAAGAAGAAAAGATAGCATACTGTAATTAATGGTTTACATAGTAACAGTATATGATAACATCAGTAGAAATTTAATTAGGTAATGTCTATATTGTACTTGTGTCTTTAAGTCCAGAACCACTTCCTAGTAGTCATTACCCTATTCCGCAGTCCGAACTCTTTACTCTCCATAAGCTAACCTGTCACTGTCTAACCTATAGACATATGGAGGGACTATTGTCCAAATTGCACACGTTCTTCTGTAGAATTTTAACATAGACTGTACTAGCCCAAATAAATTAAAGGGTCTTCAGCAGGTAACTACTCAGAACCTGTTTCGGAGTCTTTACCCGTGCATGTCTCTCTGACTAGTGGCTCCTTGTCTAAGCTAAATAGTCAGCAAAGACAACCCACATAATAATGAATATATATATATATATATACAAAAGTATATATAAAACTGGTTCCACATTTTCTTATGTATATTAATAAGTTTCCCTTTTTGGGGGCAATATTTTCTTCTATTTGTTTAATTGGATTCACATAAATGTTGAAAAGTTTCACATCTGGTGGAGTGTTGTTGTATTTACATGTGAATATGTACCTCTTTCTTGATCAAATTTAATATAGGTTTTGATGTCGAGCGTCCCAACATATCTCTTTTACTGAAAAATAATTTATTTGAACCAGCCTCACAGAACATCTGCGAAAAAGCTGATTCCACAATCCAGTTGTTATTCCACAGTTTCAAAATAAATGTTTCAGAGTTTCGACCTGTGCTTTACAGAATTACAGTTATTGCAGTCTGATATTTTGCATTTAAATAAACGTTCATTTGTAAATAAACATCTGTGCAAAAATTTATATTGAGTTTATCTTACTGCTGTTGATATATTTGATATATAGGTGATTTCAAAACATTCCAACCATTCATTGTCATCTATAATTATATTTGATTGTTGGCACTTATTAATTATTGAGGTTTGCTTTCCAGTTACTGAATCTATAATTGTAGAATATACCACTATGGGAACCTTTTTTCTTTTACTATTTTTATAAATCTACTTTTGTAGTCTGAATAGCAAAGAGTGTTTGGAGGATTTTCCGAGAATGATCTCACTATTTTCTGCTTCCACTCTATTGGAATTGAGGCTAAACGCCATAGAATGTCAAGAAATACTCATCTAAATTGTACTTCCTATTGACACCTTGAAGTGTAAATAAACTGCCATCTGGAAAAAATAAATCTTTAACGTATTTTGCTCTATTCCGGTACCATTTATCGTTACTCTTTCATCAATCTTAATATCTTAGTTGAACGACCATTTTTTAAAACAAAATTTCTATAGCACTATTTGGAATGTGGAAATTCTATTTGCACTAGAACAAAACTACCTGTTTCCAAAAGAGTATCGTTTGAAAACAAATGACACGTCACTTTCTTGTAAATTACAGAACCACACATACTCATCTTTGCATGATAGGTAAGGTATAAACAATTATTTCCTCAGAGCAGAGGAGTCAGACACTAATCTCTTTATCCACGCATATTTCACAGCGATAAAGTGAGTTTCTATATGTAGAAGGCCTAAGCCTTCATTTACAGGTGGTGCAATTACATGGCTACTTTTAATTTTGTCTGGTTTACCTTCCCAAAGACATTTAAAAGTAAATCGCCTAACTCATTTTGCCTCTTTACATCCGGATTTGGTTTGAATGACACCAGATATATTAAGTGTGACATAGCAAGTGATTTCAAAAGCAACTCCTTGCCCAGCAAAGATAAATTTCTTTTGTCCTAAGAATGTAGTACTCTTTTAAATTTCTTGATATTTGGAACATAGTTTAGCTGGTCAAATTTCTCAATATTTGTTGTGATTTTAACCCCTAATAATACGACTGGGTCGTTTGTCCATTTCAAATTCAAGTTATTTGCCACTTTATAATTTGTACCTTTAAAAACTCCGAATCTCCAAATTTCTGTAATGTCCAAATTAATTTTAAGCCCAGAGATTCTACGCAGGTCTTCAGATATGTTCATCAAGGTTAACAGACTTTCTTCTTCTGCTTGAATGGTATCAGCATATTGTAACAAAATTTGAGTGAAATTGCAAAAGAAATTTACCGAAAGGATATCCCTTTGGAACGTAACAATTCAGATGGTTTCACAGATTTGTGACTCTGGACTTTGATCTTCAATTCACTAATGACAGGTTTTGCATTAAAGTCGGGGTTGGCAACGAAATGCAGGTTTATTGTTTAGAGATTTTTAAAGTGAGGAATAGGTGTCATCATGGAGTTTGTTTTACATTTCTGGTGCAGGGTGTCAATTGTTGCAGAATTTGTTAGGATTTCCCTTGGTTTGGTCGAGGGGTGTAGCTGTAACTGTTTCAAATATAACCACTGGGGCAGAATATAAGGCCCCAGTTTGTTTCTACTTCAGCTATACACTGGCAGGTGGTCTAACTTAGGCACCCAAGCCAGCTAAAACGGGTACATACTGGTTGAGGGGTAAGTTAAATTACTCATATCTGAACTTGTAATGTACAAATTTAGTAACTGTGTTTGTTTTGACAGGTATTCTTTATTCACATTGAAGCTCTGCATTTATAAACAAAGGTTTACTTATTTAGTTAATGCATTGACACGTTCGTATATATTTTTTCATTATTATGTAGGTTGCTTTTGCTGAATATTTAGCTTAAGAGGCCGCCACTCATGGAGACTTTAGGAGTACAGGCTCCGAAATATGTTGTGAGTAGGTATCCGCTGAAAACCCTTGAATTCATTTGGGCTAATACAGTCTATGTCCAAATTCTGCAGAAGAGCGTGACAATAGTGCTTCCATATGTATAGAGGTTAGACAGCGACAGGTTAGCTTATGGAGTGTAGAGAGGTCGGACTACGGTATAGGGTAATGACTACCAGGTAGTGGTTCTGGATGAAAAGACAAAAATACAATATATGTATATATATCTGTGTGTATGTGTTCAAGTTGAAATGTGGCTTAATGTAATGTTGTGTATTTTTCCCCGATCGTAAGGTTAATGTTCACGTTGCAAAATGCAGATAGTTGGGTATGGCCTTTCGTTCGATTTAGCACGCTATTGGGAAGGATCACAAGCCTCATAGCAGTACTACTAATGTGTACATTTTAGTCGTCACACTGTAAATGATACGGGTTCTTTAGGTTATTATGATATCATAATCTAGATTATTCAGTACGTGTGGCAACTTTGACCCGCTAAACACAAATCCATTTGGCACTATAACTCCCTTCAAATAATGATAATGATAATGATAATGATAATGATAATGATAATAATAATAATAATAATAATAATAATAATAATAATAATAATAATATGTATCTTTATTCGTGCAAAAAGTACAATAAGCATCACATAGTATATGTATATGTATATGTATATGTATATATATATATATATATATATATATATATATATATATATATATATATATATATATATATATATATATATGTATGTATATAGTGCTACACAGAAAAGAGATGATGCTGTTAATTTCCCCCAGAGAGAGCACTAAAACATATCTCGGGGCACGGACTTTCATGATCTCTGAAATAATGCTGGCAGAAATAAGATTATTGTCAACCATCTTGTAAGCAGCGTCACGAATGAAAAGAGTAATATGATGTTTGCTTAGTCGGTTGAAAGAAGCTTTAGGAATGTTGTACCTGTAACATAAAGAATCAAAACTATTGCAAGCATTTGACCTGCCACCATATAATGCTACTCGGCCACACAGCTGTAAGCACTGATTTCTACTTTTGATGCAAGAGATGACAAATTTTGGAAATCAGAATTTGAGCTGATATACAGGGATATCGTCACACAACAAACTAAGTAAGCTGCAGTGAGTCTTAACAGGAATATCAAATAATCTACGGATACATTTACGCCACGCTGTGATACTCTTTTCGCCATATGTGGTCCAAAAGTCCCAGAGAACACAACCCTATTGAGGCACACAGAAAGATTTAAGATTTAAGCCAGTACTTAACACGAGGAAGTGCTTTGCCGAACTGAGCGAGAAGCAAATTACACATGTTAAACATATCTCCAATTGCATAATCAATTTGTTCCTTACTTTATTTCGTCATCAAATTTATTTCTCAAATATTTGTCACTTTGGACACATTCCACCTTCTCATTATTAAATAAAATTCCAGCTTCGGATCTGTAATTATAAGCTTACTTTTGGAAGGCTCGAATACTACTTTCTACTCATTACCATACTCATTGCATATTGACATAAGCTTCTTTAATGATGATTTGGTTGGGGCTAAAAGAACCATACCATCGGCATAACTCAAGGCACCCAGAAATACCTTTCCTATGTGACCTCCAAACCCACTGTTTTTTTTTTAGTCTGATTAAAAGGTCATCATAATACACTGCGAATAGAATAGGCGAGAGAACCACATCTTGTTTGGCTCCATTCCTAATCACAAAAGTTTCACTGTGGAAATTGCTCTATTGCATTTTGGCATATGGAGAAGAATATGGTACAGGAATACAACGAGCAGTTAAAGGGCATAGTTCTTTCCAAATTAACACTCTGAACAGTTTCAGATATTCATCTGATCAAAAGCTTTACTTGCATCTAACAGCCAGGCATATACATTTCCACCTTTGCTACCGTAATATTGTATGACTTTCTCGGCTATGATGCTTATAATAATATCTACAACACTTTCCGTAGTGATTTCATGTTTTCAGAGAACATCGCCAAAAGGCTTTGGTGTGATGTGACATTAGAGGTTAATACCACATTTGCTAATATATTTACCATAAAAAAGCTGTCGGCTCAGCTAACGTCTCATCGGGAAATAGCTAGGCAACGCTTTACACTGTCAGAGACTCAGATGTATTTACCTCGTGAAACAAATATATGAATCAAGACCTGCAGCTGCTTTATCATCTAAAAACAGAGACACATGGATGAAATAAATGTGCTGATTTTGGATAGAATGGCCGAGTAAGCGTATCACCGACCCAGACAACAATCTGTCTGGTAGCTGACATATGTTGTTTAAAGTAACTGTTTAATTTTTCAAGTTGATTAAGAAGCATTGCAAAATTCTGGACAAACATAATGTAGAACTCTGTTTATCATATGGCGAACAAAACGCTGTCGGTTTTTTAAAACAGTAAAAATATATTTCACGGAAATATATGGAGTCTTTTGATATATTCATGTCAATGCTTATATCTAGACTACACAAAAACGATAAAGAGAAAGAAAAACACTTTCTAAGTAACTTATATATGATCAGAGTGTCCTCAATGTCGTTTTAGGCAAAAAAGCAACATGAAAACAAAATATAAAATCTTCCAGAGTGAACATAACATTTCCAAAGTTCAATGCATTTTATCAAATATATGTTTACATGAAAGCTAAACTGAATATATGGCAACACCCAATCTGCATAAAGCCCTACCAATTAACAAATTTATCAGCACCCATTCTTGGTAAAACCTGGACGAACAAAGATATGTCGGCACCCACTCTAGATAAAACCTGAAGTATTAAAGATATGTCAGCACTCATTCTAGATGTGACCTGGCCCATTAAGAACATGTCAGCTCCCCCCTATGCTCCGGAAAGGGGTGGGGTGGGGTGGAAGAGACCACGTCCATTGGCGTTACATAGGCTGCTCTAAGTATTAATTTTAGGAGCATGTCAATCCGAAGATAGACAGGATTGACGGGATCCTGAGTTGTGCCGCAGAATCAGTAGCATTGAAGTCAAGTTAGCTATAAGAAGATCCAATTAAGCACAGCTACAGCAACCGATGAATGAGTGTACAAAGAAGGTGCCAGAGGAAATTGGAGGCCGTTTACAGATGCTTTGCAATAGAATTGTTTAAAAGAAACAAGTACCTAGGGAGTGGAATAGGCTTAGGATATCATATATTCCGAAAAAATGTCAAGGTGACCAACTGCACAAGTGGAGTGGTATTGCTGTTGCATCTATCTTGAGCAACACTTTAATTGGGTAAGCCTGAGCAGAATATCTGAAAGACTTGGGCTTCGGGGAGAAATTAAGAATGGCGATCACGTATTCACACTGACTGGGGTTTTGCAATTAGCAAGGTAAAAGCGGAGAAAGGTTTTCATGGTTTTTGAGATGTGAGAAAGGCATATGATAAGGTAAGGAGAGACACCCTATCGGAAAACGTCACTGGATTCGGAGGATTCGGAGGCAGCTTTGTGGACATAGTGAAAGCCCAACACAAAGGCATAGAATGTACTCTGTTACTGGGAAATATAGAAGTAGCAAAAGCACAGCTGAATATAGGCCTAAAGAAGGAGTGTGTACTTTTCCCGATTTTGTTCGCTGTTTATACTAAGGATTTAGGTGAACAACGAAAGGGTTGCAATAAGGGAAAGAACAATAGGACATCAGAAAAATCCTGGGGTTTTTTTGCAGGTGATATTGTGCTGACGGCCGAGCTTAAAAAAGAATAACATGATATGTTAAATATTGCAGGGGAACATTGGAATAAGTGCAGGTTAGGGTATAGCCATGACAAAAGCCAAGTTGTGACACTAGGAAAGAAACCAGATGACAATAGAAAATAGAGACTTAGGAAAATTCCAAAGGGTAGAGAACAGCTGTTTGAAATTGGAGAGGCAGATGTATATGAGTACGTCGGGTAAAGATAATAGCAACAGGTAAAGGTATGTTCAGGAACCATATTGAAAAGATAAAGCGGGGGAGGAACCATGCTAAGGGACTGATAAAAGCTACAGCAAGTTTAGTAGTTTTAATAGGGCATTCACAGCTCGAGTGGTGCGGAATAGAGTAGCAATACTAGGGATGCCTTATGGTTTAGATGTTATGGCAGTAAATGAGGGGATATCCAGGGTAAGGAGAAAGCACAGGATGAAATGTAAAAATGGATTCTGAGGGTACCACCTTGTACAACAATGGAAGCAACCATAGGCGAGTTGAGATTGAATTGCATAACTGACAGAAATGCCAAAGCCAAATTGAACCAGTGGGATATTTACAATCAGATAGCGAGAACAGGTGGTGCAGGAAAATACATAATGAAGCTGTTACAGAATAGACAAAATGGGTCAAAAACATAGATAAGTTTAAAGAAAGGTATGAATCGAAAGGCTATGATGAGGCTGACGATTGGAAACCATTTATATGAAAGCCAGTGAGACAGGGATGGAACAAAGACTCGAGAAAAGGGGTGAGAGAAAAAAAGTATACTAAAGGCATACACAGTTTTACAGAAGTCAAAGGCAAGTTCAATCATTCTAGGATGGGGTGAAGAGATTCAAACTTTAATTTCAGAGCAGGGCAGGAGTTATCAATTTAGAAGAGAGAAGACAGAAATGGACGGCAGGTAGCAATGGTAAGTGTAGAGTTTGTTTCCAGGGGGCAGATGAGACTGTAGACCATTGGTCGAAAGGGTGTTATTCAATTAGAGAGATGACGGAACATATTTCTGGGAAATGACAGAATGAGGATTTTAACTGTGAAAGCTTGTAGGAAGCTCGGCGCTGAGGAGAAGAGCGTGTGGCATGGATTTTAGGTTTGACGCGGGTTTACCACGAGGAAAGACAGGGGTCAAAACTGTACATGACTTTCTGGTACAGCGCTGGGAGAAAATCAGTAGAATGTTAGAATTAGAGGAGAACAAAAGTTAAGTGGATTAACAGTTTTTTAGGAAGAAAAGGGAAAAATGGTAGCCCTGATTGTGGCTCCCATGACTGTGTGCACAGGATGTGAGAAATGCCTGAGCCTTAGATACAGGGCAGATAAGGTCAGACCTAAAGATTTTGTTGTTGTTGGTGTTGTTTTGCCACCTGTATGAGATATGATACAGGACCCTGGCAAATAAGCTGAGTGCCAAAGGATTATTGGTGCCCATACTGCCATAGCATGGAGGGCGCCCACAGATGTCTCATATTCCTATAGCCATAGACTTCAAAAGGGGCCATTGGCAATACAAGGATCAATGTGAAGTCCGTAACTCAGAAGACTTTGCAGAATTCAAGAAAACCCTAAATCAGGGAACTGAATGTGTCAATAATGTGTTTTATCGAGGCGAGAGATGACTTGCTGTGTTCCATGCGCCTTTTGCGCAAGGGATGCAGCAGGTTGAAATCTTTTTTAATCAAACAGGGTCTTGCAGATTCTCCCAGGTGATCCTGCGGTAATTTTAATGAAGGTGTATTCCCCTACTTTTGTGATTGTCGTTTTTACATCAATCAACGAAACACATTACACATCAAAATTATTCCTTTTGCACCCTTCACTACTCAAACTTTACTTTTTGGCTCCAAAGGGTGTACTTTACAACAAAATGAAATAATCTTCGACGCTGTACATAACTATATCAAAACAACAGGCAGACTGGGAGCAGTCACATAGGTTGCTACATGCAACATAATTATTTAGCTAAGTACTAATTTGCTGGCGATATATCTGCTAAACGAGGACGTTCTTCAACCATCTTTCCCTATCTGTGGCGTCTTGTCCCGTTACATTTACCCAAGCTTGTGTGGCAGTGCCACTCTATCTGTCTTTGAAACGTGACGTATACCTTAACATTGACTTATCTGATGTTGCTATCCAGTCTTTTCTCTCTACCTCTCTATGTGCAAGAGGAATTTATATAGGGCTGCGCCCTGTTTTCCAATTGCTTTCTTTTGAAATAAAAATATGTTTAAACCAATGTGAATCGACAATGCCATTCAAGGGCCATTCCAGGTCTCTGAATTTGACAGGGGCAGAATCATCGGCATGTTGGAGGCGGGTCTTTACTCGCATTAGGTTGCCAGGAGACGGGTGGCATATTTTCATCCCAACAGCCAGGCTCTCAACGAGCATCTAAATTATGTCATTTTGTCTGCAACATCAACGTCGAACAAGTCAACTTTGCCACTGGAATGTTAAAATTGAGAGAAATGGTAGGCTAGTTTTTTTTTAGGAATAGACGTCATGATATTATTCTATGGCACTCAGATGAATATACCTCAGGATATGTCGTACTTGCGAGGTCAATGACCTAAGCAGCATCACGAGGTCAATGACTTTTAACAGCTTGCAGGCAAGGTATGTGTGTATAGCTTGCTTTCAATGATATTTTCTGTGTCATATTGTAAGGATTTTTTGTGTGTCGTTACATGTACTGGGATAGATCAAAGTGGCGCATTGCCACAGATGTGTTTGTCAAGTTCGGTGCTATCTCAACCACAGCGTTGCAGACAAAAGAGGCAGCTGGGGTCTGCTTTGGTGGCAACAGTTGTCTCAAATTTGTCTATTTCATCATCCACTTAAAGTGCAGATGTTTGACGCCTGAGAAGTAACTTTATGGGAGAATATCATCTTAGTCAACATATATGCATTTTCCAGTGCTTCTGTCTGATTCTAATGCACACTGAAAAAAGGACAACCCTAAGCAACCTACGACCCATGTAAAGGCATGCAATAAATCTTTTGCCATTAAAAATTACTAACACGTTTAAGCAGTAAATGTCTCCTGCTTCCACTTTGTCATGACTCCAGAAGGTTAAAGATACATAAACAAAAATTGTGGCCTTATCTATAACATGTTCATTGAAGTGGATGGATTCTGTGTAAGCCATACCTGCTTTATCTACTGATGTTTCATGATCATTGAAGCGCAGCAATTCCCTATAGGGTACAGATACTTTATAAACTAAATGTTCATTGAAGTGGAAGAATTCTCTGCAAGGCATTGCGGACCTGTGAAGCCTGGGATGCGTCATCCGACGAACAAGTTGTTCCGCCATACCTAGAACCAGAGTTCTGCTTTTATTCACAGTTTTACAGTGTATTTTGTAATACTGCGGTGATATGTAATAAAACACAATCAAGCCAAAATAAGTAAAAATTCAAGAATCATTTTGTTGTGAAATGAAATACTGACAAGCTATTAGAGCATGACCGAACCCGAACAACTGAACCCGAGCTCACCGGGTTTCAGGATTGAAGCCCGGCTCGGGTTCGGCTTTTACAATCACTAAACGTTCGGGTTCGGTTATCACTGTCAATGTTGCCAATAAAGTTAAATTAAAAGGTCACTGAGGTTACTTTTCGTACTTGTATACACTTTAAACAATGCAACAAATGATACTTTGTAACTACGTGTGTCACATGGGTTGCATTAATCGCCTTAATTATGCCCCCTTCATGTTTGAAGCTATGTGATTAAATATAGTGGAACGTATCGTACTTACGGTTCAATTCATCATAAGCTACAATTCAAGAATCGTGTTGCTGTGAAATACAGCACTGCAACGGTAGGTAATAAATAACAATACACGACAATTCATGACGTTCAAACCAGGCATCGTTTTGCTGTGAAAAGTATATACCTGCGGCAAATTGTGATCTCGGTGAAATGTAATACAAATGGCCGGGGGAAAATTGTTACAACATACATTAAAAAAAAAAAAAATCAGAATAATGATTGGCCCCTCTGGACATTTGAACAGTAAATTACTAGACCAATCCATTTCCCCTTCATGAATATGGTATTACTGCTTACCAACTTAAAAGTTTACATATTGTATTTTTCAACAAATACTTAGTATCTACTGTTATGTAATGGAAGAAAAATTACAACGTTTAGATGTTCACTTGGATATAATCTTTCGCTCATATCAACAACTTGTACATTTAGTTCAGATTGACTTGACCACTCCTTTCTGCTGTCCATCCACCATTCCGTCCGTCCGTCCGTCCGTCCGTAAAATTTTGCTTGTCAAGGCGATAGCATCTACAGTTTTCTAGTTACCCTTTGGAATTTCTTGGACATGTTCTATGAATGAAAATATGTTCCTTTCGTTATTGCTAGCGCCACTAAGTGGATTATATAATACGGTGGTCAAAAGGTGAAAGGATGAAAATGCTCATGAATGATTTTCACCAGATCATTATGGAATTTGCTGGAAATATTCTGTGGCCGTATTCACAAAAAATTTGCTCTGATCCTGTTTTTTTCCTATTCCATGGCCTAATATGTGAATCAGATTTCCAGGAATAAAACAGTCTGTGTTCTGGGCTACAATACTAACTCCATCTGTTTTCAACATTTCATTTTATTAAATGAATCTGAGTTTCATCTAGTACTTATACTTTATAGCTGGGTCAAAATCTGGATCAAATTAAGATAAAGCCATAATCCCGAACTTTCAATCATATGCTATGAACAGTAACCATATAAGAGATTGGTTCTCATCAAAATTGTCATGCAACCCAGGATAAAGGGATGTCGGATCAAAGCAAGTTGATTTTAATTTTGATCCCAAACTTCTTATCAGATTGAAATTCTTTGTGAATATGCATATGTCTACTGGAAGCTAATGCATCAAAGCAAAACAATACTAGTATCGCAACATATATGTTACGGAAAATTTTATTCAACATGTGGTGAGATTTATAAAATTCATTACCTTCAGGAATATTAAGGTTAATTTCACCAAACATGTAGTAAAATTTGATTTTATTATTAATAGTTGTATTTAATAAATAAACAAAAAAATGTACATTGGAAAGGTGATAGTAAAGATAACCATTTACGTTTTTGATCGGCCAACAAGTGCCTTGTCTAGACAGATTTGCTGGGAACGCCTGTCCCGCCTGGTAATTCCTGTCCAATGTCGCCACATCGACCGTTGAGTACACACGGGAAAAGGGAACTTGGGAAAGAAGAAAAATGGTTTACTGGGATATACCGGCGTTACTAGCTGGACTTTTGTTTGCATCCATTACAACATATGTATCACCGAGCGACAGCTTCCATAGTTTGTTTGTACGGGTTTAATAGCCTATACTAGCCCCCTGGTAACACATTTCCTATTTCGCCCTGGTTTAGTGTTTTCCGGTGTAGCCATGTCGTCAAATGCACCGCACAGAATAAACGAAAAAACAAAAAGAGATTGGTTCACTAGGATTTGCCGGTGCTACCTGCATGTCAGCCTTTTGCTTCCATCCATTGCTCGATATATGCCCAGTTATAGTTTGCTTGTGTCTGTTTAATAACTTTCTAAAGACAGATTTCATGGAAGCTTATTTCCAGCCTTTAACTTCCCAGCTGATGTCGTCACTTCGACTGCACAGAATACACGTGGAGGGAAGGGAGGGGGAAATAAACTACCCACGGGCTTGCCGGTGCCGTATGCCGGTCTTTTGATAACATCCATAGCTAAATAGAGTTACCGGGTTACTTTCTTTGTTGAATTTGCTTTATACGACTACTTTCTCAAGATAATTTCATCGGAGCGCCGAGGGTCCGGCCTGTTGTTTCCCGGGAAATGTTCTCACATCGATCGAGGAGTGGGAGGTGAGGGGGGAGGGAGCAATAATATCGATTTACGGGTGTCACTATAGCCCATCTTTTCTAAATAGACATTCGCCACAGAGCGATAGAGAGGAATCAATATTATTTTGTGTATAATCAAAGGCGTGTGTAGGCCTATTGAGGGGTGAGGTTCTTTATTAAGATTAAGAAAAGTCTCCTCAAAGTTCAACACAATTCAACCAAGTTTATCCCGAGGACCTTCAGCAAAGGTAGTCAGATATTATATCAGCACTATATCATTTTCTTTTGTCCACATTTTCAAGAACCAAAATATCATTTTCTTTTCGACATTTTTTTGTTTTCGAGAATTGCACATTGAGAAGGCAATATTATATCCTGTTATGCTTCAACAAACAAAATCAAACAAGTTTTAATATAGCTTTTTTGCATATTTTATTTTTCATCCACTGATTCCTGTACAGTCATGACAATATTTTCACCTTGGAGGTGTGCTCAAGTGTCAACCACAAATTGACAACATGTAGGTACTTACGCTCATCCAATAGGTCCCCTTTACAGAACAATGTTAAGAAGGCGAAATATGACCACAAACATTTCAGCCCTCCATGGTGAAGGAAGATAGTCATCTTTCATGTTGCAAGTGATGGAAATTGTTTGTTTAGGGCACTTCCTTGCTCCATCTGGAATACCTACATGCTTACTACGTTTGAGAACCTGTTGATTTTCAAAGAATCACAGATGTACCTTCTCTGCATATGTGAACAGTTTTTGACAGCCACTTAAAACATATGCACGGCACAAGTGGTAAAATTTCTTGTTGGGGGATCATGTGAAGAGATATATGCCATCACAGCAATGTTTTATATCCTGTGTATGTGTATTGTCAATAATGAGATACATTTCTGTGCATAAAATTCTGCCCATTTTTAAAAATTTGTATAATGCAACTGTTACCATTTATGTCAATTGCAAACACTGTGGTACATTATGACGCTGTGTTACCAATAGCCAGTAGGTGTGTATGTGCCACTTTACCCCGGAAACTGTTGGGTGAGCAAGAGTTAACTGCAAATCACGGTGAAACAAAAATCATTGATGATAATGGTGACATTGACAGTTCTTAAGGTGGTGAGAATGATGAGCATGATGATGATTATGATGGGGACAACTACCTCTGCATTGATCCTAATTATTCAAAAAGAAAAGCAGACACAAAATATCCCAGAGTGAATCATGACCCTCTTGCTGAACAAAACTACACAAAACCAGCCAAGGCAAAAGAGCCGAGGGTATCAAATGACAATTTCACTGTGCACAAGTATGCAGAAAGCTTCACTGGAAAAGGCATGGCTGGGTTAAATATAACAGCTTCCAAAAGTCACTCTGCGAATACAAACAAAAAACAAAAAAATAACAAACAAACAAAAGAAAAATAAAAAAAGGGAAAAAACACACAAATAACAAAACAAAACAAAAAACAAAAAAAACAAAAAACAAAAACAAAAACAAAAAACAAAAACAAAACAAAACAAAACAAAAAGAAAAAACAAGCTAAATGACACAGCTTACAACAACTGCACTACATAAGTTCCAATCAGATTGCTACCATGATCTTAACTGAAAAGGACACAATCGATCCGAGCTACATGAAAAAGGTGAGCTGCTTCAACACATCTACATGACACACATAATGCCCACAAAAATCCATCCAAAATAATATAGAAAAATGAGCTAAAGGTGATGGAACCACTTGGCAAGAAGAGAAGGACATGCAAGCACTAAAAGGTCAGGGTGAAGGACGAAAATATAATTTCAAAATAGGATTACAATTGTTCATATCGTATCTGCATATATATATATATATGTGTGTGTGTATATATATATATATATATATATATATATATATATATATATATATATATATATATATATATATATATATATATATGGCTCTCTCTCTCTCTCTTTCCATATACCGTAAACTCTCCATTATATATTAGAAGACGTATCTCTATTACAAGACGCACCCCTACCTTGGGACATCTACAAGGAGGTTGTAATATCCGTCATTTTGTTCAGCAGAAAAACTCTAATAGAAGACGCACCAGACTTCAGGCCGCCCAGTTAAAGTAATCAAAGTAAAAAGTTCCCGCCCGACTTTCATGTGTACCACTCGCGCAAATTTGCACTCCATTTGACCATTCTACGTTTTTATTATCCTTCATTGTCAAGCGATTCTACGTCATATTATCAATATTAAAGAAGGACGTTATTACCTTTCTTTATGTGTATGTGGTATTTTACCAATGAAAAGTGTGTATGTTAAAAATGCAACTCTTCTATTATTACTGGACTTGATGATGTTTTGTGTTCTCAGTATGTCTACCCATGAAGCTAACATAGTAGCACATCAGATCATGGTACAGGGAACACTCTCTATTAGAAGACGCACCCTGACTTCATCATGTTCAATTTGGAAAATAAAAGACTGTATTCTAATACAAGCCGCGGCTTCAATTAGAGAAATTACGATATATATATATATATATATATAAGTTGGTCGCTCGCTTTTTTGCGGTGTTTTCCGTTCACGTATCATTAGCGAGCACTTATGGTAACGTACGGACATGAACTATGTTCCTACGATGGAAAGTGCATAGCATAGTGATGATTACAAATAACGGTCGACTTCCCGCGCCCGAGATTCTTAGCAAAGGGTGGGGGCGCCATTTTGTATAAGGAATTTAAGATCTAACCTTATCGATAATGCACGGTAATTTATTCTCTGTCATGAAACTGAGTGACGCACGATTTCATTTTGTTGATAATGCATGATAATTTATTCTGAGTCATGAAACTAAGTCAAGCATGTACATAAGATTTTTTTTGTGTGTTTTACGTTCTTCACAGTTTAAATTCTAGGCTTGAATGGCATTGTATCAGTGTGCAGACTACGGGTACCTTGGACTGAACTTTGCAGTGCCGAACGCAAAGCGGTTGCCAAATTGCAAGTCCCGAATTTGTAGACTTGAGATGTTTTATTAATTATTCGGCAGTTTTAAAAAACCCTGTCAAATGGACTCAGGGTTCACAGAGCAGCTAGTGATGCAAATAAACTGCAGGTATGAATACACGAAACATCGTTCCCCCAGCACCATTTGACCGCCAAATCTACCAAAAGAGAGAAGAAAAGAATGAAAGAAATCTAAAAGAAGAAAAAAAAACAAGCAACTAAAAACAAAAGAAAAAGAAACAAACGACAAAGGTCCGAAAGGACTGTATATTCTCGCGAGTGGGCTACCAGCAGTTATGTATGATTCTGATAGTGCAGGGCAACACATTGTAAGAACACAGCAGCACCACTTATGTTTACGTTAAAATACATTGCCTTCCCTGTAATTTATCTCGTAGGATTCTTGCAAAATATGTATAAAATGACATGAAGATACCTGCACTTGAATGATTGACAAGTGTTACTTAACATGCCTCAGGACGCGGAAACGTATGTGCAAAAGCAGTATAGAAAACAAATTTTATACTTGCACACATAGGCCCCATTGCAATTGAAATTATTGACAATGTACTCTCTCATGCGTTGACGCATCAACAGCTTGAAATCCAGATCCATATTGAGATATTTGAGATAAGCGTCAGAGGCCCAGTCCCCTTGGAGCTGAATAAGTCCCCGGGGACATGGGTCATGAAAGCCGTGGTAGCACCCCCACCCCCACCCCCACCCCTTGCAAAACTATGCCCTGAAAAGAAGTCTCCTGTCAGATCCAGCCTGTTTATAGTAGTTCTCAGGATTTTTACAAAAGAGCACTGGGCAAAACGAAAGGTGTGTGTGTGGAATTTTAACAATTGGAATAACTAGCTTTCCTTGACCTGCTTGAATGAACGATGTGGTGGCAAACTGTTTTGTTTGTGTTTGTCAAATTGCCCCTACAGTATAATAGTTCAAAAAGTATAAACAGTGATGAGTAAAACTTGTTGAACACAGCACTGACTTGGTCGCAGTATTTTTTTTTTGTCTATCCAGATAAAAAAATTCCTTGGTTCCACTGACATCTCATGTATATTTATTTGCTAGTATTTGTTCTTTTGTTTATGAATTCAATTTGAATGGAAACAAATCATTTTTTTTTTGTTTAGCCTTGTTAATACAATTACAGGCTATGACATGTGGAGTCCGGGTGGCGCTCTTGGTGGTATGATAGTAAAACTTAGCGAACCTGCTGACCCTTTTATACCTGCCCAGGACCAAGGGTAAGGGGTGGTTGTAGTACCCTAGGCCTGAGCATGTGAGATTAACGAGACATAGGCTACCTTGTAATAGGGTTTCGTTTAATTTTCAAGCCACCCGCGCACAAAAATCACGATTCCAACCATGTGGCCACTCATGTCCATGCTTGGTTGCGTTAATCCGGGCTTATCTATGCAATATCTTATCAGCTCATGAGAACGTTAACAGAGTTTCGTTTGTTAATAGTATTTGGAAAAGCATCATCGTACCTTCTCTCTCACATGGATGTGCTGTCTGGCTTAACAATACTAATGAGAGCAAAGCACTAATTAAAACAATACAATATAGCATGGCTAAGGCGATTATGGGAGTAAGGTCCTCTCCGGCTGTATCAGCGGTTTTAGGAGAATTTGGATGGTTACCACTTAAGTTAATTTTAGATCGAATCCGAATCAAGTATTACCACAGACTAAATTACGATTTGCCTGGTAACAGACTATGTAAACAAGTTTTTAATGAACTTTTGGGAAGTTATGATGGTCAAACGAAACCACCCTGGCTTATATTTATGAAATTCATCAAATTCTGATTAATGTAGGAATGGACCGTGCCTTGACAAGCAAAGATGACGGCTGGCTGCAGCCTTATCGAAAATTAAGTTTAGAAAGTTACAAGTTAGCATTCTTTCAAGATATTGATGATAAAAGTTCTTTGTACTGGTTTTGGTTGTTTTAGGGTTCTACTTTTGGCAGTAAATACATTTATAACTTTGGAAATTTTGTTGTATTCCGATTAAAATGTTTGGCCAGGGTCGGTTGTTTGGGGTTGAATGAAGATCTCGCCAGATGGGGATTATCACATGAAATTTGCAATTTGAGTCACCGCGAAAAAGAGGATCTTCCGCATTTCATGTTTAAATGTAGGACAACAAACCATATTAGAGTCAAATATATATTTATGTTGGAAAATAGTCTAAGAGAGTGCGGTATGGAGCACGTATGGTACAAATACATGGGTTCCTCACAAATAAGAAAACTTTGTTTTTTACTTGGCGAACAAGCATTTGACTTTGGAAAAAATGTTGGGTCACTATTTGATTTTATCTGTAAAAAGTTTCTAACAGAAGCGTGGCATTACAGGCGCGAGTCACTCAGCGACTCCCTGAGCCCGACCTAATTGTTTTATTACTTGATTGGTGTGTATAGTGACGTATTGTGACCTTTTTACACTTGTATATATTTGGGCGCACCGCGGGTCATGCACTGCCCGCGGTGCCCCTGTTGTAAAGGGTTAGTCTCATCAATAAATTATTATTATTAATCCACACAGCCATACAGCTGGCCATGTACTGCACCCCTTTACAGGTCTTTCCAAGATGGACTAAATGCTCCTTACATACATTTAGGCGTCTTGCATCACTATTGAGTGACAATTATGTGCTATGTACATACGTAAGCCAAGTTTTCATCATGCTCAGTGCTGCTTTAATGACTTGACCTCATAATGAGGAGATGATTATGACAATCCATTTTACATTTCAACCAAGGACAGGACCTCCATAAGATGTTTACTGAAAAAGAAAATGTATTGTTTGATAAAGTGCCCACGAAAAATAAAAGGCACACAAAGCGATCAACACAAAATCAAAAAGTGTCTGAAATAAAGTTTCTGCAAGTACAATACATTGTAAATTTGTGAGAAATTAAAAAAAGTATGGTGATTTTCTCTCACAGTGCTCCATTCCAATGTTAATAGGGGTGATCTGGTTTAATTTCTCGACACACAGCCTTTCATTCCCATGGTGCATATTTGTGACACCCAGCAACCCATGCCATTTGAGGTCAGGTGTAAAGGTGGGCAAACAAAACCCACTACATTAGAGTGAGCCTAAAAGTCCTGGAAGTTTCACCCCGCATACGAGGAACAATTTTGTATGGATCATTTAATCTACCTAAAGTACGTATATAGTCACCCTGCAATTACACCCTAGTGTGACAAAATGAAAGTTTAAAGCTTATCTGACAGCATATAGATAGGTTAAATTAAAATCTGTTGTTCCGAAAGGTGAGGATCATGGAAAGGGATCACAAGATGTGGGCAGTCAACCATCAACAGGATGGGCAACATCATCTTGAGGTGAATTTAGAACTAACCCAGATCTGTCCTATTGCAATGCCACAGCTCCTCATCTTGTCCAGATAATACAAATATGGATCAGAAAATTCGATCATGTACGGATACTCCGTATTGACCATGTACATTTGGTCCAGCAGACGGCGCTATCAGTTAAAGGTACATTTCAGCCGATCAGATACAGCCGGGGTGATCAGGCACAAGTGACCAGATAACGTACATGTCAGATCAGATGCAACTGGGATGATCAGGCATAAGTGAGCTGATCTCAGTCACTGTTGACAAAGGTGCAGGAAATGTTTCCATTTAGTTGTTAGTGACTGAAAAGAAACAGAAACTTCGCATAGTTTATGATCAAAATAAGAGCGTGCTTGTAATCAGAAAGTCAAGTTATTTTTTTTTCTTTTCTTTATCGGTTTGTTTAATCATTTATGGGCTTGACATCCTCAAATAGAGATTAATCAAGTACATCGTTGATGAGTTTGGATGATCATCTAAAACCCACTTTTTCAGACAGAGGTATTTACAAAGTTGGCATTTCTTTTCTGGCATTCAGGGCAATTTGAAATGGGTCTAACAGAAAACAAAGGGAACAACATCGACACAATAGTTATCCCAGACATCAAACATTTTTCATCATATCTTCGTATGTCTTTGGCTTCTTGAAATAGTCATGTGTTCCATCATTATTCAGTTTTGACGGTACAGGCAAAAAATAGAATTTCTTCACTGAAAACAACAGGTAGGTAGCAGAATAATATTTAAGCATTGCTTTATATGTTTGTACTCATCGAAAAACATATTAATGGAACTGAAGCGACATCTTGAGCATAGCTCACCTTAAATCAAGAAGGCGGAAGGTTAAAGCATTCATTTGAAGTATTTAAATCGTGATAACAGTATACGCACATCATAAATGTGTGTTTGCGAAAGGAAATATAGTGTGACATGCGTAATTTTATTTCTTAGAAATACGTGATGGTTTCAATTTGAAATAAATTTGCTTTTTAATGCGGATTCGTATGTACCAATTTGAACTTGTGTAGGTCTACCCGAAATGTACAAAAGGCTGCCCCACATATTAGGTGATCTCTCTGTTTGGTGAGGTGGCACAGCAGACACTCTTTGATTAATTTACCCTTTGCCCCCTTAAACCGGCCAAAACAGGCTGGTGGTCAAATGTCGTCTGCTTCAGCGTTTTCAACTGATTTCAACAGCAATGAAAAACAATTTGACTGAGAATTGAAGATGGGACCTGTCAAGACAACATGACCAGGTCAACAGCTTTCCTCGGCATGGGTTGGGCACTTAGTGCCCAACCCATGCCGAGGAAAGCTGTTGACTCAGTCTTAATTCAAGGGGGAAACGGTTAATATATATAATATAATAAATTGGCTGCAATCTGTGCTCACTTTCATCTGGGTTTTTTTTTACCTTGTCTGTTATCAGCAGTGTCATTTATGGCTTTACCTTTTAGGTTGCCCCTGAAATCTTTCCGATCTCTGATGCACTTGCTGTTGTACACTTCTGGTATTTCTACCGGTGCCTTCCCTATATCTTTTTATTTCAACTTTAGTTTCTTATGTCCAATTATATCCTTGAAATCTTTCCAAAGAAAGCTCGAAACCAGAACCAGATAATGTCTACAAATACAAATTGCAAGTGTAAGTAAACAAAGCATTGCTTATCACCACTGAGACAAGTGCATTTCTATGATTTGCATTGACGGTGCAACAATTGTATTTATAGTGTCGCGGAAAGGCAGCAATACTACATGTACATGTAACCAGAGCCAAGGGGCAGACCAGTCAAATTCAGTCAACGGGTTTACCATGGTAAATGATTAAAGATCTTTTTCTCTTAAATTTAAAAAATAACGTGGTCTAGGTTAGTGACAGCACAGTGTGTCTCTCCAATACTCATCTTTACAAACATAATGGATTTTAAGTTAACGAAACCGATTCAAGTCCATAGAAGTTATTACTCCTAAATAAGCTAATGCTATTAAATTGATGTGTTAAAATATTAAATTGTGACAGAGCGGATATATTCAACAGGATGTATCTATACATTAAAATTTAAAAAGACGTTGTGAGCTGTGAAAATCATTCTTTGAAAAAGATAACTATCGCGCTTATTTATTCCTACATTTCCTTGCCACCAAGGGAAATAGTTGGAAGTTTGCGTTTATTCCAAAAGCACGTCTTTTAATTGATGCAAATTCTTCTTCTGCCATCACCTTTTAACATGATCGACCTTTCGCCTGAAGCGATTAGTGATCAGACTGGGGTGCCTGTCTTTTTTGTTGTCTTTTGAATAATCTAAGCTGACTTGTCAGTCGTAGCTGAGGATATGAGGAGGGCCTTTGTCGTCCGTCCATCTGGCGTCCACAGTTGACATTGTTAACTTATTCTCGAAAACCGTTTGCCAGTTCACGCTGCAGTGATCTTTTGTTTGCAGTTGCTTTGCGAATTGCTTCGAAATTGCCAAGGGACTCTTATGAAAACCATTAGACCTTTATTGTACCAAGAGGATTAGCGGCAAGTTTTTGTTTCAATTTTTTGTTAAGATTTTGGGTGTGTGTGTGTGTGTGTGTGTGTGTGTGTGCTTTGTTGTTGTTTTGTTTGTTTGTTTGTTTTTTGTTTGTTTGTTTCTTTGTTTTTTTGACTTACTCTCCAAAACCCGTCAATGGCATTGTGGTGAAAGAAATGTACCAAGTGAGAGGGTACAACACAACTGTTGACGACCTGGTAATGCCATGGACCCACAACAAATGATTTTTAACCCTTTTTTTCAATTCAGGCACTGCTCGGTGAATGTGAACTTTCCTTATAGTTGTAATGTTGGTCATTGGACAGTGCAATCGTAATTCACATTTTCGACTTCTACAAAACCGTCAACCAGTTTCACTGCACACTTGGAAGGGATGTACCTTGGGTGAGACTTCATTCCGTGTGGCCAAATGGTTGCGCTTCAGTGATTCTCTGTTCCTTGTGACTTGTATTCAATTTTTTGGCAAAATCTTAAGGAAAATATACTTTTCTATAAAACCGCCTCGCGCAAGTGCTTCGAAATTGCACAGGGGCATTTTAGGGACCTCTAGACGTTAATCTCTTAAATAGATTGTTAGATAGTTTTTTTTTCTATTTTTTCATGAATTTTTGCATCCTTTTGTTATTTTCGATTTGTAATCTCTAAAACCGTCACTGGCATTATGGTGAAACTTGGCGAAAATAAACTTTGTGGAAGGTTCAAACAAAGGTGAATAACAAGGTGAACTGCATTTGGATTTTTACAATTTTTTAAAATTCAGGTACTTCTTGGTTAATGCCTATACCCCTATTGAGTGCAATGTAAATCAATGGTGATTGCAATGATAATTGTATTTGTGTCTTTTTTCTGTAATTCACATTTTCGGCTTCTTCAAAAACAACGCCATATTGACTTCAAACTTGGTGGGGGTGTATCTTGTATGGATCTGTACTAAGAGTATTCAAATGGTCTCGCTCTCGTGAGCTTTTTATGATTTCTTCCTTTTTTTGGGGGGGGGGGCATTTTCTGGCTTAATCCTGAAGTATAATTTTGTCCAAAACCACTTGGCCAAGTGCTTCAAAACAGCATGGAAACGTTTGTCGGCGCCCAGACCAGGGTGAGACACACAACCCCCTTTTATTAATTAAAATTTCACAAGTAGCTCCGCAGGCATATCCGTACATCTTTTTGTGTGTATTAACAAGGTTGTTTGTTTGTTATTTTAATCGAACGAAACTGAACGTATTCTGAGTCTGAGTCTGAATTATGTTGGTTTGGAAATCTATTGTAGTTCCTTCGTTATTTGCTGTCAATGTTGTCTATTTCCACAAATTTCAGTTTAAAAAAATGAAGATTTTTTCCAGTTGTATTTGAAAGCGTATTTCAAATTCATTACTTGTTTAATTGATGGTAAAATCTTCAAATAGACAAACACCATTCATCTTTACAACTGTTGTCCTAATGAAACAAAATATTCTCCTATTACTCTCAGTAATATGAACCTAATGGTTCTGCATAAACTAAAACAGAGTCAACCAACTTGACTTTGCTACCGCAATATGTTCAAAATGCCTGAATGCACTATTCCCAAACCGAATGATGAAGACAGGGTGAAAAAGATACTAGAGATCATATAAATAATGATGACGGTGGAGAAGGTAAGGAAAGATGACGAACAGACGGTGACAGAGAGAGAGAGAGAGAGAGAGAGTAAGAAAGGATGATAAAACTGTGATGATCGGGACAGGATCAGAAAGGATAACGAAGCAATTATGATAGGGAGAGGATGAGAAAGGATAACGAAGCAATGATGATAGGGAGAGGATGAGAAAGGATAACGAAGCAACAACGATGGGGAGAGGGTAAGAAAAGATTGCAGAAACAGTGATGACGCGGAGAGAGTAAGAAAGGATGACAGAGACAATTGTAATAGGGAGAGGGTAAGAAAGGATGACAGAGACAATTGTAATGGGGAGAGGGTAAGAAAGGATGACAGAGACTATTGTAATAGGGAGAGGGTAAGAAAGGATGACAGAGACTATTATAATAGGGAGAGGGTAAGAAAGGATGACAGAGACAATTGTAGTGGGGAGAGGGTAAGAAAGGATGACAGAGACAATTGTAATGGGGAGAGGGTAAGAGAGGATGACCGAGACAATTGTAATGGGGAGAGGGTAAGAAAGCATGGCAGAGACAATTGTAATGGGGAGAGTAAGAAAGCATGGCAGAGACAATTGTAATGGGGAGAGTAAGAAAGCATGGCAGAGACAATTGTAGTGGGGAGAGTAAGAAAGCATGGCAGAGACAATTGTAGTGGGGAGAGTAAGAAAGCATGGCAGAGACAATTGTAATGGGGAGAGTAAGAAAGCATGGCAGAGACAATTGTAGTGGGGAGAGTAAGAAAGCATGGCAGAGACAATTGTAGTGGGGAGAGTAAGAAAGCATGGCAGAGACAATTGTAGTGGGGAGAGTAAGAAAGCATGGCAGAGACAATTGTAATGGGGAGAGAGTAAGAAAGGATGACAGAGACAGTTGTAGTGGGGAGAGGGTAAGAAAGGACGAAGACAGGGGAGTGTCTGATGACAGACACAATGATCATATGGGGAGGCCACAAAGCATGACAGAAACGATGATGATGGGGAGGGTCTTAGATCTTTCTGTGCCACTCACGTCTTAAGTCGATCTACTAAAGTTAATCTGGTCTAAATTATCATTAGGATCTCTCCCCACTGCGCGCCGAGAAAAAGTGACTCAGTCCCACAATTGGCACTTACAGAGTTAAAGGATGACAGATACAATAATGAAGACAGAGGGTATGAACAGATGGCAAAGATGAGGTCATCGAAGTAATATTGACATGAGAGCACATAAAGATAAAATTCTATATTTCTTAAATATGCAAACATATAATACTTCAACGCAAAATTTCAACACCTAATTATATATCTGTGAGAGTTGTTGATCAAAAGAAGACGCAAGTCACAATTTTTATATTTATGTTAATTAGGGGCATTTAAAAAATGTACATGCTGAATATCTTCAAAAGTGTTTTTGATAATGCAGTTCCAATGTCGTTATACAGATTCATGATTCAGCTACACCCAATGAATACATTATCTAAGGCATGGTTTTTATACTTACAGTGAATTGCAACAATTTATATGTTGAATATCTCAAAAAGTGTTACAGATAGAGATGCAATCCGACGCCTACCTATAGATTTATGACGTAGGTGCATGCTAGGACGATATTCGAATTGGAGTTGTATCAATCGAACACGCTGTAGTCATATATCCCAATATATGACGACCCACACCACAGTCGCTCAGTATTGTGCTCCTTCGCTTAAAATTCAAATGGTGAGTATCTTTAAAAGCAGGGTAGACGAAGGCACCAGTCAAACTTTCAACCATGGGAATGTTATACAGGTTTATGTGGCAAAATAATGACGCAAGTCACAGGCTTTAAATTTATGGCAATTACAACGCCTTGATTTCAAAGGGAAGGGGAGTTGCAAGGAGTCTCTGTTCTACAAACTTCAGGTACCTTTTTTTGACCCATTTGGTTCACCTGATTAAACTATAAGAACACCAAATTTAGGGTGACATAAATACGCACAATCTGTGTATGTGCAGATAGAAATATGTTGGAATCTATGCACTCCTTTTGGCATTTTAAAGCGGCATGTCACTGCCAATGAACATCTATAGAGACCGGTCATTTCGAGAGTCGTCTGCTTCATCCAATTGACTTAATGTTGTGCTTTCTCAAAATATTTTCAATAGAAATTCAGGAAGACTTTTCAGGTTAACATGTTGACAGTCAACAGCTTTTCTCCGCGGGTCTTGTTGACTCATGTTCAGTGGTTCTTTGAAGAGTTAAACGGACTTCACGCAACCTAAATCCTAAGCACACACTAGACGACAGCCAACTTGTATAATCACGCTACGACAGCAAATGACGTCAGCTATTTTTATAACAAAGTTAAGCACTTTGAACTACATGCCTTATTTGTTGGTGTCTTCTGCTCATGCGCACTGACATGTTCTCACTGCCTACAAAACCCGCTGCACTTGAAAATATCAATTGGGTGAAAATTTATTCCATTTTCAAATTTGGGCTTTACCGAATAGGCAGGCAGGTGGTGTCGCTAATTCGTTCCAAAGAGGTTTTGTGTTTTCGTTTTGCTTTGGAGATCAACCATATATTGTGTTGTACAAAAACAAAACAAAAGCAAACAAACAAAAACTAATTAACCAAACACACAAACAAACCTCTTTACTACCTAACAATCATGAACAAGAGCTTTCATGTTACTTATATCTGCTAATTATTCTCATAGTGTTCCAATTAGCTCCCTCATAAACACAATGAATTCAGATACCACGGCTATAAATTCCCGAATAGGCAAGAAGGGGCTGTCGTTAATTCGTTCCAAAGAGATTTGTGTTTTCGTTTTGCCTTGGAGATCAACCATATATTGTGTTGTACAAAAACAAAGCAAAAGCAAACAAACAAAAACTAACCAACGCAACACACAAAAGAACTTCTTCCCTAATTAACAACCAAGGACAAGAACTTTCATGCTACTTATGTCTGCTAATTATTCTCTTAGTGTTCCAATTAGCTCCCTCATAAGCACAATAAATTCAGATACTACGACCATGAATTTCTAGATTTTCTTCGTTGCGGTTGCCCCAGCTACACTAATAACATAGCAACTACACATATAACGTACCAGCGGTACTCAACGACCTGGTACTATTGCTGTTTACCAATAAGTACGACCAAGCAAACATTTCATTAGTTTGCTGGCTACCTAGCTGGACAGACAGACAGACGGACGGACGGACAGACAGACAGACAGACAGACAGACAGACAGACAGACAGACAGACTGACAGATAGATAGATAGATAGATAGATAGATAGATAGATAGATAGATAGATAGATAGATAGATAGATAGATAGATAGATAGATAGATAGATAGATAGATAGATAGATAGATAGATAAATAGATAGAAAAACATATAGGTAGGTAGGTTGGTAATGGATTCCAGACACTGTATTGGGCACAGTGATATCTACATATGTTTAGTAATATATAAATTCAACAAAAGTGTGCTTGATTTACAATTCGTATCTATTTCATTAAGGCGACTGTTCATTGCGTACGCCAGACAGGGTCCCCCTAAAGCTCACAGTGTCTGTAAATTATTTTAGTGGTGCTTATTGTCCCATAAATTTACTATCAGTATAATTAAACACAAGTGGATACAACAAATATGTACTCTATATCCATACTTCATTCCGACGTGCACGCGATGCGACTCATTTTTAAGCATGATGTCACCGGCATGAAGGAGATCACGGTATTCCTGAAGTGCTGGCGAATATTTTGATGCAGAATTTGACAACAGGAGCAGTTGATGACATCCATTCTTAACCACAAGTATGTCCTGCACAGAGTCGCTTTGAAAGACGCATGCACTGAACAATTTTCAATGGCAGTGCAAATGTAAGATGCCAAAAAACTGCATGAGCTCTCAATCAACGCTTTCAAAATCACCAGCATAACTCATTCAGTCCTTTGCGGAGTTGCTCCCTGGGGTAATGGTAAAGTGAACTCTGTCTTCAACTGAGTAGTAGTAATCGTTTGTATGCATATGACTCACAACACATCCAAGACCCCAATGATATATAATGATCTGGGTCCCTGGGAGTAAACGTCCAACAGACGACGACATACAGTTCAAAGTTTTAAACATTGTCCTTGGCTCCGACAGTTTCCACAACTGCCTATACATGATTCTTATTTCAATTGGATGTGCCTTCAAATATTACTGTTATGTGTATTTCCATAAAAATATGGTATCGACGGTCTCTGTGTGTATGCATCTGTCTTTGTATGTATGTATGTATGTATGTATGTATGTATCTATGTATGTATCTATGTATGTATCTATCTGCCTGTCTGACCGCCCGTCTTCTTGTCTGTATATAAATATATATATATATATATATATATATATATACATATATATTTTCTTAGCTTGTTTAATTCCACATGACCCTCCCTACGGCACTTAACTTCCAATATACTCCTGAACCCCTGCTTATCCCAATCCATCAGGGACAAAACATTCTGGTGGTAAATGCCTGGGCCATTTCAACAAGCCGTGTCCTGCCCTATCTATGGACCAATTTGGTTGATTACTTTATTCTGCGAGAGTTACAAGAACTTACATGTACATATTCTCCAATTTATGCCATGAGTGAATGGTCAGGTCCATGCCAACTTTGCAGCAATTTCTTTGTATGTCTCACTTTTTCTTTTACAATATACAATATGGGACGGGGGTTCCAGTGCACTCATATGGTTAATAAATTTTGCCCCAGCATAAGGCAGCAAAATTTTGAAATGATGGCTGATATGCCGTACAAAAGATAGAGGGGCTTCCAATACACAAGTACGGCAAATAAAAATGGCCAGTAGTCAAGTACGGAAACTTTCTATACCCGCATTTTTTCAAGTATGTACTGCGACAGAGTCTCATGCCTTTCATGACACCTACGCCATCTTTTGCCTGCAGAGTAGCACGCTTTTGAGCCAAACAGGAGCAAATACCCTGTACTTGACAAAAGAAGGAGGGTTTCTTAAAGATACTGGTCTCAAATATATGATACAGGCAAGGTGCGTAAGATGTCAAATAATTACGTAAATCTATTGCGATATGGAATCTGATAGTTTTAGAACAAGACTGAAACATTATTATTGTCTTAAATGTGTTTGAGTAAGTGCGTCACTTGACTGGCTTTTGAACTACCTCGACAGCTGCTATCAGCGTAAATTCTCTTACTGGGGTGTATTAAACGCCGGTGTTCCACATGGTTATGTTCTGGGACCACTCTTATTTTCAATATCTATAAATGGTATTGTGGACGTGGTTCACTTCAATAGGAAGCTATTTGCGGATGACTCAACTCTCCAATTGAATATAGAAAATCCGATTATTGCGTCTGAAACTATCAATTCTGAACTTCTTTCGTTACAAACGTAACTTAAAGATCGGCATTCATGTTATTTCAATGTTCAGAAAACTGACTCCATGCTTATTACTCCGGAAACAAATACGACCCACCACCCTCCTAGGCAATTTCAAGGTCGAGCCCTTGATGATGTTTATGAACACAAGCATCTTGGAGTCACGTTGCGATCACATCTAATATGGTCAAGTAATTTTAGTGATATTACAAATAAAGCTGCTAAACTGGTTAATATCACAAAGACCCTGAAATACAGTCCTTGACACGACAAACTTTGGAAACTATTTATATCTCTCTCGTTAGGCCAATATTGGAATATTCAAGTCCATATGAAGCGATGCACTGAAAATGAGCAAGACAAACTAGAACAGGTTCAGCTTGAGGCTGCCCGAGTGATAACTGGTGCAATGCATGGTGCGAGTAATGCAAAGTTACATGAAGAACTAGGAGGGCGCAAACAATCCAAACGCAGGGAAGCGTCAAAAGTAACCTTAAACCTTTCGCCCTCAAACTGGCCAAAACCGGCTGGTGGTCAAATGTCGTCTGCTTCAGTGTTTTCAACTAATTTCAACAGTGATGAAAAACAATTTGACTGAGAAATGTACATGAGACTTATCAAGATCACATGCCCCAGGTCAACAGCTTTCCTTGGCATGGGTTGGGCCCAACCCATGCCAAGGAAAGCTGTTGACTCAGTCTTAGTTCAAGGGGAAAAGGATTAAAGTACAAACTCCTAAGTAATCTGAGTTACGTCAGCTGTGTTATTCCTGCAAATCCTGTTGGGATAACTGCCAAGTACGACACTCCTCCAAGACCCAACCTACGTCTCGTACTGAGCTCTTTGATAAGTCCTTTTTCCCTTCTACTGTCAGATTATGGAACGGACTTCCTCTTAACCTTCGCCATGTATTGACACTCAAGGAGTTAAATATAGTTCACTCCCCTTTTAAAAGACCTGTCTCATTTTTCTGAATTATATCATTATAGAAATCGCTCTCGTTCTATTATGCACACTCGCCTACGTCTCTGAGGTTCCCAGCGGAATTCTCACTTCTAAAATTGGAGTTAAATACTCGCCGGAATGCTTTTGTGGGTTTACCTACAATCTGTATTGTATGGTTCTTTAAAGTGCTCTTTTTGATACTACATGCTTTATGGAAGCAACGAAACATTTGAAACTATCCGGTATAGGTCAATGCAAATTGGAGTTACAAATAAGCGACTTAGTGTATAAATTACATGACTTATGACCCCTCTGTCTCTGTCTGTCATGTAATAGTGACTGTCGCTTTATTTTTGTAGCACTTAAGTGATCACCAGACTAATGCTTATATAACCTGAGTGATAATTTGCGCATTATGTACGTTTTCTTCCCAGCGAGAAGAGTCAGATAGGGGGAAGCCCTCTTTCGTAAGCGTGGACTACATGTACATGCGAAATATGTAATAAAATTTTCGAATCAATATAATAAAATATGTTTAAACCAAAGGTACCAGTGCACTTGATAAAATGCCATTCCATTTCCTTTGTTTGCTTGATACATACATTGCAATTTTGTTTCTTTTTGCAACAGCTGAGCTTATTCATTGAACGTTTCTCTCGAGGTTTGACAGCTGCTTATAATTTGACTGGACAGACGCTGGGCAGGATTAAAGCGGGTACATGTGTATGGCTGTACAGCAATTACCTAGAAAAAACAAGTGGGGCGTCATGTCAAGATAACTACCGTATTATCCATTTTAAGCACCTCGACACTTAGGAAATTTCATTGAAATTAGAAAAGAAGATTTGCTCTGAAGCAAATCTGTCTGGGTGCCTTCAAAATGAGAACAGTTCGAAAGTCTGCACTCCCATTGTTCAACAAAATCTAAATTTTGCGTATTGGCCTAATTTGCATGAATTAAATGCTACAACTTTGGTTCTTGGTTCATTGAATGTGACCATTTCACAAACTTATCAACTAAAGTTTGAATTGCACCACAATTTTGATAGTTTTGAAGCTGTTCAAGATTTTAATTTTGTGTATGATTAATTTGTATAAATTAAAAGCCTATATCTTTAGTTCATGGTTTATTGGATGCAGCTATGTTAGAAACCTACATATTGAAGTTGGAATGCTACCTGCATGTATAAAAGTTTTGAAGTTATTGAAGATTTTGACCTTTGAGTGTTCATTTAATATGCATTAATTAAATTTTACAATTGTGGTTCATTGCATGTGACTGTGTCACAAACCCTAAAATTAAAGTTGGGATGGCACCTCTATAAAAGTTTGAAGCAATTCAAGATTTAAATTTTGCATATTCACCTAATTTGCATAAATTAAAATCATAGAACTTTGGTTTATGATTCATTGAATGCGACTTTTCCACAACCTTATAAAGTAGAGTCGGAATGACGGCTCTATCTGTTATAGTTTTAAAGCTGTTCAAGATTTAAATTTGGTTTATTATGATAATTTGAAATATCATGACTATTTTTAACAATATGCATAATTTCACTGGTATTTCAGTCATCATGGCAAATTTGGTGGTTTTCGGAATTATAGCGTCCTAGAAAAAGTCTGAACAAATCTGGTCGTAAGAAAGAAAGAAAGAATTCTTGGAAAAACAAAATTTCTCAGTTCGCACCCAGACATAATGAGCACCAAGGGTAGATCTTAATTTGGATCATTTTAGCTGTACCTACTGGTTATTTATCATATACGTAATATCTTAATACTTCAGAACTTACATGCCAAAAATGGAGGGTGGAGGTAGAGGTGCTTTAAAAGGCAGGATTCCATTTGTCATTGGAAGTGGGACCATGCATTCACTTGACAGACTGTTAAATGAAATATATGCCATAGTGGGGATTGAGGCAGCTTTGGTCGAATGGGAAAGTCTCTTACCTTTATATATGGGAACATTTGTAGCAGACCATTAGCAAGCTGGGGCTGTACAAAAACAAAATGGGTCAACAATCCTTTAATATATTCTATAACATAGATAATCTTGAGCTTATCCAAGCCTTTTTAAACATCACTTCTCTTCATAATCTTAAACCTATGACTCCAACCCGGTGCTTCGTTTGTCATTGTTTCCATAATATATGCTTGGCTTATTTAATAATTATGTGAATCGATGATAAACCACTTAACACCTCAGCTATACGTATCAGTAGCCTGGTGGTGATCTGACCACAATGTATTTGATGATATAACATGCTAAAAATTATGTAAAACGTGAATTACACCCCCAATAACTATTTCTACAGTGAACTGGCTAAAATTTTATTTCATAATATAAGATGCTGAAGCTTATATAAACCCTAAATTATCACCTCCCCATCCCCCCTTAAAAAAACGTTTTCCTCCAAAGCGTTCAAGCAACGTGATTGTACCAAACCAATATTCTGTATTTCTTATACAGAGAAAACATAAGCCGCCATTCCTATTTTTGTTCCACACCATGAACTGTATTGTTCATTGTCGTCAGCTGGAAACCTGCATATTGTTGAGACAAAGTTTTCTGCTAATCCGCCAAAACTAAATACCAAAGGGAGAAAACGTGAATTGGAACGTGGGAGAATTACGTCCTTGAATCTGAACGATATTTTGCTTGCTTTATTAGCAACCACCGGAAACGTAATACCCGGCCATTAATGCAGTGTGCAAACCCAGCCATTTTGATGTTTACCTCTTTTTTTTAATGCAAAATGTCAGGGATGAAATACCCACGCTACCCCTTTGCATTATATTATTAAGCACGTTAGGTGTATATGCACGAAAAGAATGGAAGACAGACACAAGATATCGTTCAGACACGAAGCATGAACTTGTCTTCGTGGCAGTAATAATGCAACCATTAACGTCATTACAATAAGGATAATTATATCCACATACAGGCACTCAGGAAGTATAGAGTTACACCGTAAGTAATAAGAATATTTATGATTCCTCCAATATGCTAATTTTCATCGTCCGCCAAGCCAAAAATAACTGGCTTGTCTTGAGATGCTCGGGAGGCAGCATCAACTTCGACCAATGACCACGCAGTTGTGACTGAAGAAATCTGATGCAACCGTTTTATGTCTTTGTACCAACACCGACATTCTTTCTTTCTTTCTTTCTTTCTTTCTTTCTTTCTTTCTTTCTTTCTTTCTTTCTTTCTTTCTTTCTTTCTTTCTTTCTTCCTTTCTTTATTTATTTGACGATATGTACACAGAGTAAGTAACAAAAGAAAAAAACATAAAGGTCCAAATTCAATGGGCTTTATATTGTAATCTGCAAAAGTGTGATAAGTTGTTTTCATATATAGTAATATCAAAACACCCTCAGTTTTACAAATACTTCAGGATGACCTCAGCAAGGGTTTGAATCGGCTGATAGTTGGGCCACCTAGAGAGGGGTTTACAAAACTTCATATCAGAATTTGCATAGGACAATGCAGATTTGCATATGAAAATATCAAGTTTTACATACATAGCAATTACCTAAGGTGCAAGTTTTCTAAAAATTGGTTAATAAAGTATAATTTAATGTATTTAGAATATTCCCCCATTGAATGTGTATGTACTTTACCCAAAACGCAAGGAGGTGTGTTCTTCAAAAGAGTACGTACATGATATCGGATACAATTACCGGTTTAATTCAATTTCGAGACCGAAAGCTGTGGAATATGTCTAATTCCTGTTGTGTAAGGATGAGTAACTGTTAGAAAAACAAACTTGTTTTTAAAATATTCAGGTTATTGGTTCTGAGAATATCTGTAATGAAATGTCAGGGCTTTAGGTTTATATATATATATATATATATATATATATATATATATATATATATATATATATATATATATATATATATATATATATATATATATATATATATATATCTTGCCATTTTATAAGTTTTAGGGAATTGAACAATGGATCAGTATGGGCATTATATCTTTCATGCAAAATATGCCGTATTGCCGATTTTTGAAATTTGGAAACACGATCCCAAGAATATCCCCAAGCGAAAATTAAACTATTAAGATGTATGTAAGAAGTAACGTCTTGATTGGCAAAAAATTATGAATTCTTCTAAACATACCTATTATACTGGCCAGCTTGGTAGCGACCTTACATGTATACTCAACATTAGAGTTTCATGAACAAGATAATTAAATTCAGTAGTTCGCGATATTGAAATAGTTTTTGTTATTTAATCTTATGTTAGAATGAAACACCATGAATTTAGTTTTGGCAATATTTAGAGACTATTTATTTACTGAAAGCCAAGTTAATATCCTTGTCACGTCTGCATTAATTTTATCTGATACACTATTTGTCTCTAGATTAATACTTGAATTGAAAGAATACAAAGGTATTACTAGGGTTGTATCTTCAGCATAAAGAATGGAGTCCAATTTTGGAGATGCATGGTAAATATCATCAGTATAAATTATGAATAAGAAAGGTCCCACAATTGAACCTTGTGGGACTCCAGTTTTGAGAGGACGTGGACATTATTTAGTATCATCAAAGAAAAACATGTTGCTGTCAAATAGTAAGAAAAACTACGGAACCACTTTATAGAAGAATCGCAAATACCATAGTATTTCGATTTATGTGATACAATATTACGGTCTAGTGTATCGAATGCCTTAGAGAGGTCTAAATATACAATGATCGGCAATTTGCCTGGATTCATATATGCATAAATCCTATCAACAAACTCAAGCGCAGTTATTTCCGTAGAATGAAGCGACTTAAAATCATGTTGACTTTATTGACATTACAAAAACTATGAGCTCTCAGTGTTGCTGGTCTTTAATACAGAAAGATAACTTCCGACAGTTATTTTTGGAATTAGGCCATTATTAAGCATCATGTCCAGATATTAGGCATACTTAAGTCTTGTATGTACACTGAGTAAGTCAATGTTAAAATCCCCAACTATAACTTTATCTGAGGTTTCCCGTCAAACAATGTCTAAGACTGGGCTTATATCATTAATACATAACTGTATTTCATCCTAGCGGTCCCTTGATGGTTGATAAATATTGCTCAGAGTCACCCTTTCTGTCAGCCCAGTACCAAAAATATCGAGGAACTGACCTTCCCAGATATTGGTTGCATTATACAAATCACGTATATTATACTGAAACATGTTATGTAAGTTGATAATCAGACTACCACGAGAACTACAAGTTTGATTCAAAATAATCTGTTTATAATTGTCAATGTCAAAAAGTGATTTATCTGTAATGTCAGTATTCAGTCATGTTTCTTGCAAACATATTGCACTGAAAAAGTAATCGTCAATAACAAGTTCATCAAGTAAAAGTACGAATTCATCAAATTGGGCACTAAGTGATTGTACCATTAAAATTAAAACAGAAAAAATTTATTTTTGAGACTTAAAATAATAAGCAACATTTTCCTTACGGATGTAGACTGAATAAGAGACAATAGTGATAGCACTATTTACATCATCAAGGTCAGACAACAACTCACTTAAGTTATTTCTTTCGATACCACCAAACTTTCCGAGAATATTAATCCATAAAGTGGTATCTCCAGTAATTCAAATAAATTAGAAATGTAGGTAATCACATCAGTAAACTGAATTGGAGCAAAGCACTCCAAAATAAACAACCCGGCACATACCCACATGAAGGAAATCAATAAAATAGATACATAAAGCACTCCCAAACATTCGCTGATGGATGGACATGCGTGATCGTAGTACAAGAATATTTCTGGACAGCTACATACAAGTATTGTACAAAGACTAGAAAGGAAGATTTGCTTCAAAGCAAATCTGTCTGTGTGCCTTCCAAAGTTGTAAATATTAAATGCTACAACTTTTGTGCTTTGGTACTTCACATTCCATTAAGCTTATGGCTGGATGAAAATTTCCAAGTCCAAATGACCTTGACCTTTGACCTTAACAGGTTACATGTAAACTGCAAAAATGTACAGTGTTACAATACCCACAATGTAAGTCCCAACATGATTAGAATTGAATAGAAATTGGCAGATTATGGCTAGGTGAAACTTTCAAAGGTCCAAATGACATTGACCTTTGACCTTTGGGGGTCGCATGTAATTTTCAAAATGTGCAGTGTCACAATAGCTACAATTTGAGCCCAACAAGATCAAAATTGGATAAAAATTGACCAAGTTATGGTTAGAAGAAAGCTACCATCAAAAGTGGCCTTTGACCTTGAAATGACCCTTGACCTTGAAATGACCTCTACCTGAAGCGATCCTTGACCTTCAAAATGACATTTTGGCTTTAAAATCACATTTTGAGCCAAAATCGACCTTTGACCTTGACATGACCTTTCACCTTGACATTTGAGATGACCTTTGCCTTGATATGATCGAACTCCAATACACTCGGCCCTACATCTACTACAGTATATAAGATATAGAAGATTTAAAACTTTAATTAGCCCTCATTTGCATAATTTTGAAAAGCATGACCTCTCATTATAAAAAGGCCTGACTTCATCCAGAGAAGTATAATTGTGCCAAGTTTGGAGTTTCTACGTATAATACTTTTCAAATGAAATGTCGGACAAATTTGCCGGTAAAGAAAGAAAAAAAAAGAAAAAAAGAAAGAAAGAAAGAAAGAATTCCTAGAAAAACAGTATGTCTGTGTTGGCACACAGACATAATAATATAAGGTGCACAAATGAATGTTCGACATGTGGTGGGCCCTGAAATGGCAGAACAATATATGCTGATGTTGGAGACAACGAAAAGAAAAATACAAACCAACAAAATATCAAAGAAATAGAGAAAATGTTCATAGAAACAATAATTCAAATTCATATGAGTTAAGGTACGAATACATATACCCGAAAAGACCTCTGCATAGACATATGAATACATCACCACAGTGTACACAATTTGAAGGGTGGTATAGTGGTCCAGCTGCTGTCACTGCCCGCGACTGTTTACTCATAACAATAATAATTTCCCATCTGTGTACCTCGTAATAATTGGCCTTGCTAAGTAAAACCAAAGGTGACATTTAAATCCAGGGAAGAGTAGTCTTTAGCCAACGGTTCCTGACAAATTAAATGATGACAGCAGCATTTTACTCCTGGCTCAAACGATGGCATGTAGACAAAAAGGTTGACTCTGCATTCTCCACTTTACACAATGTGCGGGCGAACTGAATACAGGTCTGCCTGGGGTCTTGGGGATTTTCTCTCGCTGGGCCCTTTAAACCATGTATGATGGAAGAACACTTGCGTCTGTGACCATCCATGTCAAGAAGTTTTTCAATGAATGCAGTAGACATTTCAGCCATTTTTTTTGGTAGACTAGACGAAACTCGTTTGAGACCGTTTCAAGCATATCGCTGCAATCCTCTACAGTTTTTTTTTCTAGAATATCATTTTTTTTTGTTTTACTCAGTGACTTGTGTAATTTCGTTTGGTAACTTGTCACGAAATTTTTCTTCGATGACCAGCCGAACAGTCTCAATAATTTGGGGATAAATATCTGTTGGCATATAAGTTGGCGTAGACGTTGATTTAGTCCTCCCAGCACGTGGTATATCAGCCATAGTAGCTGTTTCAGTGTGGCACATGTATGTATTTATTAATTTTATGACGTTTCAATTTGTTTGAGTGCATTGAATGTCCCCCCCCCCCAAATGGTCCGCTGCGGAAATAATCTAGAGCTAACCCTCTGGCTTTTAGTGCTCCCATTTCACGGGTACATGGTTCGCATGTAACAATTAATATAATGACTTTTTATGTCACCTGCTGATGTATATTATGTATGAAATCTGCTTTTGAACCATGAGTACGACAATATTATATATATATATATATATATATATATATATATATATATATATATATATATATATATATATATATATATATATATATATATATATGTATGTATGTATGTATATATATGTATATATATATACATATATATATATATATATATGTGCATATTGGAAAAATTAATGCTGTTTTATGTTTTGATATTTATGGTGTATGCAATTTTATGTACACCATGTTTCTATAAATAACACGTTATCAATCAGTCGATCCTTTCTTTGTCAGACTGTAAAACACAGAAACTCCAAACTTGGCATGATTATATCTCCATACATAAAGCATTGCATTTTTATGAAGAAGGTACCAGTTTTATATATTATGTAAATTAGGGCCATTTGAAAATTTAAACTTTGAATATCTTCAAATCTTTGATAGGTAGAGGTGTCCTTCCGATTTGAATTCATCAATTTGTGCTAGAAGCGCATCAAGCGAACAACAAAGAAAAGTTGTACAATTTCGATTTGTATCCATTAGGAGGACTTGAAAAAATTGAATAGAGAATGTCTATCCTTATTACTAGAATGCGTGCATGTGCCATTCCAACATCACGACCTAGGTTTGATCTTCATCAATCTTGTGCAAAGCTAAACTCTCACACGCCACTAAAGCTACATCTCTAAACAGTGTGTGGCCCTAGCAGTGAAATTGAAATAATGCAAATTACACTTTTCCAGACGTCCTGAACTCGAATCCCCCATAGTGAATATATCTGGATAGAAATCACCGTGACAAATGGCAAAGTACTTCTTGGCGTATATTATCGCCCCCCCCCCCCCCCCAATCTGCAGAGGACAGAGACTTATTCATGGATAACTTAGCTATCTCTATTTCAACTGAACTTGAACTCGATCCCCACATTTTGATTCTGACTGGCGACTTCAATGATCGATGTAATTGCTGGGATTCTACTCACACCGACAGCGAGCTTGGCCAGCGCCTATTTGACCTCATTGCACAGAATAACTTGTACCAGCTGATATCAGGACCTACACGTGTTTCTGAATACTCACAAAGTTTACTTGATCTTATGATTACCGACTCGCCTGGCTGTATTCTGAATTCTGGCATACTCCCACCTATCTCCACTTGTGATCATGCTGTAATCTATTGCTCTTTCTCCATCCTTAGCCGTAGAGATCGACCCTTTAAATGTACTGTATGGGACTACAAGCGTGCCAACGTGGATGACCTAAACCCAGCCCTCCAATATGCACCTTGGGACACGGGCTTCGCGGTCTCTGACTCCATCGATGACGTTGTATCCTATTGGTCTGACCTTTTCATAGAAACTTGTAAAGAATTTATCCCATCCCGTGAAATAACTATCAGACCTAAAGACAAACCGTGGATTAATATTAACATCAAGAGACACATCAGGCAACGCAACCGTGCATGGAAAAGATACAAGCGACTCACGCTTCAACCCCATCCCTGTACCCTTCCCCTAGCTGACAAAATCGAACGCTTCTTCCAATTGTATAAATGTAAACGCAACACAACTGCAAACGCAATAAAGAAGTCAATCCGTCTGTATTTTGAAAAAATTCGTTCTGATCTTGACTCAAAAGAGACAAATCCTAAAAAGTGGTGGACCATCAGTAAATCAATACTTGGCAACAAACTCCACCAATCAATTCCCCCTCTCATTGACAATGGAAAGGTTATATCCAATCACGTTGAAAAGTGCGAAATATTTAACACCTATTTTGCGAAACAGTGTAAGCTCCCACCCCAAGTTAACCCTCTACCCCTACCCGACTTTGCTTTTAGAACCGACGCTCGCCTGCATATGTTTCAGTTGGAGCCTGCACAGGTTGAAAAGATCTTGCGATCCTTAAAAACTAGTTCGGCTTCTGGACCTGATAATATAGGAAACACTCTACTAAAGAACACTGCCTCTGGAATTACCCATTCACTTACAAAAATATTTAATCCCTCTCTAAATACCTCCCACTTTCCGCAAGCGTGGAAAAAATCTAATGTTTGCCCGGTCTATAAAAAAAACAACAAACAGTCCAAGGAAAATTATCGACCCATCTCTCTGTTGTGTAACGTCTCAAAGGTCTTTGAACGAATTACATATAATGTTCTCTATGAGTATCTCATCACAAATAACTTACTTGCCCCTAAAAATTCTGGCTTTAAAGCGAATGACTCTACCATCAACAAGCTTGTATGCATTCTCCATGATATTTACAATGGACTTGAACTTGGCAAGGAAGCGCGTATGGTATTTCTTGATATATCTAAGGCGTTTGACCGTGTTTGGCATGATGGTCTCCTATTCAAATTGAAACAACTTGGCTTCACAAACCCTGTCGTGGACTTCCTTAATAGTTACCTGTCAAACCGCTTCCAACGCACAACTCTTTGCGGTCAAACTTCCACTTGGCTCCCAGTGGAAGCTGGCGTACCACAAGGCTCCATACTTGGACCTCTGTTGTTCCTGGTTTACATTAATGACATTACTGACGACATAGCCCGTGAAATCAAGCTTTCCCATGACGACACCAGTGTATTGGAAATCGTACATAATCCTACTATTTCTGCTGAAAGACTTAACAGGGACCTTCATAAGATCTACTCCTGGGGCAAACTTTGGCGCGTCACCTTCAACGCGATCAAATCAATAGCTGTTCTCTTCTCTTCTAAAGTTAACAAACCCACTCACCCACCCCTTATCCTGGGAAATACACCCGTACCTGAAGCAAATGAACACACACACACCTTGGCATTACACTTTCTGAAAAGCTTTCCTGGTACTCCCATGTCACACGCATCACCAATAAATCCAGTCAACGTCTGGCCCTGTTAGGCGTCTCAAATTTAAACTATCTCGCAACGCCCTTACCCGTATATACATTACCATGATCCGTCCCATACTCGAATACGGATGTGTCCTCTTTGACAACTGCACGGAAGGTTTATCAGCATCTCTTGAAATCGTTCAGTATGAAGCAGCCCGTATCTGTACCGGTGCCTTGACCCCCCCCCCCCTGTCATTTGCTTCTAACTGAACTCGGTTGGCAAAGTCTTTCCACTAGACGCAAATATTACAAACTTGTCCTCTTTTATAAGATGATCCATAAAATGACCCCTAATTACCTTTCAGACATAGTACCTCGCAACTTCGGACTTACCTCTAATATTAGCCTGCGTAACAGGCTCAACATTAGACAGGTTAAATTTAAAACTAAACGATATGGGGACTCCTTTCTTCCATCTAGTATACTCCTTTGGAACAAATTGCCACTCGATATCAGAGAGTCTGTGTCACTTGATATCTTCAAATCTAAATTAAAATCGACCTTATTATCTGTTGACCCCATACCCTCCTACTTTTCATACGGTAAGCGCTTTCCAAACATCTGTCACACTCAGTTGCGCCTTGGTTTTTCTCAGCTTAACTCCCATCTCCACAAATTAAACATAGTCCAATCACCTGCCTGCTCTTGCTCCAACCAAAATGAAGACATTTATCACTTTTTCCTGACTTGTCCCAAATTCTTAGTGCTTAGGCAAGCTTTACTGGATACGGTGTGTCACATCCTAGCACCTGGTGTACATCAAAATATCTTAGTTCACTTAGCTAGTGACATACTCATACAATACTTCAAAGAAGGCAACTCGGAACTCAGTGATGATGTTAATTACCAAATATTTGAAACTGTGCAGACCTACATCGTGAACACGAGACGCTTTGAATTTTAAGCCATTTCTAGTGTATTATATTGATATGTCAGATTTTTTTTCAGCTGTCAATGTTTGCGATTTGTTCTCGATTCAATTGTACCGAATATTTATGTCAAACCACATGCCAATTCATAGATTGTATGTCCTGTGTGTATTATAAATTCTTTGTGCGTCATCTTGTTGTGGAGAGCCTCCAAATTAGTTCTTTGTAACTATTTAGGCAATCCATGTGAAATAAATATGTTTAAAAATTAAAATAAAAAAAAATAAAATAAAAAATAGCAGACTTGTAGACATTTGTGATACACTAGACAAACAACAGGCCATGATCTGTCATCAGCAGTCAATTATATGTATATATATATACGTCTCTAGGATATCTTGCTTAAGCTCATTTTGTATACGTCTCTAGGATATCTTGCTTAAGCTCATTTTGTATACGTCTCTAGGATATCTTGCTTAAGCTCATTTTGTATACGTCTCTAGGATATCTTGCTTAAGCTCATTTTGTATACGTCTCTAGGATATCTTGCTTAAGCTCATTTTGTATACGTCTCTAGGATATCTTGCTTAAGCTCATTTTGTATACGTCTCTAGGATATCTTGCTTAAGCTCATTTTGTATACGTCTCTAGGATATCTTGCTTAAGCTCATTTTGTATACGTCTCTAGGATATCTTGCTTAAGCTCATTTTGTATACGTCTCTAGGATATCTTGCTTAAGCTCATTTTGTATACGTCTCTAGGATATCTTGCTTAAGCTCATTTTGTATACGTCTCCAGGATATCTTGCTTAAGCTCATTTTGTATACGTCTCTAGGATATCTTGCTTAAGCTCATTTTGTATACGTCTCTAGGATATCTTGCTTAAGCTCATTTTGTATACGTCTCCAGGATATCTTGCTTAAGCTCATTTTGTATACGTCTCTAGGATATCTTGCTTAAGCTCATTTTGTATACGTCTCTAGGATATCTTGCTTAAGCTCATTTTGTATACGTCTCTAGGATATCTTGCTTAAGCTCATTTTGTATACGTCTCTAGGATATCTTGCTTAAGCTCATTTTGTATACGTCTCCAGGATATCTTGCTTAAGCTCATTTTATATACGTCTCTAGGATATCTTGCTTAAGCTCATTTAGGACATAAAGCTTTTATGCTACTATATGGTGTCCATTTTGTCAAGAGTCCATGCTGTAGTGTCAAGAGTGATCCGTAAATGAATCAGAGGTGGAATAAAAAGTGTACCAAAGTTAGCTAGAGTTTCTCATTACTTGACCTGATTTTTTTTTTTTTTTTTTTTTTTTGGCTTTTTTTTTTAGTTTATGTTTTTTGTTTTTTGATTTTTCTTCTGGCTGACTCTTGACATTCTGTTATATCAAGAAGTCGTTCTTCTGTCTGGCATTTCCTTTTAAATGAAGAATTTTTCCTGCCAAAAGCCTTATTTTGCAACGGTTTTTTCTCAAATGCCATATTTTCTCTCGGGTAGGGTTTACGATTTCGATTTGAACGTATAAGACAGCAAATTTCAATATTAAGCACACAGACAGATTTACTTTGAACTAATATTCCTTTCCTTCCTTCCCTTCTCTTTCTTTTCTTTCTTTTTTGTTTGTTTGTTTGTTTTTTTTTTTTTTTGTTTTTTTTTGTTTTTGCTTTTTTTTGTTTGACTTAGTGTTCTTTTTTTAAAGAAATAAAATATGTTTAAACCAAACCTAACACAAACTCGAGTGTTACACACTCGGGCCACAATCAGACTGCGCGATTATCAAACCGCTGGCACGCACTCGTAAGACCTCGTGATATGTGCATGAACATTGATATTGAGAGCCGTGTATACAGATTACATATGGGAAAATGAAAGCGTCATAAGCCGCAGGAAAAAAGCACGTTAAATGTGCTTTCTCCGCGACCATCACCCTGCGTCACTTCACCAAATATCGCAGATCTCTGTATTGCTAATATAATAAACCACCCAACTGACTGCAAGGCTCTGTAGTATCTGTCTACACTGTACGTAGGTGGATGTCAAAATTCAAAATTACCTCATAAAGACAGGTGTAATCGGTTAAAATGCGGGTTTTGTGAAATTTTAATACATCTTGAAAAACAGTTAAGATAGATGACCAATCTTGTGCTATTATGAACTCATTACATGTTTCTGCAAAAACGTATCGGAGATTTTTATGAAAGGGTTTTTTGGAAAAAAGGTGTTATAAAATAGTTGGTTTTTTTTACTTAAATGATAAAGCTCGTATACCTTTATATTTTTATTTGCATTCCAAATGATCTGACTTTGACTTAAGAAAAAAACCCATATTTTTCTCTCAATAGTTTATTGAGTAAATTTTCATTCATTTCATTGAAATAGAGAATAAGGTTTCGAGACGTGTTCATTAGAAACGGCCACTTTGGTGCAGGTATTGTCTGTAATCAAGATCTAAAGGTTAACACGGTCCATTGACTACCATGTCAACATTAAAAGGTTTTTTTTTTTTATTGTATTGGGGCTACATCTTAAAAGTTTTGACATGTGACAGACAGCATGTATGTTTGCTGAAATATCGCAAAATATTACAAAGAACGAAATAATCCAAAATCGGCTGGGCATTACGTTAATCCCATCTACAGGATTGTCACAACAGTTCTTTGCGAATTTTATTTTTTTGTATGTTTGCTTGCTTGTAAATTTATTCTATCATTTATTTATTTCAGTACTCATGTTTATCTGTCTATCTATCTATCTATCTATCTATCTATCTATCTATCTATCTATCTATCTATCTATCTATCTATCTATCTATCTATCTCTGTCTGTCTGCCTGCCTGCCTGTCTGCCTGCCTGCCCGTCCGTCCGTCCGTCCGTCCGTCCATCCATCCATCCATCCATCCATCTATCTATCTATCCATGCGGATGGACACACACGTGTGCTGTGGTCATGACAATACCAAATCCCCACAAGGCAGGCAAACTAATTTGCTCATTTCGGCGTCCTTGTCATGATTTCCTGCCCACGGTTGCTTTAAGAGTTGTACATCTGAGTAATGGAAGCTCATCACGGTATAACTGTCTCTCTGAATCATATTTATTGTCCTTTCTTTTGTATACATGGCCTAGTACCTGTCGACAAGACAGGTTCATATGTACTTATGCTCCTGTAATTAAACTCTGACAAAAGGTACTGATTTGATCTAAAATGAACGCTGGTGTTGTGTACAGCGCCTCCTTCTCCCGTCAGAGCACAACAATCATTTCAAATCCATGTTTCTTCTTGCAACTTGATGTACCAGGTGCAAATTATGCTATTGTGTAAAACCTCAGTGATCATCATTTGACCTAGTCCAGAGAAATACAGATATATCTAAAAAAAAATTATCATACGTGTGGATTTGTTCTGGTTCCAACGTGAAATGCCAATCTGTTACATATTTAGACACTTTGTACTGAAGTGAGCGTGATGCAGCTTAGGGCTCGGGGGCGTTGGTTTCTTAAGAAGTTATATATTAGGTTCAGTACTTATATAAACTTTTTCACATTTTTTTTTCATGATGCATCTATTTAACTTTACATCATAAATCACTTGTTCTTCCATTTGATCTGCCACTATAATAGGAAGATATATATTAAGTTCAGTACTTACATAAACTTTTTCACAGAATTTTTGTCATGATCCATGCATGTAATTTTACGTCATAAATCACTTGTTCTACCGTTTGCGCTGTCGCGATCAACTTGTTGCCCGATGATTATGCGGCGGTTTTACCCGAGATTTTGCCTGGTGCGGGACTTGGTGGTGACCAAGCAACAGCCAAGCTGATCAAGGAAAGCCGGGGAGGGACCTATGGTACTGACCGCCAGGTCGATCGTATCATGGATTGAAGGTGGAAGCCCACTGCGCACGTCACCAGCAACTCTTCTCGAATCGCCTGAAGGGTCTCTTATATAAACCGTCTGACAGACAAGGCAGCACGTGCACTGGATGGAAGAGAAGTCAGCCCACAACTGAGAAAACTGAGCCAAGTGCGGGAATCGAACCGGCGACCGCCCACCCTGGGGGCGAACGCTGAGCAACCCCGTCCCTAGCTCCCCATCACATGATCCTGTCACTTCGCCTGAATACAAGGGATACAGGGCTTTCCCGACGTTGTCGGCAGGTGCCCGTTATTCATGACGACTGTCATGTTATTTTGCTAATTAATTCTGACATTAAATTTCATATTCTTTACGGTGAAGGTTCACGAATCCTATTTTCGGGATGCTTCCGATATTTTATATGGAAGCAAACTTTTGGGTAAGAAGAACTGGTCGAAAGCGACCTTAGTGGCGTAAAAGACAAATATCAGCATGTCTTTCAAATAGGGTCAAGCAACTGTCCGACCTAGGCCCGTGGCGTACCACTTCATGAAAACGTGGTCAGGAATCGCAGCGCAGTGATATTTTTGTAAGGACCAAGGGAACCTAGGCCTATAAAAGCTTCAGATATGTCATGTTGGTAATGACACAGCACCCCAAATTCGTCTCCTCAGTGCATGATAATAAGAGTTTATTATAATAATAATAATAATAATAATAATAATAATAATAATAATAATAATAATAATAATAATAATAATAATAATAACAATAATAACATGGCGTAACAGAGAGGACATAAAGGTAAATATACATTAGGTTCTGTCTCAACTGAGCTAAAATAGGAGCTGCTATTGTAAATCCATCTCTGAACCAGTTCCCTCAATGCACAATTGACCTCAAGAGCATTAATGAAGAACTCATCATTGCAGCAGTGATATTAGCATCAAACTTACAGGTAGAAAATTCCCTAACCTTACCTATTACAAAGTCATGCATAACGGAATTCTCCAGCGAAAAATGAGGTACATTAACTTCGGTCATAATAGAGTTGAAATGCCGTTCAGACTGCAAATTGCCTCAAGTGGATTGTTTTTTTTACTTTTAGTTATATAAGCGGTTTCCATTGAAGGACGTTATCTTGCGAGTACATGACAACTTTGCTCATACGAGATTCCAACAAAGAGTGACCGTGTTACAACAATTGCTATGTACAAGACAGCGCTGGTCAAGTTGTTCAGAACATCGTAATAATTTACATGCCATTTTATGGCCGAGACAAATCAAGTCAAAAAGGCAGATTTTTCAGATAATCTTGGTACAATGAAGGTTCTCAAGGAAAAACATGGTGCCATAAATCCCAAAATTAAGTACACTGGTAGAGAAGTAAATAATATTCACATTAAGGAATCCAATACATTCCTGACTTGACACAAGTGTCAACCCATTAAGGTCAACGGTGGTTTAAGTTGATCCTCTTGGAAGAGAATCTTCAGTACTACAGAAAATTGATAGACCTGAATAACAAACTTTGAAACATTCTTTGCATAGGAATCAATCTCCAAATCCCAACAGTAGGAGTACCGATTCAAAGACAGTTTCATCTCTCTGTTGTTTTGTAATCATGACCAAACGTCTTTGAACTCTCTAGTTCATTATGACATATAACAAATAAACAAACCAGCTAAAACCCTCTCTTCAACGGAACCCTTCTTTCTCACATCAACAATTCCAAAGAACTTGACAAGACTTTGGAAAATGTTGTTTACTGTTTAACCCTATGAAGGTCAAATAATCAAATAATTGGAATGAGGTAACCGCAGTTGACCATTGGCAAGTTATCATCCAAAATCTTCGCTAAATGTTTCATTGAAAATATGCGGAGAAATGATAAAATCAATAGAATAAATAATACATACGATCATTGAAATACACTGCCGATCTAGATCAGTTTGACTGATAAAAATGCTGAAAATTACTTGAAATAGCCATACTTATCACAACGTTTCCTGCAAGTACAAACCATGTGATCATACCGTGTCATGATTCTGTATCTCTAAATAACAGGAAACCTTGCAGGTCTCTATTTTGCTAAATGCTGGATTCCATGAAATCTATTGTTCTTTGCCGCTGCACTGGAAACGTGCTGCTTGAGACAAACATCCCGACGCTTTCTAATTATGGAGAAAAAAACATCCATCTCGTTTCATTTGCCTCCAAGTTCACATTTACTTCCCCTTACTTATTTACGGCGTAAATTATACGACACCCAAAGTAACAACGCGTCGTTTAGAGTACTCTCGCTTAAAATGTAACCACATTTACCAATAATCTATAAAACTACATGATAAAAACTCATGAAAAATAGAAAAGAATCTTAGCGCCACCTGTTGAACAAATTAAGGTCTAGGGGTAGCCAGCAATGTCCTTGTGCAATTTCGAAAAATATTACCAAGTGGTTTTGCAAAAGAAAATGTTTAAAATTTTGCCAGGAAGTAAACAACAAAATTCATAAAAAAAATCCAAACATCACTGAACCGTGGCCATTTGAACAGGTTCGGTAGAGGGAAAAACCTTTAAAATAGGGGGAATGGATCTTTCCCGTGGCTTTTTCGGGTGAATAATTTCCACTAAATATGTTTGGTATTCTGTGTCTTATACACAGGTGAGTTAATTCATATTTGCGAATAGTATTGGTGTGGTTGGTCGTCGGGTGGAAATGTCATGAATTGTTGTATTATACCTGCCTTGGGTCACTAAAGTTCTCTTAGGTCATTCAATCTGTGCTCTTAGGTGGGTGAAGTTAAATAGATTATTAAATTAATTGGGTGACAGTTTTTTTTTAAATTTTAGCATATTTTGATAGACACTTATTCCATAGCTCAAATGGAGGAAGAATAGGGCATGGTAAATCAATTGTAAAATTCTCTAGGGCAGGTGATTTTTTAGTTTTCAAAGTATGCCATATACTGATGGAAATTGATTTGCTATAAAATTTACATGATTCTTCCGGGTGAGGTTATAATCTATAAAACCACATGAAAATTGGAAACTTTGGACCCTTTCAACTGATTTTTTGTTTAACATTGTATTCGGTATTTGGTTTATGGATAGGTATTTCTGTTTTGTATGGAAGATCATAAATTTAGTTTTATTTACATTCAACTATAATTTATTCACAAATAGGCAGTCACTGACTGTAGTTAGTTCTTTATTTATCTTGTCACAAGGTGAATATTGAGGCAAGGTTTCATAATCAGAGTCACATATTGTGCTTAATAGCTTTGTGTCGTCAGCATACATAATTGAAATGAAATTTCTACATATGGGCATATCATTTATGTAGGTAATGAATAAAAAAAAGGGCCCAGGATGACACCTTGGGGAACTCCATTTGTACTTTTCTGACAAGAAGATTTAGTGATTTCAATTTCCACATATTAAGATCTATTACGTGAGTAGTTGTTGAACCAGTGTAACTTTGTTTAGAATTCCATGCTGTTTGAGCTTTTCATGAGTATATTATGATCTATAGTGTCAAGGGCCTTAGAAAGATCCAAGAAAAAGCGATTGGTAGTTTTCCTGGTTCTGCATATAATCTATAAACAAGTTCCAGAACAGCAATTTCTGTGGAATGACGGCATATTGATGGTTGTAAAATAAGTCTTTATCTGTGAAATATTGGAACAGTTGCGTATGAACGACTCGCAAATATTTAAGAGATAGACAACAGAAGAGAAATGGGTCCATAATCATTTGAGTCATGTTGATCATTGATTTGGCAATTGGTATATACTTTGGCAATTTTCAATTTTCTTGGGAAAACGCTATTTTAATGACTGACTTATAGTAGGGTTCAGGGCTTTACATGTGACTTCTGAGTTTCCTCATATTTTCAGCTTTGCTGCGCCACAAAATATCATTATGCAGATTATTTAGTAAAGAGTACATGGCTAACTAGAAAAGAAGATTTGCTTCAAAGCAAATCTGTCTGTGTGCCTTCAAAAGTTGTTAATATTAAATGGTACAACTTTTATCCTTTGGTACTTCACATTACATTAAGCTTTTGGCTGGATGCAAATTTCAAAGTCCAAATGCCCTTGACCTTTGACCGTAACAGGTCACATTTAAAGTGCACAGCGTTACAATACCCACAATTTAAGCCCAACATAAACCAAATCGGATTAAAATTGACCAAGTTATGACAAGATTAAACTTTCAAAAGGCCAAATGACCTTGACCTTTGCCCTTTTGAGGTGACATGTTCTTATAAAAATGCACAGTGTTGCAATACCTACAATTTGAGTCCAACATGATTAGAATTGGATGAAAATTGGCCAGGTTATGACTGGATGAAACTTTCAAAGGTCCAAATGACCTTGACCTTTGATCATTAGAGGTCACAAGTAAGTTTCAAAAATGTGCAGTGTACAATAGTTACAATTTGAGCCCAACATGATCAAAATTGGATAAAAATTGAACAAGTTATGGCTAGCCACCACCAAAAATGACCTCTGACCTTGAAATGACGTTTGACCTTGAGATGACCTTTACCTGAAGTGAACCTTGACCTCAAAAATGGCATTTTGGCTTAAAATTGACCTTTGACCTTGACATGACCTTGACATTTGAGATGACTTATACCTTGCTATGATCGAACTCCTATACACTAGAAACCACATCTGCTATAGTACATAAGATATTGAAGATTTAAAATTTTAATTAGCCCTCATTTGCATAATTTTGAAAAGCATGACCTCTCATTATAAAAAGGCCGGACTTCATCCATAGAAGTATAATTGTGCCACGTTTTGAGTTTCTACATGTAATACTTTTCAAATGAAATGTCGGACAAATTTGCCTGAAAAGAAAGAAAGAAAGAAAGAAAGAAAGAAAGAAAGCAAGAAAGAAAAAAGAAAGAAAGGAAGGAAGAAAGAAAGAAAGAAAGAAAGAAAGAAAGAAAGAAAGAAGAAACAAAGAAACAAAGAAAAAAAAGAATTCCTAGAAAAACAGTATGTCTATGTTGGCACACAGACATAACTAGGCATGAAATAAAGGCATATTTGCCACGTGGACCATAACGTGCATGAAATTTGTTATGCATCACTCAGGCAAAAATTGTGTGACTTCCAACCACCAGGTATGAAGACACCATTGCGGCCAATCAGATGCAGGAAATAGTTCTCGGTCCTATTGTGCTCACACATTTGACAGCCATTTACCTGTGTAGCCCACAGTCTCACCTAACAATCACATGAAGTTATCAATGTCAGCCTGTTTGTATTTTTTCGTTTGACAGATATTTTTTCCATGATGAAATTTGATAGCAGATGGCGAATCATCATATTCATACACAGTGACATAAAGCTGGCAAGCCGTGCTCCGTGTTTCCTGGCTATGACATGTAAAAACTGATAGAATTTTTTATTCTATTTAAAGACTCGTCTTTTTTTCATGTTCTATGGTTGAAATATGTCTGCAAATCGACAATTGCTTAATTTATTTTATGCTAATGTGAAAATATCCAGTAAACATAATGGTGGTTTCAGCCTACCAGTTGGCCTGGTTTACAGGAAACGGCATTTAAAGTCTTTTCACCGTAAGTGGACCAAGGTAACTGACATTCCAAGTATCATCAAACAATACATACACGAGGCACACAGACCACAAGGACAGCTTCATACCGACTACCTAAGAACTGACATGTACGCATGTGATATAACGATGTCCCTGTGCCTGCGCAAATGATGTTTGTCATTGGCTCAATTTTGGCTCGCGCGTGTAATACATCCACTACGAAATGTTACACAGTTGTAAAGCTTATGAAGAGCCTTTGTCGTATCGACAAGTGTTTTGTCTGAGGTAACATTTCGATGATGTTTCAATAAGGCATACTACCAATGTAATCTTTCTAACCATGGCTAGACTATCTGGTTATTCAGCATAAGCTTTGCACAGCAAAAAATCAATCTGGAAATCTCAAAATCAACATACTTTGCGCTTTCTTTTACGAGCAGATAGAATTATTGAGATGACAGTTTGTTACATAGATGAGTTTGGCTCAAATGACACACAACATATGGACCCTCAATTCTACTGAAAGGAACGCGAAACAGCAATTAATTCAGAGTGCATTTAAAAGCTGAAAAGTCTGATGCAGTTAAAGCCATCCGGTCTTTTTTTTTTGAAAGCAATATATAATTTTAGTCTGGTTTCGTTTAAACACACACACACATACCTATATATTCAAAAATAATAATAATGATATCTGTAATATGATCTGTAAGAGTCTCTGCCGCCATTCACTGTGGGTCGGCAATAGACCTGCTGAGATCAAGAACCTTAACAATCACTCAGCATTTTGGACCTGGACTGTGATACACACAAACCTGGGTTCGAATCGTGCTCACCGAGACAAAATCATTTTTCACTGAAATGTGTAGAAAATATTCTCTCAGTTTCATTGGTAGGGTAGAATGTAGGACGGATATTTGATATACTAAGGCCCACGCGAGCAACATGCAAAAAATAGACTTCGCCCAAAAGGAGGGGAATATATATATATATATATATATATATATATATATATATATATATATATATATATATATATATATATATATATATATATATCCTGGTACCACATAACACATATGATGTGCTAATGCAATGAATTTTTCGGAGAAACAAGACACACGTTTTAGTATAAACAATATGTAAAGGCAATACAGCATTTGCACAAAAAATTAATACAACTGCAGATGCACATTAGGCGTATTTAGGAAAAAAGATAAATAATCATACAGTAAACGCAAGTGCATGTCAACACAAAACTTCCTTTGTTTCAGTTATTCGAGCGTGCACCAGCCTAAAATATTTTCTATATCAAAATTCTGATAAATTAACTTGCATTGTAAAACTGATTGGGCTTTTTGTCTTTTGCACTGCAGAATCGGTCCTGGGATTGGGACCGCATTATCGTTTTTGAGCCCAAGAGCGCCTTCATAATTCTCCTTTGTTGCTTCCCGCCCCCCCCCCCCTTTCTGGTGTGTGGGGCATTCAGTATCCTATTCCAAGCGAAAAGCATTTTAAGCTAACAGATTTAATTTTTGCCTGCAAACCATTGTGGTTTAATTGAATTTTAATGCGTGTCACGGGCCGTCGATGTAGCAGTGGTAATCGATGCAACAGCCCACGACATGAGACATCTCCATGTGCCTGCTTAGTCACTAGTGTGCAGTTTGTATTATTTTGACCCATTGAAACTGAAATGTAGCTCTGTATTGAGAAAGACATTATTCCAGTGATGCAACCCAATTCGACATGCTCAGTGATATCGTATCAAGCAACGTCCGATCAGGGCAAAGGTTTCTTTTACATGCCTGCATGCAGAATAGAGGCACAAAATAGATAGATAGATAGATAGATAGATAGATAGATAGATAGATAGATAGATAGATAGATAGATAGATAGATAGATAGATAGATAGATAGATAGATAGATAGATAGATAGATAGATAGATAGATAGATAGATAGATAGATAGATAGATAGAAGCCAGATTGATTTAAGGTACACGCTGTGTGAGGCAACATATGTGCAGATGGTATTTAAGTTCTGGCCTATTGCAATGTTTACCACCACTCCTATCGACAAATAGGTGTAAAATTCAATGATTTACGATGACATAAATATCATGAAATTAAGTTCTCCTTACTGAAATATTCTGGGATTGATTTTGTGTATGTGTGTGTGTCTCTATCAGTTTGTGGGCATAAAATGATGATTCCATTCAGAAAAATGACATCACGCTTTAAAAAATCTTCAAACGGTCAGATGGCAAACATGTATATTGTCGGTCCTCCTTTGATGCTGCTTGACTTCCACGTACAGTCCCAGTTCTGGGACAACAGCAATAAATTAGGCTGTGTTGTTTATTGCATTCATGGATACCTACCTGCACTCAACCATTGGTTTTAAGAATTGACGTTTGGTGAACTTGGTATGTGCGTCTCATGTTGGCTGGTGGTTGGTGCCGACGGTTGCTGGTTCGAGACTCGCTCATTCTGTGTTAAAAACAAAACGAAACAAAAAAAAAAGTACTAACCTTGCCCTTTAGAAATAGTGTGTAAAGGTGCATAGTTTGGCCTTGAGCGGAGTTATGCAACGAATTGACCGTCATCTTGAGTTACAGGACAAAACATGTCGGTAAGTAGGTCAGAACACCCCCAAATTAGGTCAAGGTCACAAATTGAAAGCACAGGATAAGATTTTTTAGCTGGGGTACAAAAAACAAGACACACAGAGAGCTCTCCTGGGGTACAAATACCGTCCAAGTGTCATTGACAATATTGTTCCATGTGTTATGACCTCCCAATTATATTAACAAAACAAAAGCAAAAACAAAAAAAAAACAAACAAAAAAAAAAACAAAAAAACAAAAAAAACAAAAAAAAAAAAAACAAAACAAAAACAAAGAACAAAATTAAAAAAGAAAAAAAAACAGAAACAAAACAAAACAAAACAAAACAAAACAAAACAAAACAAAACAAAACAAAACCGTAAAAGGTCATGGCCTTCAAAATATCGATCAAGGTCACAAATCAAATGACAGGTGTGAAACGTCAGTACACAAGCATAATCTTACTAGAATTAACACTGGCAGATCCCAGGCGTCTCCGAGATTTCAAGCGTACAAAATATTTTGCAGAGTTTAAACGCGTTCTTTTTTCAAACAGCCATATGACCTTGACGTCTAAACGTGACAGGGTAGGTATTATGCTTACGTTAATGTGCAGCCGGGGTCGGATGTTACTATGGTATGCTTTGTCAACATATAGCATTGGCTCTTAACCGCATGCCTTTAAATGATGGAAATCAAGGTGACAATAGCTTGGTAATTATACTGGGAATTTTTAGTTAAATGATCATTACAGGATTGATGGACCCAATGACCTCCCTATAACCTAGCTCTGGGCACAACATTACAGGACCGTTGAGCCCAATGACCTTCCTCTAGCCACGCTGTAGATACAACATTGCAGGGTCCGTTCAAATTAGTGGCCCTGCTGCAGGCTCGCTGTCGATATACAATTATTTTCCTGACAACTCTGTTCTTAGTCACTTACTGCCATTTAGTATGCCACTTTTTGTAGGAAATACATTGCCTTATGATACCAAATAAAGACAATAAAGTAAATTTAATTGGAAAAAATACCTAAAAACAGCGTATGGTAAAGAATTGCCTAACGACAGGAGCTTATGGCAAAAACTTAACTCATACAGAGTAGCTCATGGCTAAAAAATCAACAGTCGGGTACGGCAAAATGTTAACTAAAGACAGAAATTTATGGTAAAAAATAGAGCTATAGACAGTCGTTTCTGGTAAATAAATAACTAAAAAGAGTAACAAATGGTAAAATATTACCTGATTATTCTACCGACAATAACAACAGCCCTTTACCGTAAAAAGAAATTGACAGTCTTTTTTGCAAATTCTAAGAATCATTCTTATTTTTTATTTGTTTTTATTTATTTTTTTTTGGGGGGGGTCAAAGTGCTGACGTGGTCAAGCCATACGCTTTACTTACTGGTATTACATTCAGCAAATTACGGCCTTCGTAAACAAATGGTACTTAGCTTTTCACTGCACCGTGACTATTTTGAGGAGCTCCAATGGTTCCTGCGGCTATACTTACAGAACCATATCAATTGACGAGGTTTCTTTTACGCGTCGTATCGCCGAGAGTTTCAGATGGCTTCATGACGTAAATGTTCTCGATCTGTAAACACATTCTGGCGTTCCAGATGTCATTGTTGGCCGTGATTTGAAGTCACTAAATGAATAAATATCAAGACACGTGAGATTTTTGAAACAATAAGCTTGTATCGAATGTGAATACATAAAACCAATATGTCTGCTTGTTACAGAGCAAGTATAGCCATAGTTCAAGCCCCAGTGCTTGGAAAAAATAACACTCGTGGACAGAAGTAAATTGTTTCCACGTGCACGGCCATAGATAGCATTATAGCATCAAAATAGGTAACAGTGATGTGATTGTCCGGTCAGTCGAAATGCTGAGACATGAATGAGATTGATTGGCTACCAGTACGCGTCGGTTTCAAGCTAAGCCTTAGGCTGTGACGTCACCAAGATACACAAAATCCAACATGGCGGCCATGAAATTAACTGGTAGCATATACAAATAAGAAATTTTTAAAACGTGCTACAAAAGATGTGTTATGATCTCTTACCTTTATATGTCTTCTTTCCACAGATATAAATCCACATTATGGTATTATTCCAGTCTAATAATAGGGCCATGGTAATCCAATATGTCCATTTCATTTCTGATCTGTCAGCCATTGCTGACCCAAATATCCAGAATTCATGTACATGTAATTGGATCAAATTTTACTTCTGATAAAATGGACTGTTCTGTTATTCAAATTGGACCACTTGTATCTTGAAAATTTAACTCAACCCAGCCCAAAATTATACCCTCTTGAAAAGCATGAACACTTGTTGGTCAAGTTATAGCGTGAAAGGGTCATGGATCTGTTTTAAATTAAAATGCCAGAGCAGTATCTGGTTGGTGGGTGTTCCAAACAGGCATCTCTTGTATCTTCAGTGGGGTATCGGGTGACAGGATGCTCGTGAAATGACCATTAATCGTAACCCAATAAATATACTGACTGTTATATGCAGTAAAACCTCTCTTACCGAACACCTCCATATACCGAACACCTCTCTATACCGAACACCATTTTTGGTCCCGAATGTTTACTTCCAATGTTACCAAACCTCCCTATACTGGACACCTCCCCATACTGAACACTTTTTTTTCAGATCCCAAGGGTGTTCGGTATTGGGAGGTTTTACTGTAAGTGGTAAATCACTTATCACACCCCTTTCATGTGATCCGTGAACACCTCAACACTCCCAAATAGCAGGGACTAAGATGTGCCCATGCGTCTTTGTTTACATAAGCACTGCCCAGCAATGCAACTGAGAACGAGGCTGCTGATTTGACCCCTAATCTCGCATCTCATTAAACCCAGGTCAGCATCTCGACTGGGTGTGCTTGTGTAGCGGGATACTGGTAATTGACCGGGATTCCTTGATTTTGCATGCTTATCCGTGCCTTCGTTATTACCTTTGTTACCTTTCATATCCATAAGGGTTGACAACACACAGATGTATAATAAAGGTATGCAAATGTTCCACATTAATTGGACACATCAATAGAGTCTTTTACATATCAAAAGAACTAAAACACTTTCATCTATTCAGGGACTATTTCTTTTTTTTCCGAGCACATTAAATATTCACTTGCCAACTGACACTGCCGCCTCACAATCAGCACCGTAAAATAAACATAGAGATATTTGAGATGTCCGAATGGATAAAGTTTTTGTTAGGTCGTTTCTCTCATCTTTGTACAATGAACAGTCCGGTACAAAAAATTCTTCCAATTCGATCTGGCTAGAATCGCAAAACTCGAATATCCTCTCTCCAACAGATTTGTATTTATATCCGGCAACGTCAACAGATTGTGCATGGCTGCTAAGTCTCAGCTAGGATAAAGCTCCTCTATACTTAAAAGATTTCACACAATCTACATACTTTCCTTTGCATAATTTTCCTTAAATATCAATGTATTCGAAGTTTGGTAGCAGATCCATTTGTCACATTGCCGTTGTAAAGAGATACGTGGCATATTGGGCGTCTTGATCCAAAAGACGTGGTCCCATTTGCTTTACAAATATATCAAAAATGACATCTTTATGTCCGTATGCCAACAAGCACATTTTCTTCTTTTTTTTTGCTGTTAATCCTTTGTTTTTTCTTTGTTCCTTTACCAGCAAATTTGCATGATTATGCTTCCGTACATAAAGTCTGGCTTTTTATAAAAAATGGCCGTTTTGAAAATTATGACCATTGGGGTCATTGGAAAATTCAAACGTTTAATATCTTTAAAAGTATTATAGATAGAGGTGCCATTACAACTTCAATTCACAGGTTTTTGCTTTATGTGCATCCAACAAACACAAACAAAAGTTATAGAACATTAATTTATAGTAGCAATAGGGGCACTTAGAAAGTTTAAATGTTGAGTATCTTCAAGATTATTATAAGTAGAGGTGATATTCCAACTTCAACACTTGCATTAGACATACACTTTTATGCTACCGTATGATGACTATTTTGTCATCAGTCCACGCTGTGGGTCAACGTGATTCATAAATAAAATATACTTGCAATAAAAAGTGTACAGTACTGGAATTACCTAGAGTTACTCACTTCATGACCAAAATTTGTTTGTTTGCTGACACCTGACATACTAGTTTATCCAGAATTCTTTCTTTGTTCATTTCTTTCTGCCATTGCCCTTTTTACTGACAGAATTTTGAAAGGCAAAAGGTTCATGTTATTTTTTTTTAATCGGATGATTCTCTCGTGCAGCTATTCAGACTTTCGTTTGAAAGTACAAGGCAATAACTGGCATTTGAAACATTCAGACAGATGTGCTTTGAAGAAAATCTTCTTTTCTAGTTTCCACACATGCAAAAAGCCGCTGTTCTCTAATATTTTTCCGACTGCTGACAGCGGCAAAATGAAATTCCTATCGTCTACAGCAGTTATATCATTCAGGGATTTAAGCCATATATCACCAGAATCCGGTTTAATAGTTCGTAACAACTATTTCATTATTCTAATCTTCATGTCAGTTTAAATTGGATTTCTCTCCAGTTCAGCTAAAGATACCCCAAGAATAATTTTACTAAAATCAGCATGAACCTTTTCTGTTTAAAAATAGGCGAATTCACTCCCTGCTTCACCGCGACCTGCACATGTTGGTTATGCTGGATTCAGCAAAACATCCGTAGTGTTGACTGTTACATTGCGTTCGAAGTTTCAATCCTAAGCAAACTGCAAGCCATCCAGCAGGCAAGTTCACACTTTAATAAAGGGGGAGGGGTAAGGGGGGCTCCACTACACGGCTACAGGTCATTAGTTTGGCCTAGAACAAGGTACCGAAAATGAGAAAGCTTCGAAATATTGGCTGGTACGAATTAGGGAAAATAAGTGGCCTTATAGTACACCAGTTATAGTACAGTATATAAAGATGCCCAGTGCGCCAGTACGGAAAACCCCGTTAACCCCCCTCTTGAATTTTTTGGGGAAATCAACCATAGATATTTTACAGAGTTTGGTCAAAGCCTCAGTCTCTCTGTTTGTGAACATTGCAAGAGTAAAGGCTGGATTGAAGGAGAGGGAAGTCACCCATACATGTATGTGGTACATGCCTTTGAAGTGAACTACGTCGCAACAAATAAGTCCCTGCTCTTACCTAAGACAGGAACTGCATGCTGGTTTAACTCAAGGTGCATAGTTTGGAAGTAAATGCTTACCCTCATCACAAGATTGCCAAGTGACAGTGGCCCGGAGAGTATTTCCGCACTTTCACCAACGGGACGGAGCGATGTTATCTTGAATGACGAGTATCATTTTTCCCGGGAAATGGCAGCAGAGTTCATATCTGAGGAAGTTAATGAGAGGAACATGCTTCTTGCTGTGTTCAGCCTTTAGTTGCAAGTAAAGCAGCGACATCATGGTTTGGGTAGGCATCTCTTTTAATGGTCAGACTGACCTTATCATGGATGGAAAATGACAAGCGGTACATCAAATTCCTGCAACCCCATATTATCCCATATGCAGCTTTGGGACAGCACCAGGTCAGAATCGCGATGCCCTTGGTCATTGGGACATTTCAGTGGCGGAATGACCGGGTGGCTCCACCGACATTAACTCCCATGGCATTTACATGTTCATAGATGAAGCCATGTGAAGCGAAACGTGTACCTGAAAATGGGTTCTCACTCAGGCTCTACGCTTATATGGCTTTATCATCTGGGAGAGTGGAACATTAAATCTCAGAAACCTCTGAGATAATTCATCGACAGCATGAAATTGCGCAGCAAACGGTCGACTGAAAACCAGGATAGGTACACGCTACATTGACTTGAGACTCACCAAGGTGCTTCACGAAAAAATCTATGAACTGTGACACTGTGACAACCATCATTTCCCAAGACAATACTCTAAATAACTTATCTATGTGCATGTAAAAATAGAGGCAGCAACCAAAACGAAACCAATTATTGGTGGCTACGTATGTGTTGGACAACTAAATCGATCATTTACCCTGTGAAGACCATTCTGGCCAGATGTTGGTCAAATGGAGCAGGTTGCTGCTCATGATAGGGAAAGTATGTAAAATAGAAATGTTAATATATAGGTTACAGTAAAAGTACATAATGGCTGTCCCAAGTTGTAAAGCATCTTTTTATATGTATACACACACACACACACACACACACACACACACATATATATATATATATATATATATATATATATATATATATATATATATATATATATATATATATATATATATATATATGTTAAAAGTCCTTTCTTATTTGCTTCAGCTACAAGAATGACTAATAGATTAAATTATGATCATGTGAATATAAATTTTAGGTTACGATGTTTTTATTAATATACTTATTTTGTCAATGCAATTTTAATGTATACAGTAAATGTAATTAGTTTGAGCATATTTATTTCAACTGGATCGTCCTATAGTACATCGAATTTTCACTAATCAGGTGGGGTGGGGGGTCTGGAAGTGACACACAAAATGTAAATTACAAACACACAGGACAAAACAAAAACAAAGTTCCCAAAATTACCAAAGAAGCTGTACACATGATTCAGATATGTATCCCATATAAGAAAATCAAGATATTTAAAGTCACCAAAATACAAAACAAAGCAACAGGTTCACAACTGGTAGATGCATACACATTTGTCCCAGTTTACAATACGAGGGTCTGGGGGTACCAAAATTCATGAAGGACTCAAAAGAACAAGTTTATGTTCATCAGCGACTAACTAAGTGCTTGTGCATAACAGAACTATAGTATGATGCATTTAGTGTCTGTGATATGTTTGTGGAAGGCATCACAAATTTGTATGTTGAAGGGAGTGGACAATTCTTTATTGTCAAAGAGAAGAATGTGAGTTAGTCTGTTACTCGTTATGTGTATAATCAGATTCGGGTGGAGCAATAACATAGATGGTGGAGTTGAGAAGTTTAATTCTGTAAGTTGAATACTTTGGACAAAAGAAGAGAAAGTGTTGCAGATCTTCGGTGGTGTAGGTGCAAGAACATATAGGTTGTGGGATAATGTTGACTTTAAAGAGATCACAGTTTAGTCTCGATAATCCTAGACGTAGCCGGGTATGACAAATGTCTGCAAATCTGAGTCCGTTGGAAAAGTAAACAGGAACATTATTCGCTGCTAGTAGAGTTGCTTTCAATTTTGATTTGAATATGTGGAGAGAAATTGAGTCTCTAACAGCGGGAGGAAGATTGTTCCACAGCTTAATAGTGTCAAAAAGGAAAGATTTGCCTAAGCAATTACTTTTGCAATTAATTAGATGTATGGAGGTAATGTGGCAAAGGTTTGAGAAGCATGGAGAGTTGGATGAATTAGCTGAGAGCGATAGGGAGGTGTTAAAGTTTTGAAACATTTTGAAGAAGTAACCTAAAGTACTTTCTTCTGCTGGCGAGTGTTGACCAACCAAGTTCACGTAAGCACCTGTGCATATTTTGGCAGCTTCAAACTGTGTAAAATTCAAAAAAAATCAGAAGGCTGTGACCACAGTTGTCAAAGAGCACACAACCATATCCAAGATTTAGTCTAATCACAGGTTTGATAGAGCTTAATCAGAGATTTCCTGAAAAGGTTTATATTGAATCTGCACGGAAGGGCAATTCGCTGGCTAGCTTTGGTGGCAACGCAAGTAATGTGAGCACGCCAGAATACATTTTTACAGTTAGCTTTACCAAGATGAGTGTGCGAGTCTGTGGCAGGTATATAAGAGTCTCCAAGACGAACGAGTGGATGGTGTGGTTTAAAAAAGTTTGCTTGAAAATATGACAGAAAAGAACTTTAAAGCATTAAAGATAACATGCCACAAATTTCTACATTTATGTGCAATGAAGAGATTAATGTTTGGATGGTCAGAAGATTCGATGGGTTTATTTACAATTTCAAGCAGACTGGTGTCATCAGCAAAAGGTCTGACGTCACATGTAATCAAATAGGTCATTAACATAGACCACAAAGAGAAATGGACCCAAAATGGAACGGTGGGGCCCCCCAGCTTCAATAGGGAGCCATGATGAAGATTTGCCATAAATGATCACTCACTGGAAACGATTGGGGGGGATAACTATCAACCCATGCTACAAAATTATCAGAGATGTCAAGTTGACGAAGTTTAAAATGAAGGCCAGGATAACAAACCTTATCAAACGCCTTGTTGGATACATCTAAAAACACTATTCTAGCCTTTTTGGACTGTTCTTGGGCATTGTAGATATTGTGATGGGTATACACGACCTCAATGACAGTACAGTGATTGGCCTTAAAGCCAGAATTCTTGATAGTGAGTTGGTTATTGTGTATAAAGTATTCATAGAGTGTACTGAGGACCAGTTATTCAAACACCTTTGAAAATAACATGACGAAGGAATGAAACAGGACGATAGCTGTCCTGGCTCTGTCTGCTGGCCCTTTTTTAAGACAGGATATATGTTGCATCTCCTCAAAGCATCGGGAAAGTGGAAAATGCTAAGATAAATTTAAAAGATTTAAGTAAGTGGTTTAGAAATCGAGTCTGCTGTGTGCTTAAGTAGGATATTCCCTATATTATCTGGGCTAAATGCAGAGGATACTCTCAAGGAAGATAGAACTATCTTAACACTGTCTTCATCAATGGTTTAAAGTTCCTCAGTTTGGAATGTGAAATTGGGCGGAGGTGGTGTATGGCATCCGGATGAGTTTTACACCAGCTGGCAAAGTATGAGGTAAAAATTTCACATTTTTCAGTGATGCATTATACGATCATGTTATCATCAACAACTGGGGTATATCTTAGTGAATTTTGCATCCAAGAGCAGACTGGGCCAAGCCCCACCATTATTTAGGACTAATGTATTTTTTAGTTTAATCATGTTGAAGCTGCAGATTAGAAAAGTAAGAGGAGCCAGATTTCCTAATTATGGCTACAACCTTTTTGCGATATTTTTCGTAGAATAAGTATAACCTGTTAATCTTAACGCAAAAGTCGCAATTGTGGGGGCGGGGTTTGATTTTTCACTTGTGTTACAAAGGACTGTGATGACAACCTCGTCAGTTTAAACAGGCAAACTGCAGGTTAAAAACCCTTTCCTCAAATACACACCACAGTTCATATAAAAAAGGGTTAAAAAACTAATTAATTCCAAATGTTATAATAAGTATTTACGTACATCATGCACTCTCCAGTAAGGTCATTTTCAGGGTGAGAAATTAGACGGTCATTTTAAAGGTCAAATGTCACATAATTTGGCAGCCATCTTGGAACGCGACTACAGTTGCATCCTGCAGCCTGTGGCCATTGGACTACAGTCGCTTCCCACAATGAAAGAGTTAAGGCAGAGAATGATTAAATAGTTCATAAAAACATTACCCATTTTCATTAATTTCAGTCACCCACAAAAGGGCACTGGCAGTCCACAACCTGTTCTCTCAACCTTTGAAAAAGTCTTGGTTAACCACAGACTTTAGTGTTTCCTCAACATATGAGCCTAACCACTTAAAAGTGAAATTTATTCACTTTTGCCAAAGATAAAAAAGACATGGTAGGTCTGTCACCTTTTGGTTCTCCTGGCTTGTCAGCCAGTCAGGGGGAGAGATTAAGGACCAGATGGTGTTACACAGGTATGGGAAGTTGTTGGGGAGGTAAGCATGGTGAGACTGATGCTTCGGTAATTGGGATATTACCAAGACTTAAGTGCATGGCAAGTAAGTCGGATATGTGGGATCAATAAGAGGTTAGAAAGGTTGTGTAGGCATGGGGGGGGGATCGTTTACAGACGTGTGGGAGAATTGGGAAGGGAATAGGGAGATATGTAATGGGGATGGGCAGCACCTGAGCCAGAAGGCAGGTGATAGGCTAGGGCAGGTCTAAAGTAAGTGGGTGTAGCAGCAGAAAAACTGGAAATCCCAGCAACTACCAGGTCAGTCAATGACAGGCAAACAGGAAATAGTAGAACAAGAAGGAGAGAGGAGAAGAAAAGAAGAACATGAAAATAGGTAATGTCAATTGTAGAGGATTCAAAGTGAAGATAGCAGAAATAGGTGATGTAGCTGAAACTGAAAAGATGGATATTATAGCATTTGTAGTGACGCATCCTAAAAGAGAGGAGATACATAGAGTGGCAGGCTGCCCAGGGTAAGATATGATAGGTGGAGGGAGAGAGAGAGAGAGTACAGTGGTCCCCCTCTTATAAGGCCAACCCAAATGCAGCCAAAAAGTGGCCTTACAAGAGGGGTTGCTTCTCTTGAGGGGGAGAATACAATGGAAATACCATACTCTCTGCTCAAGAATGCGGGCCTTTCAAGAGGTGTGGCCTCTGGTGAGAGGGGCCTTATAAGAGGGGGGCCACTGCAAATGAAGAGAGGGAGGAGAACTAGTTTTTTATAAAGAAAGGGATAAAGTGGCATGAAGTCTGGAAAGACAGTTGGAAAAACGATAATAAGGTGACAATGAAACGCAGTGGATAGGAGGAAATAGAGTAGCAGGTGTAGTGTAAGTGGCATATGATGGGTCTTCTTAATAAATGGAATGACCAGATATATGACAGAATAAGAATGATGATAAGTGATACCCAGCAGCAAGAACATAAGGTTGTGATTGCTGGGGATTTCATTGGGTACAATGGAGTAGATGGAATAGAGGGAGGGGCAGAGAAGTTAGTAAGAATGGAAGCAGGCTATAGGGCCTTATTGAACTTTAGGGGACCCGAGCCTCTTTAGGCGAATTCCTATAACGATATCCATATTCTTACCTGAAGTGAAGATTATCGTGCTGCAGGCATTATGGTAACTTTCCTATATGTTTTTCTAGGAGAATAGATGTTTGCCCCACAGACATTATGTCATTAAAATATAAAAAAAAACTCAAATTTATTCCGTGAAAGCATCGATGGAATCGATTATCGTGCCGCCATTTGCATATGTACCGGATGACTTTTGACGATGATATTAGTCACAATGCAACACCACAGCTTGATTTTAACCAATGGGGGAATGTCTACTAGATTAGCCATGTGTGTGTGTTTACCTTCACGAGCTAGGTGCACGTGATGCCCTGGGATATTCCCAGGGATGGGCTCAGCGTTCACTCTTTCTTGTAAATTTTTTCTTCAAAATATTTTAGCACTACTTTAATTTTTCATGATCACATTTAAAATTATATGATACGGTCCCCAATAGCACTTGCGGCATCCATCTTGGATCATCGGCCAAAACGCTGATGCTTAATGTACATGTTAGGACTGGTCAGAAGTCATCTCAGATAAGTGATTCGTGTTGCTAATGATTATTTAAGACACATCTGTAACTTTCGTGAACTTTGAACCATTATTAGTCTTATAGCGGCTCAGGTCCCCTAAAGTTAAATGAGGCCGGCTATAGAACTCCACCAGGTACTATGGACTGAGAATAGTGAAGGGGGGGGGGGCACGCAGTGCAAAGGAAATTGGACATGGACCTCGGGTGGCAGACACTAATTTACTATAGTTTGGTGCATAGTGAGATCTTTCAAATAGCACAGAAATGGGAAGCAGTTGAGGAGGGTACACTGGACATAGAGAATGATACAACTGAATAACAATTTCAGTTGAGATGCAACCATGTGGGAGGGATAAAGGGGGTACCAAATGGGTTTCGGAACATCTACAAAGAGGCAGGGGGTATGAGGAAAGCTTAAGAATTGAATTACTTTAGTGACAAAGTAGATATGAAGTACAACAAATAAATGAAGACCTTACTAGTAGAATTCTTAAGGTGGCCCAGAAAAAGATTGGCAGAAAGAAAGTTTCACTTGAGAATAGAGGATGTAAGGATATATAATAGACAGAATTGAAAGGAACAATAAAGAAAAAGAGGGTTAAAAATAGAGCATGGAAATAAGCCAGCAGAAACAAGCACACAGAATGTGAAATAGACAAAGAAACAGTGTATGCCGAAAACAGGCAGACGATATGAAAGCAGAAAGGTGAGGTAGTTAAAATGAGCAGATGACAAAGAAAATAGTGAAAAGTGGAGCTGCAGGGTCGAATCTCTTTTGGAAACAGGTTAACTGGAAGAGAAAGAATAAAACTCAAGCTGTCACTTATAGAGGGAAGAGAACAGATGGGAGGTAGGACAAATCAGCCAAAGAATAGTACATGATGAAATTGGGGGAGGGGATCCAAATTTTTGTTCCATACTAACACAGGAGTTATCAATTTGAAAAGAGAAGACAGAAATGGACTGCCGGTAGCAATGGTAAGTGTAGAGTTTGTTCCCAAGAGGCAGATGAAAAGGTATACCATTGGTTGGTATGGTGTGATGCACATAGAGAGATGGGGGGAATTTTTAAGAAATGGCAGAATGAGGATCATAACTGTACAGACTCAGAGGGCCTTTGGCATTCAAGTGAAGGAGAGCACGTGGCATGGATTTTAAGTTTGACAGTGTTTACCAGGAGGAGAGAAACGGGTCACAACTGTAGAGGACTTTCTGGTAGGGTGCTGGGAGAAAATATATGGAATGTTAGAATTAGAAGGGAACAGAGTTGACTAGAGTGACAGGTTTTGGGGAAGGAAAGGGAAAGGTGGTAGCCTTCATTGGGGCTCCAGTAGTTGTGTGCGCAGGACTTGAGAAATGCCTGAGCCTTACGGGTGGCGATAGTGTCAGAGGAAAAGTGTTTATTATTATTATTATTATTATTATTATTATTATTATTATTATTATTATTATTATTATTATTATTATTATTATTATTATTATTATTATTATTATTATTATTATTATTATTATTATTATTATTATTATTAGGCCACTTTTGCCAGATATGATACTGGACCATGGCATATAAGCAGAGTCTCACAGGATTATTATTATTATTTTCAGGCACACATTGGCCCTGTCTATTGCTCTAGTAACAAAAGCTATGCTTGAGTGCCTGCAGCCCATTGCTCCCTTTCAGCAGTCCAGTTGTTGCAGTCTTCCAAAGCTTTCTGGCGTGCATGACACGTGGGATTGCCTGACGTATTGTATACAATTTTGGAAAGTGTTAATTCATTTCTTATTTCTACAGTATATAACATAGTCTAAAACTAATTGTCAGTGTAAGTCCACAAGATGACGCCCTTTTATAAACTTATGGCGCCCCAGTGTCCCTAAATTTCCAGACTTATACCTGCTGTATGAAGAAACCTCAGGACAGGACACACCTTAAGATGAAGGACTAAATACAAAATAAAATGCAAGGTAGAAAGGCAGGGAACCAGGCTATGCACGTATAGCTGATGGCGCCATTCCTTTCATATTTCTAATAGAAGCACATATCCCTGCAGACAGATTTGTGAGAACTTGATTAGGACAGCTTCTAGACCTCTGTAGTGGCCAGCAATGGTCTGTGATTCGAAATAATGTATTTACTGAAGTCAATTCCACTGTGAAAATTCTGACATCACTGAGGTATTGGGATCCACCATTATTAGATATATGCGTGGAGGTTTAACATTTTGGTTTTCCGTGTTGCTGATACTCGCACTGGTATGGAAGAGAAAATGCATTACTATATACGTATGATCAAACCATACTGTCCTTGACGTTAACAACAGACTTTCTCGCATTGTCGAATTATTAACATGTTCTGTAATTCAATCTTGATAAACAAATTTTGCTTCAATTTATACAGACGGCATCACTCTTCGTTTTTATATTCATGTTACGCCCATTGACTGTCCTTTATTTACTTTGATAGAAGTTAATAATTGAACCATATTCAAAATCCTGCACTTTTGGGACAAACGTTTAGGATCAACAACATATTCTATCTTGTAATCTTCTAAGTAGCGTTCATCTCGTTATTTCACTAAATGCAGCGGTCTGAAAGGAAGTGTAGATCCGCAACTATTGTATATAACCAAACACAAAAAGATATACTACCTCCTGTCCCAGCCCAGTAAGCATATCAGGAAAATGCATTTATTTGGAACTCCTTTAATTTGAAACAAACAGAAGTTCGCGTTCCGCCTAGTACATATGAGTCACTCTAATCGAAAGTATAATGCACAGCCGCAACGTTCAATGCGAGCCTTTTTTTTTGGCATTATGGTCTCTGCGCTGATACATAACTTTATATCTTTACTATTGCTGTGTACCATCTGGAGATACTGCGCATTAGAAAAACCTGCGTTTGTAGGCAATACTCTCCTTAATACTGATCACGTACAATCACAAACAACGATATGGTTGACGAAGACAGACCACACCAACATAAACATATTTGCACCATCCTTCTGTTCAACATACATATCATTCAGAAAGATTTCTCACCCATAAAACAAGTTCAGTTATTGTGGTAGTTGGGCAACAAAACTGCAATAATTACTTTTCGTACTGGTGCTCATTAATTTATACAAATCCATGCTATTCTCCTACACTTGCGTTCATCAAGTTATCTGTTTTCAGCCCATCTTTTTCATATCAATCATACAACTTTTTTCGCATTCCACTGTGTGTGTGTGCTTTTATTTATTTTGTTGTCTTTGTTTTTGTTTTGTTTTATCTTTTGTATGTGTAGTGTGTGTGTATGTGTGTGTGTAGTGTGTGTGTGTGTGTGTGTGTGTGTGTGTGTGTGTGTGTGTGTGTGTGTGCGTGTGTATTTGTGTTTTCCTCCTTGATTTGGCCAACGGTAGTTTTCTGGCACATAAGGCCACATAGAAATTTCCTGATCCATATATTTGGCTGTGCTTTCCAAATATTATTACAACTTCTAAATTTAGGTCATCAATTGGATGAACTAATCTTCTTAAACCCAATCTCATAGAAATATCTGTCAACTGCTGTTAAGTACAATAATATCGAATCCTGTGTATTCCTTAATATTCACACCTTGCTAAATACAAGTACTCAGCATCGACAAAATATTTAACATATTGAACAGAGTTATGAAATAATCATTGCAGTACGCTTTGTCCATTCATCACTAATTATTTGCAAACGTTATCATTGTGAGGAAGTATTCATTTCCCTTGTCATACAGAAATGCGTTTTCCTCGTCATTTATCCATTGTCGCAGGCCATAAAACGTGGTCCATTTTTGTGAGGTTGAGCCACTACGCAGGCACGTTTCCAAGGTGATGCAAGAGCGAAACGATTCAGACATGAAAGCCCACTTTAATATCAATATATCAAAGGGACAACCGGTATTCCAAAAATCCTTCCTGTCGTTGCGTCATACCTTTTAACATATGCTTAAACTGTACCCAAACAGTCATTACCTCCCATGTCACTGCTGTTATGACGTATGTGCTCACGTGATACATATTTACGGTTGTTGCTGGCCTAAGCCTATTTTGTGTCTACTGGTTTCATACAGAAGTCGGTGTAAACATATCCTAATTTGTCAGATCTTCATGATATGTTTGTGTTGTTAATAATGTCACAAACGTTCCATTGGTCAGGACGCTTCATTCTTTTGCATTTTCGTTTGGCATGACGCTTCATAGGTGTCATATTTGCGTATCATTTCGGGGGTTTCCGTCTTAGTGTAATATTCTTTCTAGCTGATTTTTTTTTGTTTTTGTTTTTGTTTTTTTGTAGCCGGTAGTGTAGTAATGCATGTAATGAACAATAACACTGGTTTTGTGCATGTTGAATATTAAGGGCATTTGCATTTCTCTGTGACTGATACATGAACATTAATTTTGACACAAGTTAACGAACTTTTCGAGTAAGTATAAACAAAATCATGAATGCTATCATACTGTGCCACCCAGCAGTTGAATGCTAAATAACCGCTCTTGTCTTTGGTACCATGTGGCTCTACAGTGTGCATCTCTTCTTGAAAAGACATCCTGTGACCTTAGTAATTGGATCTTTTTTTTCAATTCTTGATAACGCGCCATTGTGGGATCCGAGTGATACGTCAGCGGTCTACGAACGCTTACTTAACTCTTTTAGTGTCAAATTTTGGACTGAGTCAACAGCTTTTTCCGGCGCACATTGGGCGCATCGGGCCCAATGCGCGCAGACAAAAGTTGTTGACCTGGGATACAATATTCTCTCTGGAACTATAGGTATACTGGCACTTCAATGAAAATTCTTATTAGGAGGAATACGAATCTGAAATTCAAATGATAATTCAGACTACTTTGACTTAAGTAGATCGACTTTAGTCGTGATTGATATTGAAAGAGTGAATACTGACATTCCATTCGTAATATGGAGCAAGATACGTTTGTCCTGTCGACATATATACAACTCAACGATGTAGATCATTTTTGCTTTTTACAGTGAAACGACATATCGATAAAATTTCCATAAATTATTGGCATTTTACACTAAAAACTAAAGGACTGTGCCAGTCCTGTGCTCAGTAGATCTTGCATACATACACTGAAGTGGTCCTGTAAACTTTGAAAAAAAAAAAAAGAATATCGTCATTGTTTGCAATATCTGGCCTAGCTCATTCACAGTGTTGGAGTTTCGCTTTTGCAATATTATGTTTGTGTCAGCAATGTCCTGGCTAACATACTGATGTGAACCTCTTGTCAGTCCAATTCAAATTCAGAAATGCGCGCTGTTACGCTCGAAAAAAAAATGTTTTCAGTAAAGCTTCTATCAAACCTATCATATACGAATGAGTTTGTTCTAGCTTCATTCTTCGTGGGAGCATTAAATAATACCTCTTACGAGCGCAAGTAAACACAACGCAGTTTTTATATTCTTACATGCATTATTTAGGGCGTGTTTTGTTACTCTTATTTTTACACCCATCTAATTAAAGCGGATAACTTACAAACAAAAATGTGGTCAATTACTATTACCATGTGGAAATATATATTGTATAATTTTTTTTTTTTTTTTTTTTTTTTTTTTTTTTTGTTTCTGTTTTTTTTTTTTTTTTTTTTGGTTTTTTGTTTTTTGGTTTTTTTTTTGGATTTTTTTTTTTTTGGATTTTTTTTTTGTTAATTTTTTGTAAGGACAATATTGTTGTTAAGAAATGGATAACTTATATGAAAGAGTACAATTTATTTTAAAGGCCTCAAATTTCGAAATCTCAGGATAGAATAGGAGGTATTCAAATATAACTGTATTTATTGTAAACCTGTTCAGATCACCCTTGTTGCCAGGCAATAGAGCTATGCCTCTGCCATGATGAGGGCACCTTGGCCATATATGTTAACCGTCCAGAAATAACACGTTTTTTTGCAAGGATATGATATATTCTAAATATGTTTAGCATTTTGTACATTTTAAATCTTATTGAATGACTTCTCTAAAGCTTTTGGCTTTCTCAGTTTGTTATTTTACCATGAAAGCTCATTTCGTCATTCTTCCTAGGAAGTTCCTTGCTGCGGTCCAGGTGGCAGCATAGGATCCCAATTTCTATGAATACCTCCTGTATTGAACTTTTGCCAAGTCAGGATGTTGTCTCTAGATTTCAGTGGAAATTGTCCATCATAACGGGCAACAGCTAAGTGCGAAGCTGTGCATTTGGGTTAATTAATGTATTTCTAAAAATTCCACGTGTTCATTTCACGTAAGCTTGAATGTTCTTCAATAAGAAAAAAAATGAGACACATGAAAAATGAGCATTTCAAATTCGTGAATCAAGGAACATATACCCCACACTTTAGGTGTACAGATTTTTTTTTGCGCGTTTAATTTTGCGCAAGAAGCAGTTGTGCGAATGGTGGGAAATTAAGCCGAGCGCAAAAGTTTATACAACTATACAGTAAGGGCCTTCCTCTGTTTGCAAAAAGCAGTTGACTTCAACCCTGCGCGATTTTCTGAATCCACACACTCATCGATATGCGACGCAAAGGTCTTTTCGCGAAAAAGATTTGAATCTGGTCATGTGATAAACCAAGGGATATCGCTTTATTCATAATTGACACCAAAAGTTATACAATTAAATATAAGCGATAGCCTAGTTTACTTCTTCTATTCGTTTACAATATCAGCTTATCCAGGTGATGGGTGGCTCTGAATAATAATAATAATAATAATAATAATAATAATAATAATAATAATAATAATAATAATAATAATAATAATAATAATAATAATAATAATAATAATAATATAATGATGATGATGATGATGATGATAATAATAATAATAAGAAGAAGAATAACAAACGTTACAGTCGTGTATCCATTGTTTCAGAAACGATATTGGGCTGTGATAGAAATGACCTTGACACATTTTCTCAATGTCAGGAGGCACTAAAGTGACAGTGCGGACTTGAAAATCCAAATTCAACTCCAATGCTGCCATAGTAACAGAGAGCACCATGACATTGGTCCTCTTGTTTACAATATGAGTGTGACCTTATAAATGCCGACACAAATCCAATTTAACCTTTTTTAGTATTGCCCCATATTTTCCCATACCAACTCAGTCAATATTTCCAAACAAGCAATTAAGTTCGTCAAAAGCGAACGGTGTGTCTCGTTAACTATAGAATTTCACTGTACAAGTATGAAGCCAGTGTATGTGAGGGGTACATACATAATTAATTACATATCGCTAACGTATATTTCTCTGCATGAAAGTCGTTTTATTTTAAAGTTATAACACAACTAAGCCCCCAGTGGCATAATGTCATGTCATATTTCCATGCAGTTACATCAAGGCCCATAGGCTCCCGTGGCGCCGAGTTCAATTGTAAAAGACATCACGTCAGACAAATGAATCACATCCAGCTTTTTGCAGTGTGTCTTTTACAGACACATTCTGTAATTACAAGAGGCCTCTTTTGACCCGAACACGCATAATGTTTACTAATAAATTTCACATCTGGTGACTTAGCACGTTGAGTGATTTAAATTTCTCTTCAAATGATCGTAATTATATGCCAACAGACACATAGGCAATCGATGTCACTAGTCACCTCAGGACAAATCTTTCTCTCTCTTTCTCTCTCTCTGTTTTACTTTTTCCCTTCAATTATAGAATGCACAAATTTACGTTTCAATATCTGGAGATTTAGTATCGTAAAATATATAAGTGATTAATGAATAGATAAATTTTACTTTGTTGATGCGACACCATGTTGGCATAAAACGACGCACGTGACCAGCCTCGAAGAGACATCAAGTCAAATTAGTTCTAATGACGACTATATATTTTGGCAATCGAATGAAATTACAAGCATGGTTCTTTAAGTAATTGGTATTTTTGAATTCATTGCATTCAAAGTGTGATCAACATTTCCGCTAACACCATGGTTTTCTACCTTTAAAAAAAGGCCCCGCCATCACATTTTGTCAAAGGCCTGTCAAGGTCACTAATGCAGGCAATCAACTGACCATCCTTTTGTTTTGTGTATACATTGATTAACCATTTTAATACAAACATGTGGTCTTCAGTTCTTGCTTTCTTGTAAAATCCAGTTTGTGCGTTTGTAATATATGTATGTATTATCATTTATGAATTTTGTAAGTTGTCATTTGTGGATTTGTGGGTCTTATCTATCCCAAAATTGTAGAACGGAGAGTACATTAACAGTTACTGATTTCGCTACATCAAATAGAGAAACAACAGCATTTTGTCAAGTGTCACACAAATAAGTTCACTGCACAGAGCATCAACATTCAAAGCGGAAGGTTATATATACAAAAAGGAAAAGACGAAGAGGAAGAAGAAGGAGAATATCTGAATAGTTGTGTATTTTTCCATTTTTAATTAAGTCAAGTCATGAAGTTTCACGATGAAATTAAAGTCGTTTGATTACATATTGTTTTACATCCATAAATCTTTATTCTTTTTCTATCAACGCAGTGTTTCGAGTTTCTGTAAGTTGGTTGTGATTCAATATAAAATGAATATCATGTACTGCATGTCATGTAGCTTATTGATGTTTAGTCGGGGGAGCTTATGCTTATTTCTCTCAAATTGTGGCCACTGCTACGGAGCCCAGTTGTGTTTCAGCGAGCATGGAAGTTGTTGAGAACATCTAAATAGAGTTCAAATTGTAGTCATATTTAGGTAAGACGTAGTCTCCTAATTTGCGTTCGTAACAACTTTGTGGTGACATTTCATTTCCCATCCTCGTTGTCTGCCTCTGGACACCGCTCTCTGCAACTGAAGCGCAGCTTGCTGAAAAGTTTTACCAATAGACCCTCTTGGAACGCTTTGCTATTGAATTTCCTCCCGTTTATGCAATCTGCTTCATTCGTGACATGTCAAAGAGCACCTTACAAGTTTGGTCATTCCGTGGAATGTGCTGAAATAGTACTCCATACACTGATTCCAGTCACCGGCTCTGAAGCTTCAAGTGCATTGATCATTGCTTAATGTAGTTATAATATCACTTCAGATGTTTGTAAAAATTACACCCAATACAGGTAATTTTGTAGACTGTGGCAACTGTGAATCCTAAGTAACCACAAAAGCCAAAACTCAAGAAACATCTTTGGGAAAATACTCTGTGCGGGGGGGGGTATAATTAAATAAATCACCTCGCAAAGAACACAGTAAATGTTTTACCCAAAAGCATGCAGGCATACTCTTACCCATTGTACTGAGTCAAGGATTTAATTTTCCTCGCCGCTTGCTGGATGCAAATTACCAGAAGTATATGGCACGCCATTTTGACGTTTAATCCTGTTTGGCCACATCAGTAAATCATTTAGCAATTTTGCAAAGTCATTTGGCGATATCGCCAAATCATTAAGTGATATCACCAAATCACTTGGCGATATGGCTAAATGATCTTATTCACTTATACCCCTAAATCATTCAGTAATATCCCTAAATGATTTATAGATCTGTAAATGATTTAGCCATATCGCTAATTGATTTAGTGATATCGCCACATAAGATGTATTTAGCGATAGAGCTAAATGATTTGGCGATGTCGTAAAATGATTCAGCGATATCGCTAAATTAGTTAATCGGTACATGTTGGGTAATTGTACCATGTTGCATAGTGACTGGCGCGAAGGATCTAAAATTTGGCCTTACTCTTAAGTTTGACGACAAAATTAATAGTCAGCATACAATGTCTTTGTAGCATGATCATAAACCTGCTGACAACTGCAGAGAAGATGATCGTTTTTCAACCGAACACTTTGGGAGGATAAGCCATCGCACTTCCATCCATATCGGCAAGCATATTGGACAAAAACAGGACAGGAAGCAGAGATGCATTTAGCGATATCGCTAAGTGAATCAGCAACATCATTAAATATGTTATTAAGCGATGTCGCCAAATGATTTAGCGATATAACTAAATCATTTAGCGATATCCCTAAATCATTTAGTAATATCCCTGAATGTGTATGATTTAATGCTATCACTAAATGATTTAGAAAATAGATTGGAATGAAGGAGAGCTGTCACGCACTGAATTACCAAACAAACAAAGCATATATGTTGGTTGTTACTGCTAGCTTCACCAGCTCAACTAAGCTTAACTGTCGGTTACGGTCGGCAATATTTGATCGGCTGAATACTTTACGACCGACTCTATTGTCCACTGAGTTTCCAATCAAAGCACAGCGAAGTTGTCAAGACAGGTGGGATTCTGAGGCATAGACGTTGAGAGCCGTGGGTAAGATATCCTTTCGAAGTTTGTTAAAGCAAATGAACGAGAACAAGAATGTAAACAAACGAGAATTGCGTGCCAAAATTAATCACTTGGGCGTAAGAACATACAAGGTTAGATCCGTATACTTTTGGGAGCCACAACACAAAACTACTTTCAGTGCACTTAGTATTTTTGAACTTTCTAACAGAAAGCTAACAAAAAAAAAAAAAAACCTATCGGTTCCACATCAACCTTGACTGCAAGGTGCGCGCTAGATTTCTCGTCCTCCAACTGTAAAATTGACAGGCGTGTCTGATTTCCCGTCTCAGTCAACTTAGAGACAGGATCCTTTCATTCCGCCGTCCGTGGGCTGGCTTCATTGGATGTGTGACCTTGTATGTAGACAGTAATATCTACTCCAGCCTTGTGGGGCAGTATAACTAAATGTCGCCTACAGCAATGGGGATAGCTTACGAAGGTTATCTCTTAATCAGTCACAAAATACATTTCAAGGTAAACCCTCGCATACGGTGCAGGTCGCAAGGCACATGCACGTGTTCAGATACAAACACAACAAAGGAAATTAGCCTTGCTGCTTGAAGCTAGCTGTAGAAAGGACGATTGATTTCGGGCTATCATGGTAGATTAAATAGCATCTGTTCTCTTGCGCAATTGATTAGGAAGGTCATTGCTTCATAGATATATAAGATGCTGAAAGACAATTTAGTTGAAAACTTGTCCTTTTACGTATATTTTATGGTGATACAACATGCATAGCCGTAAATATCTTCATGGATTCTGGTAATATGTTTAGCTTACAGAGTTGTGGCAGAGTTCACTTAGCCATAAGCCAATTCCAATAAAATCGGTCGTTGTCCACGGGAAATTTAAAATATTGGCTGCTGTTTCGCAACATTAACCCTTTCTCGCTCAAATCGCCCAAAAGCGCCCGGATGTAAACTGTTGTCCGCCTTAACTTTTTTATCTAAATTTTTCTTTACCCTGAACATTTTTGCTCAGATTTAGATGTAAGGCCATTTATGATGGCATGTCGTAGGTCAGTAGCTTTCCTTGGCCCGGGTTGGGCGGATACGTCCCAAGGAAACCTATTAACTCGGTCGGGCTCTAACCAGAAATTGATAAATATGTTTTTCGCGCTTCTGCCGGAAAACTCCGTGAGTCACAATATGATTGTGTGTTCAGGGCTACATCGTTATGGCAATCATCTTCACTCTTGACTTTTAGACGAGGGAACCTGGAGGTGGTCTGCTTTCAGCGGAAAATCTACTTTTAGGTTACAGTGAATCTTTATACATTTTGTGGGCGAATCATTAAACAGCAACTCGGATTTCTTTTTATGTTTGTTGTTTTTATTTTGTACTGTCTTGATTTTTTTCTTTTGCTTTGGAATACATTTTATCTCGACTTTTTTTTTTTTTTTTTTTTTTTGTATTTTGTCAAAGTGCCTCTCTTTTCAACAGATTTCCTGTAATAGCACACTGGGTTGAAATAAAACGTATCAAACATCATTTACCATAAAAAAATGTGCCAAGGCCAAATCTTACGGAGCCCCAGAAGGGACATGAAGAAAGAAAAAAATTTATTTCTTGGGAACGAAATATATTTCGAGGGAACGAAATACTATTTCGTGGGAACGAAATAAAATACAAAAATCTACCATGTCCCTTTAGGGGTAAAATGTGGAGCCCCTAAGGGGTCACTTGGAAAATATAAATGGATATCTGTATATATACAAGGCATACATTTCGTTTCCTCGAAATGTATTTCGTTCCCACGAAATGTATTTCGTTCCCTCGAAATACATTTCGAGGAAATGAAATATATATTTTTTTTTCTTTTATCATCTTGAGGGCTCTATAGTACCCTTTATGTAGTGGTTTTTATATTTATTTCGTTCCCACGAACGAAATAAGCATTTTTTTTCTTCATGTCCTTTCTGGGGCTCCGTAAAATCTCGAGACTGCCTGCAACGAAATATTAAGATGACATATCAATCAACATAGGAAATGACCTCTCCGCATTCAACTTCTCAAGTTATCCTGTCACCTTTCATTTTTAACGCTTTCTAACATCAGTTTCATGCAAAAAAAAACCACAAAAAACATACTACAGCAGGTTTACAAAGCAAGGCCTAGCAAAACGTTTAGGAAGCCAATCTGTCAATCAAAGCACTTTTGCCCCATAGTTATGACTCACCAATGTATATTTCGATGTGGAGTGAGAGGAAGTTGAATCAAGTCCCCAAAGAGACGAATAGAGGACAAACCGTACCGTTCATGAACATTCACAGCAGAGCACCTGAGGCTGAGTCGGCTTGTTATACATGACTAACGGTTTGTCAATCATTTGTCCAGGGCTGAGCTCTCGGACAGCATGAAAACTATAACAGGGCGTGGCCCTATAAGTGAACCTACATGATGCATATTAGGAGCATGAATGGCAGACTTGTAGATATTTGTGATAGATTAGACACACAACAGACCATGATCTAGTATCAGCAGTCAATTATGTATGTACATCACTGGGATTTGTTGTTTATACTCATGCAAGGGACGACATCTTTATGCTACCATATGGTGACCATTGTGTCATTCTTCCATGTCGTAGTGTCAAAAGTGACCCATAAAAGAATCAAAGTTGCAATGTAAAGTGTGCTTGCTTGTTATCTAACACTCAGCATTCTGTTTTGTCGAGAAATATTAGTTTCTCCACGACATTTCTTTTAACATGTAGATTTTCTTCATCCCAAGAACTTTAATTTGCTAAGTTTTTCTTTAAATAACATGTTTTCTGTCATGTAGATTTTCCAATTTCAGTTTGCGTGTACAGCACAACAACTTCCTTTTGTAGGCACACAGATTTGCTCTGAAGCAAACCTTATTTTCTAGTTTGATTCTTTACTTCTGTCTTATTGTTCAGTAAAGTCACGCCGCTTTTTTTAAAACTGTGATCAACATGTGCACGCTTGTGGACATCAAGTTTCTCGTAATTCCAGGCATTAAAAGACCCTAATTTGTGTTTTCATGTATCAATCTTGCATGGCAATGAGGATAGATTTACACGCTAGAAAAGAAGATTTGCTTCACAGCAAGTTTGTCTGTGTGTCTATTAAGGAAAATGGTTACCTTGTACATTTAAATGAGATTGGAAAAGCTACACAAAGGAAAACATGAAAATTTAGTAGACACACGTCAGCAAAATAAGGCTCCCGGCTTGAAAAAATCCGCTGGTAAAAAAGAGATGCCAGCCAGAAAGACATTCTTGATACAACAGACTATCAGGTGTCAGCAAGCAAATAAGATTGGTCCATGCAGTGAGAAATTCTAGCTAATTCTAGTACACTTTTTTGCAAGTCGGATTCACTTTTGGATCACCGTTGGCACTAGAGCACGGACTGATGACAAAATGGTGACTATGTGATAGCATAAAAGTGTTATGTCTGACATGCGGATGAACAACAAACCTTGGGGTTGTACATATACATGTACATGTAAATGACAGCTGATGGCAGAACATCGGCTGTTATATGCCCGGTCTATCACAAACATGTACATACAAGTCTCCTATTGTTGCTTCTAATTTGCCTCATTTCTACTTCACTGATAGGGCCTTATCCCATTTCAGATATCCACGCTTAAGTTGACATATAAGCTTAGCTTTGGACAAAATTGATGACTGACAAACCTAGGGTGTGAAATCAGAATGGTACATCTACGCATTATACTTTTGAAGTTAGATATTCACCATTTAAATTTTTGAAGTCCCCCTATTATGTATAAATCCAAATTTTACAACTTGTGTTCATGGTTCACCGGATGCTCTACCTGCAATAAGTTTGAAGATATGCAACATTTAAACTTTAGAGTGCCCTTGAGTAGCATAAAGTTAAATTCTACAACTTTTGACAAATTTGTTTGTGGTTTATTGGATGCAATAAGAGCACAAACCTATGAATTGAAGTTGGAATGACACTTCTATTTATAATAGTTTTGAAGATATTCAAAGTTTAAATTTTCAAATAACCCTAATTTGAATAATTTTCAAAACTGTCACCCATCTTCATAAAATGACCATTAATGGAAGTATACTTATGCCCAGTTTGGAGTTTCTGTTTATATATAGACAGCTAATGTGTACCAATCTTATGCAATATATAGCCAATGACAGCTGTTTAAGTTCACTGGAATGACTCTGTAGCTCAACAAACAAAAGTGCTGCATTCAGATTAGCCACAAAATAGTTGAAACAAAATACTATACAATATTTGGAAACAATCTGCAGTGCATAGTCACAGTAACTGTGAAAAAAAAATCTGGCCAGGTCAACTTAAATAGCTTGCACTCAGCTATGTATGTCTCTCTGATGATGCCAATTATACAACTGTACTATGAAAGTGTTTGCAAGTTCTGTGACATTCACGCATGCCAATTCATCAGTGAAGGAACATTCTAGAAAACAGATTTATGATACTGGTTGAGCTTAGGTGGTTAACAACTTTTCATCACATGTAGTTTTACCTCACCCCATCCAAAAAGGTCTACTCAAACACTAAATTCCACCAAGCTGTAAACCCAACAACTGGAACTGCTTCCTCACATAAAGTAAAAGCACGAATTTATATAATCTCCCTTGAAACTGTTATGACCCCTCCCTACTTGGGCCACAAGGTGTGTGTGTGTGTGTGTGTGTGTGTGTGTGTGTGTGTGTGTGTGTGTGTGTGTGTGTGTGTGTGTGTGTGTGTGTGTGTGTGTGTGACTCATGCATAACTGCTAGTAGATAATTAGTTGAGTTATCTCTGGCATGACCAGTAAGTTTCCATCAAAACCTTGAAAATTTCTTGCTCCATTAGGCTGTAACAGGCCTGCAAACGACCCTGACTAATAATGATAATAATAATAATAATAATAATAATAATAATAATAATAATAATAATAATAATAAAAATAATAATAATAATAATAATAATAATAATAATAATAATAATAATAATAAAAATAGTAATAATAATAATAATAATAATAATAATAATAATAATAATAATAATAATAATAATAATAATAATAATAATAATAATAATAATAATAATAATAATAATAATAATAATAATAATAATAATAATAATAATAATAAATTGGCAAATTAGCTCCAAAACTACCCATTCGCAGCATGGGTACCAAAGGTTGAGGATTATGTTTCGTCAGACTGAAGCGTACAGTAAGAATAAAATCGCTTCACATTTAAGACTAAAACTCAGTTTAAACATAGATCATCACAGTATTGCGAAAATGTCGTAGTAATGTAAACAATTTTTATGGGTCTATCCTGGCTGGTACGCAATGACCGCAGGCGTAAAATTCCATGCTTCCGTAAAAAGACGCGTTGCTGTAGACAGTTGTCATTTCTGTTGCCAAGTTTCCAGTTATTAATGTAGTTTATGCAGCAAATTGCTGTACTTTCAATAATTTTTAAAGTCTCAGTCAAATAATAGAAATATAGTTCAGAACAATATATGGATTTTTTTTATCTGGTTTTGAGTCCAATAGGCCAAAACGTTAACACTGCCAGCACATTGGCATAAGATTTGACTCCACCCAATGTAAGAGATCACCTCAAATATGTCGTCGATTTTTTTCAATATATCTACTTTATTTCAGGCACTTGTCAGTGTGTACCTGTGGATATGCTAATGATATCATAAAATCTTGGACTTATTCAATGTCACATTATGACTGTAATGACATACTTTAAATGCAAAATGTAGCAAACAAATAATGTCTACAAAGTTGTCCACACACCCCAAAAATGCACACATGCTCATCAAAGAATAAGCTTTCGAACTGCAACAAAATAGATGCTCCACACATAGCACTGTGAAATTGTTTGAGCAGTGAACGGGTAATTTCCTTCTATTCATGCGGTAGTCGACATCACACACACATTCGTGCGCCAGCAAGCGCCCATATATAAAAATAATATATATGTATATATATATATATATATATATATATATATATATATATATATATATATGTTTATATGTATATATATATATGTATGTATGTATGTGTGTGTCTGTGTGTCTGTGTGTGTGTTTCGATTGCCAGACTAAATGATAAACGAGACTTTTTAAGGTCTGATTTCTCTTAGCGATATATGGCACGTACAATCAATAGATGAAACCTAATTCCTGCAATTATGAGGTATCGACGTTGAATCAAGCTAATTAGAAAAACTTTTAAAACTGCAGAAAAGGAGCCATAAGCCTGATTAATTAGTTATATGTCCTTGGATTTTTAATGAGATGCCGAACCATATCTTCGGTTTTTCACGCTCAGGAAGTGACATTGATACTTTTTTGGCCGTCGCCTGGGCTAACGCATCTTCCTTTGCTTTCTGACACTTTTGCATTACAATTCGATTAAAAATTCTCTGATATACCTTGTTAACAGTTTGCCTTTGGGTGAGGCCAACGCATGTGTCCACGTAAGCCCAAGGATAGTCATCCAATACGAAGGCTATGATTATTGATGGTCACATCAGGTCCCTAGAAGCATCAGTTGACCTTGATTACAATATGATACTCCTGTCATGACGTAACCTGTTGTTTGAAAGGGATATAGTGATTTAATGATTACGCAATATATTTCCTGTATGTTAGATGCAAGCATAAAAGTCGATACGAGTGAATAATGATAATATATGTCGGAGACTTACGACCAATGAAATCTACCATTCAGTACATTTGGATTGTTTCTGTACTTTCCGAGATTTGATTCCGAAAGTAGCATATATTTTCGCAAATAACCTGAAGTCTCAAACAACCTGCTTGAACCTTCAACTTTAACATGGCTTATTTGAAATCTTTATAATTGAGAACTTTTGCTACACAGATCCGATTGGAAGGATTGTCTTTACGTATCCAAACAATCGATAAAAAACATCTAATAAATTCTGGTCCTTTTAACCATTCCACGATCCAAACCAGACTCTGTCACAGTATGTTCTACATCCTTCATATATCACCATTTATTTGTTTTTAGCCTTGACGTGGTTTCATTCCATGTCCGTAAAGATATTTAGCAAAGTCTAGAATGAAGGAATTTACTTTCCGTCGGAATAAATCCTTAACCCTGTACGCACGCGGTTTTGTCGCCTAAAATATGATGACTTCTCCCTGAATCATACAATAAAAATATAGCATGGCCCAGTTATTGTTACATTTTTGACACTCGTGGTGGTCTGACATCATTTAGTCACTTCAATGCATAATATCACGCCCTACTCGTAGTTCTATATACACGCATGCTCAGTACTGTCTAATCACTGGCAGATGGGGGGAGGGGGTTCGAGGTGTTCAATCGAACCCCCCTCTGCGATGTAGTATAATAATAATAATAATGATGATGATGATGATGATGATGATGATAAATAAATAAATAAATAAATAAATAAATAAATAAATAAATGAATAAATAAATAAATAAATAAATAAATAAATAAATAAATAAATAAATAAATAAATAAATAAATGAATAAATAAATAAATAAGTTATGGAGAAAATAAAATAAAACTAGTTTCCTTTCAAAAAAGAACCAGACTTGACTGGTATAAAAGGGCAGAAATCGGTAGGGGTCATTTTGTATACAACTAGTTTGTGCAAACACCTGAAATCTTAGATGAGGCATAGTGAAGGACAACAACTGAACATTTTTTTGAAAATACTTTATTGAACAATGTGCAGATGATAATTGAGACTAGTTTCAATGAAGACAACGTTGGCATAGAGGTCATAAGACATAGAACACTATTTAGCACTGTTGCTTACTTGTGATCTGTTGTACCATATTGAAACCTTGTAAGTTATTCAGCATTATATCATTGAAAATTCTTGGTACTTAGCTGGGGGGGGGGCATCCTTTGAAAGTCTGATTAACGAGCAGCACAGTTCAAGTCTGCAAGTCAACGTGATTATGAAATAATCGGACATGTGCGCGGTAGCTTGGCCTATTTCCGCCGCTGTCAAATTTAATTTTTACTGTCTGGAGGTATATCTAAACATCTATGATTTTTAAACTGTTCATACTTCCATATAACATCGTTATGCTTCAATATACATTCTCTGCGTTTTTTGGTATTAAAATGCAATATATCACATAAAAGGTTTGGTATACGCAATATTATAACTCATGCTACTGATGTTGCCATTATGGTGATGACTTTTGTCCATTTTATTTCGAAACCAGCAACAGTTTTTCAGATCGCTAATTCAGTCACAGGAGGCCAGTCACTTCGCCTCTTAACTATCCTGAGAAGTATCCCTGTAGTTTCGTTTCGTACAACTTCAGAGGTGTCTTTCTCTTAATCTTTGCTTTTTCGGTTATGAAAGTATAATTTTTGGAATTGCCTAGCCTTAATCTATCATTGGGGGTACATGTCAAATAATTACAGTATTGTGCTAATTGTTAAATATAGTAAAACATAGGGAGTGCTTTGAAGTGGCTTTCTTTTTTATTTTGTCTATTTAGGGATAGCACCCTATGGAAAAACAGGGAAAACAAGATCCACGTCTTCAAAATACTATGAAACTGAACAGTATCCCTGAATTTGTTCTTATCTGCATCAGGTGCAAAATGATGAGACTGCAAAGTTAAAAATTTGCTAATTTATTCAAAACATTAATTTTCAAAATTCAAGACTTAAATCCAGATATGGTTCTAATAGGGACAATTTGGAGGACACTTTTTAGGTTTATGGTGTTTGGAACAAAAGAGCATTATTTTTAGAACTTCGGACAGGGTTTAAAAAAGAAGTTGAATTGAATTCAAATGGGTGCCCTCCTGTATCTAGTTCTATTATGTTGGCGTATTTATTCAATTAGCACACTATTTCGTTGATGTGTATGTGCATAAATTAATAGAATAGAGCCAGACCATGCAACTTCAACACGGGAAACTTTCACCAAGCTACAACAAATCTTAAAAAGCAGCAAAACCATAGATATACACATTGGTATCTCGATATCTTAAGTTACTTAGGAACTCGAATTTTGAGTTTCAGAAATCTAGCTGGGAGTATTTACATTCCCACTAAAATTATCATAACTTTGTAGTTCCTTTCTGGATTGGATGTATCGGCTCCATGTGGTTTGACTTTAATACATAATTAAATGCTAAAGGCAGTACAAGGAATCATACAGATACAGTGAACCTTTTTCAGTCATATGATATTTGTATCCACTAGCATCTCATGTTTAAGAAACAGAGCTCGCCAAAATGTAGACTTTGACTGTCTAGATTTGAATGTTGTGAACGCACAAAATATGTGGTGAACCAATTTGAACGAAATAACTGCAGTCATTTTGTTGTTGCAATCACATTAAATGCGCACACTGGAATGAGTGGGGTAGACTACGCCAATAGAAAATTTAAAGCACGGGCCCTGCCATTCTTTAAAAAGTTTGCGATTGGTCTAACCCTGTATACCATACCATTAAATGAAACACGGAATCTAATGGAAAAGCCCGGTTTAGTGAATTTTGTGTGTCTCACCTCTTAAAGTTATCCATGTGAAAATAGAGTAAATGCCAGAAAAACGTATCTGAGAGTATCCTTTTTTCAAAATTTCGTGGGGAGGTCCTCCGCACCCCCTGCTGTGAGCTTTATGCCTTCGACACCGGTAATTTGACCCCCACCCCCCACCCCTTTTAGAAAGTCTGGATCCGCCTCTGAGTCTTCCATGATATCACACACCTCCACACACAAAAAAGATATTCATGTAAACACACGCGCTTGCTACTTTCGTTCATAAAATCACATCCATACTTCTGATGAAATTAAACACACGCACACTTAGTACTGCCGTTCATAATACATGTGTCACTCTTCTATTCGTGATAAAAAATAATATAGACGTATGCTCAGTCGTGTCGTTCATGACAGAGCACCCCTACTCCAGACAAAAATGATGTATACGCACGGTCGGTTCTGTCGTTTGTAATATCGCACCCCTACTCATGATAAAAATGATACACACGCACGCTAAGTAGTGTCGTTTTTTATATCAAAACCTCACTTGTGATAAAAAAAATTATATGCATGCAAACTCAATTTCAATTCATATATCATGAATAAGACCCTTTTTTTCCGATTCAGAGGCAATTATTGCTCTGCCATATCGTACTAAGATTGGAAATATTCATATCAAAGAGTGCTACCTGACTCGATGGCCCTAGACTTACGTGGACAACTCCAAAACTCTACACGATTGTCTTTCAAGGAAGGCCGTCAGCTACAGCTTTGAGAAAGTCCCTGGTCCCAGCTACTAGGTCCGGCTCATTTTGCCACTTAACTGACAAAATGCTCGATGGACAAGAGCCCTCAAGAAGAGACACGTGTCTTTATAACGTGAACACCTATTAAAAATGATTTATTTTTAGTATGACTTCACGTTAAAAAGACATGTTTATCTTCTTTCATCACACTGTGATTCATATGCTTACGCATGAACAAAGTTGAATATACATGGAAGCTTCAATTAATTGACGACCATGTTTGTTACATGCCCAAGCCGTGCTGACCTGCCCCGCATGCATAGTTTTCGGTGTGTGTCATAAGAAGTTTTTTCAATGCACATATCGAGCTGCGTTAACGTCTGCCTTTTTGTTTGGTTTCCATATAAACCGAACCCGAAAGTATCTCGGTATCGGAGTCGGTAAACGCTTCCGATACCAATATATCGGTATCGGTAAAAATGCAAGGATCGGTCAGTCTCTAAAAATGAAGTTCTGAAGTATAATATAAGGCAAAGTTCCTTTCATGGGCAAGGTTATTTTCAACATTTTGATCGCATTCTTCCGGTGTTTATATGCACAAAACAAAACAAAAGCACAAACAAAAGACCCCCCCCCCCCGACACACACACAACACCACCACCACCACCACCACCACCACCAAAAAAGAAAAAAAAAGACTGGAGGTTTCAAATGTATATTTTAATATTCCCAAAGGGGATTTATCTGGTGTAATTCAGTCACGCCGAGACAACCGCTTGCTTTCCGAGTTCTTTTCCAAAGTATGTGGATAGCAGGACACGAGTCGAATATCTTCTGCGATGTTTATATTCATGCTCAGCCTGGCCCAGTCACAAACCCATGTGGATCATATATGAAACCTGTAAAACAAAATCAAAATCAGATCTATTGTGAAGTATGTTAGGCCTACCTCTGGTATCATTCAAAGTGCCTTCAGATTTTGGAAAACCAGTTATATGCATGGGGCCAGTCAGATCAAGGCTGGGTATGTGACAGTTGTCTCCATCCTCAATTCACTGATTCCAACTTCAACTCTACTCACAAATCAACAATTTTGGATCCAGACTCAGAAGATCCTATAAATGGAGACCAAATTGCGAGTTTCTAAAAACCAATTATGTGAAAAATGGTTTACTGTTATATCAAACTAAACAGCACACGATACAAACTAAACGAACTTAAACTCATCTTCCAAAAACTGCAACCAATTTTATTTGGTATTGGCGAGACTAAAATTAACAATAGTTGTACATCTTCCAGCTTCATGGTTGAAGACTTCAGATCATTTAGAAATGACAGAACTGCCCATGGAGGACTAGTCGCCTGTTTGTTCGTGCTGAAATACCTTGCAGGCAGCATGCTCATCTTCAACCAGGTCATACTGCAACTGTAATGATAGCGGTATGCAACGCCTCCCCACCAGAATTCAGTTTTGATGTCTTAAACTTTACATTTTATATTTCTAGTTTCGCTCTGTTACACTCATTGTATTGGTGAAATAAAAGTACATCTGAGTTCTGGGTCTGAGTCTACCCATCTTTGAACTTAACCGTTATAGAAACTTGACAGTTGAAATATTAAAAATATTGTACAGGAAAACCCCTTTATATAATGCAAAACTTATAAACGCAAAACAAAATTAATACACCTTGAGAGCCTCACACCATGTCAAGGTACCAAATGTACCAACGACAAAGTAGGGTCTCCTCTCATCCAGTTATTATAGCACAAAGGTTTGGAACGAATTGTCAAAGACAGTGAAGGCCCCAGTGGACCTAAATACTTTTAAGGAAATAATTAAAAACTGAAATGGTCCTACGTGGAAAAGTTCACTTTGAAGATTCAAGTTAACACCTGTCTTATGTTACTCAACCATGTATCTACCCGTATTTTTAGCTGCTGATCGCTGATATATATATATATATATATATATATATACGTATATGGCAGTCGAATGTTAACATTTTTACTGTATTCTCATATTATCTGGACATATTTGACTGTTAATTATGTGTATCTTATCTCATTTCATTGTACATAGCATTCTTATACCCTTCGCCTCTCTGTGATATTAGCTTAAAGCTTGCGTTTGTATTTTATCAAACCGAAAATCAAGAAAATGTGTATGTTTGTGTTCATTACTGTGTAACCTGATATGGCTAGGTAGTTACTTACATAAGTCATAAGTCACAACAGTACCTCATGGTAGGTAATAAAAGCATGGTGACAGAGGACTTGAAACTATAGTTATGCCACCAAGGACAGCTTTTATGTCTCGCTGTCAATACAATTACAGTACGTCCTTCATTCTGGTACAAGCTACAAAAAGGTGTAATTATTTACTGTAGCTCCGGGATTCACCGGAACTAATGATCGGCAACTTCTTTCATATCAGGTACTCAAAAAAGGGAAGAAATCAAGAATCTCTCGAACAGCAATTTAACTTCGAAAGAAGGTTTTATTAGTATTTGACAACTGAAGCCGGTTTGATGAGCTCGTTTAAGATTTATATGTCCTTTGAACGGCACAAGCTGGTGTACAGAAAATAAATTGGCGAACTGAACCCATTTAACAGGTAAAACGTTACAAAAGCCAAACAGCTGGTTTGCTGTGATGGAGCACGGGCAGTGTAGGTAGCGCCACTGGTCAAACTGATCCTTTGCTGCTTCCCTTCCAATTGGCCACACCTGAGGAATAATCCCATCCGACTTATCTTGTTGGCCACGCATTGTTCAGGATGTGATTTGCAATGATGATAAAACCTCTAACATCTCCGACATTGCTGGGATTATTCATGATTTCAGTGCCACCCTGCTTAGGGCCCACGATTATAGTGGTTGTTTTCTCAATGACAATACTCCCTTGAACAGAAAATTTTTTTTAATTTCTTTACATTTAATCAAAAGTCTTGCATCTTGAGATTTCATCTCTTTTGTGGATTTTTTGTTTGTTGGTCTGTTTGTTTGTTCGTTTCTTATCCTTTTGATTTGTTATGTTTTTTGTTTGTCTTTTTTTCTTTTTGTTATTCTTTTTTGCTGGTTCTTTTTTTTTGTGCTGTTCTTGTTTTTCAAAAGCTACATCCACTGAGAACAAAACAAAAAATGAGAATTGGAACAGTGGCGTACCCTAGCAAGGTTTTACCACGAACCTGAATTCTATGATATTGATTTGTGCTCTGAACGTTGGAGAACGCAACCGGCGTGCTTTCGTGTTGTAAGGCCTTCTTACAGTAACTTTAAGTGTCCTTCAACAGAAAGCCTAACATATGTGCCTTGGGTGTCCATTAATGCGCTATTGAGATTTTGGACCATATGGATTATTTACCAAACGGTGGTGTTGTAGAACACCGGAAACAGTTTTCTTAGATCTTCTTATATTCTTGCAACCGAGCGTTCTCGTGTTATTTATTCTAAGTCGACAGAATTCGACAGCATAAGAATCCTTTCTACATAAAAATTGGTGCTCCGTTTCAGAACAGTGTGGTTCTTTTCCAGAATGGTATGCATTTTGTGCACCTCTTTCTGTACATTATACAACGCTGAAGATGGTTTAGTGCAGTTGATATGTGCGTTTCGCATTTACGGCTGGGTGGTTAGTGCCAAAGGTTGTTGGTTCGACACGCGACTGTTCCATGGTCAAAATGCAAATACAACCGCAAACACCACAAAAACTCTGGGGTTTTTTGCTATTTATTAATCCATGCTTTGGGTCCCATGGCTAGTTTTTCAGCTACATGGCTGCAAAGATATAGTCGTGCGTAGTAACCTGTACAAAAGAGGAGTCGTTTAGTCGCCGTCATGTTCTAGGGGAGCAAACTTGGAAATGTTTACCAATTCTTCTTTGAATGTAACATGTATGTTCTACTTAGGAAAGAGTTACCATCTAAAATAATATTCTTTTGGTAACTTTAAAATCATTATTGTTTGCAATTAAAAAAATTGGGATTACAAAAAGTAAGAACAACAAAATTTTGTAGGCACTTCATGAATATATTAAATCTTCTAGAAGGTTTAAAATAATAAATAATATTTTGTGCTGAAATTTAGTAAAGTGTATTCTGCTCGCACACCGTTCCATTCTTTCGTTTTGGTTCCTGTTTGCTCTCCTGTTTGTTAACCATCCGTGCACTGGTGTTTCGAAATCTCCATATAGCCTCCTTTATATGTACAAGAGGCCTTCACATAGGTTTTGGAGCTTCTTGGCCAACTGATTTTCAAACAGTATGTTTAAACCAAAGATATAGTTCTCATAGTAACTGTGATTAAACTTCAAAGCATAGCATGGTTGAAATAAGAAAACGGAGACAACAAACTCATACGTCTTTAAGGTGTTTTTGCACTTTACACGTAAATATCACCGATGGATCCGTATTACAAGCTGACTGTACTTGAGTGAAAACGATCTCTACAAGGCCAACGGGCCCTTCAAACACGTGATGTGACAGTGGGTGCAAAATAGAAAAAAAAATCAATGAATGAGGCGGCCTTGATGTTTGCGATCCTAATGCAGCCAGCTTGAAAACCTGTTACCTGCACCGCCCCCTCCCCCAAAATTCGCGACGCCTCGTAATATACCAGGTATACAAATAGACCATAGTCGATATGTTTGACACAAGTCCGTCTGCGAAGCCGCGCAATCTCCCTGCATTATGTCAGGTTAAAGTGGATAATTGATTGTGACCAAAAACATACAAAATTAAAAGAGACATAGTCTGTCACGGTGATATATGATCAAACTTATCCTGACGAGCACTTTAACTCAAGTTCAAAAGTTGTGAATATGGTCTGGCATGAGCTTATTGTGTATGGATTTTGTGCTCGGCTTCACGAAAGAATATTCGAGCTATTGCAAAAAAAAACCCCACGATTTTCTCATAAAGTTGAAACAAGTAGATCTAGGCCATAAAATATACTCCAATCGTGTGACTTTGTGGTCGAGCGTATTGCATGCAATTGGCACTACAGGTAACGCCCTTTGGTATATATCTGTTGCAGGTGGAGACATCTGGGAGTACACAAAACTGTTCCATTCATTGATGGAAAATATCATGTGACACAGGACCCATGTTGCCACTATGCAGAATATTGTATCTTTTATGACCTATTGTTATAGCTCGTATGGAAAACAACAAATTTCAGAGAGAGTGTATATGTGACAAACAAGATAAAGCAAAAGGAATACATGTGTAATACTTTGGAAAAACAATTTTACACCACTAGGAGGCGCCCTGAACATGCCGGATTTTATAACTTGTTACAGAAAAAGCCTCGGAAGAAGTGGTGGTGCATGAATGCAATATTTCAAACATACAAAAGTAGACCTTAAAATTTGTCTATGGAGTAAGTGCGAATGGCTAAATTGTGAGTGGCGGACAACACGTAAACTGTCACCTGTCTTGGCTGACAATATATTTCACTAATCCGTGCAGGGTGAATTTTGTCCAGAAAGGTTATTCTCCATGCACTTGTCGATTTTCTTTTGTGTGACATTCAACATGGGTATGCTGTACAGAGAGTCAGGCATTCTGTTCCTTCTGTGATCATATAATGTGAACTTTTAACCCTAATCAGCGCAGTGGACCAAGCGTGTAGCCTTCTAAAGAGTAATTGTCCAACCGTATGTTTTCGCAAATGGCCTGTGTGCTTGTAATTTTCCAAAGAGTGTTATAACAAGAATCGGATAGCCTTCTTGTCAGTATCGGTGGACTTCTAACAAGACTACACAAGGAATTATAATTATAGGAAATAAGTCTAACACAGAACATACAGTATAAACCTTAAACACTGGGATGTAAAAAGTGGTTGAAAAGGGGACGCAGCGGTCTCTTTCTCGAGAGAATGACTTTGCCTAAGACTGAGACATTCTTCATCAAAATATACATCTATATTAACACAGTAATATTGGAGCTATAAATCTTGTGCATATAGCAAATAGGAAGCTAGATATAAAAAATTGGGAGGGGGGGGGGCACAATTGAGCCAACCAAGACAATTAGATATCAAACAAGCGGGTATTTTACCCTATCGATATCGCGCATGAGGTGTTTTCTCAAAATACCATAGCCACGAAGTTTAGAGTGGATCCGGCTGCGGTCTTGGCTGTTTTCGTAAGATGTATCAACTGAATTATAACAATAGGTCATATAAGATACAATATTCTGCATAATGACAGCATGCTTCCTGTGTCACATGATATTCTCCATCAATATCCAGCTAGAAAGGGTATATACTGGTTCAGGGATAAGTCAAATTGTTCTTATCTGAACTTGTACTATACAAATTGAGTATTTTTTTAAAAGTTGGTTTGGCAGGTATTCTTTATACATTGTGAACCTCTGCATTTATAAGTAAACTTCACTTATTTGGCTAATTCATCGTTTCCCACATTCACATTTATTCATTATTTTGTGGGTTGCCTTTGCTGTCATACAGCTTAGACAAGCAGCCGCTACTCAGAGTCATGTACGAGTACAGGCTCTAAAACATGTTCTGAGTATAGTTACACGCTGAAGACCGCCTAATTTATTTGGCTTAACACTGCCTATGTCAAAAGTCTACAGAAGAACGTGTGCCATATGGTCAATGGTACTACCCTAGTTATATAGGTTAGACAGTGGCAGATTAGCGTATGGAGTGTACAGAGTTGGGACTGCATTATAGGGTAATGGCTGCCAGGAAGTGGTTTTGGACAAAAAGATACAAATACAATAGTGACAATTAGGGGTGAAATATGTCTAGAACAATCCTGCTTCCCTTTCCCGTGTCATTAAGGGGGCGCATCACCTGTAACAGTGAATGGTATTTGACATTAGACCTTTACAGGGGTCAAATTTTTAGCGCAACTGATTTGTCAGTGAGCCATGAATTTGTAGGATGGGTTTGCGTCCGTCGTTTGTCGCCTGTTATCCGCTCACAGTTAAAATTTTTCGATTTCTCCGAACCCCGAGGACGCATCCACTTCAAACTTTACGGCAATTTACCTCGAGCGGGTCTCCACCAAATCTGTCCATATGGTTGCTCCCCCGTGTTTCTGAATTTTTTTTTAGCTTAGCTGCTTTGTGGGTCACCTGAGCTCATGAGCTGGTTAGGCATCCGTCGTTCGTCCTTCCCTTTGTCGTCCGTCGGTGTCCACGATTCACATTTTCAACCTCTTCTCCAAAACCACTGGCCAGATTTACCTCAAACTTGGTGGGAATGTACCACGAGTGAGTCTATACCAAGTTTGCTCAAATGGTCGTGCTCCAGTAATTGTTGGATTTTTTTACGAATATTTTTGTTCTTTTTGGAGGGGGAGGGGCGGGGCAAACCTTTAAAAAATTTTTCTGAACCACTCACCAAATTGCTTTGATATGACACAGGAACACACTTAGGGACTTCTAGTTCTTAATTTGTTCACCATGTGGTGCTGCATTTTTTCTATTTTTTATGATTTTTTGTGTGTCTTTGCTATTTTCAACTTCTTCAGAACCCTCACTCAGATTAAGCTGAAACTTGGTTGATATGTTCCTTGTGGAAGCGTCAAAAACATGTTCACTAGGTGGCAATGCTGTGGATTCCTGGTTTTAACGATTTTTTCAATTCGGATACTTATCGGTAAATGCACCTGTGGTATTGATTACCATGTAAGTCAATGGGCATTCTAATGGTTATTCACATCTTGGACTTCTTTTGCAAAACCGTCATCCAGATTGACTTCGAACTTGGCAGCAATGTACCTTGGATGGGTTTCTACCAAGTTTCTGCAAATGGTCATGCTCCAGTTTTTTTTCAATTTTTTGATGAAATTTATTGTTCTTTATTTGGTCAAATCTTAAAAAATCTTCGTCTCCGAAACCACTGACCCAGTGCCTTGATATCACACAGGAACACTCCTTGGAACTCCTAGTTCTTAGTTTGTTCATTAAATGGCGCTAAATTTTCTTTTTCGATTTTCTTGTGTTTTCGCTATTTTTTACTTTTTTCCCAGAACCGTCACTCAGATTAAGCTAAAACTTGGTTGATATGCTCCTTGTGGATAGGTCAAACATAGTACTCCACTGTGTGGCACTGCTGTGGATTCCTGATATTTCACGATTTTTTTTTTTAATTTTCGGGTACTTTTCGGTTAATGCACCCTTCCCGTTGATCACAATGGAAGTCAATTGGCATTCTAATGCTGTTTCACATTTTTGACTTCTTTTCTAAAACCGTCCACCAGATTCAGTTCAAATTTGGTAGCAATGTACCTCGGGTAGGTCTTTACCAAGTTTGTTCAAATGGTCACGTTCAAGTGATTTTTTGATTTATTGTAAGATTTATTGTTCCTTTTTTGACAAATCTTAAAAAAATCTTCGTCTCCGAAACCGCTAACCCAATTGTTTTGATATCACACAGGAACACTGCTAGTGTTTAATTTGTTCACCAGGTGGCGCTGCATTTAAAAAAAAATTTGTTAATGATTTTTGTGTATTATCGCTGTGTCAACATCTTCTCCAGAACTGTCTCTCAGATTAAGCTCAAACTTAGTGGATATATTCCTTGTGAAAAGGTCAAACAAACTTGTTCACCAGGTGGCACTGCTATGGATTTTTTATTTTTAATGATTTTTTTTTTCAATTTGGATACTTTTCGGTAAATGCACCATTCCTATTGATTGTTTTGCAAGTCAATGGGCATTTTCATGCTAATTCACATTTTGGACTTCCACGAAGAAACTGTCGGTCAAATTGACTACAAACTGAGTAGCAATGTACCTTGGGTGGGTCTCTACCACGTTTGTTCAAATGGTAATGCTCCAGTGATTCTTGGATTTTTTATGATTTTTATGGGGAAACTTTTAAAAATAGTTTTAATAGGAAAGTTTAGCATGAGAATTTATTGTAATTGTTATCACTTAAATGAATTTGGCCAGATTTGTGCCAAACTTGGCAGGGATGAACCTTTGATAAGTGTCTACCTATTTTCTCTATCCCAAGCACACAGAACCACAAGTGTGATGAGTCTCTAGGTCAGCTGAGCATGGGCTGTTCACACAGTCCTCTTGTTTATTTGTTTTGTGGATATTTTTGGACATATCTTCAAACAATATATTCCAAGCATTGTGGATTTGGGCAATAGGTTCGATACGTTATGACCATCATCGATGGGAAAGATAAGAAGATTATGCTCGTTTTTCTTTTCTATTAACTATAAATGCTGCTGTCCTTTCCCCGTACCTTCGAAATATGAACCAGAAGCAAGGCGAGTGAATTAAATTCCCCATCCAAGAAAGACGTAAAGACAGGGCCACGGCATTATGGTGCTAGACCGGTTGAAATATTCATTGTACAAACAGACGTAAATTGCACAAATTTAAATTCTAATGACGTTATTAAAAAGTCTTGACATTTGCGGAAGTAAAACATAAAAAAACATGGCAAATATGTAACCAGCGCAACGTGCGAAGAAGCCGTAATTGTCCATTGTGATGAAATGATATCAATGAAAGCCTTTGTGGCCCAACAGCGACACCCGGATCAACCTTCCTAAGATGCGGCAATAGTTTTGAAGCCAACAGACACAGCAACTACAACGTTGGAGGTAAACGATTCAAGACGTAACTGAACATGATAATGAAATGAAGTACATTCCTGAGAGCTGGGTATCGGATATATTTGCCCGGCTGTGCCATGCGACATGGTATGAAATCAATGCTGCCCTGTTGTCAACTGATACGAAAGCTCACAGCGTATTGTTTTTCGGCTTGAAGGTTTGTATGGATTCGCCGTATTATGAATACCGTTTGACGTGAAAAAAGTAAAATATATAGTTACAATAACCACATGTAACTGAAAATTGTCGATTTTACAAAAGGTTGTGAAGGCACAAGTCCTCAACTGCTTGAAGGTCTGGGTTAATTAGTATCAACATAAATGATTTTTCCTCACAATCTGGCAATTTTCTGAGTAAATGAGATTGTCCGGTTTCATACATTGGACCTTTTTTAATCGTAACGATGTCATCTTAAGACTTAGACAATAACTTTCTGTGTTGCATGCTGGGCGTATATGTACATGTACATCTAGCGCACTCTTGTGTCAAACCAAGCATACAGCCCATTCAAAAGTCCCTGCCATATTTGGAGCACCACTGACCTCTGGTGACAGAAACCAGAATGAGTCTATGGTACACACTAATCCAAGTCCACATTCACTTACATGTTGAATTTGCTTACTTTGCTAGCTCATATCTATTATCAAAGACACTATTGAATATAACCATTTGGCTATTCTGTTAGGAAAACTCCAGGACTACAACATAAGGGGAAAAGTCTTCAGTATTTTCACATATCCTAATTGCGATTGATATACATTTAATATTGATGTCCCGGGTTATATGTTTATAGTGCAAATTACACACCCAAATAATAACTGGTTCTAAAATATGAATTTAACAGATTATGTTTTGTGATAAGATAATATATAAAACATGTTCCCATGAAAGCTTATTTCATATTAACAGACTACATCACAGTAGCTTTGGCAACAATGGATCAGACTGAAGACCTGTATTTCCCCTCACTGTTGAAGTCCTAGAGTTGTCCTAATAGTATAACACAATGGGTGTATTCACAGGTGTTTTTAAATGATAGATATGAGCCAGAAGAGTAAGCAAATTTAACATGAACGTGAATGGGGACTTGATTTGGTTTCCACCCCAGCCTCATTCTGGTTTCTGCCACCAGAGGGGAGTAGTGTTCCAAAGATGGCAGGGACTTTTGAATAAGGTGTATACTCTGGGTGCACACCTAACGCACTTTGATGGTAAATAAAGCATGCACTGGGTACACTTCCAGCGGACGCTGGTAGCAAGTCAAGCATGCTCTGGTAGCAAGTCAAGCATGCTCTGGTAGCAAGTCAAGCATGCTCTGGTAGCAAGTCAAGCATGCTCTGGTAGCAAGTCAAGCATGCTCTGGTAGCAAGTCAAGCATGCTCTGGTAGCAAGTCAAGCATGCTCTGGTAGCAAGTCAAGCATGCTCTGGTAGCAAGTCAAGCATGCTCTGGTAGCAAGTCAAGCATGCTCTGGTAGCAAGTCAAGCATGCTCTGGTAGCAAGTCAAGCATGCTCTGGTAGCAAGTCAAGCATGCTCTGGTAGCAAGTCAAGCATGCTCTGGTAGCAAGTCAAGCATGCTCTGGTAGCAAGTCAAGCATGCTCTGGTAGCAAGTCAAGCATGCTCTGGTAGCAAGTCAAGCATGCTCTGGTAGCAAGTCAAGCATGCTCTGGTAGCAAGTCAAGCATGCTCTGGTAGCAAGTCAAGCATGCTCTGGTAGCAAGTCAAGCATGCTCTGGTAGCAAGTCAAGCATGCTCTGGTAGCAAGTCAAGCATGCTCTGGTAGCAAGTCAAGCATGCTTTGGTAGCAAGTCAAGCATGCTCTGGTAGCAAGTCAAGCATGCTCTGGTAGCAAGTCAAGCATGCTCTGGTAGCAAGTCAAGCATGCTCTGGTAGCAAGTCAAGCATGCTCTGGGTGCGTGCAAAGCCTAACGATCAGAAAATGAAATGAAGTTTGATATGTATGGATGTATTTGATACGTCCATTTACATAAGTTTGTGGCAACTCATGATCTAGTAAAAATGTAAATACCATTTGAACTTCTTTTCCACGTCTGTTGGATTGATGAGGGGTGTCATGCTATGGTCTCTATACAAACACAGATGTAGCTTTAGAGAAAATATGTTAATAATTTCCCTATGCCCACATAGATCCAATTTTAGAATAAAAGTGTAAAGAGGGTTTGACGCACACAGACTTTTAGTGTTAAAGGGAAAGTGTTTAGCTATTTTTGTTATACCCAAGAGCAGATAGTTTTACACGAAAGGTGTTGAGGCAATCTTTTTATATCTACATCGACCTGCTTTCAAAGGAAAAGTGTTCAGATAATCCTCTTATGCCCACAAAGACTTAGTCTCAGACGGGAATTAATCAGACAGTACTGTTATGCCCACAGAGGCGTAGTTTAAGATGACAAGTGTTAAGATAATCTTATGCCCACGGAGGCCCAGTTTCAGACAAGAAGAATTGAGATAATGTCATTGCTACAAATGGGTTTAGGGCGAGGGCGAAAGTGTTTAGATAATATCGTTATGCTCACAGACACTTAGTTTTAGATGGAAAGTGTGAAGATAATTTCTGTGTGCCTACAGATTCACTTTGTCCACAGTCGATGTAAAAAGAAGCTTTCTAGGTATGGAACTGTGCTGTACAAGAAGGATACGCTCAATCACATTATTATAATGGTAATCTGTACACTAATGTGAAATTAGTTCCGATATCTCTTCTGTATCAAGTGTACAGTCTTGGATCTCACACAATACTCTTATGATATTTGGTATTGTTAGCGGTGATTCATCTACTTCGTCATATTGAGCATATAATGTTTGCCTTATTTTATTATAACGTTCCATGAAGTAGTCTCTGTCCAAATAGCATATGTGACGGGTGAAATTAACTGACTTGCCAGCTGATGATTGGCCCATTTACGACATAATCACAACACTTTATTGTCACTCAACGGTATTGAGTGTACGAATTTCACAAATCTGTTGTGGATTTGATAGCCAATGGAAGTATCTTTGCATATACTCGGAAGTAATGAAGAATGAGTATTTGCTGGTAACTGCCAAATAAACCTTACTGCCTTTCGCCACACAACGAATATTTTCTGAATGGCCTTGTCAGATAAGTCCCATAACCGACTCCCACAAAGGGAACTACAGTAGGTTCCAAATAAATTATGTCCAGTGGCTGGAAAAGATGTTTGAATTGCCCTATCAGAATATTTACCTAAAAAATGCACTGACACTTCTTTCAAGACAATTTGCTGTGGTTTTTGGCCCTATTAAGTTGCCTAAATGTATAAACTGATCGACCCCTCATTTAAGCATCAACATGCTTACTGTTAACACAAGAGACAAGAAACCATAAGGTGGTAGAGCCCTGTAAAACTGTATCTACTGCAGATTTACTCCCGGTAGGGAACTCTTTATCTATTGCCCACAATACGACTGTCCCTGTTCTTCCAAAACAAGTCTGTTCGTGTATTACGAGAGAGCGGGGCAAAGCGAGTACCCCTAAGCTATATTTGCCTTTTTTTGGCTGTACAGTTAGACTGAAAGACTAAACTTATCATAAAATGTTGACCATCTCGCCGATAGAAATTAAGAATTATATATATTTCAGCAAATTATATTTTCGTAATTAAAGACGGAAAAAATTAAAAACTTTGGCCACTTTGCCCCATGCCTCAGGGCAAAGTGAAAAACCCTTATAGGCAATGTAATCATGTGGGGTACTTTTTCCCCCGACGGGCAAATAATGATCATTAATTACAGGAAATTTTAATTCAAACAGACTTTAATGCCATTCAAATTTTACATAATTTCGGTATTCAAATTTATCTGTGCAACCAAAGTATTTTTTCAGCAAATTACCACTTATCAAATTTGAAACTATTTCATGTTGACGTTGGAAAGTAATAATACTGTTTTGATGATTTAGTAATTCCGAAATTAGTTTCAGTGTCCCTTGGTTTGTCAATATTACCAAGTACGGCAACGCACACCAAACACGTAAAAATAAAATATTTTGAACATAATCTTGTGTCTTTATCAACGCTTTTATTCTTCCCTAAGAACCAATGCCTTCGTAGATTTTCACATCTGGGCTTTGTCAATATCTTTGCAGATAGACAGAACCCAAATCTATGCAACAAATATGGTCCATGCCAGTGTTTCTCACCATGTTCTTATCTGTATTGAACCTATAAGATCTTTTAAGAATTCCACACAAAAGTGAGGTGCACTATTAAAATATGTTGCCTGCTGCCCTGGGGCAAACAATGTGGAATAATAATATTAAAACGCGTCAGTTAAACTTGATAACTGTTTCAATAAGTGTCCATAGTGGCAACATTAATGTGACTTTGTTGCTGGTATTTTATCGTTAATTCACTTGTTATTTTAGAGCACACGATCGGCAGAAGTGTTGTTCATTTCCACCGTGCATGCCAATTTCTGCAGTTGGCACAGCCAAACCAGTCCTCCGTCAACAGCTTACTGTGTTGTTCATTGCAATACAAGCAGATATTCTGCAGTGTCTTTTACCCGGGCATTTGGCGTTTTCTTTGATTTATTTTGTGTTGAATCCGCTGTAGCTCTCGTTTGGGTGTTTTTAGCCTTGCTTGTTTCATGTTGATTGTTTGTCTGTAGACTGGTCTTCAGTGGGGCAACACTGCGACAAGAGAATTGCCTGCGTGTGCCTTAGCGGGCGGGAACATGTGATATGGGAACTGAAGGAAAGTGCCATTTTGATTTTTACCTTTTCTTTTCAGGTCTCCTGTGAAAACAGAACAGCGGCGCACAAGTGGTCGACCGCAGAATGCTATTAATATAATTATGCTCAGGCTTCACCGATGCAGATTTGGTTGACACTGCTGCTGCTGCTATGGAGCCACTACTCGTGACACTGCTGCTGCCATGGAGCCATTATACTGGTTAGCGATGCTTCAGTATATATTTATATATATGTGTGTATATATATATATATATATATATATATATATATATATATATATATATATATATATATATATATATATATATATATATATATATATATACTGAAGCATAGCTCCATAGCAGCAGCAGCAGTGTCAACCAAATCTGCAGGAACTCTGCTATTTTACTTTGTTTGCTGAATATTTTATGTTGTTGTCTTTTGACTTTCAAGAAGGGTTGGTTCATATAGGCAAGGTGTGACCACAGCTGTTGTATCTCGCCTTCGTTTTCTTTCCCTTTTTGGGTGATCTTGGGTGAAGGCAGAATATGTTGTAACAAACTTCTAACGGACGCTCAAACCCTATTTTTTGTCCTGTACATGCAGAAAAGCATTCTGGATGACAAACCACTTCATTTGGCAGAGCATCAGCACAACTGTCTGTTACATTTGTAGGTCTACCTCTACTTCTCCCAGCTTCTGAATCTTTCGAAGTTAAAGTGGGAATATTTATATATATCGCGCCTGCATCAGTGACGTAATGCATTCACATTATAAGCATAATTTAATGTGCGCGAGACATATGTTTGATTTAACATAGAATAGATAAAATGTTACATAGCTGGAGAATGAGTTACTACTTTTCTCTCTTTTGCAATCGCTGTTGGTGGTGAATAGTAACTCATTCTCAACAGTGAAAAATTCTGTGTATATATCCACAAACGTTGCAGCCACAAGCAATATATATATATATATATATATATATATATATACATATACATATATATACATATACATATATATATATACATATATATATATATATATATATATATATATATATATATATATATATATATATATATATATATATATATATATATATATTATGGTGCTGTGCAAGGAGCATGGAGGTCTTAACCTCCGCACAAGCTGCTGTATATTTTTTCAATTTAAAGGATTCTTACAAAGGAAATAGATGGCACCCAGTCTTTCACATCATGCTGAAACTAGGCACTCCCCTTTCCAGATCTAGGCTCCTTGGCTAAGTGGAAATGGAGGAGGTTGTGTGTTAGAGTGTAAGAGGGCATGTCAAATACACTATTCTGTATGGTGGCAGCACCTGCTTCCTGCGTCACATCAAATTTTCAACCAATGAATGAAGCAGCCTATGTTTACCCTTAGGTGCCTCCACCTGCAATAGGTGGATGCCCAGTGAAAAAGGTTGGTATTGCCACCTACAGGAGACATGCCTCATTGAATGAAAGAGTTTGAGATACCCAGTGTTTAATTTCGCACAAACTCATTTTTTCTTAAATTACATAATTTTCACGCATTTTAATTTCGCACAATCCAATGCCATACAATGTAGTGAAAAACAATGCAACTTTTTGCGAGCATTTTAATTTCGCGCTTTGGATGACATAGCGAAAAGCGCAAAATCAAATCGAGCGCAAAAATTTTTAGAACTGCAGTATATTGGAACCGAGTGGAGACAAAGCAAACTAGCTCATCTTGGTCCACGATGTATTTGGCGACAGGGCTGGTCAGGCTCAGTACAGCTGCTCAAAGTTCCCGTGACGCCGGGGCTCAACAGCTCCAGGCTGTCCCAATCTGACGTCACCAATCAAAGCTAATTGATGGCTCTGTACCTTGCTTTGGAACAGATGTTTAGATATGTGTTCAGGATTTTCTGTTCACACATCCGTGAATAAAGCTTTATTCAGCATGAAAAAAAAAATTTAAAGGAAGCTGTAGCAATAGGTTTCAACATATATG